>OZ020611.1:76421854-77621854 GCA_963971575.1 Liopterus haemorrhoidalis | reverse complement strand
TATCTATCTACTAGTTTAGATTAAAATATATATAGATATAATATATAGACGAATATGGTAAATGAATTTTTAAAAATATAGAAAAAATTGGGTATATCTATTTATTTTTTAATATAATTTTATCCTAAAAAAATTAGCTGTGGCCACCACAGGACCGACCGTCATCACAAAGAACTTGTATAAAATACATTCTAGCAGCAGAGTATAAATAACTTGGCCCAATATTTCCTATCAGAGATATTATTTATCACAGTCTTTCCCAACCGTCGGTCCGTGGACCGGCACCGGACTGCGAGATTTTTTTGCCGGTCAGCGAATTTTTTTTTTTTTTTAGTATGCGCCTTATTAGTTATAACCCACTTAATTTTGAGATGAAAATCTCGGTCCTTAATCTGTTAATTGCTTAAGAAATAATTTGTTCATTTTTTCACATATTACTTTCTAAACTTGCCGGTCCACCATGATAAAAGGTTGGGAAATGCTGATTTATCATGACCATGGAAACGTTACATATACATATATGAAAAAATCAGCTGTGGCCACCACAGGACCGACCGCCATCATAAAGTACTTGTATAAAAAACATTCTAGCAGCAGAGTAGAAATAACTCGGCCTAATATTTTCTAACAGAGATATTATTTATCATGACCATGGAAACGTTACATATAAGTATGAAATTTTACTAAAATTTTTCGAAATTTTTCGTTTTATCAAAAAAAAAAACGTCTCAAATAAAAGTTATTAGTTATTGCATTTATAGCAACTTTTGTTCAATAAATTTTTTCGAAATATTTTTCTGTTGCCAAATATTCGCAAAAATCTTAAAATCGATACGAGTACCGTTTCTAGTTAACCGATTTTTACCAAAAGCTGATCAAGTCGTGCCATTGATGAAGCTTAAATATGAATTTTCATAAAAATTCTTTTAGCCGAATTTGCTCTGCACATGTACACAGACAGACAGACAGACAGACAGACAGACAGACAGACAGATAGACAGACAGACAGACAGACAGACAGACAGACAGACAGACAGACAGACAGACAGACGGACGTACGGACGGATGGACAGACAGACCGACCGATATCATGCTAAAAATAGTCAAAACGTTATGTAGGGACCTCAATTCGTGGAGATCCATCGAAATCTCGAAATGCTAAAATCGGTATGATCACAATACCTCCCTTATATATGTTGGTGGTCTGTAAAAACATTAAATAATATTTCTTTTCTTACACTGAGGTGTAAATTGTGCTCCAAGAATACATGTATTTAAATATTTTCAACTCAACTGTATTCTAAACTCAATGAAACGCGAATAAATTATAGAATACAGTGTTTTCATCTATTGTTCCATAACAAAACCATATATACTACCAAGGCACCAATACGTTTCTATATATAATATACAGGATTGGATGGTCGAAATTTTAAGATCTATCTATTTTTATTTTTATTTATTTATTTATTTTTTTTTGTTCTTTTTGTGTAGATACTAGGGTTCTTTCGTATTATAGTAAAATAGTTTACACGAAGGGTGTAAATTACATTAGTATAGAATGAAAGGCTGCTAGTACTATAAGAACAAGAGAGAACAAAATAATAAAGACATTTTTCGTACTTTCCGAGCTATTTGCTTATAACAAAGTACACCACAAACTTACACTTTGTGGTCCTTGTTTAATATACCCCCGCTAACCTCTGCACTCTTCTCCATAAGAGATTGAAGTCTGCCTATTTTCATTATACTTTAGATTACACATAAAATTAATTTAAAATCTTATAAAAAATATTTTCACCTTAGATATTTCAATCCACGAAAATTATAAAACGTCTTGTGTCTTTCGAATTTTATTACTACTTACTATTTAATCAATAATTGAGATATATTTTTTAGAATTGAAATACTGCGAGGAAAATCCAAACGTCTGTGAAAACGATGCCAAGTGCGTGTCCCTGACTGCTGAGGATGGGAATTACAGATGCCTGTGCCGAGAGGGCTTCATGGGAAGGAACTGTGAAATATCACTGACAGAGATGTACGCTCCCAAACCAAATACAACCACAACTCAAAAACCAACAACTGCCAATGTCACTGCCACAACCACTACAACAGAAAAGGCTCCCGTGATAGTGACACCGGAAAATAAACCAATGGATATTGAAAATGAGACACTCTAAGAGTTCAAACACTAAAAGACCTGATAAAATGTTTATCCAAACACAATATCCATTTTATACAACAATATCATTAAATATAAAAGCAAGATGAATAAAGATAATACACTAAAGTAAGATAGAGAGTAAGATGCAGTAAGATAAACATTGAGAAACAAATTAAATCTAAAACAGTTCAGAAAATTTTAGGAACAATATTAATATTATATTTGTAAATTATTATTTTTCTCATAATCTGACGAAAATGATTTAGAGGCAAGTGGCTTAAAAATATATGTGAGGTGAGCTCCAGCGTTTCCAAGAGTTTCCAGCCTTACTATTAAGAGGGTGATATAAATAAACCTACGGTGTCATTTTTCCATTCTTGAATGAAAATTTTAATACTCGTATTTAATACTAGCAGTTAATGGCGGCTAGTTCCTGGCTGTAGGGTGTGTGGTCCAGCTCTTCAAACCTACACCCCTTCATAGCATTCTTGGTAACGGCAACCGTTTTGACTGCCACCTTGTCCTGTAGAAGGAGAATACAGCGATTTAGCTTACCGCTTCTCTTCTCCTTGATGGCATCGCGTAACTTGAGCAGCAGAACGGCGTAATACCCCTCTGGGTGCCGCGAGCTTCTTTGCCACTCGCGTGTGTCAATCACATTTTCGCTATTAAAAAAAGGCAACCGTTTTTAAAACTCACATGCAACTTATTTTACTACTGGTACATCTAAGAAAATTGCCTGTTCCAACGCGTTAAATTTGGAGGACACAAAACTACCTATATTCATCCGTCATTATGGCATTCGCAGGAAAACATAACCGAACACTTTGCGCGCTGATCGTTCTGCGTTAAGGTTGCGTATAACTCCCAGAGGTTACCAGTTTCTTATACAAAACTAACAATCTGAAATAAAATTAGTATCAATCTATACATCAAATTTTGCACTGAATTTTTATCTATCTAATAAGATATTTTTAATTGTAGAAACATTTATGGGAAAAATATTATCGCTCAATAGTTTAAATATAGGCATCAGCGATATTGTTCTGTAATTTTTAAAATCTATTTGTGGGTTTCGAATAACTTTTATATTTACATAGTTTTATGTAGAAATGTTCAACTAATACGTCAACATTTATTTCGACTTGATTACTTATAGTTTAGTACCTTCGTCGAAAAATATTATACTTGATTATAATGGAATGCCACTTAGTACACATATTCTTCACAAAAATTACATTTTTCCTCGTAACACCTATTTTGAGAACCACGGCAGATTCAAGATGGCGGCATAAATAGATTACCAAGTACAATAACTATAAGTAGTTTTCACAATAGAGTAAAATAGCTTAAAACATAAGGTAAAAAGAAGCTTTGGCTACAATTTTCCGCAAGGTACGCGTCGATTGGTTTACAAGATGGCGTCTATAATGCAATTTGCTTAATTACAATTACATGACAGTTTTTTCTACAATTAAAAACATCTTATTAGATAGATAAAAATTCGCTGCAAATTTTGATATATAGATTGTTATTAATTTTATTTCCAATTATTAGTTTTGTATAAAAAACTATTGAGAACTAAGGGTTGTGCGCCGCCTTAACAATTAAAAATGTTTCACAATAGGCGTTAACGTTTATTTAATCCACAAGATTGCTCAGATTGATCTGGTGCCGTCAGAAGATTAATCGAATTGCTCGGATTTTGTTAACATTTTCGTAAGCAATAAATTACTGAAGTTAAGTAGTGACGCCTGGTGACGGTGGTGCTAAATGCAGAATTTCTGTCGTTGATTACAACTGCTACCGCGTTTGGTTTAATAAATATGAATTTATTACCAATAATAGAATTCTATCACAAACGGCACTTATTTCATCTATTTTGTTAAGTTATGTTTTTAACACTTTCCAGTGGGCTGTAAGATTCAATTTACTCACGATAACCCCCACCACCAGCAATCCATTAATCCCAGCAATCCTGCGTGATCATCGGATTGCTTGGAAACGCTCGGAGTACCCTGGCGAATCAATCGGATTCACTAACTTTATGAACGGATCGGGAACACTTGGATCGCTCGGATTGATCTGATTGACTAAACGTAAATGTTTGTTCTGTATTGTACAGATCGTGCGGTGCCACGAGACTACTGAAAACTAGTCTGGATCGGATATTAGCATGTTGTTCACTTAAATAAGACGATTAAAGAAAAAATCAAATAATTTTATTTTTTGGCCCAGCTTCCCGTTCACCGTTGTATTTATCTAAGCGATGTGCCTAAGCGATTGGTGTAAATTGGCAAGATTAACTTCTTTATTTGACTAATCATATATGGTGCTAACTGACACTACCGTAATTTCATTTCTATCACCCGTGGAATATAATTAGGTAGGAAAAATATGGAGCCTGACTTCTATGGTGCTATGTTTAAAACCTACTAAGTACTAACATATATTTATTTTATCTTTGTAAAGGACCTTAGGCACATTGCCCCACTTCAACTCTTGTAGCTAGACCAATGATTGTAAACTGGTTTGATGCTGATATATAATCATTATTTGAAACTTAATATATGCCTTAATTGAATTACCGTTAAACATATAATGTCATATCAAATTGACATATCAAAATTTTCAACCTAGTCCATAGAAGTAACGTCAATCATCCTATCTATTCGTCTTAAAATTTTAATACTATTTTATGAGTTCTAGTTATTCAAATATCTTTTTATAAATTCATTATATTCTGATATGTTTGAGATAGTCTCAATTCGTATTTTGTAAGTAAATATTTATTTATTTATTTATTTATTATAATATTAAGTTTTTGTTGTGCATTGAAACTTTTGTTTATTCTAGGATTGTAATTTGTTGCGATATATTATTTCTTATAATTGTAATACATAATTAACATTGATTAAAATTTTATATTTCAACTGAATTTGTAAAGGAAATTATTTGCCCTTATTCTAAATGTTTTTTAATTCTATTTATTTCGCCTCAGATACTGTAAACCAGTGTTAAATATTATAGCAAACGTTAAATTGTTTGCACCTGCTATTTGTCCTTTAAGCAAGGGCACGAACGTGAGTTCAATTCCTGCTATTTATACAATATACAGGTTCTGGTTAGACGTTCGCAACCGGCTATAAACTGCAGGTGCCTTTCTATTGACGCTAAAAAATGGACGCAATACTGACCATATTACTCCTGAATGTATATAGATTGAAAACATGGTCATGAAACCTGGAAACAGGAGGCCTAGGATCAACTCGGGCTGTGGCGCCAATGTTAATGATTGGTATTTGAGATATTATATTTATTTAGGCTCCATCCATCCACCTAAACAATATCGAGGCGATCCGTATTCGTCACCTTATCTTCATTAAAATATAACAAACGAAAATAAAAACAAAACGTCGCATAAACTGGTAGCCTGCACAAGTGGTTTTTGACCACGCGTTTATTTTGCTGCATCGGTAAATAACGTAAGACAATAAATAACGAAAAGGACTTCTGTCGTTACTATTATCAAAGGTACCACCAGGCAATTCATTTACACACTTACTGAATATGCCATTTTTGCACTGAATTTATTAATAATAAATTTAATTTATCTGGGAAGAAATTAATAACATTCCACTATATTAATATTACGTATTAAAATTTCACACAGTATGGCAAAACAATGGCAATATTGTAAGATTTTTTTTTTTTTTTTGCATACTAGTCTTAAAACTAGTTATTCATCTTCTTAAATATAAAATACAAAAATACCTAGCAACACCTTGCGCTGCTATGCACGGACTTTTCGTATTAAGTAGCACCCCCTCAACCGAATTAGACCGTTGTATTGAATATTTACTGAAATATTAATCTATAAGAAGATTTTATCGAATATATATTTACTGAAATATAGACTGTTTGATGATATCAGTTTATATCAATTTAATTTGTAACTTTGGGGAATGTAGTTATTTGATGTGTATGTAATTACAAGGGGAAATAATTGATATCTGGATGTACACATGATTACCATAGTATAATAATAGGATCGTTAAAGCCAAACGTAACACGAAATACGTCCTTATTACATCTCATAATAGAATTCAGACAAACGGCGTAGCTAGTTTAATGATTCTGTTAGTCCTGTCATTTTTTACGCATTAATAATCCGTTTGTTTAACTGTTCTTGAAAAAACACTATTTAATATTTGTATAATAAAGATAAAATTTCATAAGGGCTAAAAAGTGTCAACGCATCCGTTCTAAAGAAAAGAAACCTTGAAATCTCCAAAACATTTCATCCTACGATTTTAACCCTTATAGATTTCCCTTAGGTATGGACAGTGGTGTGTTGGCAAATAAATAATAAACAAAAACAAAAAAAAAAAAAAAAAAAACAAGAAGAGATTTACCAATACAATTGTTCGTTCCACCGTAGATACGTTCGCGCAAAAGTACAAAGATCGACCCTTTACAAAAAACAAACGTTGAATCAAAATCGGTGTCGTAATCGCAAAAGCAATAAATGATATACAAGCTGTATTTCATTTAATACTCTTATAACAGTTTAATGTAAAATATGGTTTAAGGAAAAAATCTGTGTAAATATTAAAACAATATATATTTTATTTTATAATACGATTATTAGATATGGTGACTTTGGTGATTGCTGTGTTAAAATGGACTTTTATGGAACCAAGTAAACTTGTAAACCTGGCTTTTCAATTGTTTATTAGGTTTCATTGTATTAAGGTATTTTTTTTTTATTTCACATTTATGGCATTTTCTACTAAGTGAATTAGTCAGGACAATTCTAATTTTTTATGATGAAAATTCCATACTTGAACAGGATTCAAACCCGAGAACTTCAGGGCACGTGTCTTACCACAACGCTAAGCCGGTCGGCATATTAAGGTTAAATTTATTAAAAAATTACAAATGTTAGATTCTTATTAATGTCAATTATTTGTCAAATATTTTGAAAAGTGCCATTTCAGAGCTATACTAGCGTCGGCGAATCAGTGCATTTACGTCACAATACGAAACAAACGAATGTATTGTTGGAACAATGCAATTGTTTGTTACGTCGTGTGACGTAATCGCACTGATTCGCCGACGCTAGTATACCACTTTAAGAAGATATTATAAATTTAAAAAATTAAATTTCCCTGTTAGTTACGTATTACAAAATGAAATATATGTTTGATTTTAATACTTTAAATTGTACTTGTAAATTTAATGTTTGTTTATCACCTGCAAAATACATGAAAATTTAATTTTTTAAAGGGTTCGCGCGAGTTGGCTTCAACACATCATTGCCTATACGATTGTTAATTTGACACTAGAAAATCCCAAACAGCTAATAGTACAATGCAGGAGTGTATTATTCGATCTGAGCACCGAACAACCAATCAGGAATTACGTATAATTAAATTCTGTTCTATAGTTGACAAAAAACAATAGTTTGGCAACCGCCAATAGAATCGCTATATTGGCAATGATAGAATAGAATTTTATTAATCGTAATCTTATCAAAGGACCACGATCATATTCTCAATAAATGAAATACAGGTTGTAATAATTTTATGTAAGTAATTATTATATTTTTTTTTTTAAACTGAATTGTTATTTTTAATAATGTGTTAACATCGAACTATGCGACCAACGCCAACAAGCCAACAACTGGCTCACAAAATTCACGAAATTTTACGCACGAGCTTCTTCGAATTGATCACAATACACCACTGAGTGTGGGGAACTTTTGTTATCTATAATATGTCTGTATCGTATGGCAACACATTTGATGTTTGTTTCCCTTCTATAGGTTTATGCGTTTTGAGGTCAGTCTTCATACATTTTCTTTAGAGATTATAGTAGGCAACCAGACTGGAGCAATGTATCCTGGTCGACAAAGATGAAAATAAAATAGATTTATTTTATTATGTAAAAAATTTATAACTTTATTAATATATTAAAAGTTCGTGCAATCGTGTACGAACATAAAAAACAAAGTCATCAGTATTGATTGCTGTACAATTAAAAGGTTCTGAACTGACTTGTAAAAACGATAAGCTGAAGGAGCCTAGTTAATTCAATTCGCCGTGGGTGGAAGATCTAGTAGTCCAAGTTAAAGATGGTTTGCAAAGTAGTAAGATGAATATGCGGTTTAGATTTATAATAATGACATTCCGAATTCTTTTTCCAGGAAATAGAAGCAATGCTACAATGTTCAAGTTTTGTAGGGCATAAAATATTTACCAAGAACAGAGCAAATTGATTAGTTTTTGATTAGATTTAGTGATAATTTTGCCTTCTTGGAATAAATTAAGAGCCAAACACACAACTTCTTGTTGTTCATCCTGTTTCATACTGAATTGTAAGGTAAGATTTATCATTAAATCATGATATATGATGTTCCAGTAACTTTTTTGCCATATAAATAAAAACTTTTGCATGCACCTAATGTAATTTTTTTAAATAGATTTTTTAATGCATCTCTCATACTGTACATTGGTTCAATTTGTAAGGAAATTTCTACCCGAATTGTCCATTTGACGTCTTTTCGGTATGTCGTACTTTCTAGGAACATAACTGTCTCATGACTACGACCCACATCAATGCAACATAAAAAAAAATCCAAGTTATGATTTAATTACAGATAAAATTCTAAAGGAATTACCAAATGAAAGTATGAAAATGATAACTTTAATTTATAACACAGTTATGAAACTGAACTATTTTCCACATCAGCGGAAAGTTGCACAAATTATTCTTGAACCAAAACCAAAATAAAAAGCTAAAGAAGTAACATCATATAGTCTTAGTAGTCTTCTGTGACTATTAAAGTTTATGATAAACTCCTACTCCAGAAGATTTATCCACTACTAAGAGGTGTTATTCCAGATCACCAGTTTAGAATTAGAAAAAAAAAAAACAACGTACAGTAGGACAAATACATAGGGTAGTAAACAAAAACGGCGAATGCATTGAAGAGAAGAAGCATTGTTCAGCTGCATTCTTGGATATAGCACAAGACTTCGATAAAGTCTGGCACCCAGGTTTTTTAGAAAATTATATTCGAACTATTGCAAAAGATCCGTGCTATGTCAACAATATTATCCATGAAGATTTTTGTGTGTATTCAGTGACAGAATAAATAATCAGATTTATTGAAAAATATATTTAAAAATAAAACAAATATGCATCCCAATTAATTAAATGTGTAACTCTTAGACAATACTACAGAAATAGAAATACTTAAACGATATTAACCTTTAGACTTACCATATAAATTTACTAGTATTTAAAATAAGAGTTGATGCGTATTGTGTAGTCCGTAGTAACCTATATTAGGAGTTGTGCATAAAGGATTCAGCCGCTGGGCTGTTTATCCGACATGTCCATGTAAACATAATTAGGTAGATTGCAAATATGTTTGGGAGATAATAAACCAGAAATGTCTACGACCCCTTGTACATTATTCAAAACAATCTTTTATATTAAGTCTATGACACTTTATCATCGGTATTAAATACATAAATAAATAATAATTTATTGACAACATGCTCGTAATATGTTTTAAGTCAGTCATACATACAAAGGTCATAAAATAATAAAATTTTAAAACATCACGTTGCAAATCATATTTATATTTTTTAGTTAAAAATTACTATTTTATTCTCTTAAAATTAAAATTAGTAAAATCTACCACTTTATGAAAATGATACTGTATTAGAAAATGTGTAAATTTATTTTTGAGTTTGATTTGAATTCTATTGGTAACACATTAAGATTTTAATTGAGTAATAGGTACTACAATTTCTAGTTTTTGTTATTCTAGGCTAAACAGGGTGGATTTTTGCTTCATTTCTTGTGTTGTAAGAATTTAACTGCTCAACAGTAGTGTACGATCCATTATTTTTAAATCCGTAGAGGAGGCATTGATAAATATAGAGGGATGGCAGAGTCATTATACTTAGACTGAGAAAATGTTCCTAAAGGTGCGTACTGACTTGAGCATTTGTACGCGCACGGATTATGTGTGCGCACAAATGCTCAGGTGAGTACGAGGTATAATTTGTGTGCGCGTACAGTAATCCTTCCACGAATGCTATCCGTAGCTTGTCGGTCCCACCGATAAGATCAAAGAACTTGTGCGCTCAGTGTGTACGGGTTTATACAATCATATAATTGTGCGCGTAAATTTAAGTAAACACCAGTAAATATTCAACATGGAATGGAGTAAAAATGTATTGTATGCTGGTAAACGAATCCCCAGTTGCAAAAAACGTAGGGTTATGGCTAATCGTTCTTTCGCGGGAACAGCCCTAATAAAACTTGGCTTTCTCCCAATTTTGTGACCAACTTTATTAACGAGTAGTTCAAAATCTGCCGCTGACATTCGAACAAAATTTTGAAATTGTCCACTAATCTCTTGCATTTGCAGTTCTGTTAGCAAACTTAAACTATTGTATATTTCCGTGCTTCTATATAGTTGTGTCATCCACCACCGTTTTTTTTTTTTTTTACTAAGTCTACTGTGGCCACATTCAGCAGACTCACCAGTGAGTTACCGGTTGGTAAATTTTTTTCCTGTATGCCTACGTTGATCTACCAGTAAGTTACCGTACTTACTCACCGGTCGCCATTTTATTCACCGGATTTCATTAACGATTAGTTGCTCACCGGTGGACATTTTGACAGTTGTATCTATAGTAACAAAGAATCAAGCACAAAGCAAGTAAAAAATTATGGAATTGAGTGTTAAGTCAGTTTACTTAGATATTGAGGAGACGTATATAAAGCACATGTACTTTTAAAATTACTGTAAAAGCTTACATTCAAAATTTACTGTCATTACAATCTGTCATTGTTTAGATATTGTAGTTTTCATATACGCCGTTCGACAACGCTGTCAAAAAATGTGCATTTAGTCAAATTCACCGGTAAGTTTGTACCGGTAAGACACCGATGAGTCTGCTGAATGCGAGTTATGTACGCTACACTTGTTAAGCCAACAACATTTCTTTCCGCCATCGTTGACACTACTTACTTTAAATAAATATGTGCGTGGATATAACTGAAATACACGGAGCGAGATTTTACGCGCACAAATTAGAAAGCTGTGTGTGCAAATTTTTTTACCCGCACGAAAATCCTTGCGCGCACGAAAATCCGTGCGCGTACAAATGCTCAAGTCAGTACGCACCTTTACATTCTGCTTTTTAGGATACTCCCGCGATTATCCTTATTAAGCGTCTTTGCCGTTTATAAATTATAGTTTTTCAATCCTCTTTTAGGATAGAAAGTACCAGTATGGTAGAGATTAGCAATGTCATTATTCATTATGTAAGACAATGACTGGATATTAATATTCTCTAATGATTAGAAGAATTAATGAATGAAGAGTCTACTTTTAGTCTAATTTATGTATAAAGAGCTAGATTAAAATACTTACCATGATACTGACTTTTGAGTGACTTGTTTATATCTTAATTTTAATATCTGTGCAATCTTGGAAGTTCACTGGAACATTTCATTAAGTAACATAGATATATCTTTTGTCAAATGCACCTGGGGTAGGTTATTAAGTTTCCTTCATTTTTCAGAAGCAAATTGAATTTAATAACATAAATAACCTTTGTTTGGAGCACATGTTTAGCAGTACTATATTTCTATGTATACCCAGCGAAAACTACGATTACCTTACTAGCTAATAAATTAACAATGACTTTATTGAAAACTTTAATTAATTTGGATGAAAAGCAGTAGTTTTGGTAAGAATTATATTTAGACCTATCCGATAGGAAAAAAATAAAATTCGTGTCGGTTTCTATTTTAATTTTGTCAAATTAGAACTAATATTTCGTTCAGTGCTATGGAAAATTAAGAAATTGTGATTAGACTTTCGCCTCCACTGGATATGAAGAGTTTAGAGATATCAAGCCACATTTTGTCATTAAAAATGATGTATGTAAAATCAGACAATATATCTTAGATAATATATATATATATATATATATATATATATATATATATATGTGTGTGTGTGTGTGTGTGTGTGTGTGTGTGTGTGTGTGTGTGTGTGTGTGTGTGTGTGTGTGTGTGTGTGTGTGTGTGTGTGTGTGTGTGTGTGTGTGTGTGTGTGTGTGTGTGTGTGTGTGTGTGTGTGTGTGTGTGTGTGTGTGTGTGTGTGTGTGTGTGTGTGTGTGTGTGTGTGTGTGTGTGTGTGTGTGTGTGTGTGTGTGTGTGTGTGTGTGTGTGTGTGTGTGTGTGTGTGTGTGTGTGTGTGTGTGTGTGTGTGTGTGTGTGTGTGTGTGTGTGTGTGTGTGTGTGTGTGTGTGTGTGTGTGTGTGTGTGTGTGTGTGTGTGTGTGTGTGTGTGTGTGTGTGTGTGTGTGTGTGTGTGTGTGTGTGTGTGTGTGTGTGTGTGTGTGTGTGTGTGTGTGTGTGTGTGTGTGTGTGTGTGTGTGTGTGTGTGTGTGTGTGTGTGTGTGTGTGTGTGTGTGTGTGTGTGTGTGTGTGTGTGTGTGTGTGTGTGTGTGTGTGTGTGTGTGTGTGTGTGTGTGTGTGTGTGTGTGTGTGTGTGTGTGTGTGTGTGTGTGTGTGTGTGTGTGTGTGTGTGTGTGTGTGTGTGTGTGTGTGTGTGTGTGTGTGTGTGTGTGTGTGTGTGTGTGTGTGTGTGTGTGTGTGTGTGTGTGTGTGTGTGTGTGTGTGTGTGTGTGTGTGTGTGTGTGTGTGTGTGTGTGTGTGTGTGTGTGTGTGTGTGTGTGTGTGTGTGTGTGTGTGTGTGTGTGTGTGTGTGTGTGTGTGTGTGTGTGTGTGTGTGTGTGTGTGTGTGTGTGTGTGTGTGTGTGTGTGTGTGTGTGTGTGTGTGTGTGTGTGTGTGTGTGTGTGTGTGTGTGTGTGTGTGTACACATACATATATATATATATATATAATATTATATTCTGAACATGAATTTATATATAGATTTACAAGGATATTCATAAAAAAAAATGGTTTAATAAACTGTGATTCCAGGAATACATTCAATATTTCAAAATTATATTTCTCCAAATTTTCAACATGTGTCTTGATATCCTTTTGCCCCAAGGTCTTTATATGTTGTATATATTAATAATTTTCTCCAATAGAAGTAGTTGTCATATGGCTAGATATTTATTTCCATTTCTCACAATAAATTTTGGAGAGTGTTATTCGATGTTATTTTTGTTTTCAGAGTTTTCTCTCAAGATGAATTTAGGATGTGACATATCTTAAGTGACTTTTTTAACATATCCTTAACCTCTGAACTTGCACTCTTGGGCCTCAGAGACCCTGGGTATCGCTTACTGTAGTATGACATTCGCAGAAATGCTTTATTTATGTAACCATACATACAATATTCATTCTTAGCATTTTAATGAATTAGCAGAATATGAAGAATCGCAAACACATACTTACACCGAAAGGTAGAGAGGTTAAGGATTAAGTAAGTAAACAAATACAGACTCATGGGTAGCTCTGACTCTATTGTGAGATTTATGATAGTAAATATGTTTTTATTATTTTTTTTTATTTCAATTTCATTTTGCTTTATCGAACTGGAAAATAGGCGCCCATTGACTGAAAGAGAAATAGAAATTGAAGCAGAAAATGTTTGGCATTGACGATATTATTGAAGATCTTTTAGGAGAAGATTCTGATGAAGAATATGTAGAAAAAGAACTGTCGGAGAGTAGAAGTGAACAATTCGAAACTAGTGAAGATAAAGAAAGGGAGGAAACAGATAAACAAGTTTTGCATATTCTGCGTGCCATGTTGCATGAAGTATAGTGCAAAATAATGCTGCGGATATGAAGTTCCTTGGTTAAACTGATTATGAACCACATAACCATAAAGATTTTTTTATGTGTTATAATTTAATTGTATACGTTTATATTTTGTATGGTATTTTTATGTTTTTGTTAAAATATTTTTACCGACCGCCAACATATATAAGGGAGGTATTGTGATCATACCGATTTTAACATTTCGAGGATTTCGATGGATCTCCACGAACGTTTTGACTATTTTTAACATGATATCTGTCGATCTGTCTGTCCGTTTGTCTGTCTGTCTGTGTACACGTGCAGAGCAGATTGGGTACCATGATAAGTTAACTCTCTAGTGCTCCAATTTATCTTGATGTAAAAATTGCACTAGGCTAATGCTAAATTTATATTCAAATTTAACCTAAAGTGTAATGGTGAGTTTAGTCAACACTTAGCGATAGCTGTTGCGTTAATTTGAATCTTACTCTTAGTTTTAGTCTTGGCTTTAATCGTCTTGAATGAGTACGGGTTTATACAATGTTTTAACGAGTTTTAACTTTTAACAAGTAACCAATGAGACGTCGAGTTTAACGCACGCGCATAGTATCATTTTTCTAAATGTCAAAAAATTAAAATTTTTGGTTATTGACAAATATAACATTGTGTGTAAACATGTACCGAAATAAGTCTAGAAGTGTTGCTGCTATTTATGGCCTTATGTTGGCCACGATGGGTGCTTTTAGAATTTAAATCAGGGTGCGCGCACGCGCATGGTGCGTTTTAACGTGATTTACTCCCAGCCGTAGGAAAGTTAAAATTTAGTTATCTTTCAAGGCCAGAACCATAGGACTAAAATTAAAGAAATGTGTTGTATGAACTTGCTCGTAGCGATATGATAGTTTATCTTTTAAGGATAAAATTAAAATATAGGAGTAAAACTAAAGCTATCGCTAAGTGTTGACTAAACCCACCATAACTTATTACATGTAGACCTATAAACGTTAAGCTCACCTTGAGTCGTATCTGCGCAGATAGTGCTAAAAGGGTTTATAAATGCCAAAAGGTTTATATGGGTGAAATAAGAAGAATAATTCTTTTATTTTTCTAGTTTATTTATTATTCAAGAATTTCAATCCCTTTAGTTCTGTAAATTGTTTAAATCGTTTTTTACCGACCGCCAACATATATAAGGGAGGTATTGTGATCATACCGATTATGAAATTTCGAGATTTCGATGGAACTCTACGAATTGAGGTCCCTACATAACGTTGTGACTACTTTTAGCATGATGTCTGTCGGTCTGTCTGTCTGTCTATCTGTCTGTCTGTCTGTCCGTCTGTCTGTCTGTCTGTCTGTCTGTCTGTCTGTCTGTCTGTCTGTCTGTCTGTCTGTATGTCTGTCGGTCGGTCGGTCGGTTCGTCCGTCCGTCCATCTGTCCGTCCGTCGGTCTGTGTACACGTGCAGAGCAAATTCGACTAAAAGAATTTTTATGAAACTTCATATTTAAGCAGGGCCGGCTCAGAGGTCGGGACTTCGGGGATTTTTCCCGAGGCCCCGCGCTTAAAGGGGCCCCGCGCTTTCATATTTCTAACAATTATTAGTAGCTAGGGCAAGTTTTTGACACCAAATGCAACGTTTTTACAAGTTTTCCCGAGGCGCCACAAAACCCACAGCCGGCACTGTATTTAAGCTCTTGGCATCAATGGTACGAGTTGATCTATTTTTGGTAAAAATGGAAGTTTACTCGTGTCGGTTTTAAGATTTTTGAGAATATTTCATACAGAGAAATATTTCGGAAAAATTTATTTATTAACAAGTTGCTATAAGAGCAAGAACTAACAACTTTTATTCGAAACATTTTTTTTTTTTTTAGACATTTTTTGCATGTAGTTATGCAGGTACGTTTCCATGGTTATCGTAAATTATAAATACACATGAAATTGTCAACATAATATAATACGGTATTGTTTTTTACATTAATAACTACTCTGCTGCTAGAATGTATTTTATACAAGTACTTTGTGATGGCGGTTGGTCCTGTGGTGGCCACGGCTGATTTTTTCCCTAAAGTTCACCAAACATTTTATTGTTTGCTTCACATCATATACCTATATATATAGGAAGTAACAAGATGGTAGGAATAGGATTTTGCTATATAATATATAATATTTAAAATACTATTAATTATTATTTTATTTATTCTAACTTATAAATAATATTCTAGTTATAAAGATGGACTGCGCGAGGCGCAAGTATGGTAGTCATCATTGCTGAGCGCCAAACATTAAAATATTTGGCGCTCAGTTAGTTAAAACTAACTTACTAAATAAAAATTTGTAGAGGAACGTTATTTTTCCAGGTGAGCACGCCTGCGCGTCAAATTTTTACACTTGTTGCAATATGAAGAGCATTATATATTTACAGTTGCACACAATACATTTATTATTTGATGGTTTTAGTTAAATATATTTTCATATTTGTTACGATAAACACATTTATATCTATTTCAATATATTTGTCAGCACCTGAAGTTAAGGAATTCTTAGCGGAACATTGTGTTTCTAAAATAAATACTTTATCCAAAAAGCAGAATGCCTTTTATTTTATCATTATTTAATAATAAAACTTATTTTTTCTAAATATTTTTAATTTTATATATTTTCTTGTATTTTAGTTCACATACGCCCTTGAGGAAAGTTTACAAACAGAAAAAGGAAAATATATTTTTTCTAAATATATGTTTACAAAAACAAATTGAATGTTGGTAAACATCTTTAATCTACTTCTTTTTTAACTTCGTTCAGGGTTAAATAATTATTTTTAATTCTGTTCTACAATATTTTCAACCAGTGAACAGAAAACTTTTCACATTGCTTTAATTTGCTTTCTGTAAATGGGGTAATGTAAATTTTGTTTTAATCAAGATTGTTTTTCAAATGATATAATTAATGGCTTAATATTAATTTACAATTATAATAAATTAATTATTGTTTGTTTATATTATCTATGTTTTTAAAATTGGAGGCTAAACGTTTGTTTTTCTGGTTTTTACCGGTCTGTCCAAAATTCACGCGAAAACAGTTGAATATATTTTTACGTAATTTGGTAGGATGATAAAATGAAACCAGAAATAAAATTTGGCTGCATGGCATCTCAAAAATGTCATTAGAAAGGCATATTTCTGGCTTAAAACTGTTTACTAGAAAACAATATATCTCCTTTATTATTGACTTAACAGAAAAATATATGTAACCAGAATTATTTACAATAAGAAAACAAATCTTATTTGTTCTACAAATGTTTTTAGTTAGATGAATATTTGGGAGTTATGGAAAATCGTTAGGAAAAAATTGTTTAAAATAAAAAAAAAAAAAAACGGGTTGTTCTAGGTATTGTTTTAATTGGATGAACATTTGGGGAAGGACATCATAAAACTTAAATCTTAAAATCTCCCCTTATAATTGACTAATAGCAAAATCGTATATTAAATTTCTGATAGAAATGTTTATAATAGGAAAGAAATATGTTCAGTTAATTTTTCATTTAAATTGGGGTTGGGGAATTTATGTACTGGCCATTTTATTCGTCTTGCCCTACGTTGTGTTTTTTAGGATTATTAAGTCGATTCGTTCTTGGAGCGGGAAGCTATGTCTACAAAGAAACGCTGGGACACATTTCAGTCAAATAGTTTATTAACGGTCTAGTCATTCAGAAATAGTACAAACATGTTTATCAAAGCGTTTGATTGTGATGGCTGTAAGGTAAATTCAGATTAACATTTTTATAGTGATATCGTAAGTTTCTACTCAAATATTACTATCAAAACTACCCTTAGAAACAAAGCTTGCGTCCATATCATGCCATATCATTGTTAAGCTCTAGTGCTGTCTAGGATCTTATACCTAGTAATTTGTATCACGTAACCGCTGCTGAATGCGCATGACGGTGTCTTGGGTGAGATTCTCACGGCCTCTCTCTGCCTGCTCTCTTGAGATGCACTGAATCTCTTCGGTCTTGAATATCTCGAAGCGGTCTTATTTACCGCTTCGATTCTAGACACAAAAAAAAAAAAAAAAAAAAATCAGTTTATATTGTGTGATGGAAGTATGTACCATTGATATTTTTTATATTTTCTGTAAAATTTCTCTTACTTAATAATATTGTACTAACCATGTGAGATTTAATTAATAAATTTATTAGTATTATTATTATTATTATTATTAGACGGAGAACTTGTCTTTTCTCTCTCTCTCTCCAATTCTCATAAACATGTACAATATCCAAAGCATACACATGGTTAATAAATTCTTTTAACACAGACCTATTAATGACTATTTGACACATTTAAGTTGTAACCTTCACAAAAAATGGTTTCTTAGAATTTTAAGTTAAACACTAGTAATATTTAAAATAAACATAATATATCAATCGGTGAACAGATGTAAAATGTCACCACTTGCGGTAAATTTTTGTGACGCCTACTAATATAGTTTTGTGTGTACCGTTTGAGAAATCCGACCCTTGTGACCGCACATCTAGTACCAGGTATAAGAAACACACTTACGTTAATCTGTTCCAGTTAATATTTTGGAATGCGTAATAAATGATAAAAATGAAAAATTAAAATTAAATGGGGTACCAGTGGCTGTACCATCACAAGGTACACCCTAAAAGTAATCTTGAAATATATTTTGACTTAACAAAAAACTAATTAATATTTAGGGAGTTACAGGGGGAATATGTGGTAGGAGCTACAATGAAGGATTTTTTTTTTTTTCTAAACCAGTTTGTTGGACAGGTTGCCCTGTTAGTAAATCTATAAATGTCGCTATTTGTGATTAAAAGATGTGGTGTGACTTTCCATACATTTCAGGATTTCGTATTCAATAAAACATAATAATATTTAAAAATTCTATATCTATAATAACGATAAAAAATAATTTGTTCAAAAATTCTTGTTGCACCACTTTTTTTTGTGACAGATTCTTACACAGACCTACCTTTGTAAAGTTTACGCTAAACTAGATTTGCACCCAAGGCACCAACAATTCAGTCGTGCCCCCCTTACCCGAAACTTAAAATACAGAATGTATGAACAAAAACGATACTTAATATTACGATTTTGATTTCTTGTACCCCTTGAATTTTGCGCTCAAGGAGATAGCCAGTATCGTCTCATCTTAGTTATGGCCCCTACTTCTGGGTTTTAAGGTACACATTTTTTAGAAATATTGATTTCTATAAATTCTTCATCGATTTGTAACTTAGGCTTCAATAGTTTTCATTTGATGCTCCACAATAACAAAAATTAACTAAAGTTATTTTCTTAACGACACAAAAAAGGTACGTTTCGAAAAAATAATCTACATATACAGCCTGTGTGCCTTAAATTGCGTAGGTATTAAATTTTATTTCATTCAGTAACTTAATATTTAATTTTTATAAATATGAAACTTATTTTTAGAATCAAGTATCGAGAAACAAATCCCGCAAATTATGCCCTGTGGTTCTTTACAAATGAGTGCTCTTTCAATTGAATGTTCTATAATAACCAGGGGCGTACTGGACATAAGAGTGGTTGGGCGATCACTCAGTGAATATTGAGCCGCATGGACCGGATGATTTTTTTAACATATGGAAGGGCCGCTATTTTCAAAAGCCCAGGCTATAGTCTCAGATTACAAATCCGCACCTGATAACAACCCACAAAATATCTTCTTTATTGTTTTCGTTTTCATCAAAATATTATTTTTTAGGGCTTGAACTATAGTTGGTTTGTTTACGTTTTCTCGCTTCTTTAAATAATCCTACAGAAAAAAAATGTGGACCGAGCATTCGTGTTCCTGGACATTATTTTTTTTTCAAAAATAGTTCAGAGTTTTCATTGACAATGCATCTGCTAAAATTCTTGCTATAACTACATCCCTATAGTGTTGACCAGCTCTGATACTAATGGCCAGGTTACACGATGCCAGTAACATGTACAAGCACTGGCACAAGTACTTGCCCACAAAGCACTGCAAAATGTAGATGCTTCCAATTATCTTTTATGCGTAAAACCGTCTTTTCAACGTGCCAATTTTTGATGTTTAATCTAATTTTATGTTGCGTACGTCTTTTACACCTGTAAACAAAAATTAATCTCCGCATTTAAAATGAAACTGCATTTAAAAAAATTTGTTTTAAAATGATTTTAGAAGAATTAATTGATAACTCAGAAGATATTGTGGCGCACCTACCAATTAAAAGGATTGCCTGACACACCCATACCCGAGTGAACTGTTTTTTTTTTTTTTTCAATTTATCCACTTCTTGGTGATAGGTTGTGTGGATGGATTTAATTTTATTTTTTACTTCCACAGCATCAAAACCCTTGATGTTCATGTCACTTGCTAACTTGATTACTGCAGCATCCCGAGCATGCTTATTTCTATACATTTTTAACGTTGAGTCCCACAAGCACTTTGTTATGGACATTTTATGTATATTTAAAGTTTTTTTATCAGAGAGAACAAATCAGCTGTTCATGGCGCCCATTTTTAACAGTCATTTGCACGGCTACTTGTGCCATTAAATAGGATCAGCTTCTATTCACTTGACTGGCATGAGATACTAGTGCCAGTACTTGCACAAGTACTGGCAAGTACGTCTACACAATGCCATTGACTGGTGTAAGTTATTACTTGTGCAAGTTACTAGCTTCGTGTAACCGGTCCATAAAGCATATTTGATCATTGATCTGTATCGTTCAACCAACCGTGTCAAGTGTAGTCAATGAATTTCGTTTGATTCATCACTTTCACAAATATAAACAGATTTTAATATATGTAATAAAAAGTTATACCGGGTGCATTATTTAAGGAGCAACATACATGTTTCACATATAATGTTAATGAAGTGAGTTATTACAAAAGCAACATAGCCATAAAACAAATGCTAATCGTATCCATAGAAAAGACAAAATATTATTTTTTAAAATATTTTTTGGACTTAGCTTCTAAGGACATTATTATTTTTGTTTGTATGTAAATATAAACAAACTAATAAAAATTAATGTATTGTTTCTAATTTACTATATTTTAGCCGTCTATGAACTTTATCATGTCAAATGACTATTACAGTGCTTATCTGTTGCCATAGATATGAGCTTGCTTTCATAATTTGCTATGTTGCAAATGAAATAACTCACTTCATTAACAGTATATGTGAAACATGTATGTTGCTCCTTAAATAATTCACCCGGTATATTAATTCATTGCTGTGGATATTTGGTACTGAAAATTGCCTATGGTGGAATTCTGGACAAACCGGTCAAAGAATCCTGCGTCATAAAATAACTGTGAGACCAAAGTATATTTAAGGAAAACAAGCAGATATTCTTATTGAGCACTAATACTAAGATCAATGTAATATGCAACAGTGAAGTTTGAGAACTGAAATAGAAATTCGAAAAGTTGTTCAATGAGACAAGAATGAACTTCTGGAGAAGATCAGCGAGTATATCAATAAGAGACAAAGTAATGAGCAACAAAATTCAAGAAATTATGGTTGTTGATTAAACTAGTTGAAGATATAACAAAAAAAAAACAGTTTAAATGGTATGGCAATTAGCAATAAAAGGGAAATAAAAGTTTACTGTTTGCCTAGAAAAATGGATGGAAGGAATCCAAAAATGGTTGAACAAAAGAGGACTTGGGTAAAAAGCATTGTCAGAAGCAAAATTATTTTTGCATGGCCTTCGATAAAATGAGCCATAATATACTAATAAAGAAACTAACGGAATATAGCATAAATGGATTATTTAGGCAATGAAACAGAAGCGCGCCTAGGGGCGGAGACTCAGGTGCAATAGCCTTCCACCAAGCACTAAAAAACACGCGTTTTTAGTGATTTTAAGGAACACACTTGAGTTTTAAAGTTCATGAGCTTTTTTTAGCCTTACTTGTGCTCTGAAAGCGAGGACATTTGTTTGTTATCACTTGCATCTTGGAAATGAGGATTTTCTTTTATCGTCACTTGAATTTTGAAGGTAAAGTTAGCTTGGGATTTTGATCAGTACTTGTTGCGTTTAGAGAGATGCGCGGGCCGTGTTAGATTGAGCCGGTAGGGTCAGTAATTTTCCAATAAAAATGTAGGTCCCGGGCCATCCTTGTCCCTGTAAAACAATTTCGTCCGCCCCAAGAAAAAACCTAGGGCACGCGCTTGCAGTGGATTATTACTTAATTTATCGTATTCTTGAATCGTATCGTATTGTCAATAATAGATCCCAAATTGTAAGTAATAGATACCATACTCGCAATATTTTTGTAACGTCCGGAGTTCCTTAGGGCTCTCATTTAGGGTTCCGCTTACTCAATATTGACATTAATGATATTTATATATGTTCTACCTCGACATCCTCTGGTATAGGAGATTTTTGTATATGTATGTATTTTGGTTAAATAAATATTTTAAATATATGGCATTTTTCTTACTTGCAGATGATTTAGTTTTATAGCTTGAGTCCCTAAATAATTGTCATAAAGTCCAAGAGTATTTTATCAGGTTGCATCAATTTTGCATAAATAATGGTTTGTCGCTTAATTTAGGTAAATATTTCACGATTAGTTTTAGGCGTAACTTAACTTTATTCAATTTCAACTACAACTTAAATCTCATTAAAACAGATTACACTCATGATTTGGGGATAATGTTTTATTCCATGTGTACGTTGACACTATTGTCAGAAAAGCATATATACTCTTGGAATTTGTTATATGAGTATCAAAACTGTTTCAAAAAAATTAATCATTCATTACTCTATATACCTCAATTGTTCGGTCATAATTGAAATTTTAGCACAATACGTCAATTGTTCGGTCACAATAGAATTTATAGTATAATATGGAATCTGATGTAATTAAAAAATATGAAACTCATAGTACCGGTACAAAAATGATGTGTATCATTTGTTTGCTACAAACTTAATTTTAATGTTAATAATTACACTAATAGTCAAAAATATTTAATATTAAATACTGCCGAAAGGAGAAGATTAAATTTAAACATGTTGTTAAACAATATATTGAACAATTTAATTGATTCAGCATCTTCCATTCAATATTTTAAATTTCATATTGCTGTCAAAGCTACCGTATCACATAACTAATTTTCAATATCAAAATATAACTCAAATTGTTCACTAATAAATAGAATGATATATAACTACAATATCTTTCAATAATTGGATATTTTCAACTAATCTGTCAAAAGTTAAATATGGTCGACGTGATGTACCAATTTGAACTTTATTATGATTTATGAAATAAAAGTTGTTGGACAATAATATATTTATTATAGAATCACAACGTTCCGGTAAATAATATTTAGTTTCTTCAGGTGTTGAAATAACATTACAATAGTTAATTTACGTTATACACATTTATAAATAAATATTTTTTTATGAGTTTTCGCTAAATATATGCCAAATAACTTTTGTGGGGGACAAAAATTATATATTATGATCCTATACTCCAGAGGGGTCGATGTTGTTGGGGTTTGAGTCGTTAAGAAAAAAATATTATTTTTTAAAATTTATTGTGTGGTATCAAAAGGAAGCTCTTAAGATATAGATTAAGGAACGAAACGTTGTTTTTAAAAATTGTTTATTAGCACGATTTTAGCAAAAAATCAGAAAAAAATATAGCTAATGTACATTAATCATGCAATGCAAATCAATGCAATGAATCAATGCAAGGAAAATACGACTTTCATAAAATTCTTGATTCTGTA
Organism: Liopterus haemorrhoidalis; assembly: GCA_963971575.1. Taxonomy (NCBI): domain Eukaryota; kingdom Metazoa; phylum Arthropoda; class Insecta; order Coleoptera; family Dytiscidae; genus Liopterus; species Liopterus haemorrhoidalis. The sequence goes on along the minus strand of OZ020611.1, from coordinate 77,598,118 downwards.
GACTGGACTATGTTAAATAACGTCAATGACGGAAACAAAGCTTTCAGCGTAATTTTCGATGTGTTCTTAAAAGCTTATGAAAAAGTTTCCCATTAAGAACTCTAAAACCCGCAAAACACAACGAATATGGTTTAAAAATAAACTGGTTTAACAATAATATTAAATTAATGAGAGACAAACTCATACGCCTAGAAAATTGCTACAGACTAACTTCTAATGATACAACCCGTACCTGCAGAAACATGTTTCGTGCCAAATATCGTCTAACAATAAAATCAGCTAAAATTAATGCCAACTCCCATTATATATCTTCATCAACAAATACATCAAAAGCAACGTGGCAAGTCCTAAACAATAATAGATGTGCTAGGGTCTCTAGGATCAATACCTCTATATCAGCGAATGATTTCAATACTTACTTTACCAGTATTGCCAATAAACTGGTTGATTCTTTGCCCCCTTCAAATATTCTACCTCTTACTTTTTTAAATGATTTTACATATCCATCTATTTTTTACTTTCACTGAGGTGAGTTACAATACCGTTAGAAATATCATGGATTCCTTGAAAAATAGTTAGTCAAAAGAAAGATACCTACGGAATAAATGTTGATGTTGTGAAATCAATAAAAAACACAATTATAATACTCCTCACAAATGTTTTAAATTGCTGTATTAAATGTAACACTTTTCCGAATACTCTAAAAGTAGCTTCAGTAACACCAATACATAAAAATGGTGATCAAAAGGAATTAAACAATTACAGACCTATATCTCTTTTGCCAATTTTCTCCAAAATATTGGAAAAAATCATGTCCAATCAAGTCATTAGTCATTTTAAAAAACACAAACTATTTAATGGGTCACAGTTTGGTTTTCTCTCTAACCTATCGACAGGCGATGCAATACTTAACTTAATTGCTGAAGCCACTAAAAGTTTAGAGGCTGGTGAATACTGTCTTTCGACTTTCCTAGATTTATCGAACGCCTTTGACTGTGTTTCTCGTCCAATCCTTTTAAATAAGTTGGAAAGATATGGTTTTGATGAAGGCAGTTGTGCTTTCGTAAAATCTTATCTCTCTAACAGAAAACAGTATGTAGCTATTAATAATATAAAATCTGATCCTTTTCCAGTAAATATCGGTGTTCCTCAGGGTTCCGTTCTAGACCCGTTATTATTTCCCTAATCAATAAAGATCAAAAGCATCCTCTACGCTGATGATACTACATTAATTGTTAGATCTAACGACCTAGATAAAGCACTGTCTAGGAGTAAAGAATTTCTAAGTCAAGCTAAAATGTGGTTTAATGCAAATGGACTATTACTAAATGAAAATAAAACTCAGCAGCTAGTAACAACTTTTAAACATCACAATTTGAATAACCCACTTTCCGTTAAATTCTTAGGTATCCATGTTGATCCCACTCTCCAATGGGATCAGCATGTAACCCATCTCTCCAATAAATTATGTAGTATCATATATCTATTTAGAAATTTAGCGAATTCGGTATATGAGCATGTTATGCGGATAGTTTATTTCTCACTTTTCCAGTCTCAGATCGCTTATGCACTATTATGCCGGGTTTACATTGGTAGAGTAACAGAGCTAGTAACTAGCGCAAGTACTAGGCGATTTACTCTACTATCTTATTTTCAGGATAGTAGGTGTTCATACACAATTGACATACTTATCTTATTTTCTGGATAGTAAGTGTCAAAACACATTTGACATCTTCACTGTGATTTTGTTGTGAAATTATCTTTTTGCAAAAAATAGTTTATGAATATGAATATATATCGTCGCCGACTTGATGCCATTAAAAAAATGGTATTTTGTATTACATCATTTCAAATTATATTACTCTAAAAATTATGTAAAACTAGTTATAACGTCTTTAGCTAAGCTACGGCTATAATATTAAGAATAGATAGATAACAATTATGTACGTGTCCAATATAAATATTACTTACGTTTACAAAACTCTTATAGACGGTGTTACAGCAATAGCACAATACAAAAAAGAAAAAATAGTGAAAAAAATAAGTGAAAACTTTGGCTCACCAAAAATGTTGGATTGGAGATGCGAACACTTCAAACGAAATATTTGCAATGACTGAATAATTACACAATTCGTAAAATGTCCCATATTTCCATGTGTTCTAGGAATTTTGGTTAACCCTACCTCCGAGCCCTTGTTCCAAAATTAAAAAAAGTTTAAAATGTATTTTTGGCATAGATTAAAGCATTAGACCTATTTATGGTTTAATCCCTTTTGAAAATGACCATAAAATTTTACAACAAATTTCCTGTCTATATTGTGTTTTGCATAAAATTATTAACAAATGTGAAAAATGAATTTACACACATTTTAGGTTTTCAATTATTAAGGTTTTTTAGGGTTTTGTAAGTATGACCACCGAAAAACCCTTATAAGAAAAATAAATGTATATTAAATAAATGTTTTTAATAAAAATAGATATTTTTAAAAGAGTTTGAAAAGGTTGAAATACCATATATCACATGGTATTGTTAAATTGAAAAGAAATCATCAAATAATACATCAATGTTACAAAATTTATGTAAACAAATAATAACTTATTTGATATGTGTTGTTTTCTATTTGTTATGACAGGTTACCACTTGGCGCCAATTTCATATGTATCAATTTTGTGTACTAGTGGCAAAGATAGTAGCTAGTAAATACGTCGACGAGCTAGCTGCTATCCTAGCCCAACTACTGGCAGCTAGTACTCTACTAGCCACAATGTCAACTGTTTACACAGGGATAGTGACTAGTTGCTAGTTACTTGCGCTAGTTACTAGCTCTGTTACTCTACCAATGTAAACCCGGCATTAGCATGAGGCCATTCGCCCGCTGTGAAAGAATTTTCTCCTTGCAACGCAAAGCGCTCAGAGTCGTTGCTGGTTTATCCTTATAAAAACTTAAGCGAATGTGTTATTTTTGAACAAATTCATAATTATAATACAAGGAATAAAAATAAGATTTATCCTTCATTTTTATGATTGACTAAATCTAAAAATAGCACCAACTATTATTCTTACAAATTTATTAACGTATTGTCAGACTCCTTCAAATCCAATAGTTTTAACTCTTTTAAAATCACCATCAAAATTTTCCCTATCAACCGTGCTTTTTATTCTATAAATGAATTTTTACAACATAAATTCTAAATTATTTTTACTGCATTTAAAATTGTAGTTTAGTTCATATTGTATATGTACCTACATATTGTTTCCTGTACATTTTATTCAATATTACATTTACGATTGTACTGACGGACTTAAAACAAAAATTATTGTAATTTAGTCAATAAACAATTATTATTATTATTATTATTAATCTCAGCCCGAAATGTACGAGAGATTTTTTTTTTTTAATTAATGGCTAAATTATGGCTTATTATTTAAATTTATTTGAAAAATAAATGGAAGCTCTTAGTACTCAAATAACGAATAAAAATATTTATCAAAAAATTATTTTTAGACATCTAACGTTCTGTTGGCTTTTTGCACTTAATAAATACCTACAAAACCCTGAAATGTGTGAAAAATCACACTTCACATCAATTTTGCTACTTACTTTTACATTTTTATATATTAACGGGTAACGGGTAATTATCGGGTAGTGGGTATTTAACGGGTAGTAGGTAATATCCGGGTAATTGTTGCGGGTACCCGGATCCATAAATTTATAGTTCTCGTCATTCCTAGTGGGTAGCATTAAAATATCGTGGAACTCATAAGACAATATTCGAAGCAAAGTCATACAACAGTCGTAGAACGGTCACCGTTTGAACGTTTATAATGAAATTCTGTAATTCCGAGTTTTTCCTCCAAACGGATGTTATTTGATCGTTGTAAGCCTCAACTATAGCTGATGTACGGCTGTTTCCATCTTTTGCTTAAAATTTGGGCGCCATCTGCGTATGCGTATGACCTTTAAAGTTTTTTAAGGGTCATTTGGAGTCTGTAAGACCGTTGTAAGTCGCTGTAATGCTAAAGCCTGGAACAGAATGCACCGCGCTACGCCGTCAGCGCGCCGTCATTTGCGACGGCGTTGCGTTAGCGCCGTTGAGAATTTTCGCCTGCACACAATGCAATAATTTTTAACGCCGTCAAAGAGTCACGTGACAACCTATATCTGTGTTTATACGTGCGCTTTCTTTTATTAAAAGTATAATGGACGATGAAGACTTGTGTGTGATGTCATTTATGTTGTATGTAAGTTATTTATACATACAAACACTTTACCATTCAGTAAAAACTGAGGTTAGGTGTTCCGCGTCAACGTTCAACGGCGTCAAAAGTTGGAAGTTGACGAACATTCAGTATCAACGGCGTTCGAACGCCGTAGGACGTTGTCCATTCTGTGCACTTTCGTACGACAGCTTGGTTTTAACTTTCTTCTGAGAGATAGCGCCGTCCGAACGCGTTAACGCGCCGTAGAACTCGTTGCATTCTGTTCCCCACTTAAGCGGCGGTTGTTCAACCATTGTTAAGTCGCCGTTTATTTTTACTCGGGTTTGAAGATGTGAAGATTTAGCTGTTCATCGACCTGTTTTTATCCGCCTACTGGTTAGGTAAATGTGGTTACGGATAGAGGTAACATGGAATCTACGTAATGCGTAGAAAATAAGATATGGCCAGTTTAAAATTTCTTATTAGAATCTAATAATAATTCTTATTAGATCTTGAACATAGCATATAAACAAGACAGCTGCGAGAGCTTCAACCTCCCGAGCGCAAACATTTACAATATCGCTCCCCACTAGAACCAAATTCAAATCGCGCAGGTGTGCAAACTTTCATCAACACTTTTGGCAAAATTTTGGCTCGACTCTACCAAAGGGCAATCCCACGAGTTCCATTAACAAAATCTTTATAAAATAACAAATATTTCTTTCCCGATCTCATCAAATATCCCTAGACCATTTTGGGGACTGTTGGTGGAAGTCTATTATTGGGCTACTGTTGGATTCCGATTTAAATAAAATAAAATAAAAAAATAAAAATAAGTGAACTGAGGAAGTCGGAAGATGTAGAACGTTATAAACTGATAATTATAAAAAAAATCAATTATGAAGAAAATTTAATATAAGTTGTTAATGATAGACTTGTAGAAAGTTATTAAATTAACGAAATTTAGTACTTGCACAACAAAAAACAGATTTTTTAAATTTTATTTATTTTACATCGGCCTATTTCTGCAACGAGGCTAATCGCCGATGCCAGGAGGCGAGCTCCTACACCTGGCTGAGGGGTGAATGATTGTGAAAATGGGAGTAATGTAAACATATTATTCTCGCCCGAATAATATCACCAACAGGGAATTGAACTAGCAACCTCACAATTCAGACTTTTATCCAGTCAATACTATACGAGATAACGAGCTCGACCACTCCGTTGACCATTTAACCATTTAACCATTTAACCAAAATTTGGCTACAAAGAATAGCAATCAGCAAATATTCTGAAGCAAAAATTAATAGATTATTCCATAACAAAGTTAGTATTTATTAAATATTAAACACTCCATTAAGAACTTTTATTTATTTATTCATTTATTATTTATTTTTTTTATTTTTTTCTACTATCAGGTAGGTACGTTTTTATGTTTGTTACAATTTTGTTATTAATTTATCATCATATTGACCAATATATATATCTTCAAAATTATATTTTTTTATTTTTAATTTATTTAGCTTTGTTGCTTTGGTGTTATACTCAACTGACAACATTATATTTATTCGGTGGGAATCAAAAAAAAAAAAAAAAACTACAACTCCCATTATACTTACCATCAATAATCTTATACATTAAATATTAAACAGTTTCAAACGTCGTCCTTTAGTGACGTAGCTGAGCACAGAAGTGTCTTAGATTAATATGTGCGGAAATTACGTCAATGATACCCATTATTTTTTCATTTTCGTTAATTTTTAAAATAGGTCATCAAATTAACAACAAACTTTATGTTTGACAATATTAGGAAAAGTTACCATGAATGCATGAACGTACATGCTCTCAAGAGTGAGATAATAAACGTACGTCGAATACTAATAAGCAGAACATACACTAGCGGCAGCTACGTCGCAGTGACGGAAATTATAAAATGTAAAAGTATTTATAATTATTTTTTATCAAAATTATAACGAAATTTACAAAATTAAATATGCCAATGTGTATAAAAACTGCTTATTATTATAATAGAAGTCTATTTTATTATTCAAAAGAATATTTTTAGAATGAACCAAATTCATTTTGCGTTATGAAACTTAAATGTGGCGTGAATGCATGTAATAACTTATAAGCAGTTTCGAAAATACCATAAAATAATAATAATTTATTAAAATTTCCATGAAGCCTTTGCATAACAATATAATCTTAACAATATCATTTATATGAAGCCCTGTAAATTTTATTATATATGTAAGTACTATACATTTTTATGTCACTAAGCATGCGTCATGGAACTAACCAAAACTTACATAACATGTAAATGGAATATAATGAAATTAAGATTGATATACAAGAAATAGCTAGTCTCCGACTATGTTTCGAGTACCAAAGGTCTCGGTATCGAATTCCGGATCGGGTATGGATGTACATATATACAGGGTGTTTGTTTGAAACGCCGCACCTCGAATAACTCCTTTCTTTTAAGAGATGCAAAAAATTCTTCAGGAGAAAAGTTAAACTAGACAAAAGGGCCCACATAAGGACTATAATAAGAATTCTGCATCACTTCAACGGTTTCAACGAAAATTGTTTCAACTTTTTATCTAGCATAGGGAATCGGTACTTAAAATTATTTTTTCTTGAAAGTACATTAATTAAGCTGTACAAAGATATCAAAACATCGTACTTTAATTTTAACCATTTCAAAATGGCGACCATTTATTTACAAAATAATAAATAACATAAATCGTACAAAGTTAAACACAGCAAGCTTTGAAAGTGATTTTGTTACATAAAAAAACCAAACAAAACCTACAAATTTTCTTGCTTGTTTGTACGAGTTTCATATTAAAGGCGATAACATAAAATAGTTTATAATTATGGCTTACAATGTTATTCAAACGTAGAAATGACAAATATGGTTCTAACATTCGGGGAATGTCAAATAAATTCTGTTAGGGCCTAACAACTCTACCAAAAAAGGTATCCTGAAGGTAAAGGTTAGAAGACTTAGAACATAGGGTAAGAACAGTTGGTTAGTTAAAATTTTTGGCAACAAAGGCTATTTACGCCTAACGCAGCCCATTTAAATGACTACACTACATATTAAAAACAATAAATTAAACAATCAATAAATAGTTAAAATCAATAAAATTACGCATGCTCAATAAAAGAAATCTTGCACAGACAAACACAAATGAATACTATAAAAAAGTCTGTTCTAAATTTTGAACAGACTCAGGGTGATGGTAAGAGGCTGTAATGGAGCCAATTACCATCGAATATCACAGTTGAGAAATTGAACACATTAAAATAAGGTGCAAGACTTCACAAATAAAACAATAAGTTCGATTCTCTCAGGAAGAGTATCAGCTTGTCCATGAGTACTTTGTCGTCACCTAAAGCAACTGACAGGTCATAGCACAGGGCTGACCTCTCTCTGACATCCTCGAACTGTACACATTCAGTTAAAAGGTGTAACATAGACAAATCTGTGTCATCGACATAGACAACACGTCTCACAGATAGGGGACTCTTCACCTCGAAGGAGGTGTCCATGGGTCCACCAAGAGTGACCTATACGGAGGCGTGTGTAGGGTAAGAACAGCCATCAGGAAAATTCAAGAGTATATCGTTCTGAATGTAATGGAAGAGTTTTTATTACGAATGAGAAAATGTGTGGATAACAACGGCGGTCTTATTGAACCTTTGTAAATTTTCCTTAATTTATTATTAACTTAATTAACTTAACACAATTTGTTTTTCCAAGTTACATAATGTTATATTTTTATAATTTAGTTTCTACGATTTTTATGTTATTTATTATTTTGTAAATAAATTGTCGCCATTTTAAAATGGTTAAAATTAAATTATGATATTTTGATATCCTTGTAAAGCTGATTTAATGTACTTTCAAGAAAAAAAAATGAAGTACCGATTCCCTATGCTAGATAAAAAGTTAAAACTTTTTTTTCTGAAGAATTTTTTGTATCTCTTAAAATAAAGGAATTATTCGAGGTGCGTCGTTGCAAACAAACACCCTGTATTTATCAATGAAGTTTTATAAAGTGGGTTTTACACGATTCAATTAATTGATCAATTAATTGAAAAAGTTGACATTCAATTAATTGATGTGTGTAAAGCGTAAAAATTTCGTCAATTAATTGATCAATTAATTGACAACAAATTTGATCAATTTATTTTGAAAATAGAACAAGTTCTATTTCTCGTCAATTTTTCATCAATTTTTTGGGGAATTCTAGGTATATTTTTATCTGTTAAGATATTGCCAACTGTTTAGTTGTAACATAACCTCGTAACATATTATTTTTGTTTCGTTTTCAAATCTAGCATAACCTGAAACGTTCTAATTTATCATCATCTAGGTTATTTCTATTGTTTTTGTTCACAGCTCGTAATTTTGTGAAGATTTTTTCAAAATTTTCATTTTGATAAATATGTCAACATGTTCTACAGTTGGTAATGTAAAAATTTTCAAAAAAATTGATAAGTAAATTGATGTGTGTAAAGTGTTGTTTTTGTTCCCAAGGTTACCAATAAATTTTTAAATTAATTGACAAAAAACTTGATCAATTTGTTGATCAATTAATTGAACTGTGTAAAACTAAATTAACAGAGATACTGAATGCGGGCAACTTGTTATTGAGCCAACTCCTCCGTACGTTACTTCAATGTTTTCCGACAAGAATTGCAAGTAAAAATATACTCGCTCCGTCCGAAAATAGGGTATGCATTACTTTAAAAATGTGAGATCAACGCAAGTAATATTATCCTGATCTTTTTTTAATTTCTTAATAAGTGGTTGCTAGGCAACTAATAAACAAATGGCGCGCAAATAGTTTTGCATATGTCAAAAATAATTCACAGAAAGAAAAAAACGCGTATTTTAGCCAAATTAAAGTGGCCCCGCTGTTCTAACAAATTGACGAATTTTAATCAAAATTGTTACAAGGATTTTGGTACATTTTTAATAGTTTATTTTAACTCATCAAGTATATCGGGCATATTACTGCCTCTTTCCATCTTTGGGGCGTTTTTTCTTTTGTCCATATTTCGCCCAGTATTTCCCATACTTGTTGAAGTTTTTCTCCTTCTATTTTATATATTTTAGTTGTCATTCCATTTTCCCCAGCGCTTTTGTTTTTTTTTTTATATATATATTTTTAATTCCTAGAACTTCTTCCAAACGTTGAATGGAATATGTACCATAAATGTAAAACTAAACCAAAGTAAAAATTTAAAGAGTAGTAAAAAAGATTTTTCCCTTTATTTTAGTTGCACCTCCTTTTCTAATTGCACCCCCTAGTTAAATTTCTAGTTGCGCCCCTGCCCACAACCGATGCAATCGAGACACAACTATAATCCTTTTATTTCTCCTCGACCTTTCGGTGTTTAGGGTATTTACTACAATTACAAAACATAAATCTCCTATCAACATCTCAACGTCCTATTAAACATACATCACATTACATAAATTTACATTACTATTTATTTTATTTCATCCTCTTCCCTTCCACCCATTTCTTCACCCCTCCTCCTATATCCCTTCCTTCCTCCCCATTTCCAGGTTACCTCAGCCCCCTTTCTCCCTTCCTTTTCCCCCCTTCTGCTTCCCACCGGGCCTCTTCCTTCCTTCCTTTACCCCTTGCTGTTATCCTTCCCCAATCTCAATCCTTTTTGCCTCTAATTCCGTCGCCAACCTCTCCGCCCTTCCATCTTCGTGCAACACAATTCGCGAGGTGCTCTATACCTTGTTCCTCCTCCCCGAACACCCTGCACACCTTATCCTCCTGTTTCCTCCAATATCTATTTCTTCTCTCTTTATTCCCGCACCTTAGCCTCGCAATCCTCCTAACCCTCCCCCCTGAACGTCCTCTTTCTCCCTTGATTTGTCTATTCTGACTGTCCTTTCTTGCTCCCCCATTTTAATATTATATTCGTGTAACCCAGCCTTTAAAACTAACCTTACATTACATAACGGTTAACTGGAGTTATGAATGTGCTCAAGCCATTATTCATTGTCACACATACAGAGTATAGTGACCCAGAGGCCAGACGGCTCTTTCAGTATCTCGTCCGACCACTTTCTCACTTCCGCTTCTCGGAATAACTGTTCTCCTGCTTACAACCTCCAACCAATACAATTCAAACCTGAATTAATTGGAGTGATGGTTATAAATATTTTTTTTAAGATAATGCTGACTAATTACATCAGTTACCTTTTTAACTAATTAACTATCGGAATACATCAATGGAATTTAGAAGGGTATTGAGAGAAATTTGAATGTCACAGACCCTCCCGAAATATTTTTTGGATAGTTAAATTTAAAGTTAAATAACAAATTCTATCATAAAATACTTATATGTAAATATATAATGTTAAATCATGTGTATGTGTGTGAATCAGTTTGACATTTCAAATTAACTGCTTAAAAATATATAGCACTGCTTCAGCTGCAAACCTCACAATGGTTTAGAGCAGTGGTTCTCAACCTTTTTTAGGTGAAGGCACCCCTATGCTAAATGTGAGATCTTCGCGGCACCCTACTATTAAATATGTCACTATTTAGTCAATTTAAAGTATAATCAATCAAAAGTATAATTGTGATGTTGGAAAAAAAAAATAATATTACAATTACATAATATGTATTTAAAGATCATTCGAAAATTTCTTCAATTCGGTCTTCGGTCTTCGATTCCAAGAATAGCGGCGAATTTATTTTGAAAAGCTCGCGGCACCCTGGTTGAGAACCACTGGTTTAGAGTTTTCTCTTCCTTTTACTAAACTCTTCTTTCTTTACTAGACTCTTCTTGAGACTAGTAATTTCTTCCGGTTGTCCGGCATTTATTTGGTAAATACCAGCCTAGTGCCTTCTTGGATGGCCACGGCCCATTTAAAAATTCAAATTAAGCTCTAAACTGTTTAATTTTTTTTAGTTTTAAATTATTTAATTTATATGTATGTGCTTAAGAAATCCATAGGATCGTTTTGTGTAAGAAATTAGTGCAAATTTTAATGTAGGTACTCGATTTTAATATTTTTAAGTTTCACGATTTTATGTATTTCGCAAATTTAAAACTACTAGCTCCAATGTAATGGCACACCATGGTTTGAATTTATCACAAATAATTAGCTTTCAATTAAAAATTTTACTGTAAATGAGTGTTAAATTTAGTTTTTATGAATTCATTAAATTAAAAATAAAATACTGAACATATTTTATATTTACATTTTTTTTGTATAACCAACGAGGAAACAAATCGCATATATCTGTTTTCACATGTTAAATCCCTATGTATACCTGGTTAACCCTTTCACTGAGCAATACGCTTTGAGCTTTCGTGCTCGCTGTGCGCACATATTTCGGTGATTGCGAGTTTATTCGTGTAGAGCAGTTGGCATGAACTTTTTGTGTAACTTTTCATGACATGTAAGGATGAATGATGGTGACGATATGACTAATGTTAGGAAAAAATGTAATGTAAGTGAATTAATACAAAAATACAATCAAAAAGATTTTATTTAAAAAAATATTTGTTTACATATTTATCTATATGCTATACTAACTATGAAACTTACAAAGAGTTAGTAATATTTTTTTGTATACCGAACTGGAATAAACTATAACATACTTACCATTATTACATACATATATTTATATAAAATCAATATAAATAAGTAGACATACTGAATGTAAGACCCTATCTAACTGAATTGAATGGCACAGCAACGTATACCAACGCTACGTGCTCGCAGGTACTTGAACTGGTTGGGGTACCCAGCGAGAATAGTCGTGTTGAGCAGGGAACAATTTAAAACACGTGCGAGTTAACTCGCTCGGAGCGTATCGGGCCACACTTTTATTTACGAGTATATACGGTTGGAGCAGCGAAAGGGTTAATTCAATACCCTGTATATATGCGCAGTGTTGTTAACTTTACAACTTTAGTTATAATTTTAAAAACTACAAATAGACAGACAAAGACGATGGAGACTGTGAACTCTTTTTTTACTACTATTGGAATAATCACGTGCAGAAAGTGAGGTTATGTCTCTTAATTTCTGATATAATTCACAGAGGAGTCCGTGTATTCTCGGTGAAACATGGTTAATATAAAATTAATAAATAAATGAAGCACTCGGTAAGTTTCACAAATATAAGTTTAATGTACTCTATACGTATTTCTTACTCTATACGTTTAAATTACAAACTAAATCTATTTTTAACAGATACATTCAGTGGGAACAAATATTAATGGTAGGGAATACAAGTGTAAACAAATTAGCAGATAAGGGAAATTTTATTTTTTGTCGATTTATTAGGGGTGAGTTGTAAACATCAATCTGGTCATTCATTAAGGAAATTCAAGAGTTAATATTTTTGTAAATTTCTCGGTATTCTAAAAGATTCAGTTTATAACTTTTATTATGAATGTGTAAAATTTTATTTGTCATTTATGGAAATGTAATGATTATTGGTTGTTCTGCAGATGTTCTGCCATGTTGGACTGTTCTTTTTTTTTTTATTTTGGATGGCTTTCAAATACTCTCCAAATCTTGTAACAAATTTTCGACCAGTTTGGCCTATATATTTAGCTGAGCAAATTTGGCATGATGCTTGATAAACTCCACTTTTGTTGTATAAATCAATTTTATCTAGTTTGTTATTAACCAGTAAATTTTTAATTGTAAATTTATTATAAAAGGCTGGAGTTATATTTGATTTCTTTAATTTTGATCCTGTTTTGAAACTAACCTGGCTGTGAAAGGATATTTTTTTTATAAATTTTTGTATCTGGTATACTTAAGGAATAAAAATATGTTAATAAAAGTTTTTTGCGAATTTTTCTAATAATTTTGTCAAAAAAAAATAGGTGCCGGTCTGCGGACCAGTGGTTAGAAAACACTGTACTAGTACATTAACTAATTAGGCGTTACGAAAAAGTTACATTTAAATTTATACAATTATTTGTGTGCATGGAAAATGTGAAACTTTTTCGGTGAATATATGTTGCAGTAAAAATGTTTCCTATTTTAAATGTGTATAATTTATTTTCAACAATAATAGTCATTAGATTACTATGGAGAAAGTGGAGTACCTGCTGTAATAAATTCTTTATTTGAATATTACTATATTCTATACATTTAATAATAACGTAAAAAGGATAAGATGAATGAAATATATTACAAACTACGTTATGTAAAGTAACAACAAAAAAGAAGTAATTTTCTCATTTCATACTTAATTAACAGTATAGTGTATGTAATAATATATAGCGTAAGCGGCATGTTACTTTTGTTAGTTAATTAACTGAGGTACTAACAATACTAGTAGGATAGTAAATTAGTTTCATTATAGGGCAAAAACCGTGCAGTAACACCCGGTACAAAGGCGAATGTAATGTATGAAATGAAAATTAGTAAGAGTTATAACTAGTACTTTGGGGTTTCTAATTTATATTTTGTTACGTAAAATTGGTTATAGTTAGCCCAAGACAGAAGGGTTTGGAGAATTAATGGATAGATTTATTCAACATTTGCTGTAACAGTGTCACAACTCAAAATTTGGCAGATTTGACAAAATTTTGCAAATTTGGCAGTATTGAGTTATTGGTATAGAAGCAATCGTGTCGCATCCTTAACTGGTAGTAATGCTTGGTTTATATACGGAACAAGAATAAGGAATAGGAAATAAGAATAGTGCACAAGATGTTAAAACATGGATGCGCCGTATATCGGTTTATGTAGGAATGAAATTTAACTTAAACATAAGAATAGTTAGTAACATTCAACATTTTTATTCTTATTTCAAGAATAAGACACGAAAGTTTGGTCAACAGATGTTTTTCAGTTGTGATAAGAGGGTTGTAAACAACAATAAAATGTTTTTAACGGTAATAAACGAAATTTTTTAAAAGGTTTTATGAATCAGTACCTTTTAAGTGACAAATGTTAAACACAGGCCAACGCAAGTACGCAGGCGCAGCGACGAAATGTTATGTCCTATATAAACGGTTTAATATTTTTTATTCTTGTGTACTATTCTTATTTCCTATTCCTTATTCTTGTTCCGTATATAAACCAACCATTACAGCGTGAAAACTCAAATTGCATAAGTCACCGTTAGAGAACTACGTGTATCGTTGTTGCACTTACAAAATTTATAGTTCTTTTAAAACTGCCTTACTTTAAAAGATCAAAAATTTTGTGGTATGACTAAGAAAATAAGCGGTAGAGGGTAAGGTTCAACAGTAGACTTCGGCTATAATCTGCCCAAAATGGTAGAGAGTAATAAAAAAGGCTGATTTAAAATACTCAATAAAAGCTGGGACGGGGATTCGTTTTTTAAAATCGCGTCATTAATCATTAAACGTTGACTGTTTTGAAAATTGAAAGGTTGAAAATTTTAATGATGATTGATAAAAGCTTCTTTAATAGATAAGTTTAATTTATTAGTTCGTTGTAAATATTAAGATGGAATACGTGGATTATTAGACTTTTCAACGAATAAACCAACTTATTAGGCCCGGTCTTACCACCTTCGGATAAACTTTATCTGTTGAATAAATGTCATCCCGTCTTTCAATTCAAATTTATCTGTCACATAGGTATCTGACGTAAAGTCACTAGATTATACAAAGTAGCGCAACGGCGGCCATACTGGGGTTAAAAACGTCGCCAACACAAATGATTTTCGGTGATTCCAATAGTACAAAAATAAGAAACTATAATTTTGGTAGTACTATAGTACTACCAAAATTTTTATTTTAAACATTGTAATCACGATTTTTTTAATCAAAGATGCACTATAACAAAATTGTGGTATAATCTGTCTCAATTTGTAATACGAAACTAGATCTGGTTACTTTGGTGACTGTTGTGGTGTAAACAGACTTTGGCGTATCCGTGTGAACCAATACTATGATAATATTATAAATGTATTGTTAATATAGAACATAAAAAATGAACTTTTCCTGTTAGTTCCGTATTACAAAATGAGACAGATACAGTCTGTTCCAAACGGTTAAGCGGAACTAAATGGGGATTTAGTTCTTTTAGGTTGTCACGAGAAGGGACCTTGCTTGGGTTATTTCATTTTTCACGTTGGGATGTCAAAATTTAAAATTCCAACAATGAAACCATGGAAACGAATGACATATGTCAAAATTAAATATTTTTTTTAGATATTTTAATGACAAAAAAATAAATAAATGGGAAATTTGTATTAAGAATGACACAAAAAATCAAAATATAAAGAAAATGACATTTTAAAATGATATTAACCATAACCAAAAAATGTTTATTGTAAGTATGATTTACAAAGCTTAAACAAAACGGCCGAAAGGCACGATTTAAACGATGAAAGTAACTAGATTGCAAAATCTAGTTCCGCTTAACCGTTTGGAACAGACTGTAATACAATTTCAATTATTTTTTAAAATTTTTATTAAATAAAATGGATATAATATATAAATTTAAATGAAACTTAACCTTAAATATTCAAACCGTTGACAAAAGAGGTTATTAAATTAGAGCGAGAAAGAAAGATGTGACAGCGCAGATGCAAACTTAAGAACGTAAAAATTGCTGCTTTAGTTTGCTTAATAGGGGAAGTAATGTTGCCAATCAAAGCCTGGGGTCTGTCGGCTTCTTCAAAGGCTTGCGCTACTTTGTATAATCCAGTGACTTTAATCTGACGGATAATGAGACTGACATATTGAATTCTCAGATTGGTAACACTGAATTGTAACTGAAATAGGCGTTGAGAAACAATTTTTTTTTTTATTTCTCTTTGGATATAAATAAATAAATAGGTAACCTGACAGCTGTCAAGCCGTTTTTTTTTTTTTGTTATTATCATTTATAAAATTAAATTTATATATGCATTATACAAGATTTAAGCAATTATTATTGTCGTAAATATGTAATAATATTGTGGCAATGAAAAATAAATGGTAGATATTAATAATAATTGTTCTACGTTTATTTAATTTTTAAATTTTATTATGATTGTTGTAAATACAAAATAAGTTATAATAAATTAAATCACGGAGTATTATTTTATTTTCATTTCTTCTGAGTAATCAGTTTCTTCAGGTATGTCGCCGTACTGATCTTTTGTGGGTGGTTCTTCATATCCACTCTTGTAATATTAAAGTTGCGTAATACTGCAGTTGCTTCTATACCAATCATAATCTTATTGCTCAAATTCGAAGCGAATATTAGAATTATTAAACAAGGCGTGGATTCCGGCTAACGTTTAATACAAAATATCCTTCTCGACACTTGTTTACTTCAGCCTTTTTTTCAGAAAAAAAGTAGTTTTACTTTTTTCCCAGACTGCAACCACTCGTGGATAGTGGGCAATTACGTAAAATACTCGTTGAAATTTGTGTATTTAGTTTTCCGTACAAGGTATACAAATGAAATCAGACTATAAGCTGGATATTGCACGAGATACTTTTTTATATTTTTCCTCACCGTGCACTTGTGCACTGGGGTTAAGGCATTATTACTAAAATTTATAAAATTCAAACAAATTATATTTTTTCAAGTCATTTTGCAATTTATTGTTCCAAGAAATCAATTAATATTTAACTTGTTGACAGTGACAGCACTTATTTGTTACTTATTTGCTGCTTGACTACCGAATAACTTATCTGGCAGATAGCATAGTTTATTTGTAAGAATAGCTTTATCTGGAGGTAGAAAGACGCTGTATTGTTTTTATCCATCAGATAACGTTACCAGCCACTTTATCTGAAGGTGGAAAGACCGGCCCTAAGTGGTATATCATTGACCTTGCTTAATATCTACTATTAAAATTTCCACGGCAACATTCTGCCTAGGTAACCAAAATACACTCAGACTCAAATCTGCGTCACTAATCTATCTTAAGGTAATTCTGCAACTTGAATAAAGTAATGAGGCTCTCAGGCTGTTTCTTACAAGTTCTGACAAGATCTCATTATGAAGCCAAGCATTTTAAATGCAGACTTCACAATACTGTCGACATGTTTGTTAAATATAAGTTTGCTGTCAAAATATACACCTAAGTCCTTGATTAGGTCACAACGTGTTAACGTAGTATTATCTATAAGATATAAAAAGTGTACAGGGTGTAGTTTTCTAGTAAAAGATATAATCTTACATTTGTTTAAATTAAGAAAAATCTTATTGTTATTACAATACTTGAAAAAATTTTGCAGTTCGTTATTTAGATCGGTACAATCTTGCAGGCACTGAATATATTCATAAATCTTTAAGTCTTCTGCGTAAAGGATAAATTTTGAATTTGGAATCAAGAGTATATATCATTTATAAAAATTATAAATAAGATGGGACCTAAATGAGAGTCTTGTGGGACACCGAAAGTAATCTAAATAAAATTATTCCACTTATCAATTTTTTTTTCGGCATACATAAACCTTTTGTTATATTTAAACCTTTTTAGCACAATCTGCCCATATCCGACTTAACGTTTATATGTCTACAGGTAATAAGTTACACTTTAAGTTAAATTTGCATGCAATTTTAGCATTAGTGACCCACCATTAGCCTAGTGTAATTTTTAGGTCAAGAAAAAAGAATCCGGCACTAGCGGGTTAATTAGATTCTTTGTGGCATATCTTGCTATTTTTGAAGAACTTCATGGAGCACGGTTAATGAACGAACCTAGAATATGTCTAATATTGGAGGAAATAATGCTGCTGCTGATGATAATGATGAGGTACACTTAAAGTTGTTTAAATGCAGTTCTTTTGTATTTAATTGCCCTTAAAACTGCCCCACTTAAAAACTGTTTGTTACATTCGCTCAAATACTTTTTGAAAATATCTTTCGACAGACGGTGATTGAGCGGAAATGGTTGAATAATTGCGAGTAGCCCGTGGTGATAATAGTCCGTATTTCGAGAGTGCACTATAAAATGCGCACAATCAAGTGGTACATTGGTTCGGCACACCCGTTAACAGAACAGTGAAAGGAGTGAACTTACAATCCAACACACTGCGTAACGGTCATTTGAACCAATCTCTGAATTAATGGCATGCTAAAACATAACGTGTCACATATGCATTTAAATATAATGTGCTTGAAACTCGTCCAGCCTTTCTCTGTAAGATGATATTTGATTCAAGAAGACTATTAAAGTAATTATTGAAAGTATTGTAATAAAAATTGCGTTTAAAAAATTGTTTCTTCTGCTTCCTGAATGGTGCTTTGATTTGTTGATTTCTTAATAGAATGTTAGTTTGTTGTTTCCTCATAACTCATTAAATGTCTATAGGTTTGAAAAATAGTTTAGGAATTCCACTTTTCCTACATTTCTTGTACTGATTTCGAACTGGAATTTTCCCATTAATTATGTAATTCTTTTTACAGTTTTTAACAAAAAGTTTAATTTACTGAAAATCTAACTTGTATTATATTTAATACAAGATTTTTTAATAGCTTTAATTTGCTCATGTGATTATCTTAAATGAACCCTTCTAAATTATAAAAAAAAATATAGTGTATTATAAAAACGCCACAATTTGACAATACCCACAAAGGTGGGACTTTTTCGCTGCTATGTGTTCTCTGTTCTCCTTTATGATCTAGAGCAGGGATCGTAAATTGGCGGCGCTCGAAGACTCCGTATTTGGCACGTGACCATAACAACTTCTTTTTCAAAAATTGACGTTTTCAATATTGTGGATCCCGAATCCTGAAATTAGAGAATTCCGTACAAATTTATAATCCGATATCCCGGAATCAGGAGAAAAATAATCCCGGAATTTCCGGATTGGCAAAGGAATAACCTTAATGTTTTTTCTTTCTTTTTTCTTTTTTCGTTAGTTAAAAACTAAACTTTTATGGAAGCCACTAGAGACTTCTCAGTAATTATGCAATGTCCCTAAAATATTATATTTATTTAAGCTTTAACGTCTTCTTTTAAAAATGTGACTATATATACGTAAAAATTTACTACTGACTTATTTATTATATTGTATGCTTATTGACAGTTTTTTTTTTTCAGTCGCTGTCTCAATCAAAGAATCTGTCAAAGAAAGAAAGACTAATTTAAGTGCTTTGGTGCAATATCTTTACCATGGCCAGAATAATACAATGACGATAACTAACGCATTTGAAACATCCACAAATACGAAACACAAAAAAATATGTAAGAGTTGCTTAAAACATTGAGCGCCAGAAAAAATTTTCATATTCTCATCGCAGGGCCATGACAAAACTTTGCTTCATCAGGCCAAAACGGACACGAATTGCAGGTACATCGCTAGATATCGGGGACCATGGCAGACACTATTAGCAGACACGTCTAAATATGTCTATAACCGCATGTAGTTTTATGTCCGTAATTACCAGAAATTGTGCATAAGTAAGTCAATGTATTTTTCTACTGTTTATCAATGAAAAACTATATGTTTACTTTTACAATTTATTGCCCGTGTATTTTATTAGATATCTATATATGTCCAGTGTTCATGTTTTGAACAGTAAAATGATGAAATTTGTGCAATCCCTGCATAATTTATTTATTTAGTTCTGAAAGGACCAATAGTAGTGAGTCTGCTTTGGCCCTGTCATATAATGAAAACGAATTATGTTACCTGTAGGTGACAGCAGATACGAAAACGTGTTAGCTTTTGTCCAGTATGTCATTGCAGCACTTTTGGATCGATTGTACAACAGGTACCGATCTGCTGAAGCCTAGGAAAGAAAATCACGAACAGATACCGGTGCCATTGGCACTCAATGTTTTATGACCGGTTGCTAAAGAAAGAATTATCCCTAACTCAAGTTAAAATCATTTGTTTTCGTATGTTGTAATATACAGAAACAAAGGATTTTAGGCTAGTGTGTTACATAACTATTACTTTTGTATAAATCGTCAACCAAAAAACATAAAAAATACGTTATTTTCCGAAAACATAATCTGATGAAAAATTCCTGTTGCACTATTACGGTTTACACCAATGTACATTACTTAGATCTTTTTTAGATTTTTAGTTTAAACCATCTGGGCTACAGGGTGTGGGACAACATTTTTTTTGCACAATTTTGTCAAAAATCGCATCAAAATAATTTATTTTGCAAAAATAAAATTTTGATCGTTAATCCACGTACTAAGGACTTTCATTTGATACCCTACCCAGAATTTTTAAAAAAATATATATTTTTTTTTTCGATGAGCACATATTTGTTTATATTTTTAGGGGGATATGTTTTTTAGATGTTTTAGTATTTTTCCTTTGTGCGGATCAAAGACTTGTATAAGCATGCCAAATTTCAACTCTCTAGGTTTAGCCATTTGGCTACAATTTTTACCGAACAGACAGACAGACAGACAGACAGACAGACAGACGACAAAATGATGGTATACGGGTTTTTTGGTCATATCTACAAAACTTTAAAAATAATACATTTATTTTAAAATGATTTAAATTTTCAATCCTGAATTCCGGGATTGAAAATTTTCGTAATTTTGCAATTCCAAGTCTACACCTTTTTTTACGATTCAACTGGTGTATTAATAGGGTTATTCTGAACACAATTATTCACTTTAAAAGGGCTGTGAAATTCAAAATTCCACAACTGGTATACATTAAAAAATAAAAGACATTTTGACCTTGAAAGTTTAGACTTCTGTTAAAGTTTTGTTCAGAATAACCCTACAACTGAGACCAAAATATGAACTTCAGAATATTTAGAGTTTGTCCAGATAACGAGAATTGATTCGCGCGTTAGAACTCGCGTGATACCGAGGCACAAGTGCCAATGGATGCGTTTTGTTGGTGGTCGGTTAGAAGTATTAAGCTGCATTCACAGCTCTAAAATTAGTACACTGTACGTTGTGGATTAATTTAATAGACAGTTTTAACGTTTAGTGACGGCGTTCACAGATATGAGAATTAATGCGTAACGAATATTGTGACATCTTTGTTTTTTCAAACTAACTACGATGGAATAAATGCATTTATTAGACTTTTTACAAACCCGCCATCAGCTAGATCAGCGGCTCTTAAACTGTGGTCCGCGGACCCCTGGGGGTCCGCGAAACAATTTTGACTTTAATTTTACATCCCCAACTTTTCGCTTTTATTCAAATAACTCATTTAATAAAAATCCTACATGGTCAAGACTTTTTGTATTTGTTGTTACCTAACTAGTTATTGACATAATTAAACAATAATTAGTAAAAATTTAAATATTTTTATTCAACTGCAAATTTTTTACAGAAAACATATTATAATAAGATTTCTTTTGATCAATATTTGATCAAGAAATGTTTGTATGAGTTTAACGTATTATAATTTGTAACTTTTTTTATTCTTTTTACTATTATTTTTATTAATTTTATGTTTTTTATTCTATATGCTAATAAAAATATTCATCTATAAATGCACAAGACCATTTATTAAAATAACCAGCGATACATTTTTACCAATATTTATTACAATAGTGCCTATGAGATTATTGAGCCAGAAATTAAGTTTCAAGAACGAAGTAAAATGTCAAGAGTCGGGATCGGGTACGCAAAAAAAAAAAATTATTTAAGAGGGGGTTCCTCGGACTACATAAGTTTAAGAACCCCTGAGCTAGATCATGATTTCTTACTAAATTTTAATAACAACATTTAAGCCGCAATCCTGTTTCGTTTCACAATTATCGAAATGTTTTGAAATTTGTGCAACAGTATTATTTAGATTATGTAAAGTGAGATAGCTAATTTGTGTTTATGTGTCTCATTAAAACAGAGCAGTAACTAGAAGTTTGGAAAACAGTCAACAGTCGACAACGCTTAGTCTATTAAATTTAGAGCTATGAACGGTCGTTTCTGTTACCATATGACAAACTTGTAGTGACAATCAACAGTGAACAACTGATAGCGTATAGTCTATTAATTTTACAGCTCCGAACGTAGCTTTAGAATTGTTGCGCAAGAAAATAACAATTTTGATTGTGAAGTAAACATAAATATAACATTCGCGTGGAAGCTAAGGCATATGCTCGCAGAACATCCTGAACTCTGGCTGAGTGTGGAAAGGAACGTATTTCACCTAAATGGATAATCAAAATATTGATGCGCTAATCGATGCAGAAGAGAAAAACTTTAAATTTGAAGCAATAAATCTTAAACGTAATATTTTAGAGTAATAATTGAATTGAACGCTATAACGCTTGATGTTTTATATCATATAATTTTATTTACACAAAACGTTATATTTTAAATAACCATGTACAAAAATTATTAAAATTATTTCTGACATTTTTTTGTATATTTTCGTTGCCCAGGAAGCGGCTGTATGTCGTTGCCTAGGAAGTCACAACTACCTGTTACAACGCATATTTATATGTAACAATATTGTTTAAAATTATATAGGTATTTATTTTAGGACACAAAATGATAAAATACTTAAAAGTAAATATTATTTAAAATAAATAATACCAATTTTTTATTTAAAAACTAAATAAAAAGTAACAGAACTTCAATTCAAATATTATTTTTCACTCCCACCACACTTTCGTTCCAGTGGTTCGACCTCAAATTATCGAATTAGTAAAAGGAAAAGAATGACAATATTGTCACAAAAAACGCGTATTCTGATTAAATTGGACCCAAACTGGCGCAACAAAACGCAACCTCTATTATTAAGCTGTCCATGTTCACTCGCGCCATATTATTTCTTGTGCGTATATCGTTGTTCCATATCAGACTCTCATAGTCGAGCGAGAATCGCGCAAGTCGAGGTACTAAGGGAATACTACCGCCCAGCACCCTTGTCATTCAACAAGTGGTGTATATTGTCGATCGGTGGTGTGTTTTTAGGGTTGCGTCGAGACGCCAACTACCCCTTAATATTCCTGTTCTCCTAGTAAAAAACTTTCCCCAGATAACACCGATGTGACCCTTAAATTTTCCCTATAGTCAAGCTGTCGGGAAATTACAGGAAAATCACTTTCCCTACTTTAATAAAACTACTTACATTAAAAATAAATAATCGTACATATATAAATTTGAAGATTGGCAAGTGTCTGTATGAAATCTCGGTAACATTGTGACCTCAATTTTTCCTAAGGTTCTCGTGATTGGCTAACTGAGGACACCCTGACTCTTGATTGACAGGTATTTTGAAGATTTATTCTATAAGAATCTACGAATATAATTACATATAGAAATGTGTAGGATTTCGTAGGCATAAACCAGGAAATCTAGACACTCCTATATCCTATGATCGATATGAATAATATTTTGCAGATATATTTTCTAAAAATCTGCGGATAAAATAACATATAGAAATGTCTAGGGTTTCGTAGGCATAAACAAGAAACTCTAGACACTCCTATATCCTTTGACTGATATCAACAATATTTTGCAGATTTATTCTCTAAGAATCTACAAATATAATCACATACAGATATGTCTAGGGTTTCGTAGGCATAAAAAAGAAACTTTAGACACTGCTATATCGTTTGACCAATATGAACAATATCTTGCAAATTTATTTTCTAAGAATCTACAAATATAATTATTTACATAAATGTCTAGGATTTTGTAGGCATAAACAAGAAACTCTAGACACTCCTATATCCTTTAACTGATATCAATAATATCTTGCAGATTTAATCTCTAAGAATCTACAAATATAATTACATACAGAAATGTCTAGAGTTTCGTAGGCATAAACAAGAAACTCTAGACACTGCTATTTCCTTTGACCGATGCAAACAATATTTTGCAGATTTATTTTCTAAGAATCTATAAACATAATTATCTACATAAATGTCTAGGGTTTCGTAGGCATAAACAAGAAACTCTAGATACTGCTATATCCTGTGACTGACATGAACAATATTTTGCAGATTTATTTTCTGAGAAATGTCAGTATGTAGTGTCGATAATATTGTGACGTCAATTTTTCCTAAGGTTCTCGTGATTGGCTAACTTGGGACACCCTGTCTCTTGATTGGCTGACAGATGACATCCTCTCCCGTGATTGGCTAACTGGTGATAAATGGTTTGAAGACGAAGGCGTTAGAGGAAAATATTTAGAACTAGTTTATCGTTCCCTTCTTACAATTCCACCAGGCAGTGTTTAATTCGAGCGAGCATTTTCCACTGCGGGAAAATATGCACAAAAATTCGCTCGCGACTCAACGATGAGACTATTGACGCGCTCTGTTTTTTAAGATCGCTTTTTAAATAGAATTCTAATGAACGTGGTTGTTAGATCTTATTATATAGTAATTATATATTATTATTATTTTTTATTCTATATTTATTATGGTATTCCGGTATTTATTTTGAAAAAATACCGAATACCGATATTGTATTTTTGGTCCGGTATTGCAGTCACTAATGTTGATGTATCTTTAATTACCTAAAAAAAAACTTCGTTTCATTTTTATGTATGTTTATAGCTCGCATTTACAAGATTAGATTCAGCGCTATCTACCATTACTTGATTAATTATTCCGTATTGAATAATCTTTTTTTTTTGTCCAAAATGAAACCCTTAAGCTGTAATTTCACAGAAGAGTGAATTTGTTTTGCAACTTTAAACCATAGCATTACTTTCTTGTGACCTTGCATGTTTGTTAAAATTGTCTTGCTCACTATAATTTTGTATCATTAAATTTTATTCTCTAAAAAAAGGGTTGTATGTTTAATTTCGTCTTAATGAGGAGAAAGTGATCGAAAAATTAAAGAACAATAGCGTATCGTATTTAAAATCTTTCAGATAAAAAATATAACTACAATAAAAAATGGTAGTCATGATGTGGTCGTTAAAATTTCGTGCTAACATATTTTTAGGACAATGACCTAAAATAAACAGCTCAATAATATTAAGTCGCTTTTTATTGTTTCGTAGGTAATAAAATGTATGTCGCCACTCATTAGTCACTGATATGTCATTCTTGTGTTTGTTTATATGTCTGTCTGCCGTCTGTTTATCTGTTTGCATGTAAGATAGATATTGTGATCAAATGGCAGAATCTATAGAAATGATATTTACCATTCATATACAGTATTTTGACATCAGTGACTTATGCTGTTTAAGCACTAAATGTTGAAGCACTTAAACAAAATAATTCTTGTATTAGCTTTTCTAATAAAAAATAAGTATACTGACTTCGATTGTTTTAGCACCTAATGCCTCATTTTCATGGTAGTGTCAAAGGCGTGACAGGGGTGAGAGGCGTGGTGCTATATTTACAAGTTCAAATTTCATGGTGGGGTTGGAGGCGTGATAAGGGCGCGTTTTCGGTTTTGACATTTGTATATAACTCAAATTTAACCTAAAAGTTTATACAAGTGTTTGGAGTAAACGGTTATTCAATTTCATTAAATATGTCGTCAAATCGAAGGAGACATTTAGCTCTTTTTTATGCATATTTAGACTGCGATATGAAGAAAAGCGATGGTGGGTACGACCCATATATACATAAAAACAGAAGGCAACAGGGAGATTATTTTAACTTGTTGCAAGAAATGAGACACAAAAAACACAGACAGTTACTTCAATTACAAAAAAAGATTTCCACCATTCCGAAAAAATATATCTGTTTCTATGGTTTCGACGGTGCGGCCGGCGCTAGAGTTGAAATTTCTGCTTGCGACACCGCGCTTGTAACACCGCGCTTGTAACACCGCGCCTACGAAACCATGGTACGGTTTTTTTGAAAATAAAGCGATCCTATTGGTTGAATTTTTTGTTCCACACTTCCAACACCCGCATGAAAATGAGGCATAATGTGTCAACAATATTAAAATTTCAAGTTGTCCAAAACTGGAACAAAAATGACCCAATTTGTTTGAGTAATAATTGATTTATATGTACAATATGTACGGATCACCAAGACAATAGATTTGTTTGAACAAATACAAAAAGTCTTGACCATGTAGGATTCTTATTAAATGAGTTATTTGAATAAAAGCGAAAAGTTTGGGGATGGCTACGTGGACTCCCAAGGGTCCACGGACCCTAGTTTAAGAACCGCTGCTTTAGATAGATAAAAATTCATTTTATTCAATATTAATTCAGTTTGTTAGTTTTGTATAAAAAACTATTCGGTTTTGCTTCCCCATAAGGCATAGGTTCAAATACGAATAGTAATTATTAAAAACTTTTATTTTAACGTGATATTTTGCCAAAAACATTCTTTATCTTGCAAAGATGGGTCTATCTAATAATTTAAAAAAAAAATAAATGATGAACATGATATAGTTCAACAGAAAGTTTTGATGAGATTTGTGACAACTCTGTTTCATGACAACTTAAAAATAGGAACCCCATTAAATTCCGCCTAAACCAAAGAAACAACCTATAATTTTAAAACTTTTTATTTTAATTCGATTTTACATACTAGATTTCCCATATTAAATTTTTACTGATTAGATGCAGTATATTATGTAAAAATTTAATTCTTAATTCTAGTTACAAAATACAAATTTAATAACAGGAAGGGCGCGGTACCTGATAAATTTGCTGTATTCATAACAGTGTATGAATGGTTAAACAGTTTAGAAGAATTTCCGGGTAGAAATTTAGTTTACTGATCTAATTTTTTATATTGACAGCAGTTTCATTTTCAGTCATTTATTCTAAAAAATATTAATAAACAAAAACTACTACTGAACTACTATATTTGTAATTTTTAATTACATAATAAGTCAAATGGAAGGTTTTGAAAGCGCACTGGATACGTGATGAGGATGAATGATGACAGCATAGTATGGTTCATAGTCGATTCTCCAGTTCGATCACACAGGATATTAGTAGTTGACAGTTACTGTAAATAGGAAACTTGATCCATATCAGATGAAATTTACATTTTTCATAGTTCAACTTAACCATCATGAAACGGAACACATTAGTAAAGCCTCTGACTTGTGGGGGCGTTTCTTTAAATATTAAATCAGTTAATATATAATAATAAATATATTTTATTTAGCCAATTATCTAAATATGTAAAAAATCATAGAATCTGTCTCAATTTGTAATACGAAACTAGATCTGGTTACCTTAGTGACTGTTGTGGTGTAAATAGACTTTTGTAGAATCATGTGAACTTGTAAATCTGGCTTTTAAAAGTATGGTTAAGTTTCATCATATTAAGGTTATTACTAAATTGACATGTCAAATATTTTGAATGTATATATAATAATATTAATTTCATCAAACTTTCGATTATTCCTCGTATAATAGTAAAAAATATTTCGATTATCAATGAAATATCGTGATAAAATATAAAAAGCAAAAATACATATTATATAATAATAATTTATCATTTTATTCTGCTGCCCTTAATATCTAATTCTTGTTTTGCAAAATTTAATAACATATTTAAACAAAAATGTTAATTTTTTGAATGTAAATCCCAAATTTTTCTCTACAAATCTTTCCGAAACATGTAGTCTGTGGTAATATCTGTTTTCTTATTATTACCTCTCCCCATGTTCGTTGGTCTTAAATTTTCTACACCTTCATTTAAAATTTATCTTACTTCTCTTTCAGAAATCTAAAGAAATTGAAATGGGTAAATTATTTTATATTTCACAACAAAAAGGACACCAAGAATTACTGAAAAAATATCTGCCACAAGGTCTATAATTTCGCTTCTTTTTAATTTTGTTCCATTTTTTTCTAAAAGTTTTCCATAAGCGTTATATATGTGTTTTTTTGTATATTTATCTAATTGTTGTCTCTTATGCATATTTTCTGATGTTATGTTCTTATTTTGGTTGTATAAAAATACTTTTCAATTAAAAAAATAAATTGACATAATTTAATGTCAAATATGAATTGTCAAATGTTTTGAATGGTGCCATTTCAGCAGTACCACCCTAAGATTATATTTTAAATAGACAACATAAAAAATGAAATTTTCCTCTTAGTTTCGTATAGTATTCGTATACCATAAAAGTAACCAAAATAACCCGATCTAGTGTGTTCTTACAAAAGTGAACAGCTTATAGTAGTACTTTGATTTCACTTTGCTATATTTTTGTGAAACAGTATTCGCTCTGGCTCTGGTTTCATAGTTGTGATTCAAAAATGTTATTAAAGCAGAATTTTTAATTATATGAATAGCTATGGCGGATAAATATAGTTTATCAATACTGAATATAAGCTGTTCACTTTTGTAAGAACACACTAGATCTGGTTATTTTGGTTACTTTTATGGTGTGTTACTGACTTTAAATGTCAATTAAAAATATTCCTCACGCTGTAAAACCGACTTTAGGTTGATAAGGTTATGATCACTATAATTAAGATATAATTTTTCATTATGACATATGTCAAATGGATTGACATTTTAAAAAAGTGAAATTTTTTAATACCAACATGACATACAGCTTCAAAGGTGCAAACTATTGAAAACAAAATTCCCTCTTAGTGTGTTCTTACAAAAGTGAACAGCTTATATACAGCTTTCAGAAAACAGTGCCTGCGTTGGATAAATTTTTGGTTTTTTATACATTATTTTTATTATTAATTTTTGTAATATAAATAATTTATTTTTATAAACTGATGCTGCTTCACCCCTGCCAAAAATTCTATATTGTAAAATAGATTGGACGAGACCAAAGTAAAAAAAAAATAATTTATTAGGTGATAAAATAAGTTTTTTAAATATAAAAATTATTTTACGTAAATTTGTACACATTGTATCAATCTGTTGATTCTACCTCACATGACAATCTATTTTTATTCCTAAATGTTTTACGTAATTGGCTTTTTTGACATGAGTGTTACAATTACAGTTGTCAAAATTATGCAATCATGCAAAGGGATGTCATCAAAGTTTGCTTGCGTATTGCTGTTACATGAAAAAGACACAAAATTAGATTGATTTCTATTGAGTGACAATTTGTTGCAATCAAGCCATAATTTTACATTTCTAAGATCCAAAACCGTGTCATCAGCATAAGAGATGGTTTCTGAATGAAATTTAATTTTTAAAAGATCATTTAATCGTGAATATTTGAGTACAAAATACATGAAATACCTGACTCTTGATATATAATATGTCCGAGCATGTCGTAGCACATGAAGAAATTGTACTAGTGCGATCAAAAGTCGAACCGACTGACAGCCCAGAATGAGTCAGAAACTTGTAGTGCACCATTAATGTTGCGCATCACGCACGCTCTTTAAAGTAAGATAGTGAGAAGGTTATCCTGATGGGTTAAGAAAATTCAGGGATTCGAAAGGATAATGAATGATATCTTGCTCATCTACAAACGCGTCGACAAACATTTTAATACGGGAGAGAGATTTAAACTGAACCAAGATTATTTACCCAATAAAAATTGTCATTTTGACTTTGGAACCACTAAACCAATTTTAAAAATTCTTTTAATTCTGATTAGTGTGTAAATCGTGTACAAAGTTTTCCTCTGAAAAAGTATGTTGTAATTAATAATTTCAAAATAATGAGATAAATATATACCGAAAATATGGATTTTGTATTAGCCGCGGGCCTAAATATTATTGGAACTACTGAACAGATTTTATAAATTCTTTCAATTCTGGTGTATTAATCATGTATCAACTTGACACTGATTGTTGTCACTGATAATTTAAATTCTTGTATTAAATATGAAAGCAAAACATTTCAATTACCCGCGCGCACAGATGTGATTAAAACTTTGGAACTACTGCATCGGTTTTAATAAAACATAATCGAAAACCTAACCAGATGATGTAGGTATAGATAAAAAATGGTATCATGACACTAACCCCCGGGACACAAACCCCCCATGTAAATAACCCCCCGTGCCATTAACCCCCCTGGACAGTAACCCCCGTGCCATTTATCCCCGGACATTAACCCCCGTCAACAACCCCCGTGCCATTAACCCCCCGTATCAATATACCCCGGGCCATTAACCCCCTGGCAGTTGATTAATATTTTAAATGTTTATTTTTATTTATAAAATGTAAAATTTTGTGAGAAAAACACATTTTAGAAAACTGGACAATTGAATCGTAGTTAGTTTATTTTCTATGATTTTAGTTCTATAAAAAAATATATGTTAGTACACGGCTTTTGAATCTTGAAATCTTGTTTATGTACATATATATAGAAGTATTTCTAAATTATGGGATTTCTTAATATTCCAAAATATATTTAATAACTTATATACTTATTTATTGGTGAATTTAGTGAAACTTAAAAATGAATCTCATGTTTATACATCATAGAAAACACACGTGACCACAGTGCATATTACTTTATGCATATTACTTTCCTCCTTTCAGACATAGAAAATAAACTAACTACGATTCAATTGTCCAGTTTTCTAAACTGTGTTTTTCACACAAAATTTTACATTTTATAAATAAAAATTACATTTGTTCAATTTTGTTCTAATTTCAAATGTTCAAATTTTAAATAAAAATAAACATTTAAAATATTAATCAATTGCCAGGGAGTTAATGGCCCGAAGGTAATCGGTACGGGGGGGTTAAGGGCACGGGGGTTGTTGACGGGGGGTTAATGTCCGGGGGTAAATGGCACGGGGGTTATTGTCCAGGGGGATAATGGAACGGGGGGTTATTGACATGGAGGGGTAATGTCCCGGGGGTTATTGACGGGGGGTTAGTGTCCTAGAACAGTCCTTCTTAAACTTTTTGATGTCGCGGCTCCCCTGCAACTCAAATCAATAACCCACGGCCCCCCTAATTTTTGTTTTTGGAACCAAGATATATACATACATATAGTTTTTTACGCTCAGGTCATTCAATAATCTATGTATAATGAAGAATAATATTTATGTAGAATATTTTTAGTTATATTCACGACTCTTCGCGGCCCCCTTGTGGGAACACCACGGCCCCCTAGGGGGCCGCGGCCCACTACTTTAAGAAGCACTGTCCTAGAACCATAAAAAATATAACGCATGATAATCCGATCAGAAGTTCTCGAGTGAAAAGCGAACACACGAGCATACAAACAGACAGGCAGACACAGAGAGGATGCCTTTTGTATATATAGATGGGACGTAAATCTCACATTAACTTTAAAATCGGCACAGAATTCAAAATCTATGGAAAAGGTGATGTGGGCTATACATTTTTCGGATCGAAAAGTATATTTATAGATGAGAAAACAAACAGGTTTATGTGATATAACAGAGCTAGTAGCATATCTGAAATGAACATATCCTGACCATGTTGCTAGACTGGCTTACCCTAGGTAAAATATATATATATATATATATATATATATATATATATATATATATATATATATATATATATGTATATATATATATATATATCGATTGAACATCACGAGACTGTACTAGGAGTACCTTACTACATAGGAGAGCAATGTTAAGATACTTAAAAATGGCTATTGTTAGCCTAAGACAGAAAGGTCTGAAAATGTAATAGGAATACATATGTTCAGCAGTGGAACGCTGATAGATAATCTCGCCATGCAAATGTATAATCCATTCAGGGCCTTACTGCTCCTTTTCAAACCTTAAAGCGTTACAGAATTTCAGGGTATTCAACCAGAGCTAGACAATTAAAAGGGCAATTTATGAAATCTCTTTTGATATTTGCGAGGCCTTAGGCTGGAATCTCACGCACCTGTGTGTATCTTTGGCGCATACTACATTAGATATTTCGCCACCCTAAAATACTGAAAACAAACATTAATTCTGTTTTTTTCTGCTGTTGGGCGTTATATGAGAGAATCATTGTCACCATGCAAAATCTTCAGGTTTTGATATCAAATGTCAGAACAAAGTTTCTAACGTAGATCTTTATAGCCAAACTTGCCAAAAGATGATGATATAAGAATTTGAAAATGGAACTGAAGTGGTCCTATTTATTGTAGAGACCAAACAGACATCATTGTGTAGTACTTGACAATCCGCAACTAACACCCAAAGAAGCATCTTTAGGAAGCGTCTAAAGAAAACGTAAACTAAGTCTAACCCTCTATTACAAGGCATAGAAATATCATGAGAAAATTTTGGCGCACAGCAACAATATTTATTTGTGCTTAAAACAGCTCATCTAAATGATTGGAATGTATTAAAAATAACAAATAAAACAATAAATCCATAATGAAAACCTTAAACACATATGCAAAAAAAAATGAATAGAGAAAAACAAATAAATTGGAATAAAAGTCTTCGAAAATTTGAACAAACGCCTCATGGTAAGAGGTTGAAAAGGGACCAGTTACCATCAGATAACACAGACCAAAATAAATAACATATTAAAATAAGATGCAAAATTCTATAGATAGGACTATAAGTTCGAATCCCTCAGAAAGAATACAAACTTGTACATGAATACCTTGCCGTCACCTAAAGCAACTGACAGGTCATAGCATAGGCTTAATCTATCCTTGATACCTTCAAACTGTACACACTGAGTTAAAATATGCAACAGAGACAAATCTGAGTTACACGTGTCGCAAATAGGAGGCTCTTCACCACGAATGAGGCGTCCATGGGTCCACTAATAGTGGCCTATACCATTTGTTTGATGGTGGATTCCTCCCTACGGTTAATCCTACCGGAAGAGCCCTGTAATTTAACGTATTCGTTAATCTGTCTCAGATTTAAGTTTTGTATGCTTTTCCAATTATTATGTTACCATTTGGCGTGACGGAATTTGAAAACTACGGTAAATCTTAGTGTCAACTTACATTAGCACACAACAACCTTTTAATTATATACAGTGTGTGTTCTCGTTTCATTTATACTTCAAAGTTTAAATCTCATCGTTCCCATCCTTGAGATACAATCAAATTTAAAATCCTTGACATAAAATCTTAAAATTTATTTACAGCTAAAGTTATTATTGACATTGCAAAAATCAGGATAAATTAATATTAATTAAATATAATTTCAACACAATTTAATAAATATATAAAAGCATTTTAATTGAAAAAATATATAACATTGCATTAAAATATATCTACAAGTTTTGAATTCCAACAAAATGGAGCATAACGTAATATACATTCATCAAATAGTAATAGTGATTGGACAGTCGGATCCCCGCAGCGCATTTAGCATCTAGACATTTTTGCATAATGATATGAATTTACCATTACCATATAATTTTAATCATTCACCGTGAAATTGTTGTTAATTAAGCATATTTTAAGGTAAAACTGCATTATAAATTTATTGGTTGCACCCTTAAGCAATTGGATTATTGAAAATGAGTAGTAAATTTTGAGTGTATTTTGACTTTAACTAATATGTTCATCCTATATATTGATAAGGAAGTATAAATAACAAACTCAGAGAGATGGGATTGGTAAATTGACCAGATGTCCACGGATTATGCGGGTATGTTCCGAGTATAACCTATTGGTTTCACATACTGCCTTCGTGCTATAAAATTTGATTATAATTATATTTTGAATACGATTACTCAAATAATCATAATCAAAAATATTGATTACAATTTCTTATTTAATAACAGTCAAAAATTCTTTGTTGCTATCTATATTAATAAAATATGTGGATATATCTCTTTTTTAGGGTTTTGTAGTTATGACCAAAAAACCCTTATACCGTCATTTTGTCGTGTGTCTGTCTGTCTGTCTGTCTGTTCGGTAAAAATTGTAGCCAAACGGCTAAACCTAGAGAGTTGAAATTTGGCATGCTTATACAACTCTTTAACCCGCACAGAGGAAAAATACTAAAACATCTAAAAAACGTATCCCCCTACAAATATGTGCTCATCGAAAAAAAAAATTGTTTTTTAATTCTGAGTAGGGTATCAAAGGAAAGCCCTTAGTACGTGGATTAACGATAAAAATTTTATTTTTGTAAATTAAATTATTATGACGCGATTTTTGCCAAAATTGTGCGAAAAAAATTTTTGTCCCACACCCTGTACCACCCTGATGGTTTAAACTAAAAATCAGAAAAAATTCTAAGTAATGTACATTGGTGTGAACCGGAATAGTACAACAGGAATTTTTGATCAGATTATGTTTGCGGAAAATAACGCTTTTTTTGTGTTTTTTGGTTGACGATGCATAAAGCTTATACTCATATAACACGCTGAGTTGTTAAGCGTATGGTGGTCTAGTGGCTCCGTTGCGCGCTAACTACACAGATTTGTTATACACTACACAGGTTCGTTCCTGGCTTGTGGAGTCAATTTTATTTTTTGTTTTTTTTTTCATTTTTATTTTGTTTAAATTAATTTGTTAAAATTCTGGTTATATTTTAGCAAATTTTGAATTTAATTTTCAAGAGCGTATATTTAATAACCAATTGGAATTATATTTTCATTCAATGTGTCATTTATGGGTGCATTCGAGTTGTACAGAGTAGAGCGAGCGCTGAGCGAACAGTTGATGGTGACGTCATGAATAGAGCACTAACGGAGCGAGCGTTCTTGTGACGTAATGTTTATAAAATCTAACCCTACAATTTTAGGCGGCGTTTTTACTGTCAGATTAGTTCACGTCAGTCATGAATCAAAATTATATATCTCGGTTTTTCCTTGATTTTTTTCAATGATGAAGAAATAAAATTAATTAAACATTAAATAATAATTAATGAATTAATTTAATGATTTTTTTCCATTTTAATTTTATGCACGGTGTATTTTAATAATTTTTTTGCTGTTTACAGAACGTCACAAATACATAAAATGGCCGTACTCTGTAGCTATAGACAACTAACAATATTATTTGTCTATTGTTATTTGTCTAAGGCTATTATTTTTATTTTATATATAATTTAATTTTAAACTCTCATTTCTTTCCCGCCGTTCCCCCACTTTTTTAAGTCATACTCCATATGCTCGGTCTTAATACCCCGAACACATAGAACGCACTCTAAATGCTCGCTCGATCGCAAAACGAATGCAATTGAGTGTACTCCGAGCGTCAAATCGAACACGTTTGAGCGTACAGAACGTGCTCGGAACGCTCGGAGCGTCAAATCGAATGTACCCAATATGAAACCAGAAGAGCGGAGCGTATGATTTAAGACAACCAATGAAAGCCATAGGCGCAATTTTCAAAATCTTAATGAACCTTGTTATATAAAAAAAATACTGCACTTATTTAGAAACCTAAATAATGATATTAGGTATTCGAATTAAAATTAACAAAAAAATATTTTAACATAAAATTTGTTTTTAAAGCTCTGAGATTAACAGACGATAAATTATTTTAAAAATATCGTTTATTTTGCCGTGGTTCCAATACCTATCGTTTATCAATTCGTGTCATTCCATATGCTCCAGGGGATATAGAGGAGGTGGTGGAAAATTCCAGATGCCGCATATACTGGAATTATTTCATGCCCACTCCTCGACCACTTCAAGCAACGAAGCCAGACATAGTCCTGCTGGACCACGAAACAAGAGAGATATTTGTAATCGAATTTTCGTATCCAGCAGAGAAAAATATATCTCTAAAGGAGGTCGAAAAGCGAGAGAAATACTCCGACCTTTTGTCTGAGCTTCGTCAAATGTACCCGGAACACAGAATCAAGCCTGTGGTTCTCATTATGGGCGTTTTAGGCGGAACGAAGGCGTCCTTCGAGCAGGAACTTAACATCATTCCTGCCTGCAGATCAGTTTCCAGCTCTTTGGGATGCAGAGTGCAAAAAGCATATTTGCTTGGTTCCTTACGCACTTTAAAGACGCACGGCGTAGTGCACTAGCCGCTGCCGCACATTTCCAGGGTCTGGGATGCGGCAGTGTATATTTTCCCCGTCAGGTATTCGCGTATGACGTGCTACCTTGTGGTAAGCCTGAAGTGCAGTACCTAGCGGAGGATGGTTTAAGACCCTATATATATAAATATATATATATATATATATAATATATATATATATATATATATATATATATATATATATATATATATATATATATATATATATATATTGGCCTCATATTTGGTTTCTACACTTTTTAGATGATTATAAGACAACTAGCAGAGTACCCGTTCTTCGCACGGGATAAGTTGATTATAAAATAAATGATCATGTCTTTTAATAATTGTTCGCATGCCTAAAGAACTTCTTTGCACACAAAGTTTTTGCCCTTGTGGTTCCCATATGATTACTCAAAAATACCCCTTTTGACTTTAAGGTGCATTGGATTTTGGTCCATCCATGAAAACAGATAGACAGACTTTCACATTTATATATTGTAACGTGTACAGGTTCTACAAACATAAAGGCAGAATGTCAGAAAAGGCTAGATACATAAATAACTATATTAAGCACTTATTAACTTTTATTTCTCGTATATCTATCCAATTTAAATGTACTAAAATGCACGAACACACTAATGTCGTTCTGAATATATAATGAAGATTGGAACATGCATTGGCTCGTATTGGTTCGGAATCTCTTTAGCATATCAGATAGAATTATAGCTATGCTACATTTCGTTTGTAGGTCCTAAAAGTATTCACATGAAATACAAATGATTTTACAAGTTGATGTTGCATTACCCCTTTACTACAGCACGCAGTAAAGGGGTAAGGGATATGTGAAAGAGGATGCTTTTTTGTGACATCAATTATTATTGCGATATAGAACGTCTAATTCAACGTTTAAATGATATATCTGCTAGTTTTTGATGTACATTAATGAAGAAAAAGCTCTTTATCACAAATAACTAGAACGAAATAGCATTAAATATTTGAATACATTTTCTGCTAATGTGAATAAATATTTCGCTTTGAAATCCAAAATTTTTAAGGTTCACATGATATTTCTGCAAATTGGTCCTGACCAATGACGGTTACTTTTTTAATTAATATGATTTTGCCGTGAAATTTTTCTTAATACAAGCTCTGTCATCTTGCATTTGAAATAATCTTTGAACTTTTCTGATAACATTTGATGAAACATGCATTGTTTCCAAACAATATATACAGGGTGTTTGTTTGAAACGGGGCACCCCGAAAATCTCCTTTATTTGTAAATATAGAAAAAATCTTTAGAACAAAATTTAAACCAGACAAAAAGGCCCATCTAAAGGTTATTATAAGAATTCTGAGGCACTTCCGGTTTCACCGGAAATGATGTCAACTTTTGATCTAGCATAGGGAATCGATAATTTTATATTTTTTTCCTAAAAGTACATTAAATTAGCTTTACAATGACACCAAAAAATCATATTTTTATGTTAAGCATTTCAAAATGGCGACCATTTATTTACAAAATAATAATCAACATAAGTTTTACAAAGTTGAACGTAGCAAGCTTTCAAAACAATAATAAAAGAAACAAAATATCTCTAAAATAAATTGTTAAACCTGAACAACATAAAATGTTTGCTAGTTAAGAAACTTTTATGTAGGGAGGAAAATAAATATATTAAACCACTCATGGAGTTCCTGTCATTCGTTGAACAATATAAGCAAGCATTTGAATGCATTTATAATTTGGTAAAAAATTGTATTTTAATGTCAGTATCAACAGCTTCTTGTGAAAGATCATTTTCCTCTTTAAAAATAATTAAAAGTTATTTAAGAACAAGAATGACAAATGAACGATTAAGAAACATTAGTGTATTTATACCCGGTTGCAAGAATCAGGATCAAATGGCTTGATATCCGATCAACGTTGATTTGCATCAAATCGTGTATCAAACTATTGCAAGAATACAAATAACCTCTTGATAGCGGCACAAATTCACCGATCAAGTCGAGATCAAGCCAAATTCGTACCGCCATTTTATGTTAAATATTTTGACGTATGACAAAGAGATCGTTTTGAAACATTTTATTATCGTTTACCTTTTTTTTAATCATTTTTATACTGTAATATAAACACAGCATATTTATTGGAGATATGGACAGGGTAATTTTTGTTTTAGTTAATTCAAAGTTACAAGTTAAAAAAGTTTACCTAAAAAAATAACACAGTTTTAGAATTTATTAATTATTAATACGTATAAATAATGTATAAGAGAATATATACAAAGTAAAATAATGTGTAAGGAAATGTATAAAAAATAAAATAATATGAAGAGAAAAAAATCTATTTAAGTATAAAATAATGGAATAAACAATCTATTAAACTACACTAATCTATAGAATAATGGAAAAAACTAATTTAATTTTAATTAAGCAACTAACAGGCAATACTAATCTAATACAAAATATGAAGAAATATCTATATTAACTAAAATGTAATATTAATAACCAAAAGGAAAGAAACAAACTAAATTATTGTAGTGTAACAAAACTGATGATAGTAAATAAATAAACTAATAAACTAATATTTAAACTAATAAACTTATTTTTAAACTAATAAACTAATATTAAAATAATAACAAATATTTAAACTAATATTCAAACTAAAAACCAACTAATTATGTGTAACAATTTGACAGATGGAATAAAATTTTAGGTTACAATAGTTCATTCACAATTACTTGCCCCAGTAAAAATTATGATATGAACGATCAACTGATCTTGCATTCAAACAATGGTGTTAAAATTTAATCTGGTATCAACGGTGATTTGAGAACAGTTTATCTGAGAATTGATCTCCATTCTTGCAACCGGGCATTAGCGTAGAAAAAGACATATAAAAATTAATAAACCTTAATAAAGTTGTAGACAAATTTGCAAGTTTAAATAAAAACCGAAGAATTTAATTAGTATAACTAGATCACTGCTATGTTTAGTATTTATCTTATTTTCTTTTAATTATATAAGAGAACATTTTTTGTTTTATTTTTTAAAGAATATGTTTGTTTTTGTTTATTTTATATACATTAGAATCTCCTACAGCACGCGCTATCTCGTTTCGTGTTGTAAAAGATTCGTGCAGTAGGAGATACTCGATTATAGTATAGCACGTTACAGTAAGAAGCGCCGATCTTGTGTTATTTCACGTGTTATACGAGATTTTTGACGTATTGTAATAGACTGATTGTGTGTCGCAAATTTAGTTGGGGTGTAGGAGAATATGCTATAACCGATTCTACTCTATATTATATTTATATTTGTTTGGTACCAAACAAATTTAATATTGATAACATTGTTATTTATTATTTTAATGAGAAAAAATATATGGCCCCTTAATTTTCTTCCTGGTCCCTACGGGGCCCCCTAGATTTCAGAGCCTAGCGCCGCCACTGCATGGAGCGTTAAATAGAACAAAGTCAGTTGAGGTGGTATGGACATGTGTGCAGAATAGACTATTAAAGAAAAGCAAAAATGGTTTTTGAAGCAAAAACTCCTAAAAGAAAGTACAGAAGAATACCAAAAAGAACGTGGAAGGGTTAAATTCAAAGTGGCAGCAAGAAAATACCTCTTCTTGCTGCCACTCTTTGAATTACATCCTTCCACTTTCTTTTTTCCACGTTCGTTTGGTGAAGAAAATGAAAAGGAACAAGGACTGAAAGAAAGAAGTGGCAAGAAATATGAAAAAGTACACCGCAAGATTAATACTCAAATTACAACAGTTTCATACCAGAATATAGTAAAAAGGCTGCAGAATTAAGTAACTATAAATCACATAAAAGCGTTGTTTAACATTTATTGTAAATGAGATATTTAAAGAATGTATATACATATTAATAATTTTTTTAAAAAACATTGTATTTTATTATTACATATTTCCTTGAATT
The DNA here is from genome assembly GCA_963971575.1 of Liopterus haemorrhoidalis. Classification (NCBI taxonomy): domain Eukaryota; kingdom Metazoa; phylum Arthropoda; class Insecta; order Coleoptera; family Dytiscidae; genus Liopterus; species Liopterus haemorrhoidalis. Next base: position 77,558,280 of record OZ020611.1, on the reverse strand, counting down.
AAATTACAATACATTACAAACGATACTTAGCATTAGCATTCATATAGTCGGATTGCTGATAGGTGACTGTTCGTTGCTACAAGTATCGATATACAATACTATATGCTTTCTCTCTCTATATCATTATAATTATTTGCATACCCATAGTAACGTACAGTGACGCAAGTTGACAACCAACCTTCCAAATTATTTTAATAAAAAACAAAGCATTAGAAAGAAACAGAATTATTCGTAGATATCTTTGCTAATTGGAGCACGAAAATAAATTCACAGCAGTACTCAACCAAACAAAATTATTAATTTTAAGCTAATAATTATAAATAAGGAAAAACTTGTACGTAAATTTTGGATTATAATATGTAAAATATAAGGAGGTAATCTTAGTACTTCATGACCATACGTTTGTGCCAATGTATCAATAAAATAAACTGGTTCAGATTTTAATTTCCTTCGTTTTCTCGTGATTTTGTAAGTGAGAAGTTCAGATTTATTACATTTTATAATTCTACGAATTGTTGATTCCGAAATCTTTAAGGCAGCTGTTACTCTTTGACGGACACAAGATAGAGAAATAAGTAGCCCATTGTTCTCTTTTTCGGAATTAAAATATTCCAACAGATTTAAAATTGAAGTTTGTGAATTTAATAATTGGCCGCAAGATCTATTAATTAATATTATTAACTGACAATGACAGCTAAGACAAATAACAAAAAACATTTTTAAAATCGCTAGAAAATGGCAACTAGATTATTATATGATTGCAATTCTTGATACATACATGTAACAGTCATCTATCAGTAATCCGACTATACTAAAATGATAAAAAATAAGAAAACAGACGCAGTTATTGTGAAAGAAAAAAGATATGTGGCTGAAAATTGCTGATAAGTTTATCATCTCACATTATCAAGGAATGTATTAGGTAGTCAAGGATGAAATGTGTAGAAAAAAAGGCAAAGTTGGTTGATAACTTGATAAGTTACAAAATAAGGAATTATTTTATTCATCAAAATATGCACCCATATTGTCTGTACACTTTTGCCATTTAAGCGGCAGGTTGTACAGAACGGTGGTATCAAACCCTGGCGGACAAGAGTCAATGAATTTCTATTAAAAAGTTGTCCAAATTGCGGAAGAAGTGGTAGTCAGTGGGGGCTAGGTCTGGTGAGTATGGAGGATGATGAAGATGTTCCAATTCCTGTAGTTTTGCCATAGTCATATGTGCAGTGTGTGGTCTAGCGTTATCATGCAATAAGATAGGAGACGATCTGTTGACCAATCTAGGCTGTTTTTCTTTAAGGTTTGCATCATTTCATCCAATTGGTTGCAGTATATTTCTGCTGTGATCGATGAGCCAGGTTGTTTTTGTTTGGTTTTTAAGTTACCTGTACGTAATTTGTCGAACCAGTTTGATATTGTCTGCTGCGTAGTAACACCAGAACGAAATACACTATTAGTGTTTCGCGCGGTCTGCGATACCGTAGTTTCACGTAAGAACTCATACTTTATAATTGTGCGAATTTCCGACAGTTCCATTTTCAACAAAATTTAAAAACAAATAATAATATTTTTTAGAGCATACAACGAATTCTCTTTAAATTGGCGAGATGTGTAATTTTCCAACGAAAAACAAAAAAAAAAAAAAACAACGGTAAAATATTAAGCCAATGTCAAATAATAAGCTGTTAAAGTTAGCAATATTATTAACTACAAATTTCATCCTTGACGCCCTGATAAATAAATATAGTAAAACATTGCTGCCTTCATATTATCAATCACTTTTATATGATTAATATTTATTTTCATTAACAAATCCACTTCGTTTGCGGTAAAAATTATTGCACGCCTACATTTAGTTGCTATTTTAACATTAATTCAAAAGATATGCGTAACGTCATTAAATGTATAAAATGTATAGTTCTATCCCCCTTACATCGCGTTACGAGCTTCATAAGAAATTCTAGTACAAAAACAAAATATTATGTTACTAATTAATTACACAGCTCTACAAAAAAAAGGGTCATACCCAGACATGCGATACATGGTTTCCGAAGTATTTTTGCTCGCTGATCACGAATCTGTGGTCGGTTTGTCTCCATCAGGTCCTCAAACCTTGCTAAGGTCAAATCCGAAAATTTGATTAAAAAATCGAAAAAAATTCATATGGGGGTTTTTGAGGTCGCTGATTACGAATCCAGTGTCCGTTTGACCTTATCAAGACAAGGTCAAAATCTGTTCAAGGTCAAATGGCCGAAACACCTCCAAAAATTCTAAAAAAAAAATACGGACACACCTTAAAAACTATGATAGCTAAAGACCTGTGGTCGGAATTTTATAATCCTGAGGTCCTGAATAGCCTTAGATTTCATTTTTAAGAAAAAAAAATTTTTTGAAAAAATTTTGATTTTTATTTCATTTTTTCAAAATTTCAAAAAATTCTATCATGAAAACGGTACAAGATAGATACCTGCGGTTTAAATATTTGAAATACGGACACTGGATTCGTAATCAGCGACCTCAAAAACCCCCATATGAATTTTTTTAGATTTTTTTAATCAAATTTTCGGATTTGACCTTGACCCTGACCTTAGCAAGGTTTGAGGACCTGATGGAGACAAACCGACCACAGATTCGTGATCAGCGAGCAAAAATACTTCGGAAACCATGTATCGCATGTCTGGGTATGACCCTTTTTTTTGTAGAGCTGTGTTTTAGCAGGATTTTATAACTTGGAAATCATTAATATTAGACAAGTAATACCATTATTTTTTTATTATTAAAATTTAAAATTGTAATAGCACAAAATATTACTATTAAAGTCATTTGATATAAATATTTTTCTGTGCTAGTATTTTTGAATTCTCTTCCTGGCTTTTGCCATTCTTTTATTGGCTTGTACGGCTAAAACACTATATCGCTGTTTTTGATCTCGGCTCAATTCTCGCCAACGTTGACCGGCCATTTTTGCTAGAATTGTTGCTTTAATGTTACTATTTCTTTTATCCTGTCAAAATAAAAAAATAATAAAAACATTACTATACCATAGTGCTATTACACAAAGGGCCAGTATTACAACGCAAGTTTAATTGAACCAAGATTAACTCTTAAACGAAGTTTACCTATTACAATACAACTTCGAACTCGTAAACGCCGTTTATGTTTCAGTTGGTACACGTTTTCGTAGTTCCAACCGCTAAAGACGGACATTACTAACCCCATATTTACTTACTTTTAGGTTATATTATATATTTTGTGGTTATATTAAAAGTCAAACTTTGCTTAATGATTTGTTTAATTACCATTATGGATTTGTTACTTGGAGAATTAACTGATGATGAAGATTTTCTAGAATTAGTTGAGAATAGGGCGTGAGAAACTGGTAGAGATGTTCATGACAATATTGTAGATATTTGTAGGTGGGGTTAATAAAATAACTTGATGTAGGTGGAGTCAGTGGCGCACCTAAGGGGGTGGGTGCCCGAGCCCCTCCTAAGAGGGAAGAAAATAAAAATAAAAACACACAAACACACTAGCAAATTTTAAAAATAGAGATGAGAACCTTTATGTTTTTAGGTCGTCACTTGTATTTTATTTTATTTTCGGTACTGGTTTTATGTATAATATTTTTTACGGAAATACGGAAACAATAAAATATCATATATAAAAGGTTTTAATTATTCTTATTGTTTTATTTTAAAAATAAAAACAATTTTAATTTTATGCTTTTTATCGTTTTTGTTTTTCATATTCCTTTTGAATCCTTTCAATTTTTTGTCATGTTCTTCCCTCATATTTTTTAATTTAATAATCTTTCTTTTATAATGCATTGTTTTTGCAGTTTCACTAGATGTATCTTCACGACCGTCCAATTTGTCATTTTATTCGAAAAAAATAGAGTTTACCCATTCTTAAATGGTCGTTGTAGGTCAGTTAGCCGACCGACCCTTTCAAAATTAGATCAGCGCTATCCCCGAATGGTAATACAACAATTTTAAAGTCAATCTTGGTTTACCGTTAAACTTGGTTTAAACTCTACTGGCCCTAACAAAATCAAGTCTCTGGTCTCTGGTCATATTGACTCTTAGCGCTACCTCGTTTAGCGCTGATTCACTATAGCGAACTTTTTCTTGGAGTCCTTACTAATCACCATAGCGTGGGTGAATTGCTTTACTTAAAATCAATGACTGATTTATTGACGAGAAGGCCTTCGTTCTCACAATTATAGTTGATACTTTGTTATAATTGTTCAGCTGGTAGAAAATCTAATCAGAATTGGTAACATATTTGGGGGAATGTCATTTTGCTTTACCATTAATCTGCATTATTCTGCAAAAGCATTTGTTCACGAAAGCCTGGTGTTAGTGGGGTGTTTTAAATTATGGGACAAAAAAAAAACCTAACTCAAAAATGTTTTAAAATAGAGACTTTCGATTTGAATTTTTGGAAACATTACACTCTTTTTATTCAACAGAAAATCATGGGCCTTAATGCCCAATATATATTTTGAATCATAACTGTTTTTCTAAAAGAAAAATTTGGAAATTATTGTAACACTGAATGCCAATATTTTGGCGCTTAAAATCAAGCCTTTTTTAAATTTATGGCAAAAATTTTCGTGTAATGTGCAAAAAACTGACTTAAGACCTTAAATCGAAAACTAGAATAGAAAGCATTTTTATATGCATTTTTCATTATCCTGTTCCAAAAATCAACTTAATATCATATTTTGAGCCAAATCAAAAAATCATTTTTTAACCATTATTTAATAAATTTTGAAAAAAAAAAAATGTTTTTGAATTAATGTCTAGGAAACATTAGAATATATGTACCTATCTTTCTTGGGCTATACTTGTTTATTCAAGTCTTAATAAATTTTTTAGGTGCATAGTACCCTAAAGGTTTATTACAGAGAAATACATTTTCTATGCGGCAGACTATAAAGAGGGTGCTGTTTGAAAAGAATATATATGTTGTTAAATTAACTTGTTTATTGGACGATCAATTGTTTTCTCAATCTAATATTCTTATTTGTAGACTAAATACTTCATATTTCCAAGTTTAACCTCCATTGTACCTTTCATAATAAAGAAGTTAGCTATTAGACCGGGAGCTCATGACAGTTTTTGGTCTCCGATTTCATACAGCATGCCTTTTGGAGGAGAGAATATTTACCCTGCGACTACAAAAAAGGGATGGTACTAAACCCCTGCACGCTTTCCGGTCATAGTGAAAATTGCATTTCCACTATTTTCTCTGATTTAATATTGCTTGCCCTTTTCAAATGAAAGTTAAAACAAATTTAAAGTCTTTTAATTATAGGTCACGTAAAATCCTATTAAAATATTCACCAATATTTTCCGAAATTTTCCACCCTTGGGCCCACGAGGGCCGCATGCAAATTTTTTTATAGAAGTTTTATGACACAAACTTTAATTCTTTTCATCGGCATGCTGTATGAAAACGCGGAAAATCATATTTTTTTATTACAAGATCACGTGACCGTTTGAGCCCTTTGGGATCCTCCAAATCGCATTCCTATAATTAAAAGATTTTAAATTTGTTTTAACTTTGTTTTGACAAAAGGGCAAGCCATATTAAATCAGAGAAAAACACAAAATTTTTGTGCAAGTGGAAATGCAATTTTCCCTATGACCGGAAAGCGTGCAGGGGTTTAGTACCATCCCTTTTTTGTTGTCACAGGGTAAATATTCTCTCCCCCAAAAGACATGCTGTATGAAATCGGAGACCAAAAATGTCATGAGGTCCCGGTCTATATTCTTAAACTGCTCCCGATGGAACCTCTACACAGGTATAAGCAGGACTCGACAAATTGCGGAGAATCGTAATCGCCAGACAAAATTTACTCGCCCTCTGCAGTAAAGTTTTCGCGAAAACGGACTCAATACTGTAGTTTTTAGTCGCCAGGTGAAAGGGACAGAGCGACCGGATTTGTCGAACCGTCTGTATAAGTATGAGAAATATATCGATACGATGAATTTCGGGTCGAACATAATATATCCTTGGAGAGACTTCTTTTAAAAATTCAGTTATAGTAATTTTTCTCAATACAACTTACTTTGCGGAATGCCATGTAATAAATTAAGAAACCATTCATTACTCTTCTGGGCTTTTTTCTTTTCTTAAAACTATATTCTGAATTGTTTGTTGAGATACTTTTATTTGTTCTCCTTTTAACCTATAATGGAAAATTATTAATTTAAACGATACAGGTTTTGATATTTTTTCTTTACCGCATTGGTCATTCTCTGTAGAATTTTGGATTGAATAATAATACTGTTCAGGCTCAGTCAGATATTTCGTCTCAAAAGTCTTGTAAAATTATGAACTAAAACAAAATATTTATGCAATAATATGTTGAGCAACTATCCAGTTACAATTAAAATTATCTATACTCAATTTCAAATAAGATTATAGTACGTAGCAAATACTGTATTATGAGATATTTGAATTAAAAATATATTGACGTCAAACTTGCAAAGAAATTACTAATAATAATAATATGTTATACTCTTCAAATAAAATATATTTCGATACACAATGTTACTTTATTCACAAGAAAATGACGTCAAATAACCGTTAACGTTGACACAAAGCCTACAGGTTAACTTGTAAATATGGCTACGCACTAAACCAATCAGAAGCAAAGTGAAGCAGCTCCTATTCCCTTATATAGCGTATTCTTATTTAAAATGAACTATAGACAAATTTTTGAACAATATTTCAAAACGTATTCATGTAGTGTAAGTATGAGATAGACTAAGATTTTTTATACTACAAATGTATGAAATAAGGAAATACATATATGTATAATTTTTTAATACACTGTTTAAAATTTTGAGTATAATGCTCAATATAAGCATACATAAAACAATTATGTACAGTAGTCATACACTATACTGTACTGTAATAAAGATATCTAGGCGCGAACTGCTGGCCATGCGTTTATTTCACTTTGTTTACCAAAATATGTATCACGTGATCGGTACTCGATCACACGTCAGATAGCGATGCTTCCGTCGACTATCACTCTCGACATTTACGTCGAATGGCGAAAACGTCGAGCTAAGAGGCAGTCGAGTGGCGGGGTATTACTGTAGTTCCTTCTGGACTTCGAGACAAACCAATTTTTTTGCCATCGAATTATCCTACCCTGCTCGGAAAAATATTTGTCTCAACTATTTACTTCCACTATTTCGTAGTTATTATAACACGGAGTGAGTTTCGGGACATGTTGGTATTAAAAGTGGCTGCAACTGCAAAAGCCGCCTCCCACATACCTATGATTGCCGTGAGTTTTATTTTTCCAGATGACTTAAAGAGTCATCTGAAACACCTGGTATTAGCCATGTGGCAACATGAGTGGAGCAGCATACAGAACGTTAAGTTGAGACAGATTAAGGTAGACGTTAAACCATGGGGTTCTTTCTGCAGGATTAACCGCATGGAGAAAACTGCCATCACACGCCTCCGTATAGGCCACGATTGGTGGACCCATGGACACCTCCTTCAAGGTAAAGAGTCCCCTATCTATGAGACGTGTAACACAGATTTGTCTGCGTTACACTTTTTAACTAAATGTGTACAGTTCGATGATTTCAGGGAGAGGTTAGGCCTGTGCTATGACCTGTCAGTTGCTTCAAGTGACGACAGAGTGCTCATGGACAGACTGATATTCTTCCTGACAGAATCGAACTTACTGTTTTATTTGTGCACCTTATTTTAAAGTGTTCTATTTCTAAAGTGTGATATTCGATGGTAATTGGCCCCTTTACAGCCTCTTACCATCACCCTGAGTTTGTTCAAATTTTCGAACAGACTTTTTATCTTATTGATTTGTGTCTATCTGTGCAAGATTTCTTTTATTGAGTATTCGTAATTTTATTGATTTTATCTATTTATTGATTGTTTAATTTATTGTTTTGAATATGTAGTGTAGTCATTTAAATGGGCTGCGTTAGGCGCAAATAGCCTTTGTTGCTGCGCGCCAAAAAATTTAACTAACGTGAGTTTTGGCTGACTTAAAAATGAGTCTCGATTTATGTATCTAGCATGAGATTGTCCATATCATCGAAGTCTAAGACACGTCGGAAGTCAAATCGAAAAACACCCTCTTTTAATCTGGGACGCCCTCTAGGTCTTCTTTCCTTTGGTGCTTCATCCTATGCTAGCCATAAAATCATCCTACTGGTTTAGAAAGTGCCTTACTTATTGAAGTGGATTTGATTTAAAATGCTTCACAGTTTTTGGCTCGGCATATACCATCTTCAATCCGGCATTCAATCTTATGCTGAATTGTTGATATTTCTTACTGGGCCGAATATTCTTCTTAAGATTTCTCGTTGGAATCTATTCAGAAGCTGTCGGTAATGAAACTACTACCGAATTTAAAACCTTCAATTCTGAATTTCAGTTTATTATTTTGGAGTTGAAGAAATTTGGAAGAGCGAAGTAGTATTTATTAACTTTCTGGATGTGACTCTAAGTTTCTTTTGTTATAGGCAAATGATCATAAGAGAGACTCTATCTGGCGGAATTATGTTGAACTAACCAAATAGACAACTTTATTATTGTTCTGAAGTACGTGTTACATTTGTTTGGATTTTTAGATTTTGTATCTGTTTGGCATAAGTGTGATATTTATTAAGAAAATACAAATCAAAACATAAATATTAATAAATTCTTTCTAAATGTCAGATTATAACATATTGTCCATATGTCAAAAAGTTGTTACTGTCTATTTGGTTAGTTCCGATTTGGCCACTTTGGCGCTGCAACTTAAAAGGGGTTACCTATACTGGTATAAGTTGTTATGACAGATCCTAGATATTTGAATTCTTTAACGTTGAAGTTTAATTCATAACTGATGTTATTCACAATTTTTGCTCTTAAATATTTGTAATTATTATAAACTTTAATTTTCATCCCTCCGTCTGATTAGTATTTTCTCTGATTTCTAACTAAAAAAAGAGATCACAAAACTGGCTGATCAATAGTTGGTTATCCTACTAAATACCTTAAAGAGTTAATTAGATTATCCTACTAAATACTTTATGAGGTTGATTAAATTAGGGAACAATTGACATTTTATAAGAAAATATCAATGAAAAAGCAATGTTTTGTTACGACCAGTGATTGTCAAAATACCATATGTAACTTTTTAATTTTAAATGGGAACACGCCATTGTTGTTCAATAAAGTATTGTAATATGAATTCAGGGATAGAACCATTGGTCTAAACCAGTGGTTCCCAAACTTATTTGGTCACGGAACCCCTATGCGCTGCTCAAAAAATTACGGAACCTTTTTATTGGAAACATTTTTGATACTACTTTAAATACAAAAAAAAAAAACATTACATTACTGCAAACTTTTTCCTTTTATAAATATGATAGAAAAGTAAGACTTTATAAATTAGTAGTCATTTTCATTTATGCCTAAAATCTACAACATTAAAAGTAAAAAAAAAAAAAAATAAAAAAATCATGAAATAAGCGAGCTAGATTTGCCTTTATTTTATATTCATATTTTTCATATAAAGTGTGAGACTCTTTGATAATACAGCTAGGTTTAATGAGAAGCATGCTTTTGCATTTTGGATTCTAATATCCTTTCAAAATTTGGTATAATATTGGATAATCGAATTCGCATATCTGGTACAACGTTTGGATTACTGCGATATTTCGTTTTTGTATCAGCGTATTTTGAAAGTCCAGTTTCACATATGTACATAGTTGCAAATGGTAACAAAAACCGAATTTCCCTTTTTGATAAATGAGGTTATTTGTCATATATATCAGACCAGAAAGTTGTTTTTTCTAGTCTTTTTTGTATTTTTTTTTTCTGTATTTTTCTTGAATACATTTTTAACTAATCTTAAATTCTTTTTATTTTATTTTATTTTTTTAATATCTTTTTAAATTTTTATGAGATATAAAGAGCCTTTTATAAATATAATCCAGGACCTTGTCCCGCGGAACCCCTGAATTTTAACGCGGAACCCTGGGTTTCCGCGGAACACACTTTGGGAAACGCTGGTTTAAACAAATAATTTTTTAGCTAGTCGATATTCTCTTATAAAATGGTAATCCTTGTCCAATTTAATCATTTCGCAACCCTTATAGTTCTCAAGATAGCAATAGTGGACTATTTAAAATGAACACTCTGTATAAATAAATTCTGAGTATAAACCACGCTATAAGGTAGCCTGTGCTAATCATAAACCGAGATGACAGCATTGCACAGACATGTGAAGATTTGTGAAACAGCATGGATAAACTTCATCCCTGTGCTCCGGCGACAACCAACATCCTTATTGTCAATTTTCTCCAATTGCCATCACATTTTATTTCAGATAACTTATATTGATTACCGAGATAGACGGCATAAAAGCAATAGACGATATTCATTTTAATAATAGGAGTGACAGTGGCCATCACTATTCTGACGAACAGTTGCTTTCCTGTTACTGTTAACTAAAGTCACTAGATTATACAAAGTAGCGCAACGGCGGCCATACTGGGGCTAAAAATGTCGCCAACACAAATGATTTTCAGTGATTCCAACAGTAAAAAAATAAGAAACTAGTACTATAGTCGGATTGCTGATAGGTGACTGTTACATGTATGTATCAAGAAGTGCATTCATATAATAATCTAGTTACCATTCTTCAGCGATTTTAAAAATGTTTTTTGTTATTTGTCTTAACTGTCAGTGTCTGGTAATAAATATTAATTAAAATATGGCTTGCGGCCAATTATTAAATTTACAAACTTTAATTTTAAATCTGCTGGAATAAACAACAAATTATAATCCAAAATTTACGTATGAGTATAAATTTTTCCTTATTTATAATTATAACCTTAAAATTAATAATTTTGTTTGTTTGAGTACTGCTGTAAATTTATTTTCGCGCTCTAATTAGTAAAGATATCTACGAATCATGCTGTTTCTTTCTAATGCTTTGTTTTTTATTCAAATAATTTTGAACGTTAGTTGTCAACTTGGATCACTATACGTTACTATGGGTATGCAAATAATTATAATGATATAGACAGAGAAAGCATATAGTATTGAATATCGATACTTGTAGCAACGAACAGTCACTTATCAGCAATCCTATTATACCAAAATTTTTATTTTAAACATTGTAATCACGATATTTTTAATAACTTAACCTTAAATATTCAAACCGCTGACAAAGGATGTTATTAAATTAGAGCGAGAAAGAGAGATGTGACAGCGCAGACGCAAACTTAAGAACGTAATTGATGCTTTATTTTGCTTAATAGGGGAAGCAATGTTGCCAATCAATCCCTGGGGTCTGTCGGCTTCTTCAAAGGCTTGCGCTACTTTGTATAATCCAGTGACTTTACTGTTTACATGTTAACTGATCGTAAACGAAATTCTATGTGTAGCTAAACCTAACCTCTCTATTAAAACTTCCCTTTTTCCAGTTTTTTTTTTCTCTGTCTAATCACCTTCTCAATTCTTCAATAGAATGATCTTAAATTTTAACATATTTTTATTCGCACCTGGTACGGCGTCTTCGTTGTTATCCTTTATATACCGGCAATGATTTTTTTTTTAAATAAGAAATTTGTATGACGTCACTTTGAATATCGTCAATTATACTAAAATACATTACATCGAAATAGGAATAATACAATCATATATCAGAGTGTGTAATACTTATTCTAAAATCAAAATACTGATAAGCATAATATTTTAGCATTTATAAATAATGATGCAATACCTTAGCCTTTGCAAACTTCACATCATGTTCCTTTAATTTAAGAAAAGTCGAAACCATGTTTTATTATTTATTATATAAATTTTAAAATAACTCACCCCCCTTGTTTTATACTAAATAGTAGTTCTAAAATTAACTATTAATTTTCAGTATAATTACAGTAAAATAAATGTCTAAACTGATTTAAACTACATATTTAACCATTTTTTATGACAATTTAAAAAAACAATGATTGCATAGCGACCTATATAAAATAATAACACATCAATAAGCAGACTTGAACAATTGTTATATTTTGGCTTGAACATTGAAGAAAAAGACTGAAGGAAGGTGGCTATATGAATTTTTACATACAAATTTTTCTGACGGAAATTATGTCAGTCCAAATACCATAATTGCTGCCAATATTTTGTTGTTTACGTATTAAAAAGTGATTATTGACATTTATTTTGATAATATAAAGTATGTATATTCATAGTATATTATAAATCATAAATAAAAGATATGGCTAAAATACATTTAGTAAAACATCTTCAGATATTCCTAACATATTAAATACAATTAAATACAAAGATGAAATAGCCAGTACCGGACTGGATATATGCAACCTGTTCTCTAACTACTTTAAATCTGTTTACACGGATAAATCTATTACATCTAATAATGATTTTATAGCTATCTCTGCTTCTGAGGATAACAATAACTGTTTTTCAAATTTGGTGATTGATGAACATATTGTATATGACATAATATCAAATCTAGATATAAGTAAAGGGGCGGGGCCAGATAGCATACCCAGCATATTCATAAAAAACTGTGCTGACTCCTTAAGTGCACCGTTAAGCATAATTTTTAATAAATCTTTATCTGAAGGGATATGTCCTTCTGAATGGAAAAAAGCTTTAGTTGCACCTGTCTTCAAAACTGGCGAAAAGAACATTGTTGAGAATTATCGTCCTATCTCTAAGCTAAATATCTTTGAAAAAGTATTTTAAAAAATCATATACAAACATCTATATTCATTTTTTAAACCTTATATCATCTCAGAACAGCATAGATTTGTGCCAGGAAGGTCGGTAGACACAAATTTAATATCATTTACTGAGTTAATTTTAAAAACTATGAGTAGTAGAGAACAAACCGATGCAATTTACACCGATTTTTCAAAATGTTTTGATAAAATAGATCATTCTATACTTATATGTAAGCTCCACAAACTTGGAATTCGGGGTAACCTACTTAATTGGTTCATTTCATATTTGACTGATAGGTATCAATCGATTGCTCTGGGAGGTTTCTGCACAGACTGGGTTCAAATAACTTCTGGTGTATCTCAAGGCTCACACCTATCAACTTTACTGTTTAATATTTTTATTAATGATATCTTACAGTGCTTTGTGTTCGCTAAATTCTTGCTTTATGCTGATGATTTAAAAAAAAATTTCCTAACTTTTACTTTAGATAGATGTTTATTATTACAATCAGACTTAAATCGTTTTTATGAATATTGAGCGCGTAATAAATTATTTTTAAATATTAAAAAATGTTATCACATAAAGTTCTATAGAAACAGAAATTTAATAAATTACAATTTTAAACTCGGTGATTCAACAATACAAACTGTTACCCATGTAAGAGATCTGGGAATAACCCTAGATAATAAATTATTGTTTGACGTTCACATAAATAATATAGTAAAAAATCTTTAAAAATGTTAGGTTTTGTAATCCGTACAAGATTCAACTTCAACAATCCACTAACCATACTGACTTTATTTAAAACGCTAGTGCGCAGTCAAATGGAGTTTGGCAGTGTATGCTGGTCCCCGCAGTACTTTACGTATATCAACAGATTGGAAAGAGTACATTTTTTTTTTTTGTAAAATTTATGAAATTTCAATTTAAATCTACCATCAATGGTCAACCGTCGAATCTTAAATGATTTAACAATAGTTTACAAAATATTTAACAACGTAATTAATAGTCCTTTATTGCTCGATTTCTTTTCCCTCAGAATACCTTCATATAATATAAGAAATAATGATTTCCTTTTAGTTTCTCACCAAAATACAAACTATGCCACCAATTCACCCGTTTCACGATTATCCAGTTTATTTATTTATTTATTTTACTTAGAGCACAAACAGGACGAACCCAAAATAGTGCTCTTAGATATTACAAATGAATTATTCAACTCTTATCACTCTAACTCTAATTTTCCTGATATTTTCAATACAAATATTACAGCTTTTAAAAAATCTGTTCTCCGTTGTCTTTAATCTCTCATCCATCTAATCTTTATAACTATATAGTTTCGCATATTATAGCTATGTATAAACGAATCATATTTATAAGTACATATATAATCTTGTGTTAGTTAAATTTAATGTTTTATTGTTAAGATTTTTGTAATAATAGTGCCACCCTATTATTGGAACCTGTGTGTTCTGTTGGTGTGGCCAAATAAGTATAAATAAATAAATAAATAAAATAAATAATATAAAATTACACATTTAACCTGAAATTTGGCATCTTCAAAATGGTTAGCTGTAGGTACTGCATGTGCACTATCAAGAACACAAAATGCCAAGACTAAAGGAATAACTTTTCATTTGTAAGTATTTTCCATTCATATTATGTAAGTGAATTAATAAGATTTTGATAAATCATACACGTTACTTATGGACTGTCATAACTTTATACTATAAGTTCTGTATATAATTTATTTACTTGTGTGTATCATTAATAATAAATTACAGATATATAATAATGTTTTATTGATTGTTTGTATGTCTTATCTTTAGCTTCTTTTGAAAATAACAAGATAGGTACTTTTTCTTTTTGTACGGATAACAATTATTTTAATAAATTGCTCTACGCCACTGAACAGCCAGAAATTATTGTCCGCCATTTTGAAATACCATCTTGGTTTGTCTAGTTAGCATGTAAGCCTCCTTCCTTTAGTATTTTTATTCAATGGGCTTGAATATATACAAAAAAGTGCGAAATCTCTTCATGTTTCTTCTCTCTCCTATTAAAGATGCGACAATTTTGTTAATAAATTTTGAACAAAAAGGGGAATTCAAATGCCGAATACCACTTTCAAAAATGTTCATCTTCCGATACTGTGAAGTAAGGGTAGATGTCAACTCAGTGTCAAGTTTTTAATACTAGAATATGATGGGGCTAAACGTCAGGATGATCTGTCCGGCTTTCACATATTTCAAACTTCCAGCATTATAAAGTTTAAAAACAGAACCACCTTTGCCCTTAAGACCTGACACGTACAGGTGGACCTATGCAGTATACATGTACAGTTGGTCAAATAGATAGTTTCATTCGATACATCATAGGCGTCGAATAGGCCTGAGGAGGTGCGCTGAAGCTCATATGGAGAGCTTAATTGTTTGCAAAAAATTGCAGTTGTAATTGAACTTAAATCAGAAAAAAATAATGGATAAACAATTTTTAAAGTGAAAAATTGTAGGCGCTTACACCATGCTATTTGTCTTAAAGTAGTTGATTCAAAAACTGGACTTTCCAATGATACTTTTATCTTGATCATACTTGCGAAATCCTAAAAAATAAATATTTGTAACGAAATATTTCTTTACTTTTTTTTTTCTGATCAAATTATTATTTTTCCTTGATCAAGTAATTATTTTTTCTGGTCAGTCATTATTTTCTCTTGATCGTCATTATTTTCTAACATGTTTTTTTCCAATTATTAATTTCAAAACATCTTACATGTTGGGCTAAGTCCATAACTTATAAATCAATCATACAACCACATTTTATTATTGTGCTACTATTTCATTTATTTTTGACAATACGAGTATACAGGCTCTCCAAAAACTTCAAAATAGAGGCATGAGAGTAATTTTGCGGTGTGGTAGATTAACTCCTATTCGCCTAATGCTTGACACTTTGGGTTGGTTCAATGTTAAAAACAAAATCAAAATTCTAACTTTTATTTTTATTTTCAAAATTATTCATGGAGAGCAAAACTATCTGACTAATTTTATTACTTATAATCATGAAATTCATAGTTATAACACGCGAACTAGTGGTAATATTTATGTATATAAAAAAACAAACCTTAATGTATCTACGAATGCTTTATTTATCAAGGGTTGTAAAGAATACAATATACAATTCCTTACCAGAAGTTGTTAAATTGTCCAATAATTTAAAAGAATTTAAACGTAATATTTACAATTACTATTATTCGATTACTTAATCATAGTTTATTTTACTTAATTCAAATCTGAATACTGTAATATTATTTGCTTAAGTTAATGTAGTAAAAATATAAATATGAAACTAATTGTACTTTTTGTAAAACTTTTCTATTTAATTTAATTGCTGATAAATTAAAATTTTGGTGTTAAATTAAAAAAATGTAAAAATAATGCACACTTTTGTTAAAAATGTCTCTTTTTTTCTTTACGATTTAATTTTAATTACTGTAAAATGTATTATCCTCGTGATATTTCTCAATAAATATTATTATTATTATTATTATTAGTTATTATTCCTTCTTGTATCCAGTTACCATTTATCTGAATACCTGGAAAAAGTCATTATTTTTTCTAATCAAGTAATCATTTTTTCTTTTTTCTGATCAATTAATTCTTTGTAAAATATTTTTTATTTCTGATCAAAAAAATTTTTTTTTTCTTCCGGTCAGTTAAATAGATCCCATTTCCAATTCGCTCTCCTTCTTGTAACCAGTTACAATTTATCTGAATACCTGGAAAAAAAAACATTTTTTAAGCCTAAGAAATTCATACATAAACTAAATATTACAACCTAGATTGTGTGGATAACATTGTTGTGATCTTCATTACCACTGTCAGCAATTATTTTTTGAAATAATATATCATTAAAATGTATTGTGATATTGGGAACACGGCACAGGCATAAGTGATTTTTCAAGCTTTCGGAGGATTAACTTAGTTTTGTGTAAAGATTAAATTAGCTTTGTGTCTCAAGAAAAACCAAAACTGCTCTTCAATACTCCATTTAATTCCTTTTTATTAAATTTCCTCAATGTGCGTCTGGTAACTCAAAAGAGTTACTTGTATCACAAAGATAAAGAAGGACCATTCTTAGCTCTACTCTAATGAATTCATTTTAAAGAGTAATATGAAGTTGTCTTATAATAATTAATATTTTATATAACCATATTTTATTGTATCCAATTTCTTTAAATTACATGACATTTACCAAAACAAGATAAGCCATTTTTGCAAACTAAACACCAGCATTACCTATTAAAGCCACCGTTTTGATCGGCGCTTATTATTAAAACTTAACAGGCAATTTTAACGCCGCCTCTTTAAAATTTCAACACAAAAATGCTTAGCGAAAAGTATCTATGTTTAAAATGGTGTTAAAAAAAATTAACGTCCGTTTTTGACGCTAAGATTTAACGTGTTGCTTAGAGAGTAGACCCGATCGTCTGTAATTTACATTCAGTAAAATTCACCGGTAAGTTTGCACCGGGAAGTCTCTGGTGAGTCTGCTTTCAGATAACAATTCAAAATTTAATTTTATATGTCAAAAACGTAATTATTGTAATTTTCTTAATTAAAATCGTCTAAATTTGATTTTTTGATATTACTTGCTTTTCCTTTCAACAAGAGTTTTAGGAAAAGTATTCAGTCACTGTTTCAACACAATAAATATTATTACCATATGAGCGTCTGTATGCTGTAAACATAATCTATTGACTACTTCAAATAAATTACAGTTATTTTTACTGCGCATTTGATTATGTTTTTCCCCTAAACATAAAGGATGATTCGTGTGGAGCAAGTAGTAGCTTCCTTTTTCCTACAAATGTTTCGTTTTTACCAAACTCAATGTTTTTAGGGTTTTGTAGGTATGAACACCAAAAAACCCTTATAACGTCACTCATGTGTCTGTCTGTCTGTATGTACGGTAGAAATTGTAGCCAAAAGGCTGAACAAAAAAAGTTAAAATTTGGCTTGCTTATGCAACGCTTTAACCTGCATATAGGAAAAACCATATATGTATTTAATGAATGAATAAATATTTATTATAAAAATAAATATATCACATGATAAAGTCTGTTCCAAACGGTTAGGCGGAACTAAATTTTACAATCTAGTTACTTTCATCGTTTAAATCGTGCTTTTCGGCCGTTTTGTTTAAGCTTTGTAAATCATACATACAATAAACATTTTTTGGTTAAGGTTAAGATCATTTTGAACTGTCATTTTCTTTATATTTATATTTTTTGTGTCATCTCTAATAAAATTAAATAACCCAAGCAAGGTCCCTTCTCGTGACAACCTAAAAGAACGAAATTCCCATTTAGTTCCGCCTAACCGTTTGGAACAGACTGTATATCCTAATATGTGGATAATTCAAAAAATAATTATATTTTAAAAATATTTTTTATGGGATTTTCGCCAAAATTATGTCATAAAACTTTTGTCTTCCACACTATTTCCCAGAGATGTTGAATGATGAAAAATCTGAAAATAGTCTCAAAAATGTACACTGATGGTAACCGGAACAGTTTAACAGGCAGATTAGTTTTTCGAAAAATATCGATTTTGTGTTAATGAAAAAAATATTTTTTAAAAATTTATTGTGTTGTTCCAGAATAAAACTTTTTAAATGTAGATTGAGGAACGAAAAGTAATTTTCTAAAATTTGTTTCTTTTTACACGATTTTAACCAAAAATGTGCTAAAAATGTTCTTGTCCTACACCCTTTAACCCAAGAGGGTTAATATAAAAATCTGAAAATATAATAGGTTATGTACATCGATCTGAGCCGGAATCGTAAGAAAGAAATTTTTGATTAGATTGCGTTTTTGGAAAATATTGCAGTTTTTGTGTTTTTGACAAAATTACCTTACTGTTTTTTTAATTAATGGCTAAATTATGGTAAGTAACGTTATGGATTTTTTGTATTTATGACTAAGGTAGTATATGTCTTCTTTTAAAATTAGAAATAAAAACACCAACAGCTAAAAATTGGATTAATGTGTGTAAAGCCGCATTCAGAGCTCTTTAAATTAAGAGGTTGTAGACTGTGCTTTGTTAGCTGTAAATGATTTTATGCATTCTTTTTAACGCTGCACGTACCGTTCATAGCAAATTAGAAATTAATATGTTACGAATAGTCCGCCATCTGTGAATTTTGAAACCAACTATTTAGCTTCGTAAAATATTTTATATATATTATCGTTCTTATAATTCTGTTGTCTTAGATTTTAACTACCTAATTACCTAAATTGATCATATTTACTGTCCGTCTTTGAGAAAGATTTGTTAATGATGACATTATGTTAGGTTATGTAAAGGCATTAGATAACTACGGTGTCACTGATAGAATTCGATAGCTAATGTGTTTATATGTCTGTCTCATTAAAACATCTCACTAGCTATTAGTTTAGAAAATTATGCACAATCCACAACAAACAGCGTATTAAGTTTGGAGGTCTGAACGGTTTCACGTCTTACCATATGACAAACTGTCTGGTGATAGTGAACAGTCCATAAGCTACAGTGCCCAAGCTACAGTGCATAAGCTATTGATTTAAGAGCTCTGAATGCGGCTTAAGGAGCGCTGCGCCTACTGTTATACTCTATGATTCAATCTATTGTTTCAATTAGTTCAGTTTTTTGTTTTTAAGGTAACAAACAAGAGTAAATCATTTTTGTAGTGAAATACTAATAAAACAAATTTTTAACACATTGTTAATAACTCATTTATCAATATATCTCTTAATAATTCAATGAAGACTTGAGATTTATTAATTAATATTTTATTGGGATGCAATGTTCGCAAATTAATTAAATTTATTTAAAAAAAAAATTAACGGGAGCTCTTTTTTTAAACTTTTTATCAAAAATATATGTTTAGACATTCAGCATTCTGTTGGCTTCTTACATTTATTAAATACCTACAAAACCCTGAAATGTATGAAAATTCACACTTCCCAGCAATTTTTTTTTTTTGTTATAAAGTTATATGGCTTTAAGTTGGCATTTCTTTAATATAATCAAATTTCATATGGAATATAATGCAAAAACAAAAACTGTCAGTAGCTACCTCATATATTGTGTATGAAAAAATAACACTTTCTTAATATCATATTTGTTTAACTTTCATAAACCATCCAAAGTTGTTACATAAATCACTCAAAACTATTTTAGACATTCTCTCACAATAAAAAATCAAATTGTAAACTTCCAAAATTCCCACATATCTTAACACCTTTTTTCATAAAAAAAATACCAACACCATTTGTTCACATTTATTAACAAATTATTTTTCCAATTAGGTGAGCTATAAAACTAAAATGTCAACGAAAGTAACAAAAAATATTTCACGATGAATTTGGTACATTTTATTTTGTGAGTGAAAGTCATATATTATGACCACTTAAGGCAAATAATGAATCAGATTGGATTGTATGTACTTAATCCAGTTCATTTTGATGCATGCGGAGGTTGAGATAATCGGCTTTCAGTAATAGGAACGCTCCATTACCATATTTGTAAACACGAGTGATTTAATGCGTTAATAAAGATATAATACTTAATTCTCTTGTTATTTTACCGGAAAATTATAAGGGTCGAGTACGTAATTGCAGCAGTATGTAAATAATTATTTTGTAAATGTGTGATAAGTATGGACCGGACAATTTATTCAAAACATTATAAATACTAGCAGACCCGTTTCCAACAACGTTGGCAAACTGATGTCGAATAAAAATCAATATAAGCAGGAATCAATTATTAAAATTTGCATGATTCTGCGTATATTGACAAAACAGAAACGTTTCTTGATTATACCTAGGAAATCCTAAAAAGCTGCTTAATGCGTTTCGTTTAAAAATTAATATCGGGTCGGGTACGGCCCGCGGGCCATATGTTTGACATCGATGGTATAGCTGTTTCTGATTATACCTAAGAAATCCTAAAAAGCCGTTCAATGCGTGGCGTTTAAAAATTGGTATCGGACCGGATACAGCCCGCGAGCCATATGCTGGACATGAATCGTATAGTTGTTTCTGATTATACCTAGGAAATCCTAAACATCTGATTAATGCGTGTTGTTTAAAAATTAATATCGGGCCGGGTACAGCCCGTGGGCCATATGGTGGACCTCAATGGTATAGCTGTTTCTGATTATACCTAGGAAATCCTAAAAAGCCGCTCAATGCGTGTCGTTTAAAAATAAGTATTGGGCTAAACACGGCCCGCGGGCATAACGTTAATTGACACAACATTTTTTAATTAAGCCAAGGTATATACTGACTGGAGAGCTAAGAGCTATATTCTCGCTAAGGCTAAACACATAGTGAAGCATAGAGCAAAGCAGCGATGAAAGCGGAGAGCAAAGCGGCGAAATTAACTAAATGAATTCCCGTTAACACGCGCATAGTGAAGCTTACTGCAGCGAGGTTATGTCGTTGTTATAGTCGAGCAAAGCGACGCGTTCAAACAATTTTGATTTTTCTGCTATCATCGTTGCTAAAATAGTTGTTTAAAATTGATATTGAGGCATTTACAAGTAGTTCTCATTTATAAGAGGTATTTATAGTAGGTTCCGATAGAAATTTGTCCATTTTTTACCAAATTTATGTTGAATTTTTTCCAAAATATAATCAAACGTTGAAATACTCATGCGAAAAAGAGAATGAAACTTTTCTGGATGTTCGCGGAGTTGCATATAGAAATGATGAAATTCACCATGTATATGTCTACTTTTATTTATTCTGTGAATATTGCACCTTCTAGTGTGTTTATTTTTATTTTTTAGTAAATACCAAATTTTTAGGGAAGGGTTTTCTGTTAGTAAAAAATCCATTATAATTTTGTGAACTTTCTGCTCGATTTTAAACGCGTCACTATGTGTAGACACTCTTTTATAAGCGCGACATTCTTTCGCTGTTTTACTGTCCGCTTTCATCGCTGCTTTGGCCCTCTGCTTCACTATGTGCTTAGCCTAAGTGAGCTGCTGTCGGAAAACGTGGCTCGGACTGGTAGGGAGCGACCGACCACACACCTCAAGCCCCGCTAGCACCAAGGAACTTAGCGTTACGAGGATACACAGAA
Source organism: Liopterus haemorrhoidalis (assembly GCA_963971575.1). NCBI lineage: Eukaryota > Metazoa > Arthropoda > Insecta > Coleoptera > Dytiscidae > Liopterus > Liopterus haemorrhoidalis. Next base: position 77,536,405 of record OZ020611.1, on the reverse strand, counting down.
ATTAGGGATTTTATATATATAATAAATCTCTTCATTGTCTCTGTAAGAGGTTATTATTTCACATCTTAAAATAATAGTTATGATTTAATAAAAATACAATAACTATATTTTTATTTCACTTTATTAACTTATATAATTAACAACACAACTAGTTTCGTCTTATTAGCACATTGTCAAGTGTTGTTCTAATTAAACGAAACTAGTTGTGTTGTTAATTACATAAGTTAATAAAATGAAATAAAAACAGTGTTAGTTTATTATTATTAATATTAGTTTTCACAAAGTAACGACCTACACCCGGGGTCGGCAAACTTTAGAAGCCAAAGAGCGATATTCAACCTTTACGGCATCTCAAAACATTTTAAAGAGCCATAATTTGGTTTTAATACATGACTTTTTGAATATTTTCTAAATTTTATTCCTTACCAACTTAATTTAAAGAGCCACAAGAATGTCCTCAAACAGCCGTGGTCTGCCAACACCTGACCATCAACTAAATTATGATTTATATTTTAATTGGTATTTCATATTTTATCCGCGCCTTAGTGATAAGTAATAAAAGAATTAATAGGTTGCAAGAGTTGCCTCAGACCAATAACCAAGATGGACACCGTTGTTTATATTAAAATACGTCTCCAACAACGTTTGTTTACATTTTTCTAGAATAAATCGCTGCCTCTCGAATATTTATGAAGATAAGAAGGCTACTTTTCAAGTTTTTACAAAAACTAAGAAAGAAAAAAAATATTTTATTTCTTTCCAAAATATTCGCTTTTAAGATTTATACACTTTTGCATGCGTTCAAATTCTCGAAACATTTTTCCCATTCTGAAGTTGGTATCTCAAAAACATGGTTTTCGAAGGCTTCAACAGCTTCTAGAGATGATGAAAATCGCTGTCCACGCATTTTTTGTTTGATATTGGGGAACAAAAAAAGTCGTTAGGGGATAGATCATGTGAATACGGGCAATGAGACATTAATTCTATGTTTTTCTCCTTCAAATTATCAATTGTTTTACGTGCTGTGTGGGAGCTTTCATTGTTATGTATAAGAATGATGCGACGTTTTTGGTTGTTTTTCCTGACTTTGTCGATGACTTCTGGCAAACAAATTGTTGTATATCATTCACCATTAACTGTTTTCCGATCCTCTAAAGGATAGGTTGCGACATGTCTAACACAACCGAAGAAATAAGCGATTATTTTCTTAGAAGTGCTTCGTGAACGAACAACTTTTGTGGGTTTCGGTTTATCTTGGAAGGCCCAAACAGTGAATTGTTGCTTAATTTTCGGTTCATATGAGTAAATCCAAATTTCGTCACTTGTAACGTGGTTTTTCCAGTTTTGCAATGCCTGGGTTGAATTTTTTTAGCATGCCAAAATGGAACAGATCTTTTTCACAGCTAAATTTTCATGCAAAATCGAATGTATTACAATCTGCGATAAGCCAAAGGATGCCTCTATCTCAAGGTAAGTCACATGCCGATCTTCTTAAATCATCTTGCGAGCAGCATCGAGGTTTTTTTGAATCACAACCGCTTTTGGTCGACCATCACGAGATTCATCACTGAAGGACGCACGACCACGACGGAATTCTGCAAACCAATAGTAAACAGTCTTTTCTGATGGTGCTTCATTAACAAAAGTTGAACGGAGCGAATCTATGCATTGTTGTTGAGTTAGGCCTTTATTGAAATTGTAAAGAATCATCCAACGAAAACCTTCACGAGTAATATCCATTTTTTCACATACTTGTTTTTTTTTAAGCGCTCTCTGTCAACAAACTAATCAGTCAATTTATAAGCTGCCACTGATTTCACAATAAAAAAATTCAAATTTTACGAATATAGTAATGACACATTTCAATATTGCCATCTAGTGGTCCATCCGGTTTTTTCGGCCTCGCTCTGTTCATGAGGAAAACGAGTTTGTGTCCATCTTTTGGGCGGTCGTCCAAGGAGGTGTTTTCTCAATAGGTCGTACATTTTTACAAATGTATGCCAATCTACCTTCTTCCATTCTCTCTACATGTTCGGTCCATTCTTTCTTTCTTATCTTAGTCCACTTGACTGCGTCCGGAATATCACAGGATTTGCGTACGGATTTACAGGTCTTTCTGTCTCTTAGGGAAACACCTTCTATGATCGAAGAACTTTCGTGTTCCATGTTCTCTTGTTATGTCTAGTTCAAATTAGAGATAATAATGTAGAAATCAAACATTCAATTATTCGCCGGGTTTCTATTCGGGATTTATGTCAACTAGTTTAATCTTTATCCATATTAATAAATTTGGCTTTATCTATTTTTTTATTTATTTTTTTGAGCCTCATATTTGGTTTATACACGTTTTAAATGATTATAAGACGATATACGCAGAAAAAATCATTTTTGTTTATCCGGCTGGCTATCTGTCCATTTATCTGTCTGTCTGTCCTAGATTTACATAAAAATGGCTGAACAGTTAGTTAGTTAGTTAAAATTTTTGGCGCACAGCAACAAAGGCTATTTGCGCCTAACGCAGCCCATCTAAATGACTAGACTATATATTAAAAACAATATATTAGACAATAAATAAATAAATAAAATCATTAAAAATACGCATACACAATAAAAGAAATCTTGCACTGACAAACACAAATAAATAGTATCAAAAGTCTGTTCGAAAATTTGAACAGACTCAGGGTGATGGTAAGAGTCTGTAAAGCGGCCAATTACCATCGAATATCACAGTCAATAACTAGAAACACATTAAAATTAGGTGCAAGACTTCTCACATAAAACAATAAGTTCGATTCTCTCAGGAAGAGTGAAGAATCAGCCTGTCCATGAGTACCTTGTCGTCACCTAGAGCAACTGACAGGTCATAGCACAAGCCTAACCTCTCCCTGACATCCTCGAACTGTATACACTCACTTAAAAAGTGTAACACAGACAAATCTGTGTTACACGTCTCACAGATAGGGGATTCTTCACCTCGAAGGAGGTGTCCATGGGTCCACCAACAGTGACCTATACGCAGGAAGAACCCCATGGTTTAACGTCTCCCTTAATCTTCCGTAACTTAACGTTCTGTGTGCGGCTCCACTCATGTTGCCACATGTCTGAAACCAGGTGTTTCAGATGACTCTTTGCGTCATCTGGAAAAATGAAACTCACATCAATCATAGGTTTGTGAGAGGCGGCTTTTGCAGCTGCAAAAATGGCTGAATACATTTTCACGTAATTTGGTTTGATGATAGAGTAGAGCCAGATCGCAAAATTATTATTCTAGGGGGAGCGTTTCGGAGTTAAAACTCTTTATCAAAAAGCTCAACTATGTTCCTTATTATTGGCTGAACAGAAAAATGTATATGATAAAAATTGTTTGTAATAAGAAACCAATCCTTTCTGTTCAATGCATTTTTTCAATTAGATGAAATTTCGGGAGTTTCTGGGGAGCACCCTAAAACTAAATCTACTTACATTTCCCTTATTACTGACTTAACAGCAAAATCATATATGATAAAAATAGTTTAAAATAAGAAAAATAATTAATTTTGTTTTATGTTTTATGGTCACGGCATGACATCCTAAAACTAAAATCTTGAAATATCTAACTTATTATTTAGTAACATTAGTTAGGGGGCAGTGGAGTGTTATTTATAAAGTTGAAATATCTAATTTATCATTTACTTAACAGCAAAAATGAATATAAGGAAAGAAACTATTCCTCTCTATTCAATGCGGTTTTAATAAGATATAAATTTGGGGAGCTATGCGAAGAGCTACCTATAAACGAAGTATCTCACTTATTATTTACTTAACATTGAAAATATATACAAAAGAGATGTTAATATTAAGAAATGATTATTTTTTGTTCTACTTCGAATTGAAGTATTTCGCTTATCATTTACGTTACAAAATATGCACATTATAAAAACCGTACGAACTACGGGTATTCCAGCTAGTTACAACTAAATTTGTAAATATTTTGCAAATAAATTTGTTTGTACAGCTCTTGCTTCAATTTACATACGAAAATAATCACTTGCATAAAATTGTAATTGAAAAAGAAGTTAGAATTACTTATTTACGCCTTACTTTGCGCATTATATTGCGTAAAAATAGTTGATTTCGCAGTAGAAACTGTATTACAAAGTTGCAACGGGTTATTTTAAAAATCAGAAATGTTAGTTTATTGAGTTGATGCAATATCTTGAATAAGAATCTTAGGTCAGGGAGCCATACTTTCTCTTATTATTAATAAAGTTAATTTAAATAATATGTAATTTGATTACAAGTAGGTTGATATTAATAAATTAATATTTTTTGTCATACATATTAAACGCATTAAGTAATTTGGTTTCATTAAAGTTATTAAAAGTGAAATAATGTCAGTTAATATTACTGACGGCCATACATTATGCAGAATGTTTTAAAAATGATTAATAATATTTTTTCCACTACATCTTTTTAACAACATATTATACGCAAATATAATTCTGTAATTAATTGATAAAAGATCTAGCATATTGATATCAACATATTTTTAAGTGCTGGGGATAATTTTTGGAAACGATATCATTCATATATTGTAATAATTTTGTAATTGGCGATAAATTCTAATACTGATGACAACTCTGTCTGTAAAATAAATATTTGTTTGGTTACTTACCTGGGGAGGTTATACAATTTAATTTATGAATAATAACTGTCGTCTCCGACGACCGGGGTGTGAAATGATATTTTACAGTTGAGCTTAAACCGTCGTAAAGTTAAGACAATGTTTAAAGAAGTTCTGTTTTAAAAATCATGGGGTTAAGACTTGTTTAAGGGGCGTTAAGTACAACCATGGGATAGAGATTTGACCATTTATTGTGTTCGGTGGAGTCGTTAAGTTAGTGAGTGTAGCGTCCAGCTAAAGAGATGGAAAACATATTAATAGAGACTTGGGAGAGACAATGCTTTTAGATGATGGTAGAGAGGATTGTGATGTCCAGTGGTCAAATTAGTGTTTAGTGCTAAAGAGTCTCTCGAGTGCATAGTGTTTATGTGTCTCATTTGGATTTAGCTGTCGTCGTTAATTTGTAAGTCTAGTGTAAATAATGCAAATATTGAAACCCGTATCATGATTGAAGCAGGTTAGTTACAATGAAGACTTTAATTAAACAACCCTTAACTCCATCCTAAGAATCATAGCAACCAGTTAGCGAACTTGGAGGTTCAGACTTGATCTGCTCGCATGTCTTGGAAACTCATCAATATTATATTCAAATTAATCCGCCAACCGTGACATTTCATATTATATATCAGAGGCTCCCCATAAGGTTACAGTTTGATTGTACAAATCTTGTGCGACATTCCAGGATTAAAAGGACCCTTTTCATATGCTGCTCAACTAAACATTATTTGTCTGTCGACTTTTTTCGATTGTTGATTTTCTCTGAATGTTACCATTTGGCCTAAAAATATAGATATATCTACGCGTTGCATTCTTTTGCAATTATCGTTGCCCCTTGTGACTAGACGGTATACGGGCTTATTGCGATATGCCACACTCTTGTTTTTTCTTTCTTCAAGATCACAAACTATTGTTTTCTAATTACCCAATATGGATCCTATTGTACCATTTCCAAGGAATATTAAAAAATATTGTGTTCCGGGATGTTATGATATTACTTCAACTAGACATCGTTCTCCTTTATTGGAAGCCGATGTTTTTAACGTGTGGGTGAATCGCATCAGGCATCCAAAATTTGAATGGTGTATTCGAAATGTAAGCAAAATATATATAAGAAAAGTGATTTAAAATGATAAAGGTTCTTTACTGTTTAATATACTTTTTAATAATATGAATATTGGGTGCTACCTATATATAAATTTATTGAAGTATCTTAATTATCATAACCACTCATCAACAGTTTATTTAATTGTGTATTATTATGTGTATAGTTATATATATATATATATACAACAAAAGCCGTACGAAGTACCCGTACATCAGGTAATTTTAATGATTATAGTATGTTTTTCTTTATAGTCTCTTTTTTCTAAAATGACATATTTTAGATAGTATATGTAAAAATATATAAATATAGACTTAATATTTTAATTGTTTGTATTTTTGTTTATTTTATTTTGCATAACATATTTATACTACATTGATGTTAACAATCTTAAAAATGTATTTGAATTCTTCAATGCTATTTTAATAGAATTTGGAAAGCATTTAAGAATTAAATACATTTTTAAGATAGATAATATCAATTGTTAATTTAATTTTAAATAAAAGAAAATAGTGTAAATATTTAAATTTGCCACTCAAATTTTTTAATTTGTGGATCCCTCACATGGCGCTTTTACTGCTGCGCCTGATCTCCGTTATCAGTTTTACTGAACGAACTCTTTGACAATTATTAGTAAGCGAGTTACTCATCTAAAAAAGAACTTGTTTCTATGGACTAAACGACTAGTCATTTGACCATGTTTTTAAGAGAGGAACTGAAAAAGTACTGGACGAAAGTAAGTTTGCGCATTGGAAAATAATGGCGGAATTATTGCGTCTGGCGCTACTTCTTTGTTCTCAGGCTCCAGGATTTTCAGACGTATGTCTTATGTTAGCCCTTTCGCTCACATAACTTCCTCTATTTCAGCTGTCCAAAATCATCTACGTATTCCTCGTTTTATCATCCTCTCTGACATTCAGGATAATATCCTTTTCGGATATCTATCTTTTGTCGTTCTATTTGAGTGACTAAATCAAATTAATTATTTGATTTGGATCATGCCAGTTATATTTTGTAGGTTTGTATTTCTGCAAATGGTGTCCAGCTTTGAATTCCTACAACTTCTATTCCAGAAATGCATTTCCGAAATAAACGACTTTTTAAATTTATATTAATATGTTTCTGCCGATCTCCGTAGCAACACTACTTTGCGTAACCAGTAACTCGGGTTTGAATATTTGTATGCATTAAAATAAACAAATTGATAAGTTAACGAAGCGAAATGCCAAATAATACATTTATCACCGTTCTAAAGAAATATTGAAACTTCGAAGAATTTCGTTACCAATTTGGTAGCAGTATGGTAATGATCATCATATTATTACTATTATTGCAGTAGCAGCTGCAAAAGCGTAGTGGTCAACTCACTAGTTTTGTAAGTGCTGATTCATGCGGGAAAAGGTTTTTCAAAAAAATCTTAACTGTTGTAACCGTAGTCTTACTCAGTCTTCCCCTTAAGTGAATACGTGTATCTCCGAAATAATATTCGGAAATATGGCGCTTCAGATGGTACGTAAAACTAGCGGTCTTAGCTACCGTAAAAAGCTGTCGTAAGATTATGTTGGAGAGCGCTAGTGTAACATGAAAATCTCTGAAACCTATGCATTATGTTATATGAACTAAAAAAAGAAAAATAAAAATAATAAATAATTATCACCTAGACTCGCTGAGACAACTGGGACGTTTATGAGCTAATACGAGGGTTACCATTTATGTTTTTACAAACGACCACTAGATGGCAATATTGAAATGTGTCATTACTATATTCGTAAAATTTGACATTTGTTATTGTGAAATCAGTGACAGCTTATAAATTGACCGAGTAGTTTGTTGACAGTGTGCGTTAAAAAGTTAAGTTTGTGAAAAAATGGATATTACTCCTGAAGGTTTTCGTTTGATGATTTTTTACGATTTTAGAAAAGGCCTAACTCAACAACAATGCGTAGATTCGCTTTGTTCAACTTTTGTCAATGAAGCACCATCAGAAAAGGCTGTTTACAATTGGTTTGCAGAATTTCGTCGTAGTCGTGCGTCCGTCAGTGATGAATCTCTTGAAGGTCGACAAAAATCGGTTGTAATTCAATAAAACATCGATGCTGTGCGTAAAATGATTGAAGAAGATCAGCATGCGGCATATCGTAGACTGCAATACATTCGATTTTCCCGATGGATTTCGCATAATTTGACCGAAGCTCAAAGAAAGGCCTGTGTTGATTGGTGTAAGGCAGTGATTCTCAACCTTTTTTTTTGTCGCGGTACACTTTTAACAATTTTAAAATTTGGCGGCATACTTCAAGAATTTCGCGGCTCACAAAAGTGCCGCGGCACAGTGGTTGAGAATCATTGGTGTAAAGAAATGCTACAAAAATTCAACCTACGCACTGCAAAATCCGTATACAACATCGTTACAGATGACGAAACATGGATATATTCATGTGAACCGGAAACCAAGGAACAATCTACTGTTTGGGTCTTCCAAGATGAACCGAAACCCACAAAAGTTGTTCATTCACGAAGCACTTCCAAGAAAATGGTCGCTTATTTTCGCGGTTATACTGGACATGTCGCAACCATTCCTTTAGAAGATTGGACAACAGTTAATGCTGAATGGTATACAACAATTTGTTTGACAGAAGTCATCGACAAAATCCGGAAAAAAATCATCATTCTTCATCAAGACAATACAAGCCCCCCACACAGCACGTCAAACAATTGATTATTTCAAAGAGAAAAACATCAAATTAACGTCTCATTGCCCGTATTCACCTGATTTATCCCCTGACGACTTTTTTTTTTGTTCCCAATGTCAAAAAATGCTTGTACAGTGATTTTCATCACCTCCATGAACTGTTGAAACCTTCGAAAATTATGTTTTTGAGATACCAACTTCAGAGTGGAAAAAATGTTTCGAGAATTGATTTGAATGTATGCAAAAGTGTATAAATCGTAAAGGCAAATATTTTTAAAAACAATAAAACAGTTTGTTCAAAAAGAAAAAATGTTTTCTTTCTTCCTTTTTGTAAAAACTTGAAAGGTAACCCTCATAATACATATGTATCTAATGAACAGAATCCTTAAAATGCAAACGAACTGAGTTTGCGTCACAAATTAAAATGAAATGAAAGTAAAATATTAGGAGAAAATGAAGAGACATTCAAGAGATAGGCACTTTGCTTCTGAAATGCAATTAACAAAAAAAAAAAAAATATGAAGCTAGAATGCCTGATCGTCAATATGTTTGCCAGTACTAATTTAGATTAATTATTCAGATTAATCGGAGTTGTAATTTAATTAAATTTTCTAAAGAAAGTTAATTTTGTAAGTTATAAAATTATTTGCAAAATTTAGTAGGTAGAAAATTATGCGTGAAATTCACGTTTATGTAAAAATGAACTAGGAGTGGTCCAGTGTAGCAACGCAGCTATTGAATGCTTTCAGAGAATCCCATACAATGGTTACATAATATAATTTATAATTGACTTGATATGATTTTATTAATATGCTAACAAAAAGTTATACAAAAACAATATTATGTAAACAAAGTATACGGTACTTTAAAGAGAATGTATTAGTTAGTTAAAAACAACCTGTTTGTTGTGGTTTAATAAGTAATATGGTGCAAGGTTAATAACGTGAGAACAGAAGTTTTTAATTCATGAATATATCAGGTCTTCCGAGAAATAAATTAAATATTAAAATTCATTTTCATGAGGAACCGGAATCTATCTGGTTGTTTCAAAGAATTTTGAGGTTGATAGTTTGTTTACCAATAATATTTAAAACTGTTAGATTATTTTAGCTTATTAAATGTATCATTTCCTTCAACAATATATTCAAAATGAATGTTTTGACAGAAGAAAGTATTCTATAGCCATTTTCTCTGGTTTCAGCGGAACTAGATTTTGAATTCTAGTAACTCTTACCGTTTAAGTGAGGCTTTTGAACATTGTGTTTAGCAAAAGCCCACTTCAAACCTTAAAAAGAGAGCTTATGACAACTTACAACTGAGTTAATGAAAATACCAGTTAATTCCGCAAAAACGTTTGGAATAGCCTATAATATTTATGTCTTTAAGTTTTGCCAACCTAAATTTGCTGTAGAACCAGAGAACTAGTGTTTCCAATCACATACTGCGCCTCAAATCTTACGTCGATTTCCTCACTGGTTTGCGCTAGTTTGTTTATCTAGGGACTTTACTTTGAAGAATCTGACGTTAGATTTGTGCACCAGTGTTTGATTGACAACACTGATTCCCCTGTTAGGTAAAAAAATTTATTACTTTAGGCTGGTGAATCTTAAATACTATTCTGCATTTTTTTATGTTTTGGAAATATATATTTAATAGCGGTGTAATAAGTATTTCTATTAATTTGAAGGAACTGATACATTTAATATTATTTATTTCTTAGCTTCGTGCGGAACTAATAGTAGGTAACTTTTAATGATTGAATTGTTACCGTTTAAGGTCTGGAAACGATGACGTAGACAATCAAAAATATTAACAAGCTAAGAACTAAACAAAGGACAATGAAGCGTGCCATGTTTGATGTAAGTTTGCGAAAAAGAATTAGAAATTCTAAAATTCGGAAACGCAGCAAAATTACAGACGTAATACACCGCATTGCGAACCTCGAATGGAGCTAGGCAGGACACAACACAGAGCTAGACAGGACTCAACTAGGTGGACAAATAAAATAGTCTATTGGCATCCACAGCAAAACAACATAAGCGTCGGAAGACCTCAAAAATGCTGGCTTGACGATATAAAGAGCATCGCCCAGAACTGATGGTATAGAATAGCTCAGAGTTGTGCAACCCAAACTGTGCTCCGCGAGCGTCTACTAGTGCTCCGCGATCTAGTAGTGTTGCTATATATATAACAATGATAGTGCTCCGCGACGAATTCTTCTCGTGAAAAGTGCTCCGCGTCTGAAAAAGTTTGGGAAAGTCTGGAATAGCTCGAGATAAAGATGCGTGGAATAAGACGATGGAGGTCTATATCCAGAAGTGGATGAATACAAGCTGAGGAAAAAGAAAATGTAGAAGAATGATTGAATGGGACTTCGAGATCGATTGTTTTAACATACTGAATTGGGCTTTATAAGACAATTTAGATTAAAAATGTCAGTTTTATAACAGCTTGATTTTTAAGTAATAAAAGAATTATTACTTTGCCAACTGTATAATATAACGATATGAATGCCAACTCAAACAAAAATTGACATTTGAAACATAAACAGACATATTTTAGATGCCGGTAGAAAAAAATTAATTACTACCTAGTTCAATACGAAGCTACGAACGAATAATACATTCCAATCCTATTGATTATAGTCCATTTATTTACACCGTGCGGTACTAGATATTGTAATCAATACTTTATTTTAAAGATGAATTTAGTATGTAAGAAAATTGGAGCTGTAAATAAAAAATAATAATAATAAAAATAAAAATAGGAGGATGCAAAAAAGAGATTTTCGTCAACGTTGACAGTTATCCAGTATCGTACATTTGAATAAACTAATATTGTTTTTATCGTGAATAAATTAATATTATTTTAAATACATATGGGGTATATTTTGTTATTATTTGGTATTGCTATACATATCTAGATTTTTATTTATAATCTTATATTTAGATTATAAATAACTTATATTTAGGTATAGATTTTGATCTTGTGTCAAGATGGTGGTATCATCGGAGAACATGGCAATTGACGCTTCTGTTGACGGTATATTTCTGGCATAAATATTAAAAGTATTGGGCCCTAGGATACTTCTTTGAGGAACGCCTGCTTTCATTTTTTTTGCTTGAAGATATATCGTTATTTATTCTTATTGCAAACGTTCTATCTTCCAGAAATGAGAAAAGAATTGATGGCAGATATGGTGGTAATTTCAAAGACAGTAATTTAAATTTTAAACCAATATTTTCTAATAAATTGCTAGAACAATTTAAAATACTAGAGAATATACCATCTAAAATCAGCTTCCCGGAAAAGAGGGAAAAATTGGTTTAGGATATATATGAGTGAACGATCTTGACGAGTCAGGATAATAATTGTGTTTCTTCTTTAATCGTCAATTAGGTAGGAAAAATAATAAATTAGTTTAATTCATTGGACGTCACACTTGATTTTAAACTACTGATACGTAAACAGTTATTTACGTTTTTTTTTTTTTTTTATGAGTTTGACAAACAATAGTGATTTTTTATATTTTTTAATTTTATTTTTATACTAAGTTTTTATTAAAACAACCACCGTATTTTATAATGTACGTACATTACATCAGCCACTGATGATTAACTGCATATCACAGGCTGAAGATGCATAAAACTAATATATATGCGAAACGTCCCAATGAATTAAACTAATTTATTATTTTTCCTACCTAATTGACGATTAAAGAAGAAACACAATTATTATATATATATATAATTTATTGTAGTAAAAGAACCAATAAAAAAATAATATATATATATATATATATATAGATTTGTAGGTGACACATTTTACTACATATGCTATACCAGATATTTGAAACTCAGTTATACAACTGCATCGATTGATTAAATTTCTTATATTTACTCATTCAATAAATAAATTAAAAAGCAACGAGTGGCTTTCCCGCTTGCATGATTTGTATCTGCGCCACGTGAGACGTCAATCAAGCACCTGCCTTAAATGCCATTGCGGTTGGACCACTTTATTAATTTAACTTTTTATTTTAGAATTACTCGAGGTGACAGCAACTTCTGCAATTATCTGTTTACAATGTTGACAGTTATTAGTTCAAGCCATCTAGATGATGTAAAAAGTAATTATACCTGTCAATTTTCCTACTTCCTTTTCGATAAAATAATTTTAGAATTGATTTTTCTTTAGTTTATGCTATTGCAATACTAGCTATTTGGAATCACCAAGTTTTTGAATCATCATTAACACACAAACTTCTAATAAGTAAGTTTAGGATAAGGAAATTGTTTCTTGCGATGCTAGTAATCTTCAAATTGATTATTCTTTTTTCTGTCGCTCTACAACCCTGGGTTAGGTCTCGGCACATAAACATACCTTGTCTTTGTTAGAGACTTGGTCCAACATCGTTTTCGCTTTGTGTTTGATCTGTGGAGAAATATTCCGATCAACGCATATCTTTTCCAGAACCTCTGCAGAATATTTAGGGAGCTCCATGAAAATTTCTTCGTTATTACAAATGAGGCTTTTTCCATTGCGATGCTCAAATATATGTGGGAGTCAACGCGAACAAATCTTTTTGGCGGCCAAATGTTCATGCACTAGTGAATGTATGCTGCTCCCACTAATGCCCAAGGATACCTCAATCTCACGATAAGTCACATGACGATCTTGCAGTATCAGTTCACTCACAGCGTCAATGTTTTCCGGAACAATAACCGATTTTGACGACCTTCACGATATTCGACCTTAAGTGAACTACGGCAACTATTGAAGTCGGAAAGCTATCGATAAATAGTAGTCCTTGATGGTGCTTAATCCACGTCGAAAGTTGTAAAAAATAGTCGCTCGAAAATGATTACGTTTTAATTCAATAGCACAAATAGCGCTCGTACGTAAAAACGATCTGAGTCCGTATATCGTCAAGAATATCAAAATTTACTATAGAAGCGTCACTTGCCAGATAGCAGCACTAGTTTAGTGCAATCCCAAAATATAAGAGGCAACCCTCCTAGCTATCGATTTTTGTATAAATAAGTTCAACTCAATGAGATTTATCTTGTCTTTTATTGGCCATTTTGTTCGGTCTCGGCTGAATTGTTGAAACCGCCAATCTCAATTTTTAGGCAACATCGGATAATTTTGAGCGACATTTCGTCTTCACAGCTTGAAAAATGTAATTTAACACAAGTAGGTGGACGTATATCTTTAAATATATAAAAGACAATCTCTCTCTCTCTCTTAGAAGACCATCCAGATGAGTTTTTTCTTTTGATGGAATCAAATGCTTGTTTGAAATCTATGAATAATAGTTCCAGTTCCATATGATACTGTTCTGCTTTACCTTATTTGTTTCACTGCATGAATAGCTTCTGTGGTAGATTTTCATGTCCTGAATCCGCATTGATACTTTCCAATTATATTCTCTGTAATTTTATTTAGGCCAAAAGCTATATTTTTTAAATTCTTCAAAATGACAGGAAATATAACCTTTCTTTCCATAAGACGTTACTTTCTCGACGGGTTCATAGACGGTGCAGTATTTGTCAATCACATGCATATGCTATCGTAAAACTACATATTTTTGTCGCGCTTTAAATATTTTGTCGTTACTGGAACAATCAATCGTGCATATTTTTTTCTGTTTCGAAAATTAATCATAAGTTAATAAACCTTATTTAGATGGGCCGAATAATGTAACCGGATCAAAATTATGAAATTTTAAATGAAACGAAAATGTTGTCCAGCTCATGGGAATGATTAGATCACGTGATGGCTACTATTCATCTAATCACATGGTCTTATAGAAAATAAAGAAATCTGTCCTCATTTTGTTCCGACAGGAAACACGAATTAGCTATTATTATTTAATTTGTTATTAAAATTATAGGAAATTGATTCAGGTGTTGTTTCCAAAATCATCAATTCAATTATGTTTCACAAATATTGTGCAATCAAATGTCAGATAGTATTTCTATAGTATTTTATAGTTGAAATTTGATTCCATTTGTGTTTTTGAATACCATGAAATATGTATATCTTATATAAAGAGTGATTATATAAAGGTCGTTTGAATCAATAACCCACAAAATATCAATCAATGTTTATGCACAAATATCAAAATATTTTTTGAAGCCTACAGGTATCATAATTCCTTTCACTTGAAAACAAACAAGAATATCACTTTTTTGTATTACGTCATATATATTTCGGCAAACTATTATTTGTGTAATGGTCGGTATTCGGAAGGAAGAAAAATAGCGTAGGTTGTATAAGACATGATATTTAAATTAATAATTTTATAATATACTTATATATTGGTATATTAAATACCCATAAGCATCTAACACATAGGAAGTAATAGGATTATTCGCAGTTGCACACAACCTTACTATTAACAGTGAAAGAAGGAAGACGAGAGGCTGAAAAAGAAAGAAAGGGAGAGGGACAGACAGAGAGAGAGAGAGAGAGAGAGAGAGAGAGAGATCATTGCTGCGAGCAGAAAAATGTCATTTGCGAGTAAGCTATCAAGATGATTTTTTTATTCGTGATTTTCTTGTCTATCTACTATTAAACCAATAATGTTACTACTGGAAATCAATTTGACTAGTATTTTCAGTTTAGACAAGAGTTTCTTTATCTCAATAGCACAAAGCAACTACCTTATTTTTTCATTAACGAAGTTGTCATAGCAAATTACGAGTTACTAATGCGTACAATTTTCGAAGGTAACATGTCTTGATTATTGTAAGAGATGCAATTTTGGTATTGTTTCAGAATAGTATATTATGCAACGAGCATGGAATGATGGCCATTTCATACGAGTATGAAAGTTGCGCCACGAGCCGTAGGCGATTAGTGCAATTCATACGAGTGAGAAATGACAATATTCTCACAATATCAATTTAATTTTTTTTTATCTACGTTTGTCAATGTTACATTTTTAATGAAATATATTAACTTTAGTTATTTAACGGGTTTGTTGAAAGAGAAAAAAGTCAGAGAGGGCCAAATCTGGAGCAGTTGATAGCGCAATTAGTTCACTTTGGCCGATGCAGTTGCAGATAAGTGAGTTGATGCATGGCGGAACAGAACTTATTTCTTAGCCAAAGGGGCCGCTTTTTCATCATATCAGCGTGTAATAAAACAGCATAATATAGTCCTGTGAACTATTTTCCCACAACCCAGATAATCGATGAAGATTATGCCTTGCGAATCCGATCTTTTCGGCCGAGGGAACCCCTTTTGCCTTCTTCAGACCACGTTTGATCAAGAAATCCAATGTTTTGACTGTTATTTAATTTCTGGTGTGTAGTGATGGATCCATGTTTCATCAACGGTTATGAAACGTCGCAAAAACTTATTTGGATTGAGCTTGTTCATGTCCAAACGTTGTTTAGAAATGGTTATGCGATTTCGTTTCTGATCTTCAGTGAGTAGACGAGCACCCGTCTTGCCGATAGGAGTTTCATGCCCAAATATTCATGCAGGATATAAAACATACATTCATCTGAAATATACCTGTTGGCTATCTCATGTATCTTCACTCGGCGGTCGTCAAGAAGGATATCATGAATTTTATTGACCACCTCTTCAGTTAAGACCATATTCGGACGCTTAATATCATTTGTGCTCGTACGACCACAACGAAACTTAGTGAATCACTTGTGAACCATTCCATGCAACGTTTCAGAGTTCCCACAATTTTTTTTAGATTTGCTTCAGTTTCCTTAATGGTTTTTCCACGCAATAAGTAGTGCTTTACCAACATACAAAATTTTCTTTTTTCGTTGTGGCAAATAAATTCAAACTTAAAAATGTACTGTTTCAAAGATCTATTTGCAATTTAGTTAGAAACCAACTCTCAGTTGTTTCTTTTTCATTTCCTCTCTCACAATATATGTATCTTGGTATCGTGCTGTCTACTTCCAATGTCCATCTCATATAGCTCTTTTGTACTATTTCCATCATCTCCCATTCCTTACGTCCCCACATCTCCACTCCGTACATAAGGATACTCTTCGAATATCTTCATCCTCCACATGATATCGTCCTTAAACCTCCTCTCCTCTATGCATAGTTTTCCCAACCAGCCTTGCTTTCTTCACTCTTTACCTAACGTGTTGTTCTGTCCTGTTGTTCTTCGTTAGCACGTATCCCAGGTACTATATACTCTTCACTTCTTCGATTTCTCTTACTGACCATTCCCGTCTTACTTTCTTTCTCCTTCCTCCCCCTTTTCCGAATACCATCATCTTCATTTTGTTTCTGTTTTACCTCTAATTTCTTTCTTTAGTAAAGTAGTTGTCCGCTCGGTCCATCATCATCTTCAGTTCTTGTTTCTTCTCCGCCATCAATGTCATATTATCAGCGTACCCTAGTACAGCGTTTCTCAACCGGGGAGCCGTGAAGGCTTCGTTGGGGGGCCGCGAAGTCATACAAAATAGAAACATGAAAATATAATAAAAATGCAGTCAATCTTGCAAGATATAAATTTTATTCATATTTATAAATACGAGTATCTAATATTTATATTCATAAAAATATACTTTTCATAACATAAATAAAATAAATATTCTATTTATTTTATACATAATATCTTGACAACTAATTTAAACTACAGGCTACTTCAAACGTTTAAGTTGTCACTAGCAGAGCCGTAGTAATGTCCTGGCATCTGGGCAAGTGCCAGGGCGCGAGGCCTAAAGAGGGGCGCCATGGGCGTGTGCTTTTATTTGTTTTTGATCATCATTTGTAGTGCAAAAGCGAAGACTTTTTTTTTAGATCATCACTTGTATTTTGGAACTGAGGTCTTTTTTTTAGCTTGTATTTTCACTTGTCTATTAAAAGGGCGCTATTTTAAGTTAATTTAATTTATTTGCTAAGGGCGCCAAAAACATTGCTACAGCTCTGGTCACTAGCTAACTTTATAATGAGTAAAGGGCTTTTACTAAACAAAATAATCAAAAGCTTCATTCAATCGATAAAAATACTAGATTGAAAATCTAGTTCCGCTTTAACCAAAGAAACAGACTATAAGTAGACTATATCAAGGTCAAATCAATTGTATGTGTCGGTTGATGGGTTTTTCTGACAATGGTTTGAGTTGGAGGTACTACAAGTATTTTCAAGTTGTACTTTGAAGTAGGTACGACTTGAAAGTGCAATATTTTTTATTATATATTTTTTTAATTGCTCTCCGAGCTACAGATAACTTAAGAGTAAGGATGCGAATGTATTTAATTAAAATGGAAGGCACTTTGAACACTTGTAAATAAAAATACTTTACTTTCAAGTCGTTATAGGGAATATAATCGTCATATAAAAATATCACAATTTTTTGTCAACCGTAAAAGATATTAAAAAATGTTTAAGTAAAAGTTGTTGAAAAGCTCTATCCAAAGATATCCAATATGACAAACGTTCCCATTTAAAAATTGGAAATTGTCCTTGATATCCTGTACTTCTCTTTTTTTCCGAAAAATTTCAATACTACTATTCAATTTTGTGGATAAATTTTAGTTTAAAATTTTTCCCAACTTGCTCACACTTTGCCTTTTTGAAAAAACTCTGATCTCAGTATCTTGATACACCATAATATAGGGGGGCCGCAGACAATATTTACATAATTTCGGAGGGTCCCAGGCCAGAAAAGGTTGAGAAACACTGCCCTAGTATATGCCGTATCTTCACGTGTATGTATGTACATTGTGAAATTTCTATCTAAACAATAATTTTCTTTTTAACTTTATAATTGATGAGTGACCTTTAATAGATTCATTAAATAACATGCTTCAATTTCTATATTTGAATTATGAATAGTATATTTAAATGGTAATAATTTACATGAATGTATAACAGCTATAGCGAAAGCAGTAGGAAGTAGTGCTAGTGTTTATATTAGAAGCGAAACCAGTCCAGCAGCCGCAAACGCATTGTCGTCTGCGGCCAGAGTCCTTCCCGCGCCCCTGGCAAATGTGTCCGCGTACGCAAGAGGACAACTAGCAGAATGATTCAGATAACCAGTATAAAAGCTACTCTCTATATTATATAGAATATCAGTCTTCCGCGGACACCCATTCGAAATATACGCAACATGAGAACATTGGTAATTTATTGATCTACATAGATTTAGGATGATTGAATATATGTGTAGGCTTTGTGACTTTCGTTTTTATTTACAATTTATTTTCTCAAGTGTGTCATGACTAATCGCAAAATACAATCGGAAAGAAGGTTAAGATCTTTGTGATTATCACGTTTATAATTTCTCTTTAGAGGTTGTGATTATTTTATTTGTTTATAATATTTATACAATTTTTATCTTATCTGTTTTAATCGCGATCAGTTTGACGGTTGTTTGGTAGTGTTCTTGACTAAATTTTGTGTTGTTCATTCAAAGACTACCTCAATTTGGGATTAAAAGGCTGGAATGATATTCATCGTAAATATATTTTTACTATTTTTGTACCTAGAATTTTGCTACAAAATTTTTCACAAATTTTCACGCCAATCTTTTAATTTGTATATTTGTATTAGGAACGTTGAAGTCACGAGTCACGTGATTGAAAAAGATATGCCACGTGACATTTGTAAATAGAGCAATGCGTGGTAGAATAAAAAAAAAACATGCAATGCATTATAATTTAATTAATAACAATAAACTTAGCATTTGATTAAAACAATTAATACGGTTATAATTAGTTCATGTTATTAATTTTAAGTTTGTGAATTAAGTTTTAGTTATAGTCTAGTCCAAATATTTAAGCGGAACTTTGGGATTTTTATTTTCTTAAGCTCACTTATTAACAATTAGTAGGGCTTAGAATCAGTGGTGTACGTAGAAAAATATTTCAGGGCAAGGGGATCTTTCACAACATCAGAATTTATAGATTAAAAAGGTGAGCAATTTTGCAATGTGGTAATTATAATTTTAGTTCTTTTGGAATTTTCGGGAGGATATTTATCCCCCTGATCCCCCCTTGCGTACGCCACTGCTTAGAATATATCTTAAATTAAAGAAACAGACTATATGTTTTAAATTTCACACATTGTAACATATTTAGTCTTTTAATTTTACCATTATACTTTTTTTATGTTTATATGTTTATATTTTTACACTTTTCAGAATTTCGTATGTGTCTAGTATGAAATATTTTTTTATTACAATTGAATTAGTGATGTGTCGGATCATATAAAAACCAGATCCGCTGATACAGATACGGATACGGATTATTTGCGTCGTTATCCGCGTAAATTATGAAAATATAAAGTGATGACCTAAAAAAAAGCCCTCACTTCTAAATTACAAGTGACGATCTAAAAAAAAAAGGATCTCATCTCTATTTTTAAAATTTTTCTAGTGTGTTTGTCTGTTTTTATTTTTATTTTTTTCCTTCTTGGGGGGGGGGTTTCCCTGTGTGCGCCACTGCACCCTGTTCATTTCAGAGAGGAGGTTTTTAATCGTTACTATTTATTTATTTTATGTGATTGTTATACCAATAAAGTCTTGCAGAGTAGGGTACCGAAAAAATTAATTTATAAATATATTTTTGTGATTTTCGCCAAAATTATTTCATATTTTGTTACACACCCTCTGACTCAGATCAGTGAACATTGATGTGATCCAGAATTAAACTAATTGAATTTTTGATGAGATAAGAAGATCAAATCGGATTCGGAAGATAAAAAAATATATATATATTTATTTGTGAGAAAATATACATTTTCTATTTCTTGTGAGACATTAAATGAAAGTTCTTAGTCCTTGACATAAATGAAGAAAATTGATTTAAAAAAATATTGTCACTAACTAGATACCTACGTAATCTTGAAATGTACAAAAATTCATATTTTACATATTTTTTTTTTACATAATTGGAGACTTGTGATAACAACAGAAGATGTGGTATTAGCCACTGATAGAGTATCTATAAAAGATTTTCTCTGGTTTATTCAGTAGATCTCAAAAGGTGTCAAAATATTTACAGCCTACTGGTTCAAAATTACATGTAATGTATTTAATTTAGACTGCAAAAGCAAAGTTGAAAAACATCCTGATAAATGAACATAGACCAACTTGTTTAGCGATACATTGATATAAAAGTACTTGAAGAGAATATTATACTAACAAGTTTCTTATTATATTAACGTAAACTTAGTAGACAAAGACATGTTACGCCCTACACAATTACATAATTTAAATAAAAATAATAATTATAACCAGATATATAATTTGGTTCTGTTTTTAATCAAATTATGCGCGAATTTTGATCGTATGTTTAGTTCCTAAGATATAAAAAATATATTCGCTGAACATCTAAGAAATTGTAATCGTATGTCGCAGTGCAAGTCTCCAATTCCCTTCAGAATTAAAATTATAATTCTATTGTTTTCTTCTAGATTTTTTTCACTCTCTTGGCTCTTTCTCTGTATTGTAGAGGAGAGGAGACGGTCAAGAAAAAACGAGGAATCTTCGGCGAAGGTACCCATGGAGCCCATGGAATCACACTGGGACACAGCAATCTAGCACTAGGAGGCCCTGTAGACCTTGGCCACATTGAGCTTGGTCATCTTTCCCATGGCCACGAAATTCCAATAGTCGGAAATTATGGTTATGGAACCGGTCATAGCGGCATCGTCCTTGGAAAACATGGAAGTGGATTGAGTTATGGAAACACTTATGGAGTTGGTTATGGATATAATGGAGCAATTGATCTTGGCGCATATGTCCACAAGCATATTACAATAACAAACAAAATTGGAGTACCAATTCCTCAACCGTATCCAGTACATATTGAGAAGAAGATTCCAGTTCCAGTGCCACACCCAGTAGCAGTTCCTGTGGATACACCTTACGAAGTACATATACCACATCCGTATCCAGTACAAGTGGAAAAACCAGTACCATACACTGTTGTGAACCCAATACCATACCCAGTACCATATCATGTACCTGTTCCAGTTCATCAACCAATCGCAGTTCCAGTGGAAAAACAAGTAGCTTCATACAACAAACCACCAATATCCATCGGATCTGGTTCTCTTGGTGTTGTGAGACTTGCGAATGGTAACTATGCACTAGGTTCTGGGTCACTGGGTTACAGTAGTGCCACTGGAGGAAAAGTGAATTTTGTAAATAATGCAAATAGTGTTAGTCAAAGTAGTATGGCATCTAGCAATGTAGGGTTTAGATTTAGTGCGATGAACCAGAATTTTGCTGGGTTTGGTAATCCCCTGCATGCTGGTTATGAAGGATTAGGCAGAGCTCTGACTTTTGGGGATGCAAATCAGTTGTAGATGTAGATAGATTTTTTATTTATTTTTGTTGCCATATAACATGTATACATATATATTAAAGTAGGATCGAATTAACGAATAACGAAGTAGAGTTTGTTCACTAGGACCAGGTATGACCAAATTACGGCCCGAACACAATTAGAAGAACATGCTCCAAACGCAATCGCGCCAATAAATCCAGCTTTATCATAGCGAATCAGATCGATTGTCGTCTGGCCCGTAACAACTTCTGTCAGAAAGAATATGGCCCGCGTAAGTAAAAGTTTGACCAAGTCTGACTCAGAGATTGGAATAATAACGGTTACGTAAAACAAGAAATGTACAGAAATGATTATAGTATTAGTGGTACCGTTGCTCGGAGTATTTGGTAGCTATATCAGTGACGTATAAAATAATTATTCACTTAAGCTCACTTAAATTTATATAATTTGAAAAAATATCTATGATCGTTTGTTATGCTTATGAATGGCGTCCATCCTATTTTCTGGATAAATGAACTATTTTTCTAAGCAATATGATCAAATAAATCACTAGTTTGGAGTTCTCAACCTAGGGTCTATGGATCAAATTTACGTGGTCTATAACAGCGTTTCCCAACCTTTTTTCATGGAGGACCGGCAAACGACCTAGAAAAAATTTGCGGACCGGCAAGTTTAGAAAGTAATGTGTATCGCAAAAGTTATAATTTTTTTTGCACTGATTACAAACAAAAAAACCAACAAATAAAAAATCAAATATAATTACTGACAAAAGAAACAAATTATTACTTAAGTAATTAACTGATTAAGGACCGAGTTTATAACAGCACATAAAAATAATACAATCTCGAGAACGGGCGGTTGGAAAACACTGGTCTATAAAATTTATTTGAGACTTCTGCTTGATAAATTCTCTCTGTTTTTCAGAAGTCGGATTATCACCATCATTTATAATCAATTTTTAGGATTTTGTGGGTCACACCATTACACATGTGTCTGTTTGTGCTATAGAAATTGTAGCCAAACGGATGAGTCTTCAGCTGGGTTCCCTAAATTAATGCCGGCGAGATATATCTGAGCCGCTCTGAATTTTTGATTAGATTATTTTGTCAAAAGTTATAAAAAAAATGTAATGTTAAAAAAGAAATAAATTTTAAATTATGTTGAAAGGTTTTGAAGAGTTGATAACTAAACAAAAATCTTTAAAAACAATTTTAGTTTGGCGCAATTTTTCCTACACTTTTTCTACACATTTTCTAAAGGAACTGATTAAAAATTATGAAAAAAGAAAATATTTTTATCATACCTTAACTTAACCAAGTTTCCTCGAAATTCTAAAATCATTATATTTCCAGTCGCAAGCATTTTTATTATTGATACTTTTTGGAAAATATTAAAATGTTTAATTATTTTAAAATGTTTTGAATAATTTTAAAGTATTCATAATATATTAGCAAACTGTAATATCATATTTATATATATAATATAATATAATATAATATTAATTTAATAGATGGGAAGAAGAATTATGACTTGCTCGATTCTTTCATTTTTAAGATTTGTATATATATATATAATGAATAATTTACGGTTTTAAATGAATATCAAAGTGATGTAAGTCACATTATCCGTAAACCGAACTAGGTACAGGTGGTAGCCCAAAATAGACATACAAATCTTAAAAATGACAGAATCGAGCAAGTCATAATTCTTCTTCCCATCTATTAAATTTATAAGAATATTCAAAAGAGTTACGTGTGAAGTAATACAGCGACAATTAAAATGATTTTTTTCTCGAAATGCACAAAATGTGACTTACACCACTTTAACTCCTCTAGTATTACTATAATACGTAAAGCATGAAGACACTAAGTACTAACTTTACGTTTAAATGTCCCGAGTTTGAAGTCTGGTTCAGGCAAAATTGAAAGTTGAGAAATACAAAAAAAAAAAAGAAAAAAACCTATTCTAGATAGTATCTGTCGTAGCTAAGCCGATAAAAATATTGTAAATTAATATAAATTATTTTCAAATTAGGTTACTAAATTTTTACTGTAATCTGATTGCGAAAATAACTGGGTTATTGATATTTAATGATGAAATTTAAGTAAAGAAGACTTATGTCTCAAGCATATATCCAGATCTGGCTTAATAAAATTAATCTAGTTCATTAATTTTGGATTACATCAACTTTTAATACCTTTTTTATTGACCGTTCACATTTAGGTCACATTAATAATAATTCCATGATCTCCTAAGAGTAGTATAAGGCTAGCTAAGTATAACACCGCTACTATATATTGGGAACGGGCATTCTACTTCGATGAGTGAAATTTCAGGTCTACAACACCCACGGTGACACAACTTGGGCTGGAAGCGGTGATAAGGATGAATACAAATATCCTTACCCTAGCCGGGGTTTGAATTCGGGACCTTAAGCACGAGAAACTGAGTTGTTACCTCTGCACTACCAAGGTTTACAAATACAGATAAAACTCGTGGAGTAGAAAGAATATAATTAACAAATATCCGGCTGCTGGCTCAACATATTATATATTTCCGACATAATTCGACGACTTGTCGACAATAAATTTTAAGCAGTAGTTGTCTGAGCTTCTTTTATTTTGCACCAGTTTTTCTCGTGTTTATTTCTTGAGTTTTCTGTTGTGCGTCGTCATGGTTGCTCTGTCAACTCTTTTCCTTGGCCTATTGGAACCAATAATGCTGTCTTTGAAACGTTGTCTTGTTCTCGTCCAAGGCTGCGTTCACAGTTTTAAAATTAATTGGCTATACGCCGTTAGGAATAGGCAGTTTTAACGTTTAATATGTATCAGCGTTCACAGCTATGGAAAATGCGTAACATATCCATGTTTTTTCAAACCAACTACGAAGGAATAAATGCATTTATGACTTTTAAGAACCCCCGAATTAAGAGATCGTGATTTATTACTAAATTTTAATAACAAAATTATAGCTGCAACTATAGCAATTCTTTTTCGTTTCACGATTTCCGAAATTTGTTAAAATTTTTGCTACAGTATTTTTTAAGTTATGTAAAGGGAGATAGCTAATGTGTGTTTACATGTTCGTCTCAAAACAGCGCAATAACTACAAGGTTTGGAAAAACTGTTTACAGTCGACAGCATAGTTTTTTTTTTATTTTTATTTTTGTGGGCTTTGCTGCTTCGGCAATAAGCCAAGACAATTCTTATTATTATGAAAATTCCATTTCTGAACGGGATTCAAACCGGAGATCTTAGCAATGCAGAGCACATGTGTTCCCACTACGCTACGCCGGTCGGCACAACGCATAGTTATTAAATTTAGAGCTATGAACGGTCGCTTGCGTTATCATATGACAAACTTGTAGTGACAATCAACAAGGCACAAGTCATTTCCATACTAAGTCTACTTATTTTAGTATTGTGAATGCAGCTTTAGGGTAAGATAGCCCACTTCCATTTGTCCTTTTGAATTTCCTATCCTATTTCTGTATATTCTATGACCTGCATGGATCTTTTTTGGCAATGGTATTTGTCAATATATTCCACGCCTTGTTGACAAATTTTTCTATTTGGTTATCGAGTTCTTCTGTAATTCTCCAGATTTCACAGGCAAATAACAGGATATTTTTAAAAATTAGTATGAAGAATACACAATTTTGTTTGGAGTCTCTATACAACTCCCACACAATTAAAAAGGTATCTCCGAAGTTAGCTATTTGTCTTGTTTAATTTTCGTACTAGGTGTACTTGTTTTAGTACCGTAGTTTCTCTACCCCACACTATTAAGCCAGAAGATCTGTTAAACCTCGTTTATAATAGATACGCTATGTGCTGAAGATACAGTTCTATCTTTGTTCTATTTATTATAAACAGATGTTTAGAACAGTGAAAGCCTTTGTCCTATCCATTCAGATTTGCTATGCATTAAGACATGGAACTATTATAAACGAGGCTTTAGTCAATGAGTCAGTTATTAATAAAAGACATTACAATGCATGCACGAACTTAGATTCAAACCAAGACCTTTATAACGTAAAGTTAGTAAACTGGAGCGTTATCTCCACGGATATATGTGGGCGTTTTAACAGCTATTTGTCTTGAATTGAATAATTAGTAGATTTTTATGATGCCTTTAAGCAAAATTGCAAAAAACTAGCTGTTACTAATATAATATACATATGTAGTATAATTCATACCTTATGTCTAGTAATTTTATATGTTTAAAATATTTTGCACTACAGTCTGCCATATATGTACCTGATTTTTAATAGCTGCTTAATTTGATACAAATTGTTCTTGATAGTTATTGAAAAGTTACCAAAAGGTATTTGTATAACTCGAACTATATAACTTAGAAGTTAAGGAGAGATGAGGGAGGTTAAGGGAAGTTAAGAAAAACCTGAAAATCGGGAGTTAAGGAGTACAGATGCTCCTAGATTTACGATGGGGTTAGGTTCTTACGGACCCATGTAGAAAATATCGTATGTCAAATATGAATATGATAAGATAAATATAGGCTGTTTCTTTGATTTATGTGGAACTAAATGGGAGGTTCGTTTTTTTTTTAGATTGTTACGAAAAGGGTACTTAGGTTATTTCATGTTTCATGTTGACATGGGAAAATTAAAAATTCCAAAAGTGAAACCATGGAACCGAGTGACATTTATTTATATAGTCTATTCCAAACCTTGAAGAGAAACCAAATAGAATTGAAATTATTTAAGTTGTCACGAGGTATTTTTTTAATGTTTGAAGCATTTTCTAAACAAAATGATCAAAAGCTTCAATAAAACGTTAACAATTACTAGAATTTAAAATCTAGTTCCGCTTAAATCAAAAAAACAGGTTATATGTTTAATTTTGTAATACGTTACTAGATCTGATTTTGGTTACTTTTGTAGTGTAAACGGACTTCTGACCCTGCTTCTCTTGCTAAGGGTCCCGGGTTCGAATTCCGGTCAGGGCTTGGATATTTGTTTGTCCTTATTACCTCACCCTCACTAAAAAAAAAAACATTATCATAAATTTATCACCGCTCCTACTCTAGATTTGGGTCACTATCGGAGTTGTAGACCTGAAACTTCACTCTTCTAAGTGAAAGGCTCGTACCCAATGTAAAGTAGCAGTACGGCAATGAAAACTATGCTCGGTGAGACTAACCGAGACTCGGTGGGACGTTTATGGGAATAATTGTAAATATACAACATAAAATATGAATTATCCTTGTTAGTTAAGTATTACAAAATGAAACATTTAATACAGACGCTATTCCAAACATTTAGGCGGAACTAAATAGGAACTTCGTTCTTTTAGGCTATCAAGGGAAGGGACCTTGCTTGGGATATTTCATTTTTCACATTGGAATGTCAAAATTTAAAATTATCTAGGTGAAACCATGGTAATGATTGACATATATCCATATTATTATTGTTATTTTTATATATCAAAAATGCTTTTTTACATACTTTAATGACAAAAAAAATAAATAAATGGGAAATTTGTATTAAGAATGATACAAAGAAAATGACATTTTAAAATAATATTAACTTTTATCAAAAAATGTTTATTGTAAGTATGATTTACAAAGCTTAAACATAACGGCCAAAAAGTACGATTCAAACGATGAAATTAACTAGATTGCAATATCTAGTTCCGCCTAATCGTTTGGAGCTATTCCAGCCTACATAATACATTTTTTGAAGACAAAACAAAATAATAAATGGGATATTTGTATTAAGAATGACACAAAAAATTAAAATGTAATGAAAATGGCTTTTTATAATGACAATCAACTTAACCCAGAATTTTCAGTGTAAGTATGATTTGCAAAGCTTAAACAAAATGTCCAAAAGCCTGATTTAATAGATAAAAATTACTAGGTTTCAAAATATAGTTCCGCTTAAACGTTTGGAATAGCCTATACAATAGGATCGGGGAATGGAATTTATTTATTTTTAAATTAGGTTGGCAATATCAGTATAATCAAACTGATATTTGACGTCCAAGTTTGAGGTTATATTAAAAACTAACATTTATTTTAAAATTATAAAGTCTGTTCCTTTGGTTTAGGCTGAACTAGATTTTCATTGATTGAAGCTTTTGATCAGTTTGTTCAGGAAAAGCCAACTTCTATATATAAAAAAATAGCAAATGACAACTTACAAAAATAAAAATTCTGCTTAGTTCGGTCTAATCGTTTGGAATAGACTGTATATGCTGTTCACTTTTGTAAGGACAAATCAGATCTAGTTATTTTGGTTACTTTTATAGTCTAATACGGACTTTAAATATCAATTTAAAATATTTTTTACGCTGTAAAACCAACTTATTGGTTATGGTAATTATTAAGAACGTGACATGTTTTATAATTTTTTACTACCAACATGACATACAGTTTCAAAGTTGCAAACTATTGAAAACAAAATTTCCTCTTATATTTTTAACTGACATTTAAAGTCAGTAATGCACTATAAAAGTAACCAAAATAACCAGACCTAGTTTGTTCTTACAAAAGTGTACAGCTTATATATCTGTATTTGTATTATAATTATTAAAAATACACATGATCACAAGCAATGAAGTAAATATTCAAAAACGATAAACAGCACAGAATTGTCAATAAAAAAAAAATTCAAAGCCTACTAGACCAGAGGTTCTTAACCTTTTTATACTCGGGACCCCCCAACTAGCCTAAAATATTTTCTGGACACCCCAAGAAAATTTTTGAAATTATATTTTCAATATTATTAATAATTTATTGTTTAATAATTAAGTTAATTGTAATTTTAAAAGCAAAAACTGGTAAAAATTAAATTTTTCTTTTAATTTTGGGTCCCCCCGGTTAAGAACCGCTGTACTAGACGACTCTTTTTCGATAATATTGTACTATAAAATGTAAATAAATAATAAAAGTTACTGTAAATGTAAATAATGTAAAAACTCTAATATAATTGTAAATACCAATTCTTGAAAAGTAAATAAATTATCGATTCGTGGGCAGCACTGTGAAGAATGTTATCTAAATATATAACTTCAAATTCTTTATGCATCGCAACATTTTGAAGTGTAAGTATTGTAAAACGAGGACCATTTGTATTGAATATTTGTAAAATATAAGCATGTAAACAACTGTAAAACTAAAAAATAAAAAAATATTTATATCTTATGGAATTTCATTCACCCGGAAATAACAAATTTGAACGAACTTTTTAATTTAAATAAATGAAAACAAAATGGTTATAACATTTCATCGAATTTAACACACGATTAAGACAGGAAGTGTATTATTAATAATAAAAGATTTCGTAATATTTTTTACATAATAACTTGTTGGTTAACAATAATAAAATTTTACAACATATTGAGAACTTGTTCAGTGAGAAAATAAATTCTAAATCGGAGGGAAAATTAAATACGCTAGGTCATGATTCTTCCAAAAATATTATTTTACGAACATACCAATGGGTGCATTTAGCAAGCGCTACTGTTGAGCGGCAGCGCAAATCTGTTTACTTGGTGATTACAGTCAACTGTTGCTAGCTCATTAAACGAACAGAAAGCGAAAAACTGCTGAATGTTCATTTGGCACTTGTCACTATGATTTAGGTTACCATATAGAAAGAAAAAAATGTGTCGCTCAGATAATTGATAAGCTGCTGCCAGTTAGCGTAAAGTCGGTGGACTCGTTCAGCGAACCGCTGAAGTCAACATACTCAACAGTTGCGTTCGTTAAACGCGCCAATTGACTTTTAGCAACTTCACCGATATCAGGCAAATAAACCTTTTTCTAATGCCTAGTTGCACCAGTTTCCTTTAAATTTTAAGTATTTCTAAAATCATAAAAATACTTAGCAACGCATTGTGCTGCTAAGTAATTTCCATTTTAAGGAAAGCTGATGCAATTGGGCATAAAATCTTTTTGGTAGGTCGGAAATGGCCAACAACTGTTAGTGCTGGCATGGAACAATAAGCTTTATGTCTCCAATCTGTCGATCTGTGCACATGCAGCTGCACACTAGCATTAGATATATAAGTTGTGCACCATAGTACTCCTTCGTTGACTGCTCACTGAACATATGAGTTATGCACCTTATTAGTAATTCGTTTGATCTGAGTTTTATTAGTGTGGTCAGCCTTAAATGGAGAGAGATCTATTGCAATGGTCTTCCACCTTCTTACATCTGCGGAACCCTACAGTTTAAATGTTATTTCTTTAGAATCCCAAGGCAAAACCCCTCATTTAATCATTATTTAATTTTAAGTTCAAACGTTTGAAAATAATAATTTAAATATTTACTATTAAATTTAGTCTTGATCTAAATTGATATTTTATAGCTGACTATATTTCTATATTTTTTAAATGTAGGTATACTATTTTACTTTTTAAATAATGCAAAACCTACTTAATATAATTTTTAATGCCAATTATAAATAAAAATATAATCGAATAATTAGCGATTTGCTGTTTTGAATCTGACTTATTTATTATAAACATTTGTCAGTAATCATTATACACATAAAATCCAATAGTATAGTAGTACAAAGTACATATTTATTTATTTATTTGGTTTATAGGATTGTAAACAGGTGCATATCAACCAAAACTACAACCTGGGATAAATAATTTACATTAGAAAAGTTTACATGTTTTTCAGATGACTGTGTGTAGGAAAATAAAAAAAATAAAAGTAATAAAAATAATAATAACAATAATAACAATATAAATAATTTAAAAAAATGTATAAAAATATATAAATATATGGATTCACAGAATTAAAATTACAAAATTGGCGTATAATAAGTGATAGAACATGAATTATCATTGAACAGACATATATTAGAATGGTAGGTGATATAAGAAGTAAGTAAATAATAATCACTACTCAATAAATTTGAATTTTTTGTTGAGCAAAATTAGCTTTTTTGGAATAAATATAACCTTGATGACAAAAATGGTGATTAAAAAATGTATAGCACCCTCATAGTTAAAGAAATTCAATTTTCAAAATTTACCAAAATCATTGTATCCAAGCAAAGAGTCATTAAAAAAACATAATAAAACCATTTAATTAAAGTTGCGGAACCCCTGAAAACATTCCACGGAACACAGGTTGAATACCACTGATCTAGTGGTATGCAGCTACGAGGATGATCCGGAAAACAAAAATTTCTTTGCAAAGAAAAATAACCGCAATATTGCCCGAAACCATTTTATTCATAATTTCCGAAGTTTTAAAATATTCCGGATAACATGTGCAATTGTTGTTCGACATAACTAGATATTTTCTCCAAGATCTCAATAATCGCTATACGTTCATTTTTGTCAATTAACTCTCCGATGACCTTATCCATTCGGACGGCCCAAAGGTTCGGCATCTAGAATGGTTTTTCGCCAAGAAAAAAAAAAAAAAAAACCAGTGGCGAAGAAAGACCTCCAAAAAAATTTTTAAAAAAATTTAATTTAATTTAATTTTTTTTTAGGTGAATCTTCAAAAATACATTAAATTATGTTCTATACAAATTTTTGTTCAAGGCTTGGTTTAATAGTTACGAATTTTTTTAAATTTTAAACTTTAATAACTTCCGTTTCCGGTTTTGGATTTTCATAAAAAACAATTGGGGTTTTCCCAATGAACAGGGAAATTTTTTAGTACAAGAACTAACTCTCTAAGTTAAACCGTTCTTGAGTTATCGTGTATACCCACACACAGACACACACACACATACGGACGGCATTTCGAAAATAGGTTTTTTGGATTCCTTGGACCATGAGACGTGGTCATCAGTCAAAATCTCGACATCGAAAATTTTCGCGATTACAATACTTGCCCCTTATATATTAAGGTCGGGCAAGTAAAAAAATCCACATCTTTGCCGTACACTGTCACTTACTTTGTGAATTTAAGTGTAATGAACATAAAAAATGATTGACGGTACGAATCTCGCACTAGACGGTAAACTTTGATGGTTTCTCCATTGTTAGTCACTGATAGACATAAACATGCAAAAAAATTACACTGTTACTTGTTTGAATGAAACAACAAAGCACTACAAATCTCATTTAGGTATTAGAAGAAAAATTAGGGAACCTTTTTTTCTGGATCATCCTCATTTAATGGTAGTTCGTAGTAAAAAATTAATGACTAGAGGAATTTGAGACCTATTGCAAACAATGAAAGTGTATAACAAAAACTCTTACTATTAAGCTAAATACAGAGCGTTCATCAATGAATGAAAGGAGGTTGAATTTAGTGCGCTGTCATTTTAGTTATTTCCATCTCACTATGTTTGTACCTTAGGTGTACATAATACATTTGACTATAAACGATATTGTTTGACATTGTCATTTGCATATTTAATTGTGCGTTTTTATCAATGTTCAGTGTATTTATTATTAGCATTTTTTACTTTCACTTTTGCGCATATTTCATTGGTGGCTATTCCGAACCTTTAAGCGAAACTAAATTAAATTTAAATTTTCTTAAGGTGAAGCTAGTTAACTTTTTACATATTGAAGTGGGCTTCTGCTGAACAAAATGATCAAAAACTGCAATCACTTGGTAAAAGTTACTACATTTGATAATCTAGTTCTAATTAAAACAAGGAAACCGACTATAAGCAAAAAATAGCCACATAAACAATAGAAAATGTATGCCATGTGATTTTAGGTTATTGGCGGATTTGACAGATCTGCACAATAAATTTATTATTGAAGCATATTTTCAATCGGGGATACGTTACGAACATAGATTTAAGTATTAGGAATTCATCATTAATTTTCCTTTGTGCGTTTCCCAATGTGCAGGCCCCAGTGGGGCAGCCAGGATTTTGTCTTGGGGAGTCCGCATACGGCCTTAAACTTATTTTTTGTGGCCCCTAAAGCGGTAATCAAAATCACTTGAGCTTATTTAGGGGGAAAATATATTTAAAAATGTAAAATATACTCTCTTCCCCTTTTCTGTTTATAAAAAAATGTCAAGAAACCCTTCGGGATATTTAAAGTTCCGGCACTGCTTATCATTTTGTATGTAAAATAGACTGCGACCCAAATCAGTTCGGCACCCCTGCTGTTGGATATTGATGTTTATATCAAATAATAATTCCATTATTTGTTGATAAAAAAATGTAATTGTTAATCCATGTATCAAAAACTTTCACTTGATTTTTTCTTCGATAAATACATATTTATTTATATTTTTCGCGGGATATATTTTTGAAGTCTCAATATTTTTCTTACTTATGTTCAGTTCTCTTAATCAGCCGCTTGGCCACAATTTGTATGGAACGAACAGACTTGTGTGAATGTTATGCCGAAGTCAGATTTCCACTTTATCTTATCTGAATCGAGTAATTAGTTGTTTAAAACAGTTTTATCATTTGACTGGGCGAATGTTTTAGTCGATGTGTCAGGGGGAAAAAGGATCAACGCTCCCCTTCATATAATTCGTTGGAGCATATTTGGAAAGTGATGTATTTTCACTTGAACAATAATTATGTCACTTTATTAAGAGTAGGCAATCTTAAAAAAATGTTAATTTATACGAAAAAAAAAAATAAAACAAATAAAAATTGCCAATATTGTTTACAATGAAGTAATATAAAAATTAACTACTGTTGTGGTTAACAAATTTTATCTTCAACTCTCCGAGCAGCGGCGTGTAATCAGCTGGCCCTGGGAGAGGCCCTGGCCCGTCGCACCCCCCCTTGGCTGCGCCACTGGTTGTGATTAACAAATTTTATCTTCAACTCCCCGAGCAGCGCCGTGTAACCTGCTTGTTCTGGGAGAAGCCCAGAGCCGTACCCCCCCCCCTTTGGCTGCGCCACTTGTTGTGGTTAACAAATTTATCTTCAACTCCCCGAGCAGCGTCGTGTAATCTGCTGGTCCTGGGAGGGGCCCAGGCCCGTCGCCCCTCCACCCTTTGCTGCGCGACTGGTTGTGATTAACAAATTTTATCTTCAACTCCCCGAGCAGCGTCGTGTAATCTGCTGGTCCTGGGAGGGGCCCAGGCCCGTCACCCCTCCACCCTTTGCTGCGCCACTGGTTGTGATTAACAAATTTTATCTTCAACTCCCCGAGCAGCGCCGTGTAATCTGCTGGTCCTGGGAGGGACCCAGGCCCGTCGCCCCTCCACCCTTTGCTGCGCCACTGGTTGTGATTAACAAATTTTATCTTCAACTCCCCGAGCAGCGCCGTGTAATCTGCTGGTCCTGGGAGGGGCCCAGGCCCGTCGCCCCTCCACCCTTTGCTGCGCCACTGGTTGTGATTAACAAATTTTATCTTCAACTCCCCGAGCAGCGTCGTGTAATCTGCTGGTCCTGGGAGGGGCCCAGGCCCGTCGCCCCTCCACCCTTTGCTGCGCCACTGGTTGTGATTAACAAATTTTATCTTCAACTCCCCGAGCAGCGTCGTGTAATCTGCTGGTCCTGGGAGGGGCCCAGGCCCGTCACCCCTCCACCCTTTGCTGCGCCACTGGTTGTGATTAACAAATTTTATCTTCAACTCCCCGAGCAGCGTCGTGTAATCTGCTGGTCCTGGGAGGGGCCCAGGCCCGTCACCCCTCCACCCTTTGCTGCGCCACTGGTTGTGATTAACAAATTTTATCTTCAACTCCCCGAGCAGCGTCGTGTAATCTGCTGGTCCTGGAAGGGGCCCAGGCCCGTCGCCCCTCCACCCTTTGCTGCGCCACTGGTTGTGATTAACAAATTTTATCTTCAACTCCCCGAGCAGCGCCGTGTAATCTGCTGGTCCTGGGAGGGGCCAAGGCCCGTCACCCCTCCACCCTTTGCTGCGCCACTGGTTGTGATTAACAAATTTTATCTTCAACTCCCCGAGTAGCGCCGTGTAATCTGCTGGTCCTGGGAGGGGCCCAGGCCCGTCGCCCCTCCACCCTTTGCTGCGCCACTGGTTGTGATTAACAAATTTTATC
Organism: Liopterus haemorrhoidalis; assembly: GCA_963971575.1. Lineage (NCBI taxonomy): Eukaryota > Metazoa > Arthropoda > Insecta > Coleoptera > Dytiscidae > Liopterus > Liopterus haemorrhoidalis. Next base: position 77,501,737 of record OZ020611.1, on the reverse strand, counting down.
TTCAACTCCCCGAGCAGCGTCGTGTAATCTGCTGGTCCTGGGAGGGGCCCAGGCCCGTCGCCCCTCCACCCTTTGCTGCGCCACTGGTTGTGATTAACAAATTTTATCTTCAACTCCCCGAGCAGCGCCGTGTAATCTGCTGGTCCTGGGAGGGGCCCAGGCCCGTCGCCCCTCCACCCTTTGCTGCGCCACTGGTTGTGATTAACAAATTTTATCTTCAACTCCCCGAGCAGCGTCGTGTAATCTGCTGGTCCTGGGAGGGGCCCAGGCCCGTCGCCCCTCCACCCTTTGCTGCGCCACTGGTTGTGATTAACAAATTTTATCTTCAACTCCCCGAGCAGCGCCGTGTAATCTGCTGGTCCTGGGAGGGGCCCAGGCCCGTCGCCCCTCCACCCTTTGCTGCGCCACTGGTTGTGATTAACAAATTTTATCTTCAACTCCCCGAGCAGCGCCGTGTAATCTGCTGGTCCTGGGAGGGGCCCAAACCCGTCGCCCCTCCACCCTTTGCTGCGCCACTGGTTGTGATTAACAAATTTTATCTTCAACTCCCCGAGCAGCGCCGTGTAATCTGCTGGTCCTGGGAGGGGCCCAGGCCCGTCGCCCCTCCACCCTTTGCTGCGCCACTGGTTGTGATTAACAAATTTTATCTTCAACTCCCCGAGCAGCGCCGTGTAATCTGCTGGTCCTGGGAGGGGCCCAGACCCGTCGCCCCTCCACCCTTTGCTGCGCCACTGGTTGTGATTAACAAATTTTATCTTCAACTCCCCGAGCAGCGCCGTGTAATCTGCTGGTCCTGGGAGGGGCCCAGGCCCGTCGCCCCTCCACCCTTTGCTGCGCCACTGGTTGTGATTAACAAATTTTATCTTCAACTCCCCGAGCAGCGCCGTGTAATCTGCTGGTCCTGGGAGGGGCCCAGGCCCGTCGCCCCTCCACCCTTTGCTGCGCCACTGGTTGTGATTAACAAATTTTATCTTCAACTCCCCGAGCAGCGTCGTGTAATCTGCTGGTCCTGGGAGGGGCCCAGGCCCGTCGCCCCTCCACCCTTTGCTGCGCCACTGGTTGTGATTAACAAATTTTATCTTCAACTCCCCGAGCAGCGCCGTGTAATCTGCTGGTCCTGGGAGGGGCCCAGGCCCGTCGCCCCTCCACCCTTTGCTGCGCCACTGGTTGTGATTAACAAATTTTATCTTCAACTCCCCGAGCAGCGCCGTGTAATCTGCTGGTCCTGGGAGGGGCCCAAACCCGTCGCCCCTCCACCCTTTGCTGCGCCACTGGTTGTGATTAACAAATTTTATCTTCAACTCCCCGAGCAGCGCCGTGTAATCTGCTGGTCCTGGGAGGGGCCCAGGCCCGTCGCCCCTCCACCCTTTGCTGCGCCACTGGTTGTGATTAACAAATTTTATCTTCAACTCCCCGAGCAGCGCCGTGTAATCTGCTGGTCCTGGGAGGGGCCCAGACCCGTCGCCCCTCCACCCTTTGCTGCGCCACTGGTTGTGATTAACAAATTTTATCTTCAACTCCCCGAGCAGCGCCGTGTAATCTGCTGGTCCTGGGAGGGGCCCAGGCCCGTCGCCCCTCCACCCTTTGCTGCGCCACTGGTTGTGATTAACAAATTTTATCTTCAACTCCCCGAGCAGCGTCGTGTAATCTGCTGGTCCTGGGAGCCCCCCCCCCCCCCTGGGTGCGCCACTGGCAGGCCCTGATAAGTATCAACCTTTAAAATTAATCTCATGAGCGGTAAATATTTCAATCATTTATGAATGCTCTGTATAACTAAATCAGCATCTAAAAACTGAACTACTAAAAAGTTTATCGAAAAATAATAACCGTTTGTTTTGGATGCCTTAATACAAATCGTCTTCCATACACAGTCGTATGTTAAAAGTAATAGGTAATATTGGAATTTTGGTATTTGGTACAATTATTCTTTTCAGTTAACATCGAAAAAAAGCACTTTTTTAAAATTTTTTGTTGTAATATTTTGAAACAGTTGGAATTATATTTTTAAAGTACAATATTTTGATGTGTGTATAGTGTACTAGTTTTTTATTAATTTTTTGTTATTATTTTAGCTTTTCATTGTTGATAGTGTACATATATACACACACTAAAATATTGTTAAGAATTGGAATAGCTTTCAACGTCGAACTTTTATGATGAAGTCGTAGAAAATTTTATTGAAAAAAATGACAGACGACTAGAATTAAAATACAACTTGGAAGTTGACAATAGTAATACTTTATTGGCAGTGATAGAATAGGATTCTTTGACATAATCCCACCACAGGTTCATTTTTGGAAACACTAATGTTAGGTGGGCGTTATGAAAATAAATGAATATGTCCTGCTTTGGTGTTTACCTAATAATAAAATAATCCGGTTTAGTGTTCTGAATTCTAGGAATATATAAAATAAGTTTAGTATTAAATTTTAATATTACATTTTGTCGTATACATATCTACAATGTCGGGACGGTTTCTGGAAGCTTAGTCAAATTTAATCTTTTGGTTAAACTCGGTTACAATATAACAACCCATAAGTAACCAGAGCAATCATTTTCTAACTATTTGGTTATAGTTAAAGTAAGTTTTCAGAAACCAGCCCTTAGAGTCCCTGTTATTTAATATACACGATAATCTCTTACGAACTACACTTATATAATTTTGTTATTTTCGAAAATAAAAAATTAAATAAAACATTATTCTTGTCATATATATATATAATAATTGTGTTTCTTCTTTAATCGTCAAATAGGTAGGAAAAAAATAATAAATTAGTTTAATTCATTGGGACGTTTCGCATATATTAGTTTTATGCATCTTCAGCCTGTGATATGCAGTTAATCATCAGCGGCTGATGTAATGGACGTACATTATAAAATACGGTGGTCGTTGTAATAAAAAATTAGTATAAAAAAAAAATTACAAAATATAAAAAAGCACTATTGTTTGTCAAACACCTAAAAAACCGTAAAAAAGTGTCACTTGATTTTAAACTATTGACACGTAAACAGTTATTTACGGTTTTTTATGTGTTTGACAAACAATAGTGATTTTTTATATTTTTTAATTTTATTTTTATACTAATTTTTTATTACAACGACCACCGTATTTTAAAATGTACGTCCATTACATCAGCCGCTGATGATTAACTGCATATCACAGGCTGAAGATGCATAAAACTAATATATGCGAAACGTCCCAATGAATTAAACTAATTTATTATTTTTTTCTTACCTATTTGACGATTAAAGAAGAAACACAATTATTATCCTGACTCGTCAAGATCGTTCACTCATATATATATTTTGAATATTGTTATTCTAGTATTTTTTAGTTTGAGTATGTTTTTATTAATTCTATATTCTACTTTTCTTATTGTATTAATATTTTTAAACGGATTATTTTCATGAGAACTTGCTCTTTTGAAATGCATAAGCTACATTTTCAGTAAATTATTGTCTAAATTTGTTATTTGCGATCATAAAAAATTTAAATATAAACCCTATTCCTTCCATAAATATATATTTTGAACATTGTTATTTTAATTATTTGATATTTTGGTCACTTTTTATTAATTTTATATTTTACTAGTTAGGAAAACATTTTATTTACGTATATCATATACTTTATTGTTTTGTGAACTTCCCTCGTAGTTTTTATTGTACCTAACAATGTTTTTAATCATATTGTTTTCAGGAGTGATTATATTTTGAAAAATGCATTTGCAATATTTTTAATAAATACATATACGAGATGTGATCAAAAAGTTTTCGAAATTCAATTTTGTTGACAATTCAAAGTTTTTGAAAAGTCAATTTTCGAAATTCTCGAGCTACATTTGTCGGATTGATAAACTATTTTGTTGTCCTGTTGATAAACTTGTCTATAATGACTCATTTGGCATCCATATTGGATATGTATTTTATATTTGACAGCAAATTAAAGAAGTTGTGTTTCTGTATATTCGGAGATTTTAATTTTTCACAATGAGGGATCAAAGAATATGCATTAAATTTACCGTGAAAAATTAAATCAAGTGCTGTAAAGTAGTGGAAATGTTGCAGAAACCATTTGGTGAGGTGAGTATGAATGACGGAGCGATTTACAAATGGTGTAAACGGTTTCAAGATGGCCGTGAATCAGTTGAAGATGATGACAGAGTTGGGAATCCAGGCACTACAATCACCGATAAAAATATTGAAGAAGTTAAGTAAAAAATTCTTGATATCCATCGAATTACAATTAGAGAGGTTGCTGAAGAATTTGGTATATCGTATGGTTCATGCGAATAAAAAATCACTAATGTTTTGGGCATGAGGCGAGTAACTGCAAAATTTGTTCCCAAATTGTAAAATTTTGAACAAAAAATGTGCCGTAAAGAAATAGTTCAGGAAATGAGAGATAATGTTGTGAATGACTCAACATTGCTCCAGCGCATCATAACGGATGACGAAACATGGGTGTACGGTTATGACATTGAAATAAATGCTCAATCATCTCAATGGAAGCTTTCAAATGAACCAAGATCCAAAAAAGCACACCAAGCTCGATCGAATGTTAAAGTTTTTCTAGCTATTTTTTTTTTTTTCGGTTATTGTGTTATTTTGTACCATCAATTTTTACCGCAAGGTGTTACAGTTACTAAAGAATATTATTTGAGCTTGTTGCGTCGGCTGCGTGAAGCCATTCGTAAAAACCGGCAAGATTTATGGAAGGACAATTCTTGGAAATGGCACCATGATAACGCATCAGTTCATACTTGTTCGAGATTTTCTGCTAAAAAATCTCACCTTAATGATAACGCAACCACTTTATTCACCAGATAACGCCCCATGTGACTTTTTTTTTCTTCCCAAAGATGAAAAAAACAATGAAATGACAACGTTTTACCAACATTGACGAAATAAAAGCAAAATTGCTGGAGGAGCTGAACGCTATACCAAAACCTACATTTCAGAAGTGTTTTGAAGACTAGAAGAAACGGTGGCATAAGTGCATTGTATCCGATGGGGACTATTTTGAAGGAGACAATATAAAAATTGATGAATAAATAAATATTGCTTTATTGATTACACCTCGTATTTTGTCGATTTTAATTTCTTGTTGCATTTTTGTAAGATGAGTGTACTAGGAATAATTCTAAGAATATTTCACTAGTTTTATCCTGTTGTATTTTTCTTATACAATACCAACTGTTGTTTTATGTGAAATGGTATTTGCATCATTTAGTTTTATGATCCAGAATTTCATTACCATTTATATTATATTTTTACATAACAATTCATTTCTCTGCCTAATTTAAATGTAAGATGTATAAATATATTACATATTAACATATTTGTGTCAAGTTAAACTCTATAATTTTATGCAAAATATGTAAAATTAGACAGCCTACTCAGCTAACTAATGTAGGGAAAGTTAGAAAATATACCATCAATATTTTGCAAAAAAAAAAAATCTTCTAGATTACCAATAAAATTTATGTATTATATGTTGAAAAGATAGATAACTAATATGTTAATACATTTAATTTTGTAAATAAAGAAATTTTGCTTTAATCTTATCGTGTAAATGCAAATTGACTTTTCAGGCTCTATTACTCAATCGTAGAAAATGTTTTTCTTTTAATATTATTGCCATGTAGAACGACTTATTAAAACGTTTATTGCCTGTTTGATTTATTGATGTTTTTGGCTACTGTTGACTGGTATGATAAGCTGTTTTGGTTGTAGCTGTAGGCATAATACTGTTCGGTAGCTAGATTTCTTTTCTATATGAATTAGTATTTGCGAAAAAGTTTCTTTATGAACATTTATTTCGTTCTTGTGTTGCTATCCTTCTGGGTGTTGACTATCCTTAGAGCTATTTTAACCTTGAATATAGACGCAAAGAACAAGAAAATGGTGCTATTTCCATACCAACCCATTTACTGAGCAACCGATAGGAAAGAAAATACCCGATTTGCCAGATTTTTGCGTGGTCAGTGGTATAACCTAATCATACTTAAACGCAAAATTTGGCCTCGATCTTCCATCCGATCACTCTCCTGTCCTTGTTTCCTAAACTGCTAAATGTCAAAAAGCTAAAAACTACCAAAGTTCTTTAACCATCAGACAAACTGGGAAAAATTTAGAGATATTTTAAACGACAATTGATTTTAAGGGGACTTTTAGATCAAAATATCCCCCAAAAATCGAAAAATATTGACGAAGCAGTAGCACATTGAAATCTTTAATTCAAAAAGCTTCATGGTCCACGATATTGAAATTAAAGCAATCACAAACTATTATCCTGAAGAAATTAAAAGAACAATAGCGAATAAACTCAAACTTAGTATATGACAAAATAACATGACACCTGTAAATAAAACCATAGTAAATAAAGCTACGTCTCAATTAAAATGCATAATGTGGGAAACGAAAACGAATATTTTTCAAAATATCTTGAAAATTTGTCTGCTAAGTACTGATTATTCTCTTTGAAAAGCCACAAAAAAGTTAAAAATACCTAAATTAACTATACCCCCAATCAGAAAAGATGACAGTTGTTGGGCCAGAAACGATAGAGAAAAGGCCGGTACTTTTGCACAGAACTTGATAAGAGTTTTTACACCCCTTCCCAGAGAAATTTCTGCAGTAGAGGAAAATTACATTTAGGGATATAAAATCTCATAACAGGTGCTCCGAGTGTTTAAAAATAAAAATATTATCTATAAATTCTGAGATTGTGTCGTCATATTTGAAGTCGGCTAAAGAAATAGTGCTAAATACAGTTTCTAGTCCTTATTTTTAGTTCTCTTAAGTATCAGGATATCAATTTTACCGCCGGTTACATATGCGAGTAATTGTAATATAAAAAAAAAGAAATTCTATTTTTAAAATCTTCTGAAACACCTTTTTTTATTACTTCGATGTATTTTTCTTATTTTGTCATCACTTCCACTTGTCTTCTTTTAACCCCTCCCCCCATGAAACTAATCTGGCTACGTTACTGAATGGAACTTTTGTTAATTAAATATATATATATATATTACATAATATTAAAAAAGACTCAAAATGAGGAATTGTAAAAGGATCATTTCGCTCTGCAATATATTTCTTCTCCTGCAATATAAATATATACCTGCACTCATACATACATATTTTATATATGAATATTTAGTTTGTGTAATTTTCTTCACTAATCTTCTTAATTTTCTTTGGGGCCCTTGGGCACACAGAATTTGGGGCCCTTTTAGAAAGTAAAAAAAAAATGTGAATGAAAATATCAGTATGTACTTTTATTTAGTGACTTTATTAGTTCTTATAGTTAGCTTCATACAAATCAAATATAAGTGAAATGATTACTATTTTGAGAATTGGACTTACGTTAATGATGATGGTTTCTTCCGGGATTTCTGTTGTGCAAAATCTTCTATTATGTCCTCAAAGTCTAATTTTTGAAGGGTATCACTTTCTATACACATGATTGACAAATTAGTACGTCGTTCTTGTAACATAGTTGTTCGTAATTCATTTTTTATTCTTTTTAGCCGTGAAAATGAGCGCTCTCCACTATATTTGGTGACCATAAATCTTATCTGGTTTTCGATTTTAATTTAATTTTAGAAATTTTAAGGGCAATTCTTAGTAAAATTGCACTAAAAATTGAGCTTCTCTTTTTTCCGAGTAAACGACGACCTCGGCATTCTGAGTCCCCCATCAAGCCGGGGGCTCATGCCCCATTTGCCCTTATGGAAAAGACGGAACTGCATATCGGTAAAAATATTCTCGCGAATGTCAAGGGTCGACTACAGTTTTTGAATGGCAGGTTCTAAGGCTTTTAAGATTCAGGTTAAGGTCTAGTTTTGTCGGGTCTAGGAACATTCACCGCGGAGTATACATAGCTTGGTAAAAACCACCGCGCACATTTCACCGCAGGGAAGATTATTCGCCATTATTTGAAAGTGTGCATTATCTAAAATAATTGAGTAGAAAAAATATCCAAGTATTAAAAGGAAATAACTGAAATAAAAGTTCTGTAGTATGAAAATATATTTAACAATACAAAAATAAATCAGTTATTCATTTATTTATCGAATATAAAATGTATAATAAAATAAATTGTAATAAATAAATAAATAAATAATAATAATAAGAATAATAATAATGATAAAATATATTATTGAAAATAATAGTCAAGTTTATAAAAAAACATAATACAGATGTTATTTATAAACTTGACTATGATACGTGAGAATATAATTTAATAAGAAATATTATGAGGAATTCCTCTAACAAAATGAAGAACCTTATCTGGATCACACTCATCGACAAGTTTTCTTTATCGTGCCGCACAGAATACTTAAAACTTAAGAATAACCCGTACATGCGTAAATATTGCTTCTTAGTGACCGTGGACCAGCACGCTGCGTAAAATGCAGAAGGCACTGAAACTATCAAATATCAAAAAAATTAACTCAAATTTTCAGTGTGCATCCAAACTGCGTTAAATCACACGTCCTGGCTTTGCTGCGTACTCGACGTAAACCATTCTAACGTGGAAACGCTCTCCCTGTCTTACTTCACAAAATAAGACTACATCCAACAGTTTTACATCAGCCTCTATTTAATATTCGACATATTTTATACTTTTATTTATAATTTATACATTGGACTAATTTAATGTAATTATTATAACTATATTCTACTATAACAAATACGAAATAAATTAACACATTATTAAGATTGTTCACAAAAAAAATACATCCGTCTGATGTAAGAGACCACAATCACTAAACAAACCACTGCCATGAGTACTAGAATTTAGTAAGAATTTAGGTTAACATTGGACTAAGGTAAATTTCAAATCTAAATTCATGTAAGCATCCAAGAAATTTCAAGTAAATAAAAAGATAAAATGATAAAATAAAAATAATTGTCATCAATACCTGTGCATGTTAAAATATTTTCCCATCAGAATATTTTGCAGCAATTTGTGAATTTACAACTATGACAATAATATTGTAAATATTAAATGTTTATAATTTTTACTGTGATTGTACTTTTTGTGAAAGAAGAAAGATTATCATATTTCATTGTTGAAAAGGACAGCTTGATGGTCAAAAACAGAATAGAAATTATTGTAATATTTTTTATCTCGTATGAGTATTGTCATTTATCTGTTGGTAAGATAACATAAATAAATAAAGAATTTTAATTTAGAAAAATGAAACAGTCAGTTTTGAGTTTTACCTTTTTTTGTATATATATATTCTTTATTTCTCCTAGACTTTACGGCGTTTAGGGTATTAACAATAACAAAGAAATGAAAAATAAAATAACATACCATACAATGGATATTTTACAATATTTTTTATTTCATCTCTTTGTTCTTCTTCCAGTGTCCTTGTTTTTTTAACCTTTTTCTTATTTGCATAATTTTAATACGGTGGACTAGCTCTATCGAATAAGTCCGATAATTTTCAGCAGCACTCAAATTTTAAGGTAGGGGAAATTTGTGCGGTGGAAAATTTCAGTTAAATTAATTTTTAGAATTTTGTAGGTAACATTAAAAACCCTTACAACGTTACTCATAAGTCTGTCTGTATGGTAGAAATTGTGGCAAAACGGCTGGACATAAGTTTTATACGTATCATTTTTAAAACATTTTATTTTTAATTGATCAATTGGTGGCATTGTTATTATTTTCCTTTTATATCTTTAAATAAAAATTTATGTGAAGTGTGAATTTTTACACATTTCAGAGATTCGCAGGTATTTAGTAAGTGAATGATAATGATTTGGGATGCCGAAACAAATTTTAAGTTAAAATATTTTTTATTAATTTTAATTCGAATGCCTAATACCATTATTTGGGTTACTAAATATTTGCAGTATTTTTTTTATATAGCAAGGTTCATTAATATTTTGAAAATTGCGCCTATGGCTTCCATTGGTTGTATAAGTCATAAACTCTGCCCTTCTGATTTCGTATGCATTCAAACATAGAATTAAATTATAATTTCAACACTTCCCACTAGTTATTAAATTTACGCTTTTAAAAATTAAATGCAACATTTACCAAAATGTAACTAGAATTTTGACAAAATAATTTAAACAAAATAAAAGCAAAAAAAAAAACAGAAAAAATAATAATTGACGGGATTCGAACAGTAGTTTGCAATTTACGAACCGAGAACGTTACTACTGGACTATGGACGTTCGCTAGTTTACTGTGTTAAATAGCGGATTAAATATTTTACATATTTTAGTTAAAAACACAAAAAATGCGTTATTTTCCGAAAACATAATTTGATCAAAAGTTCCTGTTGTACTATTCCGGTTCACAACAATGTACATTACTTAGATTTTTTTTAAATTTTTAGTTTAAACCATCTGGGCTACAGCATGTGGGACAAAATTTTTTTTGCACAATTTTGGCCAAAATCAGGTCAAAATACTTTATTTTGCAAAAATAAAATTTTGATCGTTAATCCACGTACCAAAGGCTTTCATTTGATACCCTACCCAGAATTGTAAAAAAATATTTTTATTTCGATGAGCATATATTTGTTTATATTTTTAGGGGGATATGTTTTTTAGATGTTTTAGTATTTTTCCTATGTGCGGGTTAAAGAGTTATATAAGCATGCCAAATTTCAACTATCTAGGTTTAGCCGTTTGGCTACAATTTTTATCGAACAGACAGAGAGACGACAAATGACGGTATAAGGGTTTTTTGGTCATACCTACAAAACCCTAAAAATGGTAAGTATTAATATTTTTAGCAAAATATATTAAAAATGTATTTAGGAAAAACAGTTTATTGCAGAAACAACCTATGTGCTAGAACAACATTTTTTTAGAACTTGATAAAATCAGTGTTCGATAAGTGATTTTTAAAAATTAAATAATGACTTATTTTTATCATCTAAAAAAATTCCTTAACGTAACAGGATAGGTTTTTTCTTTATTTTCTCCAAACACAATAAACTGCAGATAGGTGGTTTCTGATATAGACGATTCGACATTTTTAAGTAAAATAAAAAGTTATTTATTTAGAAACTAGTGATGGAAGAAAGCGTTTGTGTGGGTAAAAATATACAAAAAAATGCCAATGAAAAGAGTGCAAGAGAGCAAGAAATATTCAAGAAAATATCTACAATTTTAAAAATTAACGCTGTTAATGAAAACATTATGTTATTAAGTGAAAATTTTGACATTCCTGGGACGAGTAAATAAAACAATGAAGAACAATCAACAAGTATTGTTAGTACTAAAGTTATTAGTGATGTTATTAGTAAAGAAGTATAATCGATAAGTAGCTGTCAACAGAAATTATATTTTGAATATACATTCTATTCCGCTTAATTGGGCCACCGCTTAATTGGGACAGCCGCTTATTTGGGCCAAATCTCAAAGAACAGAAACCAAACCAAGGAACCAACAGTAAATTTACATGTTTAATTGGGACAACATTCCGCTTAATTGGGACAGTAAATTTAAGATCACAGTACATATTATGTTACACATATTTTCAAGAAAAAATATGTACAAAGAATTTAATATTACAGCGTTATTTTATGCAGGAAGAAAATGAAGGGAGCCCTACATCCGCACTGAATACCTGTGCTGATTTTGTAGAAGTGGAATGTTACAAAAACAAAAGACAGACTACACATTTTTGCATTGAATTAAATTGTATGTACCTATTTATTATTTTATTTTGGAATTTATTATTATTTTTTCTTAAAAGTTTATATTTTTTGGTTGTATGTAATTTATAGTTTTGTCCAAGAGTTTATAAAATAAAATTATTGAAAGAAAAATATGCATTATTTAATTTTATGTGAAATTCGATTAATTGGGGCAGCCGCTTAATTGGGCCAAAATGCCTAAGTCCCGATGTGTCCCAATTAAGCGGAATCGACTGTATACAAAACAGACCCTGCGACATGGATCATTAACGATACAAGTCGAGATTACTTTGCCTCAGTATATTCAGGAAAATTGCATTTTTTTTTAACTATTTGGATTTGTCAACGGCTCCCTCACCGTACACAGCACAAATCTTTTTTTGCGTCTGCAAAGCGTTCTTACCTTTTCGGATATAAAAAAGCATAATATGTCGCTTTACTTTCTGCCATTTTTAATGCTCAACAATATTTCAAAAACAACCAAATAACATTTTTTTTTTCAATGTACTCAGTGATGTGTTTTCTATCAAATGACCTCAAAACTTAACAAATTATTATTATAAGCCACACATGAATGACACGTCTCGATAAACGATAAATAGCAATAAAACCGCTCTTTTATCGATTTTTACTTGATAGTATAAAATATGTTTTATCTTTACATCACCATCAATATATCAAGTTGTAAATAAAACTGCAATATGTGATCCTGCGATAAAATATATTATATCTTAGAAATATATATTTGGTAATAAAATCTTTCTTCTTACGATATAAAAGGACTGTAACATTGTTAGTTATGGGTAATATTATGCAAGTTTCTCATGTGAACAGATATAACTACATAATAGTTAAATTTTAGATCTAACCCAATTTTGTAACATAAAATCTTCATTTTGAAATGTAAAAATCAACTTTTTATATAACATCAACTGGTCCTGGAGACCAGATATCTAAAGGTTTACATCTCAGCTGATCTAGATAAAATATTAGTTTAATGAAAGTGAATTGAAAACATTCAGCACTCTTAATTATATACACAATATTTTAAAAATAACAAGACTTCATATGTAGCAATAAATTATTTTAATAACTTAATAAAAATTGACATTTATAAAATATATATTTTTCCGAACTATGGATCTTTCTGAGTAGGTGTTTTTTGCTTTGAAGCATTTTATAAAATTCCGCACAGTTTTCCTCATAATTTACTTTAATGAGTAATATTGCTTTTAATAGTAGAAAGTAATTTAACGTCCAATTTTGAATATAGGTAGAAGTAGGAAATAATTTCACTCAGCTTTTTGGACAAGAAGCGTTTATTTTAACAAAACAAAACGTTTCACCAACAACATTGTTGGCTTCTTCAGGTGCTATGTTAGTTAAACGTAGTCATAACAGGCTATACATCAATCATCTCCAAGGATGGTGAAATTGCAGAATACATAGACATTAATGTGTACTTGAAGAAAACAGACCATAGGAAAAAACAGGAGTAAATTTCACTTAAAAATTGAAATATAGTGATCAAAAATTAGAAACTATTGTTTAAATTTAACAGTGCAAAATGAGACAAAATAAACTATATAACTGTCCAATATTAACTTATACATAAATACAATGATATCAAGTTTTATCGATGCATCAATATGACAGGCTGCGACACTATCCCCCCTAACTACCTGGTACGCACAAATCGACAGAGTTGACAGTGTCCCACCCTGTACAACATAATGCAACGATAACCCCCGGAATCATGAAATTTTCACCACTACCAACTCAGTGGAAAGAACCAGAATGAATTAATTGAGTTTCGGAGCAATCATACAATTCAACGTACCAATCCCTCAAAAACAATGGTATGTACAAAGTAATGAGATAAAGGTACCTCAAACGGTATATCAAGTCCGAACCCCAAAAAACCCATTAAGGATCCCTACATCCAATTTTAAATACAATATGAATTGCAAAAATAATAAATTTTAAACCGGTACAGACACCGGAAAACCCTAACAGTAACAGTTGGAAACCCAGAAAGATATAGAGTATTAGATCTCAATACAATCCGACGTACTCAATCCCCAAAATCGATGGTACGCACAAAGATCTTGTGGAGAGAGTACCCCAAACTGTATATTGGACCCAAAAACTCTACTAATCCAGAGAATCCAAACCGAGTGAAATTTACTCCTGAAATTTACTCCTGTTTTTTCCTATGGTCTGTTTTCTTCAAGTACACATTAATATCTATGTATTCTGCAATTTCACCATCCTTGGAGATGATTGATGTACAGTCTGTTATGACTACGTTTAACTAACATAGCACCTGAAGAAGCCAACAATGTTGTTGGCGAAACGTTGTGTTTTGTTAAAATAAACGCTGCTTGTCCAAAAAGCTGAGTGAAATTATTTTCTACTTCTACCTATATTGCTTTTAATGTGTCTACATCAAGTTGAGTCTTGTCACTTATCCAAAAGCCGTTCATCAAGGAAAATACCCTTTCGGTAGATTTTTTTTTTAGTTCTAGTTTTGTAAACATAATTTTAGTTGAAATAAATTTAAAATAAATATTGAAAATAAGTACTTTTTCTAAAATTCGGGACAATTCGGCACAGAAAACCCGAATTCGGGACAAATATTGCCTCTGAAAAAATTCGGGACGCAAGGCGGAAATTCGGGAATGTTTCGGCAAATTCGTCACCTTAATACCATCAGCAACTTATTCCTCTGTTGTAAAGCTTGTTCAATAAAAAGAAAAACTAGTAGCAGGTCATGGAATATTAACTTATGTCGGATATTCTAGTGTTTTGATATTTGCTTATATACATTTTATACTTAAGAGGTTATGAATGCAAATTTTAAGATATGGTTTAAGACATACATTCATAAAAATTCCAAAGCCAATTGATTTTTTTAGGGTTTTGTGGGTATGGCCGAAAAACCCTTATAGCGTCACTCATGTTTCTGTCTGTCTGTTTGTCTGTCTATATGTGTGTGTACAGCAGAAATTGTGGCCAAACTGCTTCACCTAGAAAGTTGAAATCTGACATGCTGGTACAACTCTTTGACCTACATATAAAAAAATTATTCAGTGTTCCAAAAATGAAATGGCGGAAAAGATATAAATAAATATATGTTGAACGAAAAGATTTTTTTTTTAAATTTTGAATGGCGTGTTAATTAAATTTAATGCGTGGATAAACCAACAAATTTTTATTTTTACAAAGTCAGTTTTTATGGGATTTTATGGCAGAAAATGTGTAAAAAATCTTTTGTCCTCAACCCTAATTCCCAGAGGGATTGATCTGAAAATCTAAAAAATTTCGATAACAGTTCAACAAGAATTTTCGAGATTAGTTTTTTTAAAAATATCGTATTTTGTGTCATTGAAAAAAATAATATAAATATATAATATTTATAATGTTTATTGTGTGGTATCAAAAGGAAGTTTTTTTAAATTTCATTCAAAATTATATTTTTCCAAAAATACACTCAAAAAATTACTGCCCCCCACCCTTTAACCCAAATTGGTTATGTAACGAATCGGTAAGTACGCCAGAACAACAATGACTAACTTTCACAAACCACCCGTCGCCAGATTTTCTTTGAAAGGCATTTTTTCTATTTTTAAAGGGTACATATTTTTGAGAATTCAGATAATAGAAAAATAGAAACCTTACGGTTACAACACATAGTTTTAGAAATATATTTTTAAATGGTTCATTATTCAAGGAGACATTTGTTCGGAGTTATTGCTTAATAACTTTGAACACTAGCATCTCCTTGAACAATGCTTAAACCCTTTTTCCTAGAAATGTCTAGAAATGACTTATAAAAACACAAGTCTTTCTGAAGACGAAATGAGACAGTATTCGGTCCAGTTAGCATTAACATCTAATTTGTTGAATTTTAGAGGCACTATGTCGGAATTCTGGTGGTCTATCCGATTCTATTTGTTTTAAACGTTTCATTATTTTTGTACCTATTTTACTTTTTTAAACAAATTGTAAATATTACTTTTAATAAATCAAATTCATTAATTTTATAACGTACTACTTAACGTGTGTAAATGTTCACCTTTAAGGACTTAAGGGAACAGCTAAGTCCAGACTAATTACAAGATGCCTGATCAGTTGGTTGGTAAGTACTAATACATATCATTTAATGCACATATCGTAATGATGAACCCTGGATAACAGTCACGCCTGTTACGCCGATAACAGTTTCCCAAACTCCATCGTAATCATGAACCCTGGATAACACTCACGCCTAGTTCCCCAAACTCCTTTAGTCAGGAATCTCATTTCAGTTTGAGATCAGACATATATTTAATATCACAGGCTCGCTGCTTAATTGATTAGTTATAAAGTAACGTACCAGGCTCGTTACAGTTAAAATAAAAATCTGTAATAAGTAATGAACATTGATCTGAATTGGAATCATACGAAAAGAATTTTTGTTCAGATTGCGTTTTCAGAAAATATTGCAGTTTTTGTGTTTTTGACAAAATTAATTATTAACTCATAGCTAAGTTATGGCTAGTAATTTTATGCATTTTTTAAATTTATGGCTAAGGTAGTACGAGTATATGTGTTCTTTTGAAATTAAAATTGTATACAACAATTTTAACAATTAAGAAACACGATTAACAATTAAGAAAAAACAGAATTGAGTTATGTGTAAGCTCCACCTACTATTATACGTCATGATTCAACTTGATTGAATTATTTTATTTTTTTGTTTTTAAGGTACTAAAGAGGAATAAATTATTTATAATCGTGAATACTTGTAAACCAAATAACACATTGTTAACACTGGGAAATACGTTTCTGAAACTGAAAAAAAAAATATATATATATTTCTTATCAATTTAATAGAAAGAAGATTGAATACCCATCTACCAGTGGGATGACCTCGCAAGAGATGGAGATATGTTGATTTAAATTTATGTTAACATAGAATAAGATAAGCTTAATAAATTATCACAGAGAAACTACGAACTTAATAATAATTACATGTACCTCAGTACAAACCAGGCGTTCCGTAAATAATAACTAATACCAACTGTCAGACAAATTTTTTCTTATACATAAGGTAATCATGTGTAGAAACCCAGATTTTTTGCGCTGCATTCTGCCTAGCGAAAGTGAATGCAGTGGACATCGGAAATAACTTGAATGTCTTCCTACGCTATCTATATTGGTAAAAACTTAATCTGGTTTATATTTTTAAGAATGAAAGTGAAGGAATGCAAGATGCACATCCGCATCACTATAATCAGAATTTATTAATAGATAATTGACCAATTAATAACTGATATATAAAAATTATAAACTTATTGAATTAATTAAATTATATGTATGTCATAAATTAGAAATGAATGAAGCAGAACTCATCGTGTTTTTAATATTCATAATTTCATCTGGAATTATGTCGTAAAGTGTAATATTTTATATTTTTTACCTTCAAGCATTTGGTAAAGAATATACTAAAGGAGCAGGGACGTAGCCAGGGGGGCACAGGGGGCATTTGCCCCCCCAGGATAGTTTACCCTATAAAAAATATAATTTAGGTTGTTAGAAGTTTTCTTCACCAGAGGTGGAGTTTATTCTAATAAACTTGAAAATTGTTTACTCAATTTAAGTATTTATTTGTTTATAATTGGATTAGTCTTACTATTATTATTTCTTATGTTTGTTTTGGAATATTTAGCTATGTAACATAGGAGTACAATTTATTTTTTAATAAATGATGAAAATTAAAAAAACAGTGCACGCAGAAAGGCACTTACAGTTTATAGCCAGTTACGAACTGTTAAGCCAAACCCGTAATTTGTATAAATATTATGGATTCTGTTTAGCTGTAAACGTTTATACATGAGTCTTCTAAGCATTTAAAATGTAGTACAAAATAAAGAAGAAATATTAGTTTTATATATGAATGCTGAAAGCCTACCGGCACATAAAGATGAAATAGAACAATTATGTCAAAAAAAGAAACCAATATGCATTTCTCTTACGGAAACTAGAGTAACGGATGAAATGGAAAATAATGAAATAAAAATAGAAGGATATCACTGTCTCAGATGTAACTCGGCCAATAGGCATACCGGAGGTGTACTGATATACGTAAAGGAAGGAACTAAGTATGAAGAAATACAGAACGGAAAGGTCATCAATGATCCGAATTATTGGTCACTGACAGTTAAATTGAAGCTTAGAGAAGAAATGATTATCATCAATGCGCTATACCATTCTCCAAACAGTAGCCATAGGGATTTTATAAATTTCTTAAATGATTGGTGTCAAGAATATACTAATAACAATTATTCGGTTATTATGCTAGGAGATTTTAATTTTAATTGGAAAAGCGATGATTTCTATGTTAAAAAACTAAAAGATATGATGAATTTGACAGGTTTAAAACAAATGGTTACTAGTGATACAAGAATTACCAAGAATTCTAGTACTCGCGTAGACTTAGTATTAACTGATATATACGATCTTAAAGTTAGTGTGAGCGATACTCCCCGTATAGTGGATCACAATATTATTTACGTGTGTGCGGGCCAACAGGGTTCAAAAAAAGAGACTAAAAGCAATATAAAAACATATATAGATAAAGAAACCGTAACTGATAATTTATTTAATATAGACAATTGGTGCTACGAGTCCAGTGATATAAATATAGTTACAAAGTGCTTCATAAATAACGTACAAGGAGCAATTAATGATGCGACACGCACAAAAACTGTACATAAACAAAATAATAAAGAATGGTTCAATTGTGATGTTAAAACCGCGATATATAATAGAGACACACAGTATAAGAAATTTAAATTAACAAAAAATTATGTAGATTGGAATATTTATAAATATTATAAGAATAGAGTATTAAGTACAATAAGGGTAGTTAAGTCACAGTTTTATGAAAATAAAATTGATTTATGTAGATATGATTCAAAGTTAATGTGGAAGACTTTAAAACAATTACTGCCAGGTAAATCGCAATATATAATTGAAGAAATTAATATAGCAGGTAAATTAGTATCAGATAGTAACATCATAGCTGACGAACTTAATAACTTTTTCATTGACAGTGTCAAAGCAATGGTTAACTCGATAACAAATGGTCAAATTAAATTAGAACATATAAGTAGTAGTTATTTAATCGATGAGTTTGAGCCAAAAGTACATAAGTAAATTAAAAACAATTATTTTTAAACAAAAAAACAAAGCTAGTGTAGATAGTTTAAACGCTATATTTCTAAAAGAGAACTTCTATATAATAGGATATCAGTTACTACATGTCATTAATACATCTTTTAGAAGTGGTAGATTTCCAGAAATCCTGAAAGAAACAACTGTAGTACCTGTCCCGAAAATAACAAATGTTATTAAAGCTGAGGATTTAAGACCAATCAACATGTTACCAACAATTGAAAAAATCTTAGAAGTAGCTGCTAGAGAGCAGTTAGAAAATTTCTTCGAATGTAATAATATAATTATACAAGAACAATCCGGATTTAGAAAAGGTCACTCTTGTGAAACTGCAGTAAATCTCATGATAAATGATTGGAAAAGTATGCTGGATGACAATAATTATATATGTGCAGTCTTCTTAGATCTAAAGCGGGCATTTGAGACGGTTGACAGGCAAATTTTAGTTAAAAAATTAGAAAAATATGGAGTAAAAGGTAAAGTTCTAGACTGGATAAGGGATTATTTAAATAACAGAAAACAGGCTGTAAAATTTAGGGATGTAAAATCTAAATTAGAAAATATAGATGTAGGATTACCTCAGGGAAGTGGACTCAGTAGTTTATTGTTTACAGTTTATATAAATGATATAAAAATAGCAATAAAGAATTGTAAAATACACCTCTTTGCAGATGATACTATAATGTATTATAATGACACAAATATTGATAGGTCAATACAGATCATAAAAGATGACCTGGCAGAAATAAGTAACTGGCTGTGTAATAACAAATTAAAGCTAAACGTTCAAAAAACTAAAGCTATGTTAATGTATAACAAAAATCTATTGATGCAAAATATAACGAAGTTAAAAATAGGTGGGGAAAACATAGAATATGTTAACGAAATAAAATATTTAGGCATTATAGTGGATAAAAACTTAACAGGTACAGAACATATAAATTTTATATCAAAAAAAATAAGTAAAAAATTGAACTATTTACGTAGAATCCGAAATAAAATATCAAAATGGTGTGCTTTACAGATATTTAACACTATAGTAAAGCCCCATTTTCAGTATTGTAACACTGTTCTGTATTTAGCTAACAACAGTGACATTAATAAATTACAATTACTACAAAATAGAGCGATGCGTATCATCCTAAAATGTAACAGATTCACTAGCATAACAAAAATGTTAAATGATTTAAAATGGTTAAATATTAAACAATTTATTAAATATAATGGTATGATTTTTATGTATAAATTGGACAAAGGTTTATTGCCACAGTATTTGGGGTCAAATTTAAAAAGGATTGAGGAAATACATTCGTATAATACGAGACAGACTGGGTCATTTTACATAACGGGTACTAAGAAAGTAAGCACAAAAAAAAACATTATGCATAGAGGAGCTTTAGAATATAATAATTTACCAGGGGAATTAAAATCAATAGGATCACTAACTATATTTAAGAAGAATTTAAGAATATTTTTAGAGAGTAATAATTAACATAGGCTATAATTATATTTTTTCATTAACCATGTAAATATATTTTTTGTAAAGTTGTTTATATATAAGTAATATTTTGTAAATTTCTATTATAAGCTAAAAGCTATATAAATAAAAAACTATTATTATTATTATTAAACATGATTAATTTATTAAATTTACTCATTTGTGTGATTATTTTATATTTTTTACCTTTATTCGACACTGACTGACAATACCGTTAGCCGTTTGCGTTTATGGGCTGGTTCAAAATCACTTTCATCACTATAAGATAGTAACGGTATCGACACTGTAACCTCACGTTCGTTCACAGCTGATCTTGCTTTCTTTTGACAGTGTTATCAGTGATCACTCTTTGCGATGATTGTATGAGATTCAAGATTTCAGTCCAGGTTAAAATATTAAGGCTCTTTCATGATCGGTATAACTAATAAGAAAATTATTTGAAAATTACCGAATAAAAAAGCACAAAGGAAAAACGTATAAAAACAGAACTTTCAAATTTTAAATGAAAGTAAAATAAGGTATAGGGAAATCGGCAAAACAGTACAGTTGCGTTACTTGAAACGTCACAAAAAATGTGACGTCAGGTTTAGTACGTTTACATTCATCTATTTAACAAATGTAATATTCGTACGCTGTCACTTGTATCGAAATGAAATGAAAATATAAGAATAAGAACAGAATAGAAACAAATAAACTATTCTAATAGGCAAAATAGTCCTACAAAGGACTGTGATCCAAAAATATGATCAAAGAAAATAAAATAAAAATAAGTTGAATATAACCTAAAAACTATGCAGTACACATAAAATCAAATAAGAAAATCTATAAGAAAATATAAAACTAAACACAAAACTAAATAAACAACAAACTAAGTAAAAAAGGTTTTTAGAAATTACTCTAAGTTAGATATTTGAACACAAGTCAGTATCAAAACACAACAGACGTATTATTAAATGACAAATGTAAACATCGTTTTATTCAGAGATACCAATACAAATGTCCCTATATTAAAGAATTTTTAAAATTATAAATCTTCAAAATGACTATCGAACACAAACTAAATATGACTTCAAAAGGTATGTTTTAGTAAAATAAAAGAGTAAAGAGCAATATTAGTCTATAATTCACAAGCAAAAAAGATCGATTTAGTTTATTTTTCGCCACCAACTTTGTCATTGAAGTTATGACACAAAATGACGAACTGCGCTGTTTCAGCGACTAAGCTATATATATTTCATTTTGCAATATATGCTGTTCAGTTTTGTAAAAACAAACTAAGAGGAAAAATTTTTATTTTAATTATATTGATCCTAACCAACAAATCTGAGTCTGTTTTACAGCTTAAGGAATATTTTTAAATTACATTGAAAGTCAGTAATACGCTATAAAAGTAACCAAAACAACCAGATCTATATAGTTTGCTCTTACAAAAGTGAACGCAATATACGTTACTAAATATGGTGACTTTGGTGATTGTTTTGTTATAAATTGACTTTTATGGTATCATGTGAACTTGTAAATCAAGTTTTTAAATTTTTGGTTGAGTTGAAAAATTACAAATGTCAGATTGTCATTAATGTTAATTACTTGTCAAATATTTTGAAAGATCACATGTCATAATTACCTCTCGAAGATAATATTATAACTATACAACATAAAAAATAAAGTTTCCCTCTTAGTTACGTATTGCAAAATTAAACATATTATACTATAAATATATGTAGATCATGCACAGTACTGGAAGGTTAAAAGTGGAATCCGGGATATGAAACCGCGTCCTTGTGCTCTGTAGTCTACCGTCTTGCCATGGAGCCATAGTAATTATTCTACAAGAAGAATATTGTTACACAATTTTTTAGGTAATTTCTGTATGTAATACTTAAAGTGTTAATTGTTTGGTATATTTTTTGTATATTCGAAAATGAAAGAAACAAAGGAGTCTGTATTATTCATTGCAGATTTCTAAACATAAATAAAAATTCGTATACTAGAAACATTTATTGCGATAAGATTTTTTTGAGTAAATTAAAAAATATATATATTTTGAATTTAATTGTATAGGTAAATTCTATGATATTTTAATTTTAACTGACATGTTAGAACATATATGTATTTACATGGGATATTTTTAAAAAGGTAGATTTTTAAAGAAAATATGAGTTGAGAACTTATGTGAAATAGTATATTGTGCAGTAAACGCAGAATGAATATTTCGCCCTAGTATGTATTATGCTTTTCCTAAGAATACCATTTTCAATAAATAAAACATTTTATTCAAGAAAATACAATGAAAATATTGTTGACAGCTATTAATGCGCGCGCAACCAGTACAGAAATGAAAATTCTTACATTGAATGCGCGCGCATGTTTAACGGGAATAAATAAAGTCGGACCAATGTGCATAAACATATTCATTCAGCACTGCCTGCGCACACGTTAGTAACAATGAAAATAGAATGCGGAATTAAGTTAATTACCTTTTAACTAATAAAATCGAAATGAGACAATTCCATCGTAGGAAAAAAATCAACATTTTATACAATATAAAGATATTGAGCTAGTTAAGTGGGCAGGTGATTTTTATATATGGCTATAAGGACAGCACTACTACAGCCCTTATAAGTCAAGTTATATAACTGTCGTCACAATTGTAGGGCATAAAACTGGATATAATCGTGGCCTAGCTTGTTTATTTAGGCTTTTATGCTACACTCATCGTAATTTGCAGATGTCATCGTAAAATTTACTGACGAAGCAGCTATTGACGATACCTATACATTCAGCAAGAATTACCCTTTTTTTTGAGCCTCTGTTTGGTTTGAAATAACAGCAGCCTAGTTAGTAGCCCTACCATTGAAAGTTTGTATCATATGTATCTTTATGTATCATGAAGGCATATAAAAAGTAAACCTATTATTAAAATGTATTTCTTGGACTAAAATATTGTTTCATCTCGGGTAGAAGAAATATCGTTCCAAATTCAGCTTATTGTTGTAGAAACACAAGAAGCAGTGTTCAACATGTAATGATAAAACTCCTTCAATGATCTCATTGTCGATGGACACATTTATGAAAAGAAACCCAGCTAGCAAGAAAGCAGGCCAACGAATTTATACCTCCAAAAGTTTGGGTAACATGATAGGTTAACCCTCTAGTGGGGCCAACGGAGTGGCCGGGTGCATTAAATCATGCAGATTATGAGGTTGGTGGTACGATTTTCCGTTGATGATATTATTCGGGCGAGAATAATATGTTTACATTACTCTCATTTCACAATCATTCACCCCTCATCCAGGAGGAGGAGCTCGCCCCCTGGCATCGGCGATTAGCCTCGTTGCAGAAATAGGCCGATGTAAAATAAATAAATTTGAAAAAAAAACTCTAGTGCCCTAATTATTTTCTTGGTCTAAAAATTACACTAGGCTAATGGAGGGTCACTAATGTTAAATTTGTATTCAAATTTAACTTTTAAGTGTAACTTATTACTTGTAGACCTTAAAGTCCAGCCTGAGTCAGATCTGGGCAGATAGTGCTAAAAGGGTTTATATGGGTGAAAGAAGAACAAAAATTCTTTTATTTTTTGGGCGTATTTATTATTCAAGAATTGTTTAAAATCTATTTTTAAATATGTAACGTAAGGCGAACATCCGTAATACGTCCACTATTGCACTCAACTGATTGTTTTTAGCAAAAACACGTGTAAGTTTGACCAATTGGCGTTTGTAAGGGTTTCATTGTGCAGTCGTCTGTAGGTGGCCAGGGGCATTTTGATGAAATTTGCTCGTATTGTATTTTTAAATTGATTTATATATGATTCGCCTCAAGGCGGTCTTGGACACTAAAGGTATTGTTTCAGCTGCAATTAAAGATGCTAATGCATCTTATTTGGCTATTTTCCTGCATTCAAAATCAAAAATTCTTTCTATCATCAAAATCAGGTATGAAATATGAACTTTAACAGAGTATCACACTAGAAATTCACAAAATAACTAGAAATTAGTAGAATATTATAATAATCTTTATTCGTGCTTACTTACATTACAAAGAATGTTTACTCAAGTCAAAAAAATAATAATAATAAGAATACATTAAGCCAAAAAATTAAAATAAAACTGCAGAATACAAATAACACATTAAAAAATAAATAAAATAAAATAATACATGTTCCGAATTAATATTAAAAATAAAAGACATAAGTAATTTTTTAAATTTCTTGCAAAAGGCAAGGACAAATAGGATAAAAAATTCCATCAAGTCATTGAAATTATTTAAAAGGTGTTCTTCAGTGGAGTAAAAGGCTTTAGCTACCAAATATTTTTTCATAACGCTTTTAAATTTAGAAATGGTCGAGTTTCTCAATGGAGATGGCAGAACATTATAAAATTTAATAGCGTAGTAATTATAACTATATCCTGATTTTTGTTTTGTCCGCATTACTCATGATGCGGATAGCTCTACGTTGTACGGAAAACAGCCGACTTGTATACGATGAATGGCCCCATACTAATAGAGCATAGCAAAAATGGGATTGAAGGCAGGCAAAATAGTAAATTTTCGAAATGGAACCTGTCGCGCAAATTTTTTAAATTTTTTAAACAGTAAATAGAGGAGCATATTTTGTTACATAAATTATTAATATGGATGTCCCAAGTATCCGTAAAAGTCCATATTGCCGTAAACAAAATAGTAAAGAAGATCGGGAAAAAAAGAAAGACCATAGTCGACCAGTGGGAAAGTGGTGAGAGAGAGAAAGAGAGAGGGAGATATAGAGAGAGAAATGGAGAGAAAGATAGAGAAAGAGAGAGAAAGAGAGAGAAAGAGAGAGAAAGAGAGAGAGAAAGACAGAAAAAGAGAGAGAGAAGAAGATAGGGAGAGAGAAAGAAGAGAGAGAGAAATTGAAGAAAGGTTGTCTCGTTTAGCAAGAAGACGATATATCCGAAAATATCCAAAGTGATTCGTTAAACAATTTTTTTAAAAGATTCCGAAATTAGATCGTTT
Source organism: Liopterus haemorrhoidalis (assembly GCA_963971575.1). Lineage (NCBI taxonomy): Eukaryota > Metazoa > Arthropoda > Insecta > Coleoptera > Dytiscidae > Liopterus > Liopterus haemorrhoidalis. The sequence continues at coordinate 77,476,342 of OZ020611.1, read as the reverse complement.
TGGATGTATAAAGCAGATTGCTATACAGGCAACATATCTACATGATATTCAAAAGTTTAAAAATCGCTTATACCTACATATTATAGGTGGCAATCAACATTATTCGTAGTGTAAATACTTTATTTTGTCAAACTGTAGTTTGATATTTATATGAACTTATGTTTGCTTTGAGTTACCTTTTAACATTTCCAGACATCAAAAATGTATGAGTCCTGTACGAATGACGTTCAATTATTCCATTACCATATTTGGTTTGTAACATAATTCTACAAATAAGAATAACGGCAACCAAATATAAATAATACGATGCATCATTACGATATGTAAATGGGTCACGAAAGAATAGCTGTAAATTTGCTTAGGTAATTCTTTCTCGTTATCATTTTACTTTCATTCACAAATCCATTCAAACTTCAAGACTTTATCTAATGTCTATAAGCTAATTGACTTTTATGTCAAACTTAAGAGCCAAAATGTAAATCTCTACAAAGTAAATACGCCTATCACTAAATAATTTGAGTGATATATTAAAGGTGTTGTTGAATGTTGTTTCTGATACTAATTGATACAATGAAAGTGATCAGGAAGGCGGTATATCAATCTTACATCGTTAAGTTTTTAATATTAGAACCTCATAACCAGCTAAAATTTGGGATTAATGTAATAGCAATTGAAAGGAAAATAAATGACGTACAAGAAAGCGGTGGACGTCGGATAGAAGATCCTTGTGTTAGAAGGTCAGTGTGTCTGAACGGTAGAAATTTTGGCCAAAGGGACCCAGAAAGTTAAATTTTTGCATCCGTACACAGATCTTCAACCCCCATATCAGAAAAATGCTAATGTGTGTATTCATAAACGTTCATTACTGTATAATACTTCGCATATATAATTTCTATAGATGCAAGGTTATCAAGTGTTGTATACATGTTGCTAACAATGTAATACAAGTAGGCATTGTAAATGACAAGCTTAATTATAAAACATTAAAAAATAGAATCTGTAATTATCAATTATTAATAAACATCACAATTAAATAAATGTGTTAATTTATTTATACCGATACACAACATCAAGAACGTTGCGTGAAATATAAATACAAATATCTACCTATAGAATTTAACGGAAAAAAATATATTTTTTAAATTATGATTGCGGTTTAGCTTACAAAATTTTATTTATGAAAGAAAAATAAACTTATTTATCTTTTTATTTTAAATTTAATTTGAATGATCTAATGACAATTTTTGAACTCTAGATTAAAGATAACATATTATTTTTATATTATATTTTCAATTTTGCGCTATTCTTGCAAAAAATGATCAAAGCATCTCTTCTATAATCCAGAGGATCGTTGAAACAAACAGTAATTGATTTTAAAAATTTATTCTTATCTGTCTGTATGGTAGGATTTGTGAAGAAACGGATATACTGAGTCTCTCATGTAACCAGAAACATACGGGGATCCGAAAACAGCAAGAGGTACAATTTCAATTAAATTAGGTGGAATTATCACTATAAATATTATTTGTTTCGGAGCTTCGTGTGGAACTAGATTTTGAAATCTAGTAACTTAATTAGGGTGATCAGATAAATTTTCACAAAACCAGGACAAGTATCTGAAATCCCAAGACATTTAGCATTGTTAAAATCAGGACAAAACCAGGACATTTTTTTGTATTAAAAGAAAGAAGACATTGATACAATTATGAACGATTAATGGTACAAAAATCAATAAAATATAATAAAACATTTCATTAATAAAATAATAATATTCTTTATAAACTAATGCCTGTATACATAGTCGACGCTTCGCCGATTCTGTCGTAAATAGATGCTGTGTGCCAAAAATTTTAACTAATAACGTTAGCTAATAGCGTTTTCGATTTATATGATCGGAGTTCTCCGAGAGTGCTTTTAGAGCAAAAAACGTTTTCGATTTGGTTTAGAGCAGTTGCAGCGCTCTCAAATTCATTTTCGATTTACTCGTAACGCGAATGTTCTCGGAGCGCTCAATTTGATCTATCGCACGACACAGATCAAGTAGAACGATCTTAAAAAATGGCACCACAATACAAATATAATCTCATTGTTAGATATTTGATTTTCGGTTATATTTTCAACATTATTTCTTCGCGTTGTGGGTTAGAGCTACAAAAAAAAATAATAATTGCATTGGAGGAATTATTATATTTTAGCGAATCGGAGGATGATGTAATTATTGATTGCGTGAGACGTGTATATTCGCAGAAGACAAAATAATAGGAGTAAAAAAAAAATACACCCACAATCAGGTAAACAATCAGATAGGTATACTCTCTACCAGCTCATTCTAGTACAGAGCTTGACGTCACAGATTGATTACAGTGTGATTTCAGGGCAATCTCAGATCAAATCTCTATTTACAAATCGAATACGCTATAAGTCTGAGAACTGACTATGAGTACGGGCTTGAGAACAATTTTCTTTAGCAAGCATTTAAATATATTTACCACAAACATTCTTTGGTTAATATTTTAGTAAAATAACGTATTCTAATATTTGAACGATGAATGAATTTGTTCCAACAAATTGGGTTCACTTAAGAGTAATTATAGATTTGTTTACAGTTCATTTTTAAATTAAATATTGGTAATAAAATTCCTTTAATGGATTTAATCTCAAATCTGTTCCTTTCTTTTGTCCATTGACTAGTTATTAGGAAAAAAAAAACTCGTTCAACATCTGTGTCCAAAAAAATCAGAAAATAAATTGAAACATTTTTAATAATTCTGAATTGCATTGTTTGAAGCAATTTGTCCATTTTTGGTAAGCATCTTATTTTTTATAAACCGGTAATATGCTAAAAAAAAAAAAAACAGGATAAACCAGGAAATTTTTTAAAAATTAGCCAGGTCATCCCCGGCGAATGAAAAAACAGTATATGTCCTGAGAAAACAGGACGTCTGGTTACCCTAGGCCTTAATGAGTAAATATGCATTTGACACCGATTTTTTTAACATTGTAAATGGGACTTTTTTGAGAAATTTTAAGGTTAGGTAATTGAATTTAGGGTCATTTAAATGTTAGATTCATTAAAGCTTGATATCTTATTTATAAAAATAATTGCTGTTATAAAAAAAATATTATTAAAAATTATCAAGTATTAAAAAAATATTATTATTATACGTATAAAAAATAGTATATTATGTTATTAGGAGTAAAACGCGCTCTTTTTTGTGCTGAGCTCAAATGTCGCTACCGAGGCGCAGCCGAGGCTTGCATATTGAACGAAGCACAAAAAAGGCGTTCTACTCCGAGTGACATATACTATTTTTTCTTCAAGCGTAGGTATTAAAAATTTGCAACCATAAATACTTATGACTTTATAGTTTCAGATGCTATTGCTGCTAATTCCGGCGGTGTACATTGAATTGGTTGAGACATTTTTTAATTTTTGATCTTTATATTGTGTATTTTGTAACTAATCACAGAATGATCACAAAATAATAATAAAGTAACTCACTAATAACGTAACTAACTTTTGAATTCACTACAAACCACGCTACAAACATATTAAATTGACAGATGTTTTGTTTATGGCGACTGCTGCCATCAGTGCCATCTGTTGATAACTATATGAATTATTTACTAGTATAAAAAGTTCACATTTTTTTACTAGTAAAAAAATGTATCATTTCTATCGAATGTATTGAACAATGTAATGTTAGCATTATAATCCGCTTGAAAAAAGGAATTTTTTGTTCCTTTTAGATAGATGCCCAGCAAACATTTTTATACGGGCCAGTACTGTTGAAGAACATATTCCCCGGCATTGAAAGTAATAGGCCAGTACCCCGGTGTCCCCGTGGTCGTTAGCTGGCCCATTGGTGTATCAATTGCCGGCCTAGCAGCGGTAAAGTGCAAAATAATCGCATTAGTTGCAAGATTTATTTCTGACGGACCAGTGCTTATATTATACCCACTCTCTAGTATTTCAAATGTAACATATGTATATTTACCTTATACTTACCCAGTATTAAAATAAATTAATGGTTAGGTGCAAAATAAATACTGATTTGGCCATTTCACCATCGTTGAATAAATTTATTTGACAAATAAAGTTGACAATATCGCATCGGTTTTAAACTATTAATGAAGAAATTAACGTAGCTGTCAATAAAATGATGCGATATTGTCAACTTTATTCGATGAATAAATTTATTCAACGATGGTGAAACAAAATTAAAATGTAACATATTAACAAAAATAAGGAGTGCGAAATACAAATGTGAAGTATATTAGTAGTGGTAACTTATGTGCTCTGCGTTGCTAAGGTCTCGGGTTCAAATCCCGTTCAGTCATGGAATTTAAAAAAAATAATATTAAATTGTTCTGGCCAAAACAGCAAGGGCCATAAAAATATAAAAAAAAGGAAACGCATAATAGTGCATTTGAATAGTGAAATTATTTCGATAAAATGCATAGCACACTAGATATAAGCAAAAGTTTAAATTTTGCCCAATTTAAATTTTCTTATAACTCTTTTATTGAAAATCAAAAAACATTTTAAACTAAAATGTCTTTAGGCAATTTATTGATTTCTAATTTTCTCTTATGGATCTTTTGTCTTTTTATTATTGAATTAAAAAGAAGCATTTTTTTTTTCTAATTTTAATATTGTTCATAGCTTAACAATTTAACCTCTTTAATTTTGCTGTTTTTTATGTGGGCATATGTGTTTCGGTTGATTTTATCAAACTTTATTTTATTGTTAGATAACTGAATCTTGCTACATATATAATAAATAATTGCAAATAATACCTGGACTAGAACTGCCAGGTGGCTATTATCGAATGCACATAAGTGCTGTCATGCCATATATTTGGTATTGTGCTAACAAAATTCTAGAGCAAATCTCCGAAACTTTTAATCAGTGTATAAAATTACCAGAGTCAGTGTGTTTAAATTTCGCGGTTGATTAAACACAAAAATACAGGCAGTTATATTACTACAAAAACATGTTCAACAAAGCATACCTAATTGATGAAAATTAATTTATAATTTTTCGATCATAGTTAACGCTAACATAACACTGGTTAACAAAGTCGTTACAAACTACCTATGAGTGTAACTTTAGATTCAGATCAACTTTAGTTCATTTTATTAACAACTAATATGGGTATGATGCTTCTTGAATCAAGAATGTTGCTTACACCTCAAAGGCAATATGGTCAAATTTTAATGTCTAAAGAGAACAGTGACACTAGGTTTAAAATATTTATTTCCAAACTAGACCCACTACACCAAAACTAGCAACCAATGCTTAGAAGATGAATCAGATGATGAGCAAATAAGTCAATTCTGTGTAAGCCCTAATGCGTTACGAAACAATCTATACGCGTTGATGGGGTGTTGAAGCACTGGGGTACGTTCCAAAACACAAGTCTTGGAGTTCGAGTTTACTCAAAGAAAATGTGGTCATGTGGTTTTGAAACGGCGATGTTAAGTTTAGGAGTAGGGTTGTACATCGAAGGCAAAACATCGATGTTTAACATCGATGTTAACATCGGTGCTTACTATCGATGTTGAAAAAACATCGAAGGAAAAACATCGATGTATCGGAAACATCGATGTTTTATTAATATTAAAAAAAGCTATTTATTTATATTATATAGGTTTTATTTAATAATGTAAAGATAATACGAAAAAAGTAGTATACACAAAAAGCATTTATTAGATTTTGAAATAGAAGTATTCCTTTTTAATAGTAATTAATTTCACATTAACATTATTATACCCAATATAATAATCCTAATTTGTACCTACAGTCTACAAGCTTTTGATCATTTTGTTCAGGAAAAGCCAACTTCAATATATAAAAAAATAGCTAATGGCAACTTACAAAAATCCAGGGATTGAAGGAATAACAACTGGGAAAGTGTCAACAAGACTCAAAAAGAAAAAGTGTGTTGGCGTCTTTGGTCGTTCGCATTGTTTGCAAAAATTAGAAGTTTCTTCTTATTTTTTCGTATTCTGCTAACTGCTAAGAAGAATAAGAACTAACACTATTAGTATTGTTATATCACAATAGATGGCGCTTATATTTTGTGTACTAATTTTAATAAAAATGAAATTTTTAAGATTCCAGCGCCTCTAGCGGTAGTTTCTGAATTTCAAAGTTTAAACATCGACATCGGTAGTAGACATCGATGTTTTATCGATACTATCGCCAGCTGACCATCGATGGTAAAAACATCGATGTTTTTAAAACAAACATCGATGTTTTCGATACATCGATGTTTTTTCCCATGCCTATTTAGGACTGCTTATATGAAAATTCCCACTAAAATATTGTCAACACGACATATTATTTAAAATAATTTTGGCTTGTAGATACAAAAAAGATACTAAAATACCCCTCTGATAATAGTTTTTTATGTAATATTAAATACCAAAGCCGTTCGTGAATATAATTTTATACACAGTTATATTTGTACCTATAACCATTTTGACTGTGGACAAAATTTTGCTATCATTTTTTTCATAATATTATTATATCAGTTCGTACTAAACAATTTTTAATATTTCGTAGGGTTTAATGAATTTTTTAGTAAATATTACAGAATATGACAATTTCTCTCTTTGTACATCACAAAATATTTTTTTAAAAATTATATTTAGCCCATAGGATTGTGTCAAGAACGCGGCCATGTTTAATTGAATTTAATTTGTTTGGCTAGGTTTACGTTTCGTTGTACTGACTTTGTACTGACTTTCGTTGTTTAATCCATAATTAATTTCTGTTAATTTCGATATGTTAAAATTTATTTTTGCATGGGAGTAAATATTACCCACCTTGCAAGCAGAGTTAAAAGAGTAAACTCTAGGGTTAACTCAAACCGGAAACTCGAATGTTTTGGAACGATCTTACTCAGAGCCGCAGTAAGGAAAACTTGCGCTAGGGGCAATGCCGTGTTTTGGCGCCCTTGGCAAATAAAAACAAGATTCTCACCTCCAAAATTTAAGTGATGAGCAAAAAAAAAATTCCTCACTTTCCTAATTCCAAGTAACGAGCAAAAAAAAAGGTCCTCGCCTTCCCAATGGCGCCCCTTAGTCAAGCTCGTCAGCGCCCTTTTCCTTAGTGCGCCCAGGGCCATCGCCCCCTCCCTTACTGCGGCTCTGATTTTACTAAACGTAAAGTTAAATTTAGAGTAAACTCCATAGGTTCTGGAACGTACCCCTGACACCTATAAGTAATTGGTTGATTTTGCGCGTTACATCAACAAAATGCCAAAAAGTACCCGGAACTTCTATATATTGCTTACGGAACGTGTTAAGGGTGCACAGCATTGAGCCAAAAGTATGAGGATGTTCTACTACCGAGATTTATGACCAAAATTTATTAGCGAAAAGTAATATGAATATGATAATCTATAAACATCCATAAAATCTCTGAAACCGAAATTCACCAGTACGGCATTATGCGCTATTTGGTTTAGCTCCAAATTATAGGTGAGGTATTTAGGGTTATTGGAGTCTTACAGTCCTAAACCTATAGATACTAGTGATACTTGTGCTACTGATTTTTCTGAAATGAATAATTTATATTAAGCCTTTAGGGGAGGCACAATGGTATAATTCTTAAAGGTTTCTTATACAAAACTGTTAATCTGAAATAATATTAGTAACAATTTATACATAATAATTTGCAGAGAATTTTTATCTATCGAATAGGATATTTTTAATTGTGAGCATAATTGTTATTTGCATATTACATGCATATTTGCATACAAAAAGGTAAATTGTAGCTAAAGCTTCGTTCTAGTAATATGTTTTTAGCTATTTTGTTCTATCGGCGTTCTATTTTTGACGCCATCTCGAATATGCCACGGTTCTCAATATAACTTCATGGGCTAAAAAGTATTTAATTTTTATGAAGAACATTTATGAGCAGCATTTAATTATTATCAAGTATAGTTTATCGATAAAAGTTCTGAAATATAAACAATCTGTCGAAAAAATGTTGCTTTATTATTTGAGTATTTCTATACAAAACCAATTAATTATAAAAACTATTTGAAACCTACAAATATGTATAAAAAACTAGCTGAGTACCCGTGCTTCGCTACGGTTTATTGACGGTTTGCCATCATCGTGCAATTATTGTAAGTCATGATTCTTTATAGATCACATTGCTGACTCTCTCCTCAGGTGTAGATTCACCCCGTTAGAGGTTCATTTGTGTAAAATTCGTAGTATGTTTCTAAACATGTGCACGGGTAACTTTTAAGTTATAAAATGAATGTTATAACTTAATAAACACAGGAAATACGACGGGTTGTATAATTCACCCCGATTATAGATTTACCCCTTTAGGGGTTGATTAGGAAAGAATCCAGAAATAAAATTTTCGACATTTGTATGGTTAATCTTTATAAGCAAAAGCCAAATCGATGTCTTATTGGTACTAAGAGATATTAAGGAATTCTTGATATCACATTTCAGCCCTTAGGGGTTGAATTTCGAAAAATACCGTCTTAGTGGGAACTTACGTCATACAGGGAATATACTTTACGGATTTCATGTATCTTGTCCAGAGGACGTTCTATCGAGTAAAAAATACCCATTTACCCCTTTAGGGGTGAGATTTTTAAAAACTGTCAAAACCATTTCGAGATATTTTAAAAAGACACCGATATGCCAAAAAAGGATTGTTATAACTCAATAAACACAGGAAATACGAAGGGTTGTATAATTCACCCCGACTGTAGACCCCTATAGGGGTTGATTCGGCCAACATCATGAAATAAGTTTTTCGTATGGGTAATCTTTGTAAGCAAAATCCAAGACGATATCTTGTTGGTCCTAAGAGGTATTGAGGAATCCGTGAAAACACATTTCACCCCTTTTCACTTCTTAGGGGTGGAATTTCGAAAAATCCCGTCTTAGTGGCTGCTTACGTCATGGAGGAATATACTTCACGAATTTTATTTATCTATGTCCAAGAGATGTTCAATCGAATACAAAATTCCCATTTACCCCTTAAGGGTGAAATTTTAAAAACTGTCAATACCATTTCAAGATATTTTGAAGACACCTATATGCCAAAAGGAATTTTATAACTCAACAAAGACAGGGAATATGATGGGTTGTATAATTAACCCTGTTCGGAAATTCACCACTTAAGGGGTGGGTTAGAACAAAATCCTGAAATAAGTTTTTCAATATTTATATGGGTAATCTTTGTAAGAAAAACCAAGACGATATCTTATTGGTCTGTAGAGATATTTAAGAATCCTTGAAATTATATTTCACCCTTTAGGGGTTGAATTTCGAAAAATCCCGTCTTAGTGTATGCTTACCTCATGGAGGGAATATACTTGGCGAACATCATGTATCTATGTCCAAGGGATGTTCTATCAAATAAAAATATCCTTTTACCTCTTTAGGGGTGAAATTTTGAAAAACTGTCAAAACCATCGAGATATTTTAAAAAGACATCTATATGCCAAATAGGAATTTAATAACTCAACAAACACAGGAAATACGTCGGGTTCTATAATTCTCCCTGATTGTAGATTCACCCTTTTAGGGGATGAATAGGACAAAATCCTGAAATAAGTTTTTCAACATTTATATGGATAATATTTAGAAGCAAATATGAAGGCGATATATTATTGGACCTGTGAGATATTGAGGAATCCGTGAAAACACATTTTACCCCATTTCACCCCTTAGGGGTTGAATTTCCAAAAATCATTTCTTAGGGGGTTGTTAAGTCATAAAAAGGATATACTTCCCAAATTTTATGTTTCTCTGTCTAGACGACATTCTATCGAATATAAAATACCAAATTACCCGTTTAGGGGTGAAATTTAAAAAAAAAGGTCAATACACTTAAATATTTTCAAAAGACACCTATATGCCTAAAAGAAATGTTATAACACAACAAACACAGAAGATGCGAAGGGTTCCATAATTCACCTTGATTGTAGATTCACCCCTTTAGGGGTTGATTAGTACAAAATCCTGAAAAATAAGTTTTTCAACATTTATGTGGGTAGTCTTTGTAAGCAAAAGCAAGGCGATATATTCTTGACCTAAAAGATACTGAGGAATCCGTGAAAACACATTTCACCCCTTTTAACCCCTGAGAGGCCGAATTAAGTTATTAACCAAATAAATAAATAAATAAATTCCAAAAAATTATTTCTTAGGGGGTTCTTAAGTCATAAAAGGAATATACTCCCCGAATTTTATGTTTCTTTATCTAGACGAAATTCTATCGAATAAAAAATACCAATTTACCCCTTTAGGGGTGAAATTTAAAAAAACGGTCAAAACACTTTCTAAATTTTCTAAAAAGATACCTATATGCCAAAAAGGAATATTATAACACAAAAAACACAGAAGATGCGAAGGGTTCTATAATTCACCCTGATTGTAGATTCACCCCTTTAGGGGTCAATTAGAACAAAATCCTGAAATAAGTTTTTTAATATTTATATGAGTAATCTTTGTAAGCAAAAACCAAGTCGATATCTTATTGGACCTAAGAGATATTAAGGAAACCGTGAAGCCATATTTTACCCCTTTTAACCCCCTTTTCACCCACTTAGAGGATGAGTTTCGAAAAATCCGTTCTTAGTGGGTGCTTACGTCATGGAGGGAATATACCTGCCGAATTTCATGATTGTAGGTTCAGTGGTTTGGGCTGGGCGTTGATTATGAGTAGGTAGCTTAGTTACGATTTTATATATATAGATTATAGATTTTTTTTTCTAATATATATTATTAACTTTTTGAGCGATAAAATATTTTCAACCATTTTTTCTACAGTTAAAAATATCATATTAGATAGATAAAAACTCACTCCAAATTTTGCTAGAATGTTTATAGTTTTATTTCTGATTTTTAGTTTTATGTAAGAAACTTATAATATGTAGGGGTTATACGTACCCGATAAATAGCGTAGTGTGGTCACCATGACCGATTGACTATTCAAATATTATTGCCCCCACCAGGCGCGCAGCAAGGAGGGGGCTCATGGGGTTGAGTCCCCCAAGAGCTCCAAAAAACGCGTGGTTTTTTGCCAAAATTCAACGGATGACCTATTTTCTTTACGTCATTAGTTGTATTTTGTAGGTGAGGACCTTTTTGTTGTTAGATCATCACTCGTACTCAGTGTTGCCAGACGTACGGTGATTACCTAACAGGTACGGTAATTTAAGCAAATGTACGGAGTACTGTACAAATCCTCTTACCGTACATAAAAATACGGTAATTTTCACTTTTTTCAATATTCACTAAAAAATGAAAATTTTGAAATTTTCACATCTTACAGGGAGCGTAACTTTCGGTTACCGACTTGTATGGAGCTCATGTATTTAAGTTGGCGACGTTGAAGGGCGCGAAACTTTTTAGTTGTACTCGATATTTAAATTCCATGCACATACAAAACTAGTATATGTTAATCTTGTCTAATTATTCAGGCCTAAATTGCCCCAATAAATACAAATATGTATATTAGAAATACAAAACAGGGAAACTGTCCGAAATTTGTCCCAAATAAAAGCATATTGTCCAGATTGAATGCCGCGAATATTTATAGAAAGGAAGAGATAAAAGTGTGTGATGTAAACGACGATGACAATTTTGTCATTGATTAACATATAGGCTGTCGTAAATAATATCTGATTTCCGTTTGAGCGCGTAAAGTGAGATTTGGATTCATTTTTCATATTGCAATAATTTATTTTGTTTGGGATATTTTTCATGTTTCGTATATTTTTAATGTTATATGTATGTCTTTGTTCTGTACTCGTTCTTCTATATTTTAGCAACTCACTTCGTGTAAGGATATATTAATAAAACAATAGTTTACTGTTATTGTCCGTACACGACGGTGGTCACTTATTGAATGAATCTCAATTCCTCACTCTTAATTAGCTTGTCTTATCATACTCAATAAGTGACACCTATGTAACGAATAATCTTTATTAATTACCAGTATACTACAGTCTTAATTTAGAGTTAAGTAAAATGATTTATTTTGTTTGTGCTGAAAACAATGATTGCAATTTTGCCATAGCTTATGTCTGTGATTTACGTGTAAGTGCGTAAAATGAGATTAAACAGTCTGATATTTCATTGTTTATTTACTGCTTTATTTTTCAGAACTTAAGTATGTAGGTAAAGTCTGTTCCTTTGATTTAAGCGGAACTAATTTTTCAATTTTACTTACTTTTACCGATTGTTTGAAGCTTTTGATCATTTTGTTCAAGAAAAGCTAACTTCAATATATAAAAAATAGCTAATGACAACTTACAAAAATGAAAATTCCGGTTAGTTCCGCCTAATCGTTTCGAATACACTGTACGAGCCTTTTTTTATTTTTTTATGTACGGTAAACACTGCACGTATTTTAAAAGTGAGTACCTTTTTTTTCAGATCAACACTTGCATTTTGAAAAATAAAGTGTCTTTGTCATTAATTAAAATCCGGAAATCTGATTTTAAATAGGCTCTTATTGCCAAGATAGTAATTTACAAAATATTCCAGCGGTCACTGTGATCGTACTATGTTGTTCATGAAAGTATTTTGTTAGGTAATAGAGCAATGGATGATTAACCTGGACCATCTCAAACAGTTCGTGTTGGTTGCTACCTGAGAAGTGATATTTTGAAGTAACTGTTAAAGTGTCGATAAATATAGTAATGAAGAGAGCATCGAGAAAGACTATTGCGAAGAAAGTGATGAATTTTAATTCCGGATGAAGTGTCTCAAATTCGACCAGAAAAATTCTAAAAACGCAAAAATTGTTGCTCTTGTCCACTTAAAATTAAAAGAGAAACTGGTCATCTTTCTTTTACATGTCAAAATCTAATAATTTAAAGTTCTACAAAAACGTCAAGAATTTACACATGATTTATAAAAAATTTGGTGCTTTGGGATTTTTGATATACTACTTTTCTTTCTTCGAGATATTGTAATTTATAGTTAGTTTTGTTCTATATTCTTCCATCTTAACCTTTATTTTAATTTATTTATTTTATTTAGTTTAAGTAATAATAATAATAACTTCATACATATAAACAAGCAGACAAACAGACAAACAGACAAACAAACAAACAGACAAACAGACAAACAGACAAACAGACAAACAGACAAACAGACAAACAGACAAACAGACAAACAGACAAACAGACAAACAGACAAACAAACCAACAGACTAACATACAAACAGAAAAATAGACAAACGGACAAACAGACACATGAGTAACGGTGGAAAAGTTTTTAGTTTTACTTACGAATTTCTAAAAAATTATCTTTATCAATCCGATATTGGATTAGAACTGGTTTTCGACCTACACTGATATCTTGTACGTCCTTATATTCCTTTTGTTTATTATTAAATTAATCTTAAAACTTAAGTAGGACATGGTTCTAGTGAAAACCTCTAGAATTAAAAATTTAATGATGTAATCTAAGACTGATATATCACTTTATTGAATCAATTAGTAACAGAAACAACATTCAACAGCACCTATAATATATCACTCAATTATTAAGTGACTGACAGATGGCAGGCAGACAGACAGAGTCATGAGTGATGGTATAAGGGTTTCTTAGTTAAACATACTAAATTCTAACAATGCAAAAACTTATAAAAAACTAGATTAAGGAATCATAAATGAGATGAATGAAGAGACATTTGTAAGATGTCCTAGAATCTTATAAAGTAATAATAATCTATATCGATAAAATTGAAGACTTTTTCTGTTTTATAATATTTTCAGCCTCATATTTGGTTTCTACACGTTTCAGATGATTATAAGACAAAACCTGCAAGAAAATATATATTTTTCTGTCGGTCTGTCTCTGTCTGTCTATATGTCCGACATTCACATAAAAATGCTGGACATTTTTTCACGTAATTTGGTATGATGATATAGTAAAACCTGGATACAAAACATAGGCTATAAGGTAACTCAAAATTTCTATTCTAGAGGGTTGTTTCGGGGTTGAAACTGATTATTAAAGAACTTAAAATATCTCCCTTACTATCGGCTTAATAGAAAAGTAAATAAATAAAAAATTGTTTATAGTAAAAAAACAAATCTTGTTTGTTCAATGCATTTTTTTATTAGATGAATATTTGGGGAGCCTCATAACTCCTCTACGAAAGTTAAGATCTACAAAAATAGTTTATAACAAGAAAATGCATAATTTTATGCATTTTTTCATTTAGATGAATATTGGGGGAGTTACGGGACACTCAAACGCTAATCTTTTGACATATCTCTCTTATAATTGACTTAAGAGTAAAAACGTATATCTCATTTATCATTTTCTTAACAGCAAAAATGAATATGAGAAAAGAAACTATTCTCTGTTCAATGCGGTTGCTTCATAACTTCAATAACAAACTTAGTGGCGAAATAATAACTAAATCAATTTTTTTGCTTTTGAATTATAGACTAATATTGCTCTTCACTCTTTATTTTACTAAAATGTACCTATTGAAGTCATATTTAGTTTGTGTACAAAAGTCATTTTAGAGATTCACAATTTTTAAAAGTTTTTATTAAATATAGGGACATTTGTATTATTATCACTAAATTTTATTTTGTTTACATTTGCCGACATTTCATAATACGTTCTGATTTATTTTGACACTTGTGTTCACATATCTATTTTGTAGTAATTTCTAAAAACCTATTTTATTTAGTTTGTTGTTTATTTAGCAGTTTTGTGTATACTTATACATTTTCTTATAGATTTCTATTTGATATTAAGTGCATAGCTTTTTAGGTTAAATTCAACTTATTTCTATTTACTATTCTTTGATAATATTTTTGTATCACATCCAGCGGTGGTGAAAAGCAGGGGCGACAGGGGCATAGGCCCAGGGCGCCAAAACACACGCTTAAATATACATATTCTTTTATTAAGTTTTTATTCAGTTTATTTAGATCAAAATTATAAATTTTCATTTCTATATCAATTTTGTACATATTAAATATAAAATTGAGTTTAAAGATGAACACATTTATTGATTATATAATAATATTCAGACTTTTTTTGGACTTTATTAACTTTCTTACACATCTGAAAACATCTTTAACTGATTTTGGTGGCACATTTAGATATACAATGGCACCTTGACTTACAAACTTAATTTGTTCCTGACCGCCGTTTCTATCTAAAAAAGCATGTATCTAGAAACCCATTTTTCATTATATCTTATGGGAAATCAATTAATCCGTTCCCAGATTAAAAAATAATAAAGAAAATACAAAAAATTAACAAAAAAAAACTATTTTCAATTAAATGAAGAAAATGCAAATAAATGGAGAATGAGTGAGAAGGAACATTTTTTCACTATAAATATGCATTTTGTATACCATAACATATTAATTTTTATTTATAAAATTTTCTATTTTACATGATTAGTATGAAAATCAACTTCCATTAAATTGTAAAAAAAGGACAATTTTCTTGTGTCTGATTTTGTGGCTCAGGTGTTTTCGATTTGTTGCCTGAAGTAGTAGCCTGTTAGTAGCCTGTTTCTAGTACTAGGGAAAAAAAGTTTAGAAAAGTATAATGTAAACAGGCTTTAATTCATTTGAAGAGAAAAACATCACGGTTCGTATTCAAATTGCAAGCATCTAAATCAAAAGAATATGTTTGAAATAAGATTGCGAGCACCTAAACTCCCCTCTTCGGTACGCCATTGCATATTCTAAAAAATTGATGTGAAGTGTGAATTTTCACACATTTTAGGGTTTCGCAGGTATATAATAAGTGAAGGCAGCATGCTGAGTATGTAGGACAAATTTTATATTGTAGTAATTACGGCAAAATGAACGATATTTTTAAAATAATCTATCGTCTGTTAATCATATAATAAGACTGGTTATTAAATTTACACTCTTAAAAATTAAATGCAACATTTGTCAAAATATAACTAGAATTTTGACAAAATAATTTCAACATAATAAAAATGCAAAAAAAAACAGAAAAAAATAAAATTCACTCCGTACTCGAAACCCTTCGTTTCTAGCGAATTTTAGCTTACGACATCCGTGCTCTAACCACTACGCTATCATACGCCTAGCCTGTGGGTGTCTTACATTTGTATAACTTTTGTACTTTGTGAACCAAAAACCACAAAAAATGCGTTATTTTCCGAAAACATAATCTGATCAAAAATTCCTGTTGTACTATTTCGGTTCACACCAATATACATTACTTAGAATTTAATAATGGGACAAATTTTACTTACGGGGTGTGGGACAAATTTTTTTTTGCACAATTTTGGCAAAAATCGCTTCAAAATAATTTATTTCGCAAAAATAAAAATTTGATCGTTAATCAACGTAATAAGGGCTTTCATTTGATACCCTATTCAGAATTTAAAAAAAATATTTTTGATTTCGATGAGCACATTTTTGTTTATATTTTTAGGGGGATATGTTTTTTAGATGTTTTAGTATTTTTCCTATGTGTGGGTCAAAGAGTTGTATAAGCATGCCAGATTTCAACTCTCTAGGTTTAGCCGTTTGGCTACATTTTTTACCGAACAGACAGACAGACAGACAGACAGATGACAAAATGACGGTATAAGGGTTTTTTGGTCATACCTACAAAACCCTAAAAAGGGGGCAGTTTGGCGAGTTTGACCCGGGCGCCAAATGAGCTGGCGTCGGCTCTGATCACATCAGCCCTTTTAGAACTCTTTTTGCCTATCAGAAAAGTTTATTTGTTTCTATTTTGTTGTTATTCATATATTTTAATTTCATTGCGATACATGTAACAGCGTACGAATATTAAATTCGTTAAATGGATGCCATGTAAACGTACTTAATATGACGTCACAAAAAAATGTCACGTTTCAACTGACGCAACTGCACTGAATGGCCGACTATCCTATACAATATAGTGGTTTAGAATAAAGAAACAATTATTTTCTGTTCTACTTGACACTGAAATATCTCACTTATCATTTACGTTTGAGTAAAATTGTACATTATAAAAACTGTACGTAGTACGGGTACACCAGCTTGTAATAACTAAATTGGCCTGTGCATCACAAAGTATGTAAAAATTCAATACTCAAAAAACAGAACAAGGCAGTGACTACCGCGCATTTAAAATGATAAATGTTATAGTAGTATGTTCTATGCAAATGAAAAAGAAAGTATCAGATCTATCATAACTGTATCAAATTGCCTCCTTGTAACAAGACCTCAAATAATAAATTCAAATTATAAAGGTGTTACTTGTTTAAAATATGTGCACATTACACTTGCTTATTAAGATAACAACAAATGTGATTGTATGTTAAATACTCAGCTAATATATAACAAACTTTCTTTCATTAATTTACAAATAGATTTTCATAAACCAGTTCACGAAATGTCAAAGATATGAGAATGAAAGCAAAATTCACTGTCAGAATATTTGAACGGGTGTTGGCTCGTATTATATGATCTGCATTTCTTTCCTGTTACTCGAATCTCACATCTTGTAAGAATGTTACATCATAGTCCGAAAGTAGACCATCTTTTGGTAATTTCATCTCGATGGAAAGGTGTATAGCGGCGAGGTCCAAGGCGGTTACTGGTCAACGAAGTGTAGGGTATAGATCCTCCCCCCACGGGCATATGGGTAACTTCTCAAAACATAAATATGTTAGCAACAGTTTCGTATATAAACCCGGCGAATTCAACTAAGAGACATCAGTCTTCAGTGATCACTAGTAATCGTTACACCATGAAGACAACGGTGAGTCGCGACAAAAAATAACAATACAACATTTCATAATTCAATACACAGTCGAATTCAAAACTAAGTTCATTAATTATACAAAATATTATTACTATTTAAATACTATCTTACGAAGAGTAAAAATAGATTTTTAGAAATTTTTTTGAAACTACATTTTTCTAATCTAAATTTCTAATTAATCTGTGTATACTTACAATTTTTTTTAATAATCTAGACCAGTGATTTTCAACCCACAACTTACCATGGACCGTCAAAATACTTTTTTACGCGGTCTTGTGAAAATATAATTTTTAAAATATATTTTTTTTTTATTTGTTTTAAAGAGGCGTCAGCAACTTGGCTATTGGCCCCTGATACATATATTTTTACAAAATATTATTTTTGCATATTATAAATATATAATATTTTTAAATTTTGGAGAAAACATTAAGAGATTTTAGATAATTTATTACATTGGAGAGATGATCTTGCTTGTTGCTCAGAGCTTCTTTGAGTGATAATGGGATTTGGAATCTTAACCTCTCAACTTGAAAATTAGGACAGTCGATTATTAGGTGTTTTACATCTAATCTAGTTTTGCAATTTTGGGCATTCTATGGGAATTTGTTTTTCAAAAATATGTTTATGAGTAGCTAGTGTGTGACCTAATCGGAGTCGCGTGATAACAATTTGATCTCTTTTATTCATATTGGTTTTCCAGTAGCTGAAGTCTTCTTTGATAAAATATTTTATTAATTGTAAAAAGCTACAAATTTATAGTAAGGAAAAATTGGTGTGGGATGCGTAAAAAATTATAATTTTATCTGTAGTCTGTTTCTTTGATTTAAGCGGAACTAGATTTTGAATTATAGTAACTGTTAACATTTGATTGAAGCTTTTGATCATTTTTTTTTTAGCAAAACCCATCTTCAATCATTAAAAAATTAGCTCGTGACAACTTAAGAAAATTTAATTTTCATTTCGTGTCGCTTAAACGTTTGGAATAGTCTATACTAGCTAAGTTCTACTAACTAAAAATTGTTTTTAAAAAATGATAACTTTAGATTTGATATTTTTGCGGCCCGGTTAAGACCTTACCATACTAGATTTAATATTAACGTCTTGCAAAATTAAAGTTTTGCATTCGAATAGAAGTTATTAGGGTGTGATACTATGAAAAAAACTAGGTTTTAAAGACTAGGCAAATGGAACATGATTCAATGCCTTTGTCTTTCTATCCAGGTTTATTAAAAAGCGCGTGCGCCAACCGGTGTTCTCTCGCTCTCAGCTGTTGTGTGTTGAGGTTAGTTTATTATATAATTGTTATTTCGAACATGATATTTAAAAAAAAAAAGATTTTGGAAGAACAACTCAAGTATAACTGTTAACTGTCATAATAACATGATGAAAGCATGGGCAAACAAAAAAATTTCAAGTCTTAAATAATAAATACTGTGTGACAAATAGACAAGTGACTTAAAGACGTGAATCCTGAAAAAAAAATCTACAAAAGTAAAACTTGGATAGCGTTCTAGTGTGATCCGCCCTTTAGATTATGTCGCTTACCGACGTTTCAGGAGCACTTGTTTAGATTAGTGATTCTCAATCAGTGTCCGCGGCACTCTTGTGTGCCATGTAGTGCTCTCTAATAAGATGATAAGTGCCGCGAGAGCAAAATCGTTTGAGAAAATCTTAAAACCGTATTATATATAAAATTTCCGGGGATCCATAGTAAGACGGTTACCTTCAGATCGAGAGTTCTAATCACTTTGAAATTTTCATCTTCTTATACTGTGAAGTCAGTTCAAGAGCCAACTCAGCATCAAGTATTTAATACTTCAAAGTACCGGTTTATCCAGGGATAATAGATCACTCGAAGCGTCACGAAAATCACGTGGTTTTTATGACGGTGATTTTTAAGATTTATTTTAATTTGAAGGATTGTTCAGCTTTTTTTATTTACTTTTTACGGTTTTATGTACGTTTAATTACAACTTGTTAAAAAATAACGAACCACAGTTTACTTTTTACAGCTTACTTTTTATTTAAGAAAGTTTTGGGCAGATTAACAAGACTGTTTAGTAGCCATACTTCAACCATTTTACTTTTAAAATTTTAATATGTAATTCAGTTTATGTAGTACTGTAATATATGTTCGGGAGTCCTCAGGGACATGTACGACTTAATCTTTAGGACTCTATTATAATCCTTCTCGTAAAAAAATTAAATTTGAAGTGTTTAATTTAATTTTGAACTTTTTTAATATATAATTCTTTTTAACTTCTCTTGTAAAAAAGTCTTATAACACCACATTATCGCTTTTTTAGTAGGCAGATAAGAAAGTGATATTTTTATTTTAGAGATTTATTTCGTTTTTAGATTTTTTAAATTTAATATGGGACTATAAACAGTAAAATATTTTAAAACTTTCTTTTTAATTTTTTAATTTTAAATTGCAGTTTCAATCTAGAAACACCTCACAAATTTAAGTTAAAAACTACATGACAAAAAGATTAATGTAAAATTGGGGCCTAAATTTAAAATTATAATTTTTATATTGAGTATATTAATCTCCTCACTGCGGATAGTTCCATCTTTCGATATTGTGTAGTCAGATCTGATGTCGATTCAGCTTCAAGTATTTCATACTTAAAATGAGTACCTGTTTATGCGAGTATAATAGGACCTGTGGAAATGTCACATATATCACGTGAATTTCATATCTGTGACTGATGGTATAGAAATGGAGAACTTAACTTATCGACCCTAATGCCGCACCTATTATTTTTATATATTAGTTGGTATATTTTGATTTTAAATACTGTGTTATCTTGTTTCAGATATTTATCGCTCTCCTAGCTCTATCCGCAGTATTCGCGGAAGAGGAGGTTAAGAAAGGAAAGAAACGCGGTGTCTTCGGTGAAGGAATCGTCGGTGGTGGTATAGGTCTAAGCTCCGGTCATGGCTTAGGACTTGGAAGCGGAATCGGCCTCAGTTCAGGACACGGTCTAGGCCTTGGCGGTGGACATGGTCTTGGCCTCAGCTCTGGTGGTCTCTCCTATGGCGGCTCATACGGAAGCTCCTATGGCGGTGGTTACTCTTCAGGGATTGGTCTCGGCCATGGCATTGTTAGCTCTGGACATTCCCTAGGAGGTGCCGGTTTAGCTCTTGGAGGAGCTGGATTAGGAGTTGGACACGGTCTTGAAGGAGGTCTTGGTTATGGTTCCGGAATTGCTCACGGACCAATCGATCTTGGTGCTCATGTTCACAAACACATCACCATTACAAAGAAAGTTGGAATTCCAGTACCACAACCCTACCCAGTACATGTAGAGAAGAAGATTCCATACCCAGTACCACACCCAGTTCCAGTACCTGTAGAAAAACCATACCCAGTTCATGTACCAAAACCATACCCAGTACAAGTTATTAAACCAGTACCTTACCCAGTAATAAAATCAATTCCATACCCAGTTAAAGTACCAGTTAAGGTTCCAGTTAAAGTACCATACCCAGTACCAGTCCCAAAACCATACCCAGTGACTGTACACAAACCTATCCCAGTTGCAGTACATGAACCAGTGTACGTTAAGAAACCAGTACCAGTCTACATCAAGGCTCATCATCATGATGGTTATGGATTTGGAGGTGGATACGCTGGTGGATATGCTGGTGGTCTTTCCCACGGAAGCTCTTTCGGAGGTCTCTCCCACGGAAGTTCCTTTGGAGGTCTCTCCAGTGGTCTTGCTCTTGGTGGACACGGCCTCTCCAGTGGTCTTGCTCTTGGCGGACATGGACTCTCCAGTGGTATTTCTCTCGGTGGACAC
Source organism: Liopterus haemorrhoidalis (assembly GCA_963971575.1). Taxonomy (NCBI): domain Eukaryota; kingdom Metazoa; phylum Arthropoda; class Insecta; order Coleoptera; family Dytiscidae; genus Liopterus; species Liopterus haemorrhoidalis. The sequence continues at coordinate 77,454,764 of OZ020611.1, read as the reverse complement.
GGTCTCTCCAGCGGTGTTTCTCTAGGTGGACATGGTCTTTCTAGTGGATTGGCTCTAGGAGGTGGACATGGTGGTTTCAGCTCTGGACTTGCTTACGGTTACGGTTCCGGTTCCGAATGGAAGAGCTGGTAGATTCCAATTGTGATTGCTTTATGACCTCATTGTGTTAAAAAATTCACATATCTTCATATCATTACTTAAACTAGTCTTCTTATTTTGATTTATGTGTCCATAATTATGTGTACTTTATTCATTTTTTTTTTTAATAAAAATATATATTTATAAATATGTTTGATTTATTAATAAATATAAACCTTCGTTACATCCAGCATTTATAGGAGAATAAATCAAGAGGCATCCTTGTAAAAAAGAAAACGTTTAAAAATGTTAATATTAACATTTAATTCAGTAGTGCTAATTACTCATAATTGTAATGCTTTCCTTGAAATAATTTATACAGAATAGCTGTGAAATGTGGGAATTTAAATAGTAATAATAATTACTATAAATAATAATAAAAATTTAATGAATAAAAAAGAAATGAAAATTATGCAGATTTGACCTTAACATAAATAACAATTTATAAAATTACACGCGAAGATGAAAAATAACATTCTAAATAAAAGTAACAGAATAAAAAGTTAACAGAAAATAGACACCAGCTTTATAAGCTGAGTGAATTGAAAACAAATGTAGACAGGGGCACTATTCTATTTTTAATTAGACCAAAATAATAAATTTTCATTTCTTTATCAATCTTGTACATATTAAATACAAAATTTAGTTTTTTTGCATTTGAATTATAGAATAATTATGCCCTTCACTCTTTATTTTACTAAAACGTACCTACGATGTCATATTTAATTTGTGTACAAAACTCATTTTAGAGATTTACAAATTTTAAAAGTTTTTATTTAATATAGGGACATTTGTATTGCTATCACTAAATTTTATTTTGTTTACATTTGCCGACTTTATAATACCTTCTGATTTATTTTGACACTTGTGTTCACATATCTATCTTATAGTAATTTCTAAAAACCTATTTTATTTAGTTTGTGGTTTATTTAGCAGTTTTGTGTATACTTATATATTTTCATATAGATTTCTATTTGATATTAAGTGTATTAAGAAAGCTTTTTAGGTTAAATTCAACTTATTTCTATTTTCTATTCTTTGATAATATTTTTGTATCACATCCAGCGGTGATGAAAAGCAGGGGCGACAGGGGGATAGGCCCATGGCGCCAAAACACACGCTTAAATATACATATTCTTTTATTAAGTTTTTATTCAATTTATTTAGATCAAAATTATAAATTTTCATTTCTATATCAATCTTGTACATATTAAATATAAAATTGGGTTTAAAGATGTATACATTTATTGATTATATAATAATATTCAGTTTTCTTTTGGACTGTATTAACTTTCTTACACATCTGAAAACATCCATAACTGATTTTGGTGGCACATTTAGACATACAATGGCACCTTGACTTACAAACTTAATTTGTTCCTGACTGCGGTTCGTATCTTAAAAACTATGTATCTAGAAACCCAATTTTCCATTATATCTAATGAAAAATCAATTAATCCGTTCCCACATTAAAAAATCATAAAGAAAATCTAAAAAATAAAAAAACTATTCTTGACTAAATGCAAAGAAATGGAAAATGAGTGAGAAGGAACATTTTTTCACTATAAATATACATTTTGTATACCATTACATTTTAATTTTTATTTAGGTATAAAATTTTGAAAGTAATCTTCCATTAAATTGTAAAAAAGGACAATTTTCTTGTGTCTGGTTTTGTGGCTCAGGAGTTTTCGGTTTGTTGTCCGTAGTAGTTGCCTGTTTCTAGTACTAGGAAAAAGTTTAAAAAAGTATAATGTAAACAGGCTTTTATTAATTTGAAAAGAAAAACATCACGGTTCCTATCTAGAGGTCAAAATAGGATATGCAAATAATTTGTACCTCGAAAAGTTCGTATATAGAGAGATTTGTAAGTCGAGGTACCACTGTATTAGCAAATAGTCATAACTAGTATTCGGTTAAAATGTTAAAATATTTGAATTGCAACCATCTAAATCAAAACAATATGTTTCAAATAAGATGGCGAGCACCTAAACTCCCATCTTCGGTATGCCAGTGCATATTCTAAAAAAGGGCGCAATTTGGCGGGGTCGCCCCGGGCGCCAAAAGAGCGCTAGCGTTGGCTCTGGATACATATATGACACTGAAATCATTGTCGTTTTAACACAGTTTAATATTGTCGAAACAATATAATACATATTTATTATTAATGATGGACGCTCTACAATTTTATTCTTCTATTATAGAGTTCTTCTTGATGTTCCATTTCATGCCTGTAGGATCCGATGCGTGACATAAAAGTTTTATCGCAAAGGCAACACATATACTCTCCAGTAGGAATGTTAATATCTATCGCAGGTATCGATACTTTGTATCAGTATTGTTAAGTTGTATCGATATCAGTATTGGTATCGAGAAAAAGTATCGATACTACTTGGTATAGATTACTTTAGGGAAAAAAATTGCAGTTAGCATAAGGGTATCGAAGGGATACTTTGTATTGATATGAGTATTGTATGGTATCGATTAATGACGAGTAAAAATTATTTTATATTTAATAAGTAAAAATATATTTTGACAGTTTTGACCTTAACTGTGAAAGAACAAACAAGTCTTTTTGTGTTTTTCATGAAAATAATGACTTATATTACGACTCGTCAAATTACAATATTGGTTACCATTATATAATTCGAATTTTTGTGTTTTTGTTTTTTAAGTAATGTTGTGGGTTTCAGAAAACTACCAAAATAATAATTTACCGATCTGAAATTGGCGCTTATTATTTCAATACGCCCGTAATACGTTTTATTTGGTGCCTGTATCCGTAAGTTGATTTTAGGCTTAGAGTTTTAGGTTAAAGTTAAAACTATTACAACATTATTTAATATCATTTACCGTGATTTACCGCTTAGATCGCTGATTTACATTACTATACAAATATTATCAATAGTAATTATAACCGATACCAGTAAAATATCGAAACAAAAAGTATCGAATACTAAAATTTTAGTATCAAAATAAAATTATCGATACCTTTCTAGTATCGATAATATCGTTCCATCCCTACTCTTCAGACAACTTAGATGGTTGTCTTTGTTTTTGTTTAGCACGAGCAATCTCAGACAATGTTATTCTTTGCTAGACAAACTGGTCACTTCACAAGTCCTGAGTTTTTCCTCCTGTTCCGATCAGTAGGAATCTTCTTCAAAGGTAAATGTAGCAAGCGATTCTCTTATGCGGTGTTCCAGGGTTTCTACTGCCGTGCGATAATTTTGAATACAGTAACTGCTTAGACATAAGATAACTTGGCATTCAGTGACATTTCTTGTCCAATTAAGATGTTTCTGGATTAGGGTAACATTTTTAAGATTATCTTTATTGGGAACGTATTCCTGCATTTACCGTTCAATTAAATGCTAATATAATGATGATAAAGGTTTTGAAATTCTTCTTTTTATGTCTTAATTGCTAGCTTAAACTTTATACTTTACCGGCAAAGTCTAAACCTAGCTACTTCATAGGCATCGTTTGATAAAATTCTGGTTTTTGTGTATTTGCAAATATTATTTTTATTTGTAATGTAAGAAGACATCGAGTAATGTATACTTTTAATAACAATGTTATTATCTTTAATAATTTGGTATTTTTTATAACATTTAAAACTTCTAACATAAATCAGAATCTTAATAAGATAGGTTCCTGTCAGATAGCGTTATATCCCGCCGACAATGATTTATCCTTGAACTCATACCGGACAGTTTATAGTTAACTTTGATGTGCAATCTTTGGCTGGTCCTACTGTACTACCATTCGATTCTTTGGGTAAATTTTGTACATCAAAACATTTTTCTAATTTGCGTTTTCACAAAAAATGGATTGGACGGGTGGTTTGTTGCACCCTGTATGGCAGTTAATGATTATTTTACAAGGAATAAATAAATAAAATAAATAATAAAATGCAATGTATCCAGAACAGGTGGAATATTCATAAGACAATTTAATTTAACATATCTGGTCAAACAGTTAAATAAATAAAGCTCAACGATATTCTTTTTATTTATTTACTAGTCCCTTTAATTTAGTATTGCCTTGTATAAGCAAAAAATGGCTATATGTAAAAAAAATCACTTTATCGTATTAATACACTCAGGAACAAAAAAAAAAAAAAACGGACACTTCAATATTTCTACTTAATTAGTTTCTAGTGCAATATATAGAGTTTTCTTTATTAATTTATGATAAAACACAGATGGTATAATATATTTTACACAATTTAAAGCACACAAGCTTGTCTTAAAATGAATAGGCAAGCCTTTAAAGAAATATTTGAAATAAATGTGGTAAAACTCAAGACTTAATAGTTGTATTAAATCAGTGTTTCTCAACCTTTTCTGGCATGGGACCCCCCATGTGTGTGTGTGTGTGTGTGTGTGTGTGTGTGTGTGTGTGTGTGTGTGTGTGTGTGTGTGTGTGTGTGTGTGTGTGTGTGTGTGTGTGTGTGTGTGTGTGTGTGTGTGTGTGTGTGTGTGTGTGTGTGTGTGTGTGTGTGTGTGTGTGTGTGTGTGTGTGTGTGTGTGTGTGTGTGTGTGTGTGTGTGTGTGTGTGTGTGTGTGTGTGTGTGTGTGTGTGTGTGTGTGTGTGTGTGTGTGTGTGTGTGTGTGTGTGTGTGTGTGTGTGTGTGTGTGTGTGTGTGTGTGTGTGTGTGTGTGTGTGTGTGTGTGTGTGTGTGTGTGTGTGTGTGTGTGTGTGTGTGTGTGTGTGTGTGTGTGTGTGTGTGTGTGTGTGTGTGTGTGTGTGTGTGTGTGTGTGTGTGTGTGTGTGTGTGTGTGTGTGTGTGTGTGTGTGTGTGTGTGTGTGTGTGTGTGTGTGTGTGTGTGTGTGTGTGTGTGTGTGTGTGTGTGTGTGTGTGTGTGTGTGTGTGTGTGTGTGTGTGTGTGTGTGTGTGTGTGTGTGTGTGTGTGTGTGTGTGTGTGTGTGTATCTAGTTATATATATATATATATATATATATATATATATGCTTACCATAATTATGAAACTCTAAACCGGGACAAGAACGGGAGCTAGGTCAAAGGAAGAATTTTAACCACAAACAATTGTTTTATTATTAAGTCTTACAAAAGAAATATGCAGATGGTCTACTGAGCAGGTTCTAACTTATAAATTGGTGTTGCTGTACCAATATAATTCAATATTCATTTAGTCAATAATCGGGATTTATGAAAATGATTTAAAAAATAGTTTGGTTTCTCTAGTTATAGCCGATAGTGTATGCATGTATGTGTTTCTATATTGTCCATAGAAGCACATTCTACATAACATTGACTTACATTATAAAATTAACAAAAATTTCTACAAATACCTTTCCAGTCGCTCCAATTTTGGTTTGCATGGAGTCCAAACATTTAAGTCCACACTATAACACACTATTTCAAGTATTTTCTCCACTTTTATCACCTAAAAATAACTAAAAACGTCCGAAAAAAATGAAGACGCCACTTGCATAAATCACGTATCACTACATATCAAGATGGTTAATCCTGATAAAGCTCATTAGGGAATATAGTCATTAACAATTAATATATAAGGAACAGAATTGCTTAAAATAATTCTTTATGAGAATAAACACATATATTAATATTTTATCAATAGTATACAGGTGGTTAAAATTGAACTACCGGACCCAATACACCTGTAGGATCCTTTTTTTATTATTGAAAATGAGTTATAACGTTAAATTTGGAAGTTACTTGGTACTACATGATCTAAAATAGTTTATATTTTGTTACTTTGTATCTTTATATAGATACCATAGTTATACATTTTGATTGAGGATTTATTAAAATTTCAGAGCTATAGCGTTGGAGACACGGCCTATATGGTAAAATGGGAGGACAGAGGTGATAATAGGATGACTTTTGGGCTATCAATGATAATTCTGAGATCTCAGAAAGGGATGAAAATTACTTTTGGAAGTATAATGGAGTTATCTCTCGAGAATTTTATACAGGTTAATTTTTTTATTTACGTTCCATACGGAGGGAGGGAGGGATCTCAAGGTGTATCAAGATAGAGGAAACACGATTTTTCTCGAAAAGACGATGTGTGAGCAAGTTGGGAAAAAAATTTGGTGACCAGAGTTTACCTAAATAATTGGATGGTAGTATTTAAATTTTCGGAATAAACCGGAAGTACAGGATATCAAGGACAACTTCGATTTTTTATATAGGAACGTATGACGTGTTGAGTATAATTGGATAAAACTTTTGAAAAAAAAATAACTTTTACATAAACATGTTTTTAATATCTGTTACGATTACCTATAATGGCTTGCAAGTATTTTTATTTACAAGTGTTCCATTGTTCCAAGTTTCTTTCCATTTTGAACACTTTCGCATCCTTACTCTTTAGCTAAGAGTAGCTCGGATCATAACAAAAAATATTGCAAGTTCAAGTCGTACCTACTTGAAAGTACTTGAAGTACCTCCAACGCGAACCGTTTTAGTTAGTTTAAATTAGTTGTCAAAATAAGTATAATTTATTTTATTTAAGTTTAAAAGGTATATTTTTATGAATATATCTTGCAAAATTGTGCGTTTTTCTATTATAATTTCATGCTTCAATTTTATATGACTTCGCGGCCCCCCGGTTGAGAAACGCTGTATTAAATCATATTTATTCAATGCAAATTCTAGAAAATATTGTTTTATTTAGTCTTTTAAGAACATTTGTTGATTGTAGAAGTAAATTTAAGCTGAAAAATAAATATTCGTCCAGAAGATGTAGCGCGTGCCGTTGCCCTTTATAAAGAGAATTACAGCATACGTTATATCGCAAGTGTAGTGAATTTTCCTCGAAGTACCGTTGTTGATGCTATCAGACGATATCGGGAGACCGGACTTTATCTCAGAAAGCCCGGATCAGGTCGACCACGAGCCACCAGCTACCGAGAAGATCGTTTTATTATAACATCTGTACTCCGTGATAGAATATTACCAGCAACTACCGTCGCTCAAGATTTTCCGCTCAAAAATGCTACGGGAACAGCAGTTTCTGCAAAAATAGAACGAAGAAGAATAACAGAGTAGGGACTAATGTCACACAGACCTGGACGTGGCCCATTGTTGGTTGCAACCCATTGGACTGCAAGACTTCACTCGTGGTTATATGAACTGGACTAATGAGGAATGAAGCAACGTTTTGTTTTCAGATGAGTCCAGATGTTGCCACATATCACCAGATGGACGCGAGCTAGTGTGAAGAAGGCCAAATGAACGTATCACACCCTACTATATCCTCCAAACAGTCATTTGACGGTGGTAGTGTAATAGCGTGGGCTGGCATTTCTAGAAATGCTAAGACGGACCTAGATTTGGTCAAAAATGGGATTAGAATAGTTTCCCGGTATAATCAGGAATGTTTAGCCGATCATGTTGTACCATTTGCTCCATTTGTAGGTCAAGATTTAATACACAGGCAAGATAAAGCTCCTCCACACTTTGCGAGAATTGTCACGGAGTACCTAGATGAAGTCGAAATTCGTCGATTGCCGTAGCCTGCTCGAAGTTCAGACATAAATCCCATTGAAAACGTATGGGATATCTTAGAACTAAGGGTTCGGGAGCACCTCCCACCCACACAAGCCCTTCAGGAACTGCGAAGTGTCCTTTTAGAAGAATGAGACAATATATCCCAAAAAAAGATTTACAACTAATTCTAAGTATGACACGGTGACTAAGGGCTATTATAAGAGCCAGGGGAGGCAATACCCGTTATTAGTAACCCTTTTGCTAACGCAAATTTCTAAGATTTTTGTTTTTCTTGTTACCTTTTTTAGATTTCTTTTTTAAATTTTGTGCAATATTATTAATAAAAAATCGTTTGTTAATAAAAATAGTATTTTGAACTTTATTCTTACTAGGCAATAGCTAAAAATGCATTAACAGCTAAATTAGGACTATTAGCAGCTTTTAAATCAATATTTCAAAGTTTCCGTTTTTTTTTGTTTTGTCCCTGAGTGTATATTAATACTGTAAACTGTAGTACACTTAGTTAAATCTATATCTCATTTTCGATTTCATTCCGTTTTCGAAATATCATTCCAGTTTTCGTTTCCGATGTTTAAAAAATTTCGGTTAGTATCGTTATTACATTTTCGTTTTCATTCCATTTTAGTCCCTGGTTTAAATAAACACCAAATGCTGGGTTTGTTCCAACATCCCAAATATTTCATGTTAATTAAACAAAATAAACAATCAGTTATCGATAAAACATTTTATTGAACACAGAAGTAGTATTTAAATAAAACAACAGAAATACAAAAGTTTAAAAACACAAAATAAGAAAAAGTTAAAATAAAATAAAAGTAGAATATCAGTAAACCCGTTAATCAACATGAGCTGGAAAATCAGCCCCATATAATCACTATTTACATTTTTCTATTTGCCCACCGTAAGGGTCTGGCAATCTAGAAATGATGTCCATGTTCGAAACCTCCATGTCCACCAAGATCGAATCCATGTGACAAACCAGCATCATGGTGATCATGAGACTTGATGTAAACTGGTACTGGTTTCTTCACGATCACTGGTTCTGGGATATGGACTGGAACTTTCTTGACCACAGTAACAGGGTATGGAGCTGGGTAATGTACTGGTACTTTATATGGTACTGGAACCTTATATGGTACCTTTACTGGGTATGGGACATGTTTTTCAACAGTGTATGGTACTGGTTTTTCTACTGGAACTGGGTATGGCTTAGGTACGTGAACTGGGTATGGTTTGTCAACTGGGTAAGGTACTGGGTGTGGTACTGGGTATGGAATCTTCTTCTCTACATGTACTGGGTAGGGTTGTGGTACTGGGATTCCAACTTTCTTGGTTATGGTGATATGTTTGTGAACATGGGAGCCGAGGTCGATTGGTCCGTGATGGGAAGCTCCACCAAGGTGAGCTCCTCCAAGGTGAGCTCCACCAAAGTCGTGACCTCCGAAACCGTGTCCATCTCCTAAGCTGAGGTGAGAGTCGAATCCTCCATGGCCTAGTCCCAGGCTCTCGCCGAAAACACCACGCTTTTTATTTTTCTTATCCTCTTCCGCTAAGCATGCGGTAAGAGCTAAAAGAACTACAAAAATCTGAAAAGAAAAATATTATTTTAGTTAAATTAAACTTGGTTTATTAAAGATTAATAAATTCAAATTTAGCACTTCTTGCACTTGTACTTGCATCTGAATTATAAAAACTTAGATAATTTGTAAAAAATAATTGAAAAGTGAACCCAAAGAGTATTGGTATTTTATCGTTAAATATGATTCAGCAGATCTTTATTTTAGAAATCAATTGCTCTTTGGAGAACTTTTGCTTTGTGAGTGTATGAAGTAGGAAAACGTATAATACTATTATGTCTAGAAAATCAAAATCAGTTCATTTTCAGTACACCGAATGCTCAAAAAGTTTATAATAATAATTAAGTTAATTGTCATATTTAATTAGAAGATTTTTACGTAGTTTGATGTTTCAATTCGTGTAATATTTACCTCTTTGCTTAATTAAGCCTCGGGTTGTACAACTTGAAATTATGTAATTCGGAAAACATTTTCAAAAAACCCTCTCGTTAAAGCAAAACTTGACTAATTAATTAAACTTATATTTGAAGTTTTGAGGTTACTTTATAATTATTTTTACATGTGTTTTATAATTCTGTGAATGCATCTTTTTGAGTGAGTTAGGCCGATGTTTTTAATCAAGGGGTGATGATGATTTTGGATGGATGAAAATGTTTTTCTGTTATGTTTCTTACAAAATCTTTAATAACTAACATATAAGTATCTCAACGCATTTTGCTTAAAAGGTTATATTTAGAATATTTTCCGATTATACGTAGGCACTTGTCTTATATTGTTTTTAAGTTTCTAAAGTTTGAATTGCTAGTAGAACTTCATGCCGGACAAGTGAATGTTATATATAATGTATTACGGATGTTAATATTAACATTTGGTTTTTATAGTTCAAAGAATATCTTCTATTATAAATTAGAAAGAGTTGATATAATCTTTAGTTTGCACAACGTTGCTATGGTCTCGGGTTCAACTCCTGTTCAGACATGGAATTATTAACATAAAAAATTATAATCGTCCTGGCTTATTGTCTTATTAACAAAGCCATAAACGTGAAATAAAACAAAAAATGTATTGTTTGCTTTACTTAAATTATTTTTTATATTTAGATTAGATTTAGAAATATTACTGATGGCTACAATCATATTTAACTGATAGAACGCAGTATGTTATTGTGAATGGTCACAAATCTCAAATAAAATATATCACCTCAGGATTACCACAAGGGAGTCACCTTGGGCCTCTTTTATTTAATATCTTTATTAATGATATAAATAGTTGCTTTCAATTCTCAAATTTTTTTATATGCCGACGATCTAAAAATATATCAGAAAATTGCTACCATACAAAACTGTATCAATTTACAATACGATCTTAATAGATTAAATGAATAAATAAATTAAAAATAAATTCTCTCTATCTCTTTTACAAGAAACAGAGCTTTTATTGATTTTAATTACCTCATCAACAGTGATAAGATTGCATCTGCTTCTTTTATTAAGGATCATGGAGTAATTTTTGACAAGAATTAAAAAAAAAACTTATACAATGTTAGGATTTATTTGTAGAACCGGCAAGGAATTTAAATCATACAAGACTCTTTTGTCCTTATAATGTTCTATGGCAAGGAGCCAGCTTGAATTTTGCTCTGTATTTTGGTCTCGACAGGTCAATGACAGGCTAGGTTTAGTTAGTAAAAATCTAGAACAGCAGAAGCCGAAAGGCTCGTAGTAAGCTTGAAGATTTTTTATTTCGGTCATTGGCCGGTCATTTTTAAGATTGCCCGCTATTGGGACATTCACCGTAACATATATATATATTGTTCACAAAGCTATATTCTAAATTTTGTAGCACAGAATACAAAATTTCGCGGTACAAAATGTGAGATGGTATCGTCTACTTATTGAAAACCATTGCAGAGAAATCAACTACAAGAAGAACCGAAAATACGATAAATTAAGCTGTTAATTATTGTTTAGAAATACAGTGGGTGTAATTTTTTAAAACTGTCGAATATAAGATAGAGGAATCTTTAATAATCACTGGTTCTCATATTTATATGAAACGCTGTATTTAAATTTTTTTGTTTTAAATTAGTTTATTTTAATGAAGATGAGATGCTAACAATGAATGAGATTCTATCAAGACTATTGCGACAATTCCGAACTACCTGAAGAAGCAAGACTGTGTCTACGACATCGAAATCGAGTAACATATCGCAACATGTTACTGCTAAAAATATAATTATTTGAACTTATAAGCCGCATTGTAGCAATACTAACATTATTAAAACCGTGCTGTGTAAGGTACAGCTTTACTTACTAGAAGATTAGAATGCATTTATTTGGATTCTAGCCAAATATTGATTTAAATTAGAACTCTTTGTCGATTGTGTAATATATAAATTGAAGTGTCGAATAGTTTGATAAAATCACAATTAATTAAGTGAAAAATTGCGTAATAATAATGCTGGCACAAATTACAAATATTGAAACAAGAACCAATGATGTAGTGATAGTCACAACTTTCAAAATTACTATTATTTTCACAATTACGCATTATCATATTTCATTAATTAATTTCATTGTATGCAAATGTAATGATGTGTACATTATTTATATATTCTCACCGTGGTTGTCTTCATGTTGTGATCACGAGTAACTGATACTCTTCAGTAACTAACAGTCTCTTTATATACCTTTCTGAAATTGCGAAAATTTATGCAAAATTGCATTCTGCCGGAACGTAATATTGCTACAGTTAAATTAGTTAATGTAGTATGCCAGCATCGGTGGACAGGAAATTTTGACGATTGCTAATATGTTATTACGCTACTCTATTATTTATGCTACATGGTTTAAATTTTGGTCAGTATAACAAATTCTGGAAAAATACTTGCTCGTTTGTAGACCTGACTAACGTTATAAAATATTATTTATAAAAAAAGTTCTAAATTAAAATGGTCCAAATAGGTTCTTAAAGCAACAACACAACGCTATTTCTTCACTGTTTCTACTTCTGGAAGTAGTAGTTGATACTTTTGAGAATAGTTCATAGATTAGCCTCCGTATGTTTTATTTCTTCAATAATTTTAGATCGCCGTCCTTGTAATAAGTTCTTCATTTTTAGGATCAAATCTATTGATGCAAAAACATCAGTCACTGAGAAAAATGTGATTTGAAAATTGGATCTTAGGCTTTTCTTCTGGTCCGGCGAAGAACAAAGTAACCTTAACTTTTATACTAACCTGACTTGGTTCCTTGTGACTTAATTGTATGATGGAATTTAGGGAATCCCATTTCTTTAAACGCTTTTGAATTTTTTTTTACCGACCGCCAACATATATAAGGGAGGTGTTGTGATCATACCGATTTTGACATTTCGAGATTTCGATGGATCTCCATGAATTGAGGTCCCTACATAACGTTCAGACTATTTTTAGCATGATGTCTGTCGGTCTGTCTGTCCGTCTGTCTGTCTGTCTGTCTGTCTGTCTGTCTGTCTGTCCGTCTGTCCGTCTGTCCGTCTGTCCGTCTGTCCGTCTGTGTACACGGGCACAGCAAATTCGGCTGAAAGGATTTTTATGAAACTTAATATTTAAGCTTCTGCCATCAATGGCACGAGTTGATCAACTTTTGGTAAAAATCGGTTGACTAAAAATGGGAGTTTACTCGTGTCGATTTTAAGATTTTTGTGAATATTTCGAAAAATATTTCGAAAAAATTTATTGAACCAAAGTTGCTATAAAAGCAATAATTAATAACTCTTATTTGAGACGTTTTTTGATAAAACGAAAAATTTCGAATAATTTTTGTAAAATTTTTCGAAGTCTCAATTTTTTGATATTTATGTGTAACGTTTCCATGGTCATGATAAATAATATCTCTGTTAGAAAATATTAGGCCAAGTTATTTCTACTCTGCTGCTAGAATGTATTTTATATAAGTACTTTATGATGGCGGTCGGTCCTGTGGTGGCCACAGCTGATTTTTTTTTCTTAGCCCTGACCCATTCGATACAGAGTATGCCTTGGAACTTCTTATTTGCCACTAAATTCTTTACCTGAATTGTAAAAGTCATAAGCAAACAGCTGTATAAGTAATTTCTCAATATTCACCCGTTTACACAATGTAAAATTAACACAATTCTATGAAATACTTGTAATACATACAGGCTATTTCAAACGTTTAGGCGGAACTAGATTTTAAAATCTAGTAATTTTTATATATTAATTCGGACTTTTGGTCATATTGTTTAAGCTTTGTAAATCATACTCACATTGCAAATTCTAGATTAAATTGACTGTTGTTATAAACTATCCTTTTCATTGGATGTTAATTTTTTGTCATTCTAAATAAAAAATTCCCATTTATTTATTTCATTTGTCTTTAAAATACATAAAAATGTGTCATATTTTTGATAAATGTCATTCGTTTCCATGGTTTCACTGTTGAAATTTAAAAATTTTCACATACCAAACGTCAAATATGAAATAACCCGAGCAAGATCCCTTCTTGTGACAAACTAAAAATCTAAATTTCCATTTAGTTCCGCCTAAACGTTTGGAACAGCCTGTTGTCAAATATAGACAAATAATTGTTAAAGCCTAATTTTAGCGTTAAAATTCTTAGTTTTAGGCACTAAAATGTAAAAGGAAATAAAATTGTCAAAAAAGCAAAAATCAATTTACCTATAATAGTAAGTTATTATCAATACAAAATTATGGTGGTTCAAGAACTGAAGGAAAATGACTATGTACGGCGGTTGACGTTTGCAGAAACAATGCTGGAAACCTTGGACAATGACTGTATTCGGATAATGAGTGACGAGGCTCAATTTCACTTATCGGGTGCTGTAAACAAAATTGCCGGAACTGGTCGGAAAATAATCCACGGGAAGTCCATCAAAGACCTTTACATAGCGAGAGAGTAAATGTGTGGGGTGTAGTACGATTTGGCATAATTGGACTTTAATGTTTCCGAGAAAATGGACGCCCTGTGAAGATCAACTCGCAGCGTTACCTTACGAGGTTGCGAGAATTTTTGATGGCATAATTGAGAAGACATAGGATTATTCTCGATAGGGTTTGGTTTTAACAGGATGGGGCTACCTTCCGTACCTCAAGAGAATCCATGGCTATTTCAGGAACATTTTCCAGGGCATCTCATTTCATTGTGCGGGGATGGGGAGTGGCCCTCACGGTCACCGGATTTTTCACCGAGTGATTATTTCTTGTGGGCTACCTGAAAGCTCGGGTTTACATTGAAAAACCACGGACTCTTGAAGCTCTATAGGAAACCATAACTCGAGAAATTCGAGCACTACTACGCGCTATGCTTGAAAGGTGTGTGGACAATTTTTCCACCCGCCTGCTAAAATATCTAAACAAGAACGGTCGCCACTTGGATGACGTTATTTTTCACCCCCGAATTATTTTTGTTTATGTTTTCTTAAATGGCATTGTATTATGTATGTAGTCTTTGGAAAAAATTAAATTTGATACTATTTCAAAATCATCTGTGTTAGAGTGTTTTGAACAACGTAACCTTCGCTGCCGGACCCTGTATAAATGAAGTATATCATTATTATATTCATATATATATATATATAAGCCAACCGTTATATTTCATTCATTCTCTGGTGTAAAATTGTCAAGTATCTTGGGCTCACCTTTGACCCCAAACTGGTCTGGTAGGAGCAGATACTTGACTCCATATCCAGAGCAAAGAAGTCTATGGGCATGCTCTCTTCTATTCTTCAAATAAGACCAGGATTTACACCACGGAAATCCGGCCCATTCTGACGTACACATATAGTGTCTGGGCTTACTCCAGCACCGCTCACATCAAACGGTTGCAGGTGTTCCAGAACAAATGTTTACGTCAGTCCGCAGGCGTTGTTTGGTTTGTAGGTAACGTTTGTAGGTAACGACATCAGTCCCGATTTGGGCTTGCCGAATGTGGAAGACTTCATTCGCGTTAGCGCTGAGAAGTTCTTTCAGTTTGCTCAAGAGCACCCCAACACTATTACAGCATCGTCTGCCGACTACGATCCGGCCAACATCTGGAAACATCGCAGACCGCAATGTTTCTTGACAGACTGTTGAAAAACTCCTATTTCATAACTTGATTCGTTCGACTGTGAACTAGTATCATCTTTATGATTAGTCACAGTTGACCAGAACCGTAGATCTGCGGTACAGATCACTCGATATATTTCATTTTCTTATGTTGGAATACTCAAGATACGAGTTGAGGGCTAGCAGCTCGGTAATCTACCCTAGGCATATTATCAGTAGGCTTCTACAAACTTAATCATTTTCGTAAGACAATGTTTATGTCACATAATTTCTTTATCTTGTTCAAAGGCAGCGCTATTTTTTTGAAAATCTAGGGGTGTCGTGAAGCTTTCTAGTCCTAATGCTCATATCTATTTGAAGGTGATTGGTATGAGATAGGCCAAGAAATAGGTCAACATGCAACCGGATACAA
Organism: Liopterus haemorrhoidalis; assembly: GCA_963971575.1. Lineage (NCBI taxonomy): Eukaryota > Metazoa > Arthropoda > Insecta > Coleoptera > Dytiscidae > Liopterus > Liopterus haemorrhoidalis. Next base: position 77,439,060 of record OZ020611.1, on the reverse strand, counting down.
TAATTTTGGTTTTTATTTGAAATGTGATCCATTCTAATGTAGTATGTATATCAAATGCCTATTAAAAATCCTTTTACTTTAACTTGTTTCAAAAACTAAAAATTAATTAATGTCACTTATGTAAAAATATATTTCTCATGTAATACATTAAATGTGAACGCTATAAATTCACTAAAAAGGAATGCAGACATGCACAATTAACACACTGAACGGAACACTGAATCCATAGATCTCCTCCATTTCATTTGTTACTAATTAGTGATTTCCAAAACTGGAAAGTGCATACGTTATATGAATATAGTTTTAGAGTACTATGTAATGAGGGATAATATTGTGTCACGTATATGTTTCATTAAACAAATTATAGCATATGACGTTACTGAAAGCATTAGTTTAGGTTCAGTGAATCAGATATTTCAATTTATTTAGATAATTTTACTATTACAATTTTGGAAATAATTTATATTTGAAACTACGTTGTTCCATATTTGGCATTATTAATTCAACATAATCTATACTAATATTAAATTAATTCGTTTGTTTATATTGCAAAGGCGGATTTTATGTAAGGGCAATTAGGCAATATCCCCAAAGAAAAATGCTCTTTTTATATCTTTCCCGGTCTTTCCACCCTCTGATAAACTTCTCAGTAACTATCTGATAGATAAAATTATGTGATACTTTATCTGGTGAATAAATGTCATCCCATCAATTCATATTTATCTATCAGAGAGTTATCTGACGGATAATGAGACTGACATATTGAATCCTCGAAATAAATAAATAAATAGGTAACCAACAGCTGTCAAGCCGTTTTTTTTTTTTTTTGTTGTCATTAATAAAATAAAATATATGTATGCGTTATACAAAATTTAAGCAATTATTAATGTCGTAAACATGTAATAAAATTGGGGGGATGAAAAATAAATACTTCTCCTACATATTAATCATAATTGTTCTACGTTTATTTATTTTTTAAATTTTATTATTACTGTTGTAAATACAAAATAAGTTATAATAAATTTGAAAAAAATTAAATCATGGAGTATTCTTTTATTTTTATTTTGTCTGAGTAATCAGTTTCTTCAGGTACGTCATCGATACTGGTCTTTTGTGGGTGGTTCTTCATATCCACTTTTGTAAAATTAAAGTTGCGTAATACTGCAGTTGCTGCTATACCAATCATAACCTCATTGCCTAAATTTCAAGCGAATATTAGAATTATTAAACATTGTATTGTAAGACCTGGAACCCGACTAACGTTTAATACGTACAAAATATCCTTCTCGACACTTGTTTACTTTAGCCTTTTTTTCCACAAGAAAGCAGTTACATTAACATTTCATCCAGCTGCAACGACTCGTGGGTACTCGTTAATTTTATAAAATACTCGTTGAAATTTGTGTATTTAATTTTCCGTACAAGCTATACAAATGAAATCAGAACATAAGCCGGATATTGCACGAGATACTTTTTACCGACCGCCAACATATATAAGGGAGGTATTGTGATCATACCGATTTTGACATTTCGAGATTTTGATGGATCTCCACGAATTGAGGTCCCTACATAACGTTTTGACTATTTTAAGCAAGATGTCTGTCGGTCTGTCTGTCCGTCTGTCTGTGTACACGTGCAGAGCAAATTCGGCTAAAAGTATTTTTATGAAACTTCATATTTAAGCTTCTGCCATCAATGGCACAAATTGCTCAATTTTTGGTAAAGATCGGTTGACTAAAAATGGGAGTTTACTCGTGTCTATTTTTAGATTTCTGCGAATATATAACAGAAAAATATTTCTTAAAAAATTATTTAACAAAAGTTGCTATAAAACCAATTATTAACAAGTTTTATTTGAGACATTTTATAGTAAAAAGAAAAAAATTTTCGTTTTATCTATTTTTTCTTACTTTTTACTTACTTAGTGTGTGGCCAAATTATTAAGGACAGTGCAGATTTTCTGTAATTTTCAAATTAATTTAATGAGGAAATAAGTGGCTTTGGGTCTCGTATTTATTTTTATTCATTAGTGTGCTTTATTTAGAATATAAAACGACGTAATTGCGTATTCATAATCATTTATTTTTGTATAAAAAATGTTAATTTATCAAATTAAGTAAAATCTTAATATTTTGTAATGCCACCCTTTGATGCGATTGCGGCTTCCAGGCGTTTAGGCATGCTTTCTATGCAGACTTTTGCGTTGTGTCGGAGATTGGGGTTGTGATGCCACTCTCTGATAAGGGTTTCTATAAATTGCCGCTTGGTGGTGATGATTTCTTTGGCGATCTCCGGCTTTTTAAAATAATAATAATACCAGCAACAAGAATATAGAAGAAAAATGATTTAAAATTTTTGACACCTACTGTATATGTAACGTTTCCATAGTCATGATAAATAATATCTCTGTTAGAAAATATAAGGCCAAGTTATTTCTAATCTGCTGCTAGAATGTATTTTATAGAAGTACTTTATGATGGCGGTCGGTTCTGTGGTGGCCAGAGCTGATTTTTTTTATATTTTTCTCGCCGTGAACTTGTGCACTGTTGTTTTGGATTAAGACATTATTTCTATAATTAATAAAATTAAAACAAATTACATTTTTTCAAGTCCATTTTGCAATTTATTGTTCCGAGAAATCAATTAATTTTCAACTTCTTGACAGTGACAGCATTTATTCGTTACTTATTCGCTGCTTGACTACCGAATAACTTATCTGCCAGATAGAGTAGTTTATTCGTAGGAATAACTTTATCTGAAGGTGGAAAGACGCTGTATTGTTTTTATCCGTCAGATAACGTTACCAGCCACTTTATCTGAAGGTGGAAACACCGCGCCTAAATCTTAACATTTTTATATAACAATAATAATAATAATCAATTTATTGCAACCGTAAATATACATATAAATAAGTTAAAACTATCATCCCTTTTTTTATTTTTAAGAGTAGCCGTGACACAGGGAAGCTGGTTTATTGCCTCCCAACTCTTTCGGATTTTTATCTTCCAATATTGTGCAGACAGCTCTGGTATCAACTCAGCCTCAAGTATTTAATACTTTTAAATGAGTAATTCAGAGATAATAGTACCGGTCGAAACGTCACACTGATCACGTGGCTTGCATATCTATGACCGGCGGTCTAGAAACGGAGAAATTACTTTTTCTACCCCTTATACGCCTATCTAGGCGTTGGGAACCTATTATTACTATTTATTATTATTTATTTTTTTTAAATTAAAATCTTTTGAATATTTAAATCTTAAGAGCCTGTTTGTTTTTGACGCTATGCTCAGTTTTAATTCGTGCGATTTTTAAATCAGCAGCGCTCCCAATTTTCGGGCACGCAACTATTTTGTTTAAGACACTGCTTATATATCAATGTAAACTCCCCTTAGAATATAGCTTCTGAATAAATATTAAACAACAAGGGAAACAAGATACATCCCTGTCGAACACCTCTTGAAATTTTCATTTCATCAGTAAATTGTTGATCCACCAATACTTTCGTTTTCTGATTCCAATGTAGATTGGCTATAAGTCTTATGGCATAGACAATCGAGTATGCCTGTAGAGCGAAGTATTTCGATGAGTTTATTGTGTTTCACTTTATGGCCTTTTGGTAGTCAATAATACACAGATGTAGGTCGCAGCTTACATCTCGACATCGTTGGATCAACACTTGAATACCATATAGAGCTTTACGTGTCCCAAAGTTATAGCGCATGCAATGATGATCGTTTCACAACCTCTAAGTGATAAATTTTCACTTGATAAAGTACTCTTTTGTGTGCGGAATGATTTGTTCTAATACCGACATTACTCTAAAAGACACTGAAATAAAAGTAAATTACGATCCAACGAAATATGAACGCTCTGTCTAACATATAATTGGAATAATTATAAATAAATATATAACAGACTGTATCTTTTCTTCACTTCTTTTATTTTATTGATTACTAGATGTACATTTCGACAGCTATGCTGTCATCATCAGTAGTACAGTAAATTGAATTGATTGTTTTTGTGTTGTTATGTATAATATGAACAAGTGAGAATGCGTGGGAGAATTTAAGGTTAGAATTCGTTGGTCGGTAAATGTGGACACGTCTTAGATGGTATGAGGTCTAATAAAATGTTGGACAGGGCACTTTATTCAAAAGGTTTTTGCTATGTTTTTTCATGTAAATCGCCTCTAGCATGTCTAAATTTATGTCACTGGGCGCTTTAACTAAACTAACATTGTTAATATTGAAATTGTGACCAGTATCTAATTTGTGACTTGCTAGAGCCGACTTTTCCGAGTTATTGTTCTTAATGTTGTACATATGTTCATTAAATCTATTGTTTACATTTCTTTTGGTTTTCCCTATATAAACCTTTTCCAAAATATTAAAATTAATTTTATAGATGCCTGATTTTTCTAAATTATTGATTTTATCTTTGGGGTTTCCTAACAGATCTTTTAATTTTGTTTTACCTTTAAAAACGGGATAAATGTTAAATGTTTTGAAAATATTTTGAATTTATAATTAATTTTTGGGTGGTAAGTAAATTTTCTCCGGGTTACTTTATCTAAATCTACATGGGGAAAAAGGGCTGTATGGTTATTAATAAATTTTTCGTACTGGTGTTTTCTTAAAATTTTTTGCACTAATTGTTCATTATATCCATTATTTTTCCACGGTAGTTATTATATATTTCAATTCTTTATTGAAATTTAACATATGATACATAACAACACAAAAAAATTAAATTAAATTTACTGTACTACTGATGATGACAGCATAGCTGTCGAAATGTACATCTAGTAATCAATAAAAGAAGTGAAGAAAAGATACAGTGTCTGTTATATATTTATTTCATCTTCACATTAACATAACCTCAAAAAGTAATATAATTGGAAACTAAGGATTATTATTGCAGGTATAATTGGAGTTTAAATAAAAGATATTTTATACACTTGCGAAAGTTTATTTAAATACATACTGAGTTTTTCATACTGAGTACAAAAATAAATGAAAACAAATAAAAGAAAGAATGAAATTGAAGATGATAAGTATGACAAATAATGAATAATATATAACAAGTTCTACTATAGAATGTTAGAAGTGAAAAAATGAACGTGACTAGTAATAATTTAGATTAAAAATAAAATAGAAAAATATACTCTATGATCACTATAGCTGAAAAACCAGCTTTCATATATGCCTATCTACATTGATCTAGAAGTCGCCCACCGAAATGGTCTGGCGATAATTTTCTAGAAGTGATGTCCATGGTCAAAACCTCCATGTTCAAAACCACCGTGTCCTCCAAGACCTAATCCATAGGATTCGGAACCAAAGTCATGATGATCATGAGACTTGATGATGACTGGTACTGGTTTCTTCACGATCACTGGTTCTGGAATATGGACTGGAACTTTCTTAACCACAGTAACGGGGTATGGAGCTGGGTAATGTACTGGTACTTTATATGGTACTGGAACCTTATATGGTACCTTTACTGGGTATGGGACATGTTTCTCGACAGTGTATGGTACTGGTTTCTCTACTGGGACTGGGTATGGCTTAGGAATGTGAACTGGGTATGGTTTGTCAACTGGGTATGGTACTGGGTGTGGTACTGGATATGGAACCTTCTTCTCTACATGTACTGGGTAGGGTTGTGGTACTGGGATTCCAACTTTCTTGGTGATAGTTATATGTTTGTGGACATGAGAACCTAGATCGATGGGTCCGTGGTGGGAAGCTCCTCCAAGATGAGCTCCTCCGAAGTCGTGACCACCGAAACCGTGTCCGTCTCCTAAGCTGAGATGAGAGTCGAATCCTCCATGGCCTAGCCCCAGGCTCTCACCGAAAACACCACGCTTTTTATTTTTCTTATCCTCTTCCGCAAAACATGCGGTAAGAGCTAAAAGAACTACAAAAATCTGGAAAGAAAAGATTACAAATTAGTAAAATTTCATTTCGTTTTACAAAGACTAAAGTAATAAGTTGTTTTGTGTATCCGAGGTTTTGAGTTTAAATTTCCAAGTCTTTACAACACTTGTTCTTAACTAAGGGAGCACGTACCCTCTGGGGATGCGAGCAGCTCCCTCCATCTTTGGCTGCGAGTGAGAGCTTAATTTCAACTTCTTGCTTACCATATATGTATAAGTTATTTTGGAAAATGTACTTTTTTCGACTTTGCATTCATAAGAGAGTCATTTTGAAACTACATTGAGTGTTGTAATGAGATTAATTATAACACTAAACTATTTACTTCATAAAATTGGTATAATTGGTACAATATCAACAAAAAATGCTACAAATTTTGAAAAATATAACTGATAGCTACCTGGAAAAATATAAAACTGTGAAACCAGTCCGGCAAATTGCTTCGTTCGCACATCTTTAGCATTTAATGCAAATTTATTATTTTAAAATAAAATGAAGTGTGAATTTTCACACATTTAAGGGTTTCGCAGGTATTTAATAAGTGAATGATGATTGGGATGCCAAAATAAATTTTATGTTAAAATAATTTTTTTGTTAATTTTAATTCGAATGCCTAATATCATTATTTAGGTTTTTAAATATGTGCAGTATTTTTTTTATATAACAAGGCTCACTAAGATTTTGAAAATTGCACCTATGGCTTCCATTAGTTGTTTTAAGTCATACTCCGCCCCTCTGATTACGTGTATTCAATTTCAAAAATTTATTAATGGTTATTAAATTTACGCTTTTAAAAATTAAATGCAACATTTGCCCAAATATAATTAGAATTTTGAAAAAATAATTTAAACAAAATAAATATGCAAAAAAAAAACAGAAAAAATTATATTGTCTCGAGACCGGTGCAAACCCTAGTTTGCAAATTAGAACGCGAGAATGCTAACCATTACACCATGAAAGCATGCTGGTTTACTATGTTACATAAGTTATTAAATATTTTACATAGTCAAGCAAAAAACACAAAAAATGCGTTATTTTCCGAAATCATAATCTGATTACAACAAAAATTCCTGTTGTACTATTCCGGTTCATACAAATCTACATTACTTAGAATTTTTTCATATTTTTAGTTTAAACCATCTGTGTAGCCCAGATGGTTGGGTGTGGGACAAAATTTTTTTGCACATTTTTGCAAATTGTGGCAAAAAGCGGGTCAAAATAATTTATTTTGCAAGAATAAATTTTTTATCGTTAATCCACGTACAAGGGCTTTCATTTGATACCCTACTCAGAATTAAAAAAAAAAAAAAAAATTTTCGATGAGAAGATATTTGTTTTTATTTTTAGGGGGATATGTTTTTTAGATGTTTTAGCATTTTTCCTATGTGCGGTCAAAGAGTTGTATAAGTACGTCAAATTTTCACTCACTAGGTTTAGCCGTTTGGCTACAATTTTTACCGAACAGACAGACAGACAGACGACAAAATGACGGTATGAGGGATTTTTGGTCATACCTACAAAACCCTAAAAATGCTACAAATATTGCAAAATATAATTGATAGCTACTTGGCAAAATATAAAACTGTGAAACCAGTCCGGCAAATCACTTCGTTTGCACATCTTTAGCAATTAATGCAAATTTATTGTTTTAAAATAAAATGAAAAATGGCATGAAAAAACAGAATAGGAAAAATAGTAAAAAAAAAAACTCGATTTGTTAAACTGCCTTATGTAATTTGTGTTTGCTAGAGCACATATTGAGATTTAAAAGGGTCCTCACAGCAAACATTGTTTAAAAATAATTGATTTGATGATTTTTGTATAATTTAGAGACTATTATTAGCGTTCTTCTGTGGTTGTAAAATGCTCATTGACTTATTTTTAATCTGTATTTAGAAATTACAAACATTATAATCGGTATTTTTGACCACATTATTTTCTCGATAGAAATTTGTGTTAAAAATTTCAAAATTAAGGGTATTAAATGAAATACGTTATAGTAATAAAAGTAATACTTTCACGGCATTTATCTTTCGGTAGTATTTATAAAATTCCACTTTTCATCGATTTTTAATTTGTTAGTAACTCAACGTTAAACACTTTCAACCTAACCTAACCTTTACTTACAATCGTTCGATACAAATAAAGAAGAGCGCATAAAGAAGTGTACTCTTTATCGGCTGATTTCCTATTATACGTAACTTTATAATTACAGTTATTGTTATTTCATCTGTTAATCTGTACTAAATACTGCCTGCTAAATGTTCTATGTTATAAAATATTTTAGGTAATTGATGTTTTAGTTTAAAATTCTGATTTTTTTTTTAATGTTTTGTTTTTGTTAGGCGCATTAAAACTCACCGTGGTCGTCTTCATGTTCTGAATGGAATTAGTGATCACAGGTAACTGATGCTTTAATAGTAACATCAGTCGCCTTATATACATTTCTAGAACTGTACAAATACATGCAAAGCAGCACTCTTCCGTAACGAAATTGTGCTACAGTTATAAAATTTCTCATTTTTTATTCGACAACTTGCAATGGTGAATGCTATATGTATGCAGTCATTTGAATAAAAATAATTAACAATGCACACATAAAGGTAATACCATACTTTGTTTTATAATTGTTAAGTAACAATTGTGTGTATTCGTATTGTTTATAATCACTCAATTCATTATTCAGAATGATAAGATGACAAAAGAATTTATGTGCACAATTTTATTCAACTGACAACTCTTTCTTGTTGAGTATTCGAATTGACACTTGGCCTCGCACAAATATTTCTTAATGCTCTCTTTAATGCCATATTCTTTCAGATATTATACAAATTTGCGGTGCTTGTCGTCACCGATGTCGTTCATTGTTGGATATAGTCCTTCATTAAGCAAATCCAATTTTCGTGGTCTTTTGTCTTCTACACAGGTCCAGCTCAAGGGTACCTGGCACCCCTATGCAAAATTACGTTGGGCGCCCCCCCTCCTACATATATTTTTTAAATAATTTTTTTCAAAATTTCCTTGTTTTAACGCTCCCTTTTTACTAGAAGCCGCCCAGTAAAAAAAAGTAATTTTTTTCAAAATTTCCTTTTTGCAACCCCCACCACGCCTTACTAGAAGCCTGAAGTGCCACCCAGTAAAAATAGTCGTTTTTGCTAAATCTCCTTTCATGGCGCCCCCCCTTTTACTAGAAGCCTGAAGTGCCACCTAGTAAAAAAAGGTAGTTTTTTCTAAATTTCCTTGCATGGTGTCCCCTTTTACTAGAAACCTGAAGTGCCGCCCAGTAAATAAAAGTAGTTTTTGCTAGATTTAATTAAAGATTACAATACTTATTACAAAACACCGCACCTTCACCTTTTTTTTCAAGCTTCTTTGGGCAAACATTGTTTCAGTGTCTCCCCAACAACTTCTTCCATTTCATCTAAATTATATTTTAAAATAAACAATAGTTATTCACAACACCACACACACTTTAAGAAAGCAAAACTGTAAATAATAACGATCACCTAATTTAGTTATGATCACGTGACTAAATCCAGAAGTGTGATTGGCTGCAATGGATATGGTGAACTTTAAAAACAAGCTCCAAGAAGAACTCGAAGAATCTGTCGGGTTTTGAAACTGAATATCTTCTTGAACTGATATTTACATAGGGATTTGTCGGATTTAGTAGCTAAATAATAGTTCTGATGAATTCACATTAGCGAAAAGTATAAACTGACAAATGCAGCTTATTTTTCTTAAAATATGGATTTGGTGGCTCTTGTTTTTAGGCGCCTCAAATATCATATAACAAAAACCATTTCATAAAAATTACATAAACTTGTAAGTCCTAATTCACTTATATATTGTGTCTTCTACTTGTATATTCAACTTATATTGTGTCTAGTCATTTACAATTACTGCACTGTTTGGAACAAAGTTCCGCACAAATATATTTTTCACATTTCTGAGACCTTATATTTGTTTTCTTTTTTTTTCTACCCTTCGAATATAGGCATAAATGAAAGGAATAAATTCTTTTTACTCTTTCCTGGCAAGTCAGGAATAGTTTGATCTATGTAAAGTTTATCTTCTTGTACACTGAAACGAATTTACACGCAGTAGAAAATTGCTACAGTGTAAGATGCGCACATAGATAAAGTACTAAAATGACATAGGGTTAAATTGACCTTGGCGTACCAGTTTAGAGATAAGTGCAAAAGGCAAAACTTTTTTTTAAATTAAATTTTCAAAATATTAAATGAGAGTTGTCGTGGCTCCATGGTGAGACGGTTGCCTACAGAGCACAGGGTCCTGGATTCAAATCCCCCCACTTACTTCGGGTTTGTACCGTCCGATATTGTGCAGTTAGTTCTGGGGTCGACTCAGCCTCAAGTATTTAATACTTAAAATGAGTACCTGTTTCTTCAGGGGTAATAGGACTGGTAGTACGACCAATACTTACATATGCGGCAGAAACCTGAGTGCTGTGTAAAAACGACGAACAGATTTTGGGCACTTTCGAGCGTAAAATCCTCAGGAAAATATTTGGCGCCACAAAAGAAAATTATTTATGGAGACAGCGATATATTTTTGACTGTACAACTTGTTCAATACTGAGGATGTTGTCCACAACGTTAAAATAGCACGCCTAAGTTGGATAGGGCATATAAAGTGTATCGCTGACAATAGATTAGTACAAAAAGTGCTAAACGCAAAACCTTGTGGAAAAAGGAGAAGGAAGACCCAAATTAAGATAGCTGGACGGTGTCGAACAAGACATTAAAAAACTTAAGAATAAATAATTGGTGGAACGTTGCCCAATCAAGGTCGGAATGGAGCAAAACTCTGCAGGAGGCCAAGGCTCACAAAGGGCTGTATCGCCAACTATGATGATGATGATGAATAGGACCGATAGAAACGTCACACTGACCCCGAGGCTTTTATATCTATGACCGGTGGTCTAGAAACCGAGAACTTACCTTCTCTGCTCCTATGCGCCTAACTGGGAACCTATTATTTATTATTTATTTATTTAAAATAATAAATGATCAAATTTTAACTAAAAGTGATCCAATGACGAGTAATTAGTTTACAAATCTTTGGCAATTTTTGAACATAAACCTAATCGGTCATGAAGTTTTTTTTCTTCTTATTCTTGATTTGTTGGCTTTGATCAAGTAGTTACCTTATGAAATCCAAGGATGCTTTAAGTGAGTTTTAAACAAAACCATCAATATTAACCACGGTCCTATATTTGAATTAAAGTTTTTTAAATACGTCTAATTTAGCAAAAGTATTTTATCAAATATTCTACAGACAGCAATGGAATGAACACAGTTCCATTTATGCCGATTCACAATAATTATGAATCGGTATTCACAATAGGGCAGGTGTGAATGTTTTGTGTCAAAGATAAGAACATGATTGAATGTTAAGTTTGTTAACATGTCCCTAAATAAAACATCTATATTGCAACTGACGGACCAGGAGCTATTACTTCCGTAGAATCTTATGGAATGATGAGCGATCTGGACAATTCAATTAAAACAATTAATAATTATTGGCGGTCATTCGATATTTTGAAGGACGTTAACAACAGTTTGGCGCAAACTTTTTCCAGCATTTATCCACTGATTCAAAAGATTAAGGCAAGTATAGAATGTTGGTGAAGAGGTTAACAGACTTGCACTAAAGATAGGATTAGACGACTTTAAAGCTGAAGATGTTACAGAAGTTTTAAACAGCCATGAGTAGACACCATTTTATGAAGACCTACAAGAATCAGCAAAAAATATGAACGATAAAGAACCTCATCTAAAAGTTATAATAACGATCAGCTTAATTCATCCTTTAACCATAGATACCTTGACTGATGAACTCTGTTATATTGACCATGACGGGAACGAAGGAGATCCGCAACCATGGACTTCAGCAGAGAATTAATACCCCTTCGAAATTTTCATTTTTATTCAACCATATATAATTTATTTTTATAATTCTACATTTTATAATAGAATTTTACATTAATTTGAAAGTTTTAAATATAATAATGTTATATGTGCATATTCATTGACGGTGTGAGACCTAACTCGATATCTTTCATTATAATTAGATTCATTTTACGCCGATTCGGATTACTTCGATTCATTCAGGAACAAAAATGCGGCGTAAACCGAGACCTGTCTGCAGAGCCGCAGTAAGGGGGGGCGGAGAGGGCGACGGCCCCTAGCGCACTAAGGAAAAGGGCGCTGACGGGCTTGCTAAGGGGCGCCATTGCTAAGATGAAGACCTTTTTTTTTTTGCTCGTCACTTGGATTTTGGGAGGTAAGAACCTTGTTTTTATTTACCGAGGGCGCCAAAACACGGCTCAGCCCCTAGTGCAAGTTTTCCTTACTGCAGCTCTGCCTGTCTGTATTTGAAATTTCAAATAAAAATTTTGATGAAATGTTATAAGGAGGCATACGAAGGAAATAGTGTATTTTAAGAATATTTCTTTATAATAGTCACTAGTTTTATTTTACATGTTTAAACAAATATCAAACAAATATCTGTAAAAAAGTCATGGTTACGGCCATGTTTTTGGATTAATTATGTCAAAACTGTTAATTCATGAAAGCAAAAATCGTCATAGCTAACTAAATTAAAAATTAACATAAAATAGCGAAATGTTTTCTCGCTTCTGGACCAGTTTTTGTTGAAACTTGATTATCCTTGTAAAACATTTAATTTTTGAAAACTTTCGTCTATTGCAATTTTCGCCACTTTGTGTGTGTAAATTTTCGAGGGATATGCGTGTATCAATAGTGTTGCTATATGCAACTTAAATAATTCTCAACGGTTACTCAGTATATTAAGAAAGAGACGCCCGTATATGCCTGCTTGCTCGATCTTAGCCGTCCTTTTGAAAGAATAGATCGTGGAAGGCTGTTAAATAAACTGAGATAAAGATAAGTCAACCCTCGAGTCATCGCAGAGCTGTTAGAATAGTTTGACAAAGAATTAAAAAAAGTGCACTGGGGGTCAGTGAAACCCAGTACGTAGATGCAAGATACTGGAGTAAGGCAAAGTGGACTTCTATCTTCACTCTTGTCAACGTATAAATGGATGATCTAAGTACACTGTTGAGCAAGGAAAGCGTCGGCTATGTGATTGGTTCCAGACTTATAAAACATATAGTCCTTGTTCCATCAGTATCCGGTTTGAGAAAATGTTTTGGAATTTGTAAATCTTACTCTATGGAACATGGTATAGTGTACAATGTCAACAAAACCGAGTACATCGTATTCCAGCCCAAATCTAAGACCCATTTAGTGCCTGGTACTCATCTGTGAATATGTGAAAATTATATCCCATGTGTGTTATCTCGGTCATGTGATTAGCCCTAATCTTTCTGATTGTTTAGATGTAGATGGTCGTTTTTGGTGTGGAAGAGCAAATATATTAAACCAGCGATTCTCTAAATGCAGTACAGATATACGCAGATACTTGTTTAATACATTTTGCGGAAGTGTCTATAAATCTGCACTATGGATTAATACAACCTAATCCAGCGTACGTAAATTAACAACATGTCACAATAATGCATTTAGACTTATAAACGGGTTTCATAAATATTGTAGCGCTAGTGAAATGTTTGTAGTGAACGATGTATGTATGTACTTGTGTGACTGTTCTCAGGAAATATGTTATAACTTGCGTGACAGATTAATGAAGTCTGTGAACAAGCCTGTCCATAACCGCAATATTGTGATAACATTTTTCAAATGAAATGGTCATCTGTTCTTAATCAAATTTAGTTTGTCACCACATTATCATATAATAATGAATTAACAAAAATGTTATTTCTAATAATAATTTTGGAGTATGATTGAGCATCAATTCAAACTTTTTGTAGTTCTTTTTTTGTATAGTTTTTGCTGTGAAATTTGTATGTATTTGTTTTTATTGGCCGTAAAGCTGTTAATAAATATTATTATTATTACTGTATATATGCCCTAGTTTTAACCCTACTATTAATACGTACCCCATTATTAGCGCGCACCCTTCTCACTATTTCAGATTAAAACACCGAGTTATTTGGAAGTTTTTACTTAAGTGTTAATGTTAATGTCGAGATAAAACTGTACATAGCTTATTTCTAAGGATTACTTAGTTTATCCCTTACATCTTACACCTAACCAACGTCATTCAGGTAACAAGTCGTTTAATATATGTAAGTTACCTCAACAGTTCCCGCTGACTCCACACCATAAGACACCACCCTTTACATAACATATTCCCAAGATGTACTTGACAGTTTTTAATAATCAGCATTTTCTTTTCAGTTTATATTAACATGTTTTGTATATTATTTCTTTAGTCTTAATTAGAATCTTGAACTGTAATGATTTAATTTTGTTAATGACGTAATAAAACTTTTTTAAATACTGATTCTGAACATTTGGACAGTTATTTTGTATATTTTCACTTTTGCTAATGGTTTCAACATATTTCTAAGCATTATTTAGTTCCCATCTCCCTTATATAATAACAATAATAATAATAATTTTTATTAATTTGCTTCTGTAGCTACAGTCCATTTACCATAACAATAAGATGACGCCACTCTTGAAAAATTTCCTTTGTTGCAACTTCTCAAAAAAGTTAGGTTATATCGAACTTCTTCTAAAAAGAGATTGAAAACCTATATTTCCTATAGAGGAAAGAAATTAATGTGAATTATCATGCAGAGCAGTTCTTTCCAACCGATTTGTGCCAAAATTTAGGGAAAATTTATGAATTAAATTATATTAAAGTGTGTAATATAATGTTAAATATCATACGTATATACAAATCTAAATAAAATTAAATAAAAATTTCAGCGTGTAAGAATAATCAAAAATAATTGCTAGAAATGTTTCGTGTTCTTTTCATCCTTTAAGTACATTTTATTTTAATTTTTGTACTAAACTAAATTTTTGTACGTGTGGGACAGACCAAAAGATCGGAAAGCAGTGATAAAGTGTAAAATTTTCTATAATTCGATTAAAAAATTTTTAATTTCAAATATTCGATACAATTTTACTTCGAATAATGAATTTTCAAACATTCTTACCAGTTGTAATTGCAGTTCTTGATAAATTTGTACTGACCGGTCTGATCAAACTTCATTAATTTAATTATATATGTCTCTCAAGTTTAGGCTTCTATTCGACTACTTTCTATCCTAAATTTATACTAACTAAACCTAACCTAACTACCTAGCTATTAGGTGCACACTATTTTATTTTTCCCTACCTTAGCCCAATAAAAATTGTGTATCATTGTGCATTCATTTATAATATAAATACATAAGCGGACCGGAGATTAAAATTAATCCCAGTTCTTTTTTAGGGATAGTAGAATTAGGCAAATAGCAATAAACCTGTTCGTATTCAATTCAAATAGTTTTTTATCATGCTTATAACACACACAAGCTCAGATTTAATGGCTCCGTTGAAATTACTTTGTACTTAAATCTGATGATAATAAACCATTGTGGCTCTACGAACAGATTTAATGTTAAATTTATTTATGAAAATTAATGAGCGTAACAAATTTAAATAAAACATATTTTATTAAAAACAAAAAATTATTTGTATTGAAATATGTATGTATTTTCTCACATTTCAGGATTTTATAGGGATTTAGTAAATGATAATAAATTGTGGGTACATATTGAAATAAGAAGTTGACTTCGGTTAGATGATCAATACACTGAATTAAACTAAAGCAAGTATTAAAAATTATAAAATTCAATAATTTATGAATTAAAGTTAGTTTTTTTGCTTTAAGCGGAACAAGATTTTCAAATCTAGTAACTTTTACTGATTGATTGAAGTTCAAAAATTATATTGAAGTGAGCATTTGCTGAACAAAATGATTTTGATAATTTTGTTCAGCAAAAATTCACTTCAATATATAAAATGTTAGCTGGTGACAACTTAAGAAAATTATATTATATTTAGTTCCGCTTAATGTTATTAAATAGCCTAGACCTAAATCTTCGTCTTGCGAAGAACGACAAACATTCCCATCTTTGAAAATCCAGGTTTCATAAATAAAGATGAATTTGTAGAGTCCTTCCTCTTTTAATTTCATGTATTCTTTAAGAAATTTTATTCTTTTCAGAATGATTGGGAAAGTTCCATTAGGCCATGTCTTAGGTCTTCCTTTTTATATTTAAACCCAGTATTTTTTTAAATCTTCCATACGGAAGTCCCCTTTCGTGTAATTTCATATCTCATTCTCGTTAATAAACATGATCGCCTGAAAGCAAATGTATTAATTAGTGGCTGTGTAAAGATTTTCAGTGCCAATACGTAAAGATTTAATATATCTCATAATTAACATTACATACCCAACTGTTGTAAAATTATCTAATTCTACCACAGATTTAGTACGTGTCCGTTTATTTTTCGAGCGACTGAATACTTCACCTCTAGATTGCTGTACATAGGGTTGCCAGGTCGCCAAACCTAATAGCCGAACAGACCAGCCAGTTTGGCCGGACGTTTGGGTAAAAAAGCCGGACACCCTACATTATTGAGGATTTTGTTTCTCAGTATTAATGGTACGACAAAAAAAATTATGTAGAATCAAGTTTTTTTTATTATTACCATAAATCTTGTTAAATTCTAATGAAAAATAAATAAAAAATAAATAAAACGCCAAATCAGTCTAAATAATTTATTATTAATCAGTCAAATAAATTCGTCAGTCAAAATTATATTCTAGATAAACATTTATCAACATTTTTAAATTCTTCTTAAATTAAATAAAGGCAATTGCACAAATAAGTCTTATTTACTTGCTATTACTTCCCAAAGCAAAACAAAATAAAAAAACAATCTAAACAAAACAAAAACAAAACAACACTTTAAGTTAAACAATAAAAATAATTATTCATGTTTTTGGTTGGCAAAAATCTGCTTTAAAAGCACAGTTTCTTTCAAAATGTAGTTGTAAAAATCCTTACACGTCAAATGTATTAAATTAAATTCTATTACCAACATTTTAGCTACAGTGTTAACATGTAATCTGTTGCGTTCTTTTGACCATTGCTGACCTATCAAGGAAAAAACTCTTTCAACGTTTGCGTTATGTCCTGGGATCGCAAAGTAATACTGACAAATAGTTAGGAATTCTGAAAACCAATCTTGATTACTCATCGATTTAAAATAGGCTACCCATTTCTTGTGTGCTAACAGCTTCTTGAAATTAACGTTCTCTTTGTTATTGTTCAGAAAACGGCGCTCGCTCGTTTGCGAAATGTAAAAAGCCTAACAAAAGCCGGACAAGCCGGACACCGTTTATTTTGGCCGGACACGCAATCAAAAAGCCTAACTATGTCCTGCTTTATCCGGACGCCTGGCAACCCTAGCTGTACAGCATGTTTATTAATTTTTTAAACGCTGACGTCTAATGCTGGAACAACTTACAACCTTAATAAACAATTATTTTTCGAAAAATATTCAAGTGAAAGGATCACAGATATAAACAAAAATTAATACTTACATTTTTACACATTTCAGATCTATTAAAGGCCCACCATTATCTCGTTTTTCTTTGGGCGCGGTTACTAGAGCTAAGAGCTTTCAGCATATTTATTATTATAATATTTGGTAAAATTCAAAATAAAACGAGTGAGGCTATCACATCGTTCTAACGTCAAATAAATGCGACAATACGAGGGTGAAAATTGACAACGTTGGAAAGCGATACCACTATATAAATGACAAATTTAACTACTGAGTAATGCTAAAAATTTGGGTATATTTAATTTTGACATTGGTAATTAAATTAACCAAGTGGGACGTCTCTCATAGTTATCGTAAATGAACTATAGTTAAAATACTTAAATAAAAATATATATATATATAATAAATTTACAAAAATAAAACTAAAAATTGTACATATATTTATACATGAACACATTATACAACAATTACACTAACACTATAAAACCACATAAAAATTAAATTTTTATTAATAATGTACATTCACTTATAGATGGGTCCCAGTTAATTGTTTAACTACAAGTTTTTTAAATGATTTAACATTAACAATATTGCGGATTACATTTGGTAAGGTGCTATACTCCAGAAGACTTCTATGAAAAATATTTTTGGCTGTTTTAATGGGTGGTAAATAATATTTGTCTTTATATCTCGTGTTATACTTGTGTATATCTTTAAATGTATTTATATCCTGAGAAAAATAAGTGGGAAGTAAGATATTTTCCATTTTGAAAATAAAAGACATTACATTAATTTTTATAAAATTTACAACATTTAACCAACCCAAAGCTTTTAGCATATCCGTTATTCTGGAGTACCTACTTTTTTTTTAAATCACTCATAGTTCTGTTTTGCAGAATTTGCAAACCTTTAATTTAAGTTTTGTTACAGATATATAAAAAGGTACAACAATATTGAAAATGTGGTCGAAATCCGTAACATCAATCACCTAACCAACATCATTCAGTTAATGTGTCATTCAATATCTGCATCTTCATTTCTTCCAATGGTTTTCAACATCTCATAATGTCGCTACCTACGAGTCCCTCGACATTATGATGGTACACTCCACAGTTGTTTATTCAGTTCGTATTATAATAAAACTAGTGCACCTGTTGCCAACTGTGTTGGCAAACAAATCATTACCTTAATGTGGAACTTGCTCGACACCTCAGACTTCTTTCTCTAGCCATACGCCTAACTTCATCCAATTCAAATTGAATCAACTCTTCGCCCATTATTAAAAACTGGACAAATAATGAGCATTATTCCGAATTATTAATTCATTAACTTTTTAAGATGGGAAAACGATTCATTTTCACTCAGTGCATTATATTTATAATGTTAAAACTAAAAATGATTTGGGACGTTAAATTTAAAATATATTTATTAAAATTAATTTTCCATTTTCTTATATAATATAAAAATACGCACACGGAAAAAACGCACACGGATTAATACGCACACGGAAAAAAGCACACATGAAAAAATACACACACGGCAAAAAGGGCACACGGAAAAAAGCGTACTTACACTATATCTCAAATCAAGGGGTAGATTTACAATATCCCACTGAACACTGCGCATGCGTCACACACACGTCATTTGTTCAATATACAGAGATTCTAAACAGGTGGGACTGTACAGAACTTTTAAAACACAATTTATTTTTAGGTGGTTTATAAAAAAAAAAAACAGTTATCAACCATAACCTAAGATAGTGCTTTTAAGGTGAATCACTGTCCCTGGCCCTGCACAGAACAGTTAAAATACAATTTATTTTTAGGTGGTTTATAAAAAAAAAAAAAAATCAGTTATCAACCATAACCTAAGATAGTGCTTTTAAGGTGAATCACTGTCCCTAGCCCTGCACAGAACAGTTAAAATACAATTTATTTTTAGGTGGTTTAGAAAAAAAAAAAAAAAAACAGTTATCAACCATAACCTAAGATAGTGCTTTCAAGGTGAATCACTGTCTCTAGCCCTGTACAGAACAGTTAAAATACAATTTATTTTTAGGTGGTTTATAAAAAAAAAAAAAATAAACAGTTATCAACCATAACCTAAGATAGTGCTTTTAAGGTAGGGTGACCATCTGTCCCGGTTTTCGGTCAATTGTCCCGGTGTCCCGAAAACTGTTTTCGGGACGCCCGATTGTCCCGGTTTTTGAATCTCTTTGCTTTTCACTTTGAATCTGAGTGGTGAGGACCTTTTTTTTTTTTTGCTCTTCACTTTAAATTTGTGGAGGTGAGAGGACCTTTTTTTTTTCCTGTGTCCCGGTTTCCCTTCACTGAAATCTGGTCACCCTATTTTAAGGTGAATCTAACCTAAATTAAAAGGTAAATGATATTTTAATGTGATAAATAAACAGAAACCATTGTTTTAGAGCCACTGATAATTCTTGAATTATTTAGTGTAGTCGTTATGTGCTGCCATCGGTATAGAGTTTGCAGTGGGATATTGTAAATCTTGTCCTATAAATTGTAGAAATAAAAAAATAATAAAGCATTGAAAAAATAATAATAAAGAAAAAAAAGTCACATTTTTCTTACTTTTATCAAAACCAAATATTTTTTAAAATAATTATTTTTCTGCTGATAAAAATTTTAATCAAAAATGTCGAATATCACGGAAGGATAACGTTTTTCTGTGTTTTGTTTCGTAAAAAAACCGATCCGTGTATTTCACAACTAAATTAATAATTGTGAAGTGATTTTTTAATGAAAAACACAACTGTCATTTTTACTAATTTAATGTCAACACTCAAAACTAAAATTCACAGCACACTACTGTCCAATACATAAACAATAATTTCTTACAATTCTATCAATTATTATAAAAAGTGTTCGTAGAATATTCACTATTATTGCATCTTATAATAATTATAAAAAGTGTTCGTAGAAAATTCACTATTATTGCATCAACAATATATTTTAAACAATTTACATAAATAATTAACATATGCACGCCTCTATCGGGGAGTGAAGAAACGACCGGTCGAACATACGAACATACAAACAGGCGTATTATATTATAGGATAGGTAAATATTTATTCATTTAAATTTTATTCCAAAAATTAATTATTGTAATGCTATTTCAGCACCTGAAGAAGCTAAATATTACATAGCGAAACGTTGTGATCCTATAATAAACCCATTGCTCAACAAGCCGTAAGAGCTTCATTTCATCATATAGGTATATTAATTAGACATTACATACTCTACTATTAAAAATATTTATTCTATTTATCAAGAGATTCTTCCGTATGGTGTCAAAAATGCTCATTTAGTCATACAAATGTTCCAGTTTATCTTATTTTTAAATGTATTCATTAATGTAAAAGTGAAACTGTGTTATAAGCACGCAATAAATTTCTATAAATATTTAAGTATGTAATAATCTTATTTTTGTAATAACAAGAAGGTCTATGTACTTTTAAGAGCAATTGGTTAGACTTTAATATAATTAATATAAACTCTTAAAACAAAATATTCTGAAGCAAATAAAAATCATATTAGCTTTATCGATTAATTTTCGTTTTTAATAACTTTATATTTAAAACATGTTTATAATGTATACCTATACGTTACTGTAAATATACTTTGTATTTTACTTTTGTATTGTAAAATAAATAAATAATAGGTTCCCAACACCTAGATTGACATATAAGGGGCAGAGAAGGTAAGTTCTCCATTTCTAGACCACCGGCCAATATATGAAAGCCACGTGATTATTGTGATATTTCGGCCGATCCTATTATCCCTGTATAAACAGGTACTTATTTTAGGTATTAAATTCTTGATGCTGGGTTGAATTTCGGAGATACTTTTGAATCGTAAATAACATAATTGTATACAAATTAATTGAGAAATAAATAAAATATTAATAAAATAATAATAACTTTATCTCAACGTTGTGTTTCTAAAATAAATATTTTGTCCAAAAAGCTGAATGATTTTAATTTACATTCTAATTCACTAGCCATTCTATCTAAAAAAAATATTTTTAAATAAAACAGTATCGAATTAAAAAAAAGTTGTAACAGTATTATTTTAGCTGTGCGATTTATTTCCAATTCCATTAAATTTTAGTGTTATTCATTGTTCAAATTAGGGTGTTATTACCTAAGTTTGAGAACTACAGCAGTGGTTTTATATTAATACATGGTAAATCAGCGATTCCAAAACTGTGCACCGCGGCGCTCTGGGGAGCCACGGCTGGGATACAGGGGCGCCGTAAAAATATTCCAATATTCCTCCAACTGTGTTAGTTTGACCAATGTTTTTATCTGGAGCACCGTAGAAAAATTCTGATACATTAAGGTTGCCGAGAACCGAAAAAGTTTGGGAACCACTGTTATAAATGAAAATATCTGAAAATTAACATAAATATGTCAAAATTCAACTTTAGTCAAAAACACATATCGAAACCTTCGCGAAGTAAATTTACCGACTTTTATTGAAAATATCAAAGAGACATCGACAGATCTATCACTCAGAAAAAGATATTAGGGAACCTAATTGTCGGTTATAGAAGAAGTTAGTCAACATCATTTGTGTTGTTACAGCTATTGCCTCCTTAGAAAATTGACTGAAGACTTTGACCATGGCTGAAGAATCTCAAAGTGATTTTGGTGCACATTTACATATATATTTCGCGCTGCTGTTTCAAAAGATTATAACAGTAAGGTAAGCTTATAATAGAAAGGTTATAATACTTCCAAATTTCTGGTAGAATCGGGTGTACCACAGGGCTCAAATTTAGGACCGCTTATTTTATTAATATTTATAAATGATGTAAGTGAGGTATTTAAAAGTAAACATTTAATTTTTGTTGATGACCTTAAAATTTTTCGTCAAATCTCCTTTCATGAAGACTGTGAAATGTTAAGCCAGAGCGTTGTGATACAATCAAGGACCTGTGTGTTCGATGTTCGATACTAAATTAACATTTAAAACGCATGTAGATAATATTTTTTCATCAGCACTGAAAATACTTGGATTCATCATTCGTAAGACACGTGACTTCACTAATATTAATACCATTCTCTCCTTTATGTCTTTGTTAGATCTAAACTTGAATACTGTTCAGTTGTTTGGGATCCTATTTAGAGGAATCAACAAAAACCGTTAGAGAAGGTACAGTACAGATTTTTAAAAAATATGTATTACAAAATAATGGGCTCTTATCCTCCGCAACATCTTAGTTACGCTACATTACTGGACCTCTTTAGTTCTGCGTCTCTCACAGAACGTCGTAAAACTAAAAATATTAAATAACCAAATTGACAACCTCTTAACTCTCCAAAAATTTAATTTCAACGCTCATACGGGTCTATTCTGTATCTTAAAAAGTTAAAAATTAACTTCAAGGTCGAAGTTAAAAAATTTTAACCACGCTTTACAATATTTTGTTATTCTGTTACTCTATGACGTTTAAATTTTAACCTCGATGTGGTTAATTCAGTAGGTTATAATCGGAATTTTAACGCCAGCCAAATACATGACGTTAAGTTTTAACCAGCTGTAATATTAACCTCTAAACGTCAAATAGCCAGAAAAAATGCATTTTTAGAATTAATCATGGCAAGTCTGTTTATTTTAAACCAATTATTACTATGGTCTATTTCAAAGTAGAAAAAAGTAGATAGCGCTGCGAACCGAGTACGATTTACACTGATCAAATACAGTCTAGCGGGAAATTTAAAATAAGTTACAACTAGGGCATGGGCGTGGCAACTGGGTTAGCAAGAGTTTTTTTTTTTTTTTTAATATAGAAAAGGTTAATAAGATATTGAAATAAACAAGGTAGATAATACACTTACGTTATTTATACGACATAAATTTAGTTTAATGGGAAATTTGAAAAAATATTAATTTTAAAAATTATGTACTATATATAAAAAGAGAGATTTAGCTAAAAGAGTTTAAACAAAGCAATAAAACAAACAATATATTTTCAGAGCTAAAGTTTCTTATTTAAATAATTATTGTTAATAAAAATTAAAAATATATGTATATATGAAGGTCTAAAAATTATATCAATAACTTCTTCTATGGGCACAATCAGCTGGGCTGTCTTTTGGCCTCACATTAGTCCTCTTTCTTGATCTGTTAATTGTCAACTGTCAAAAAATATTTATATGTCAGATAACCTAAAAAATATATAACTGCGTAAAAACAAATTACATGGAGAATTTTCTCCATAAAATCTACGCCAAGAATATAAATAAAAGTCTAAATATGTAAATAATAACAAAATATATGAGAAAAATTAAATAATATAAATAATATATATTTTCAATGTACGACACTGAACATCTGTCAACTTGGACTAAAAACAATATTTTTACAGTGTAATAGGGATGACGATCTAAACCAATCCGAAGCAAGGACAAACAGCTCCTATCTTCTTACACACATTTTTCTACTTTGAAATAGACCATAGAACAAATTGAACATCAAGAGTTAATAAGTAAAAAATTAATATAATTGAATGCAAAAAATATAAAAATGCTTTTTAGGAGATCAGTTCGAATTAAACAAAGGCAACTGCCTGATATGAGTGACCCTTTTTATTTACCTGATGAAACATTTTAAAATATTATCATTTGTCTAAAACTTGTACGGAATATCTCGTTTTACAAATGTTGTTTGAAAATCCGAGAAGAACCAAAAGATTTCCCAATATATTGCAAGTAAATCTTTAAAACTTTAAAATTGTGATACATTTATAAATTTTGATTTCTCTATTTGTTTTAAAATAAAAATAAGTTAAACATAACCTGAAAATAAAAGTATCTTAATACAGAAGAAAGAAAAGAGATAATTTTTTTTTATACATTTGCATGTTTTGATAATATTATATTATTTACTTTCTGCACCCATAATTATTTATGTATAAAAAAATAAAATAAAAACGCGCAAATATTGTACATTTGCGCAATGTAGATGTATTATATTTGATCGTTGTTGATTCACGATTCAACCATAACACATGTTTACATTAAATCCACACTTACATAAGCCAAATACCTTCCCTTGTAGATAATTTCACAACACAATTTTAACCATAAGGTTAAAAAGTTAGAACTTAACGCTAGGATTATAACCTGAGATACAGAATAAGAAACAAGGTTAAAATTTTAACGCCTAGTTAAAATGTTACTTTTTAACCATCATTTTTAACCTAATCTTTTTAACCACAAAAGATACAGAATAGTGTTCCAACTAGACATCCCCCATTATTCTATCTTTCACAGGTTCAAATCTCCTGTAATTCGTATGTGTTCATACTATACACGTGGTGATATAAATTTCGAAGTCTTTTAGAACATTTTATCATTTTTTTTTAAATTTGTGTTTATATTGTTATTGAAATTTGTAAAAATTAGAAGAATTTGTTTATTGCTATTTAATATGTATTTGTAAAAATATTGTTTATATTTGCAAAGTTTGTCTTTAACTATAATATTACTTTGTTAGTAAGTTATTCAAATTATATGTATATATTTATGTACCTGCCTGTTTTGGGTAATACTGTTGGGTAGCAGTAATTGATAAATAAATAAAAGATAGAATAGCCATGAGGACTGCATATTTTTTAAAAGGGTACGGCGTAGATGATGGAGATAACTATTTACAAAATTGGAGACTGCACACCTTGGAAAACTAAAGAAAGTGAAGAAGACTAAAATTAATTGGATGATATAGTAAATATACAAAGAAGATATCGACACCCAACTATGTAAATTAGTTACATTTAACAAACACAATAACAATTATAATTGTTTTATTTCAAAATATAAGAAAAATTAAACTTTATGATTTAACATCCTTAAATAATTTGCGAAACAAATATATCACGCGTAATTATAATACAAGTGAACTTACGTAAAACAATACATTTATTACAAATAAAAAGAAACTTCGGGAAATCAAAGTAGAACAATCGAAGATTTCATATTTTCTTCAACTCAACCATAAAATTTGTTATTATGAGTTCAAGTTGAGGTTGATGTTAATATGACATGTGTATCTTAGATATAAATCTAGTACTTCAAGCACTGGATCAATACTAAATCGGCTTACGGGATTTAGTAGACCTTTTTGAAACTCTTAATATTTGATATAAGATATAACTCTTTATATTTTGTAATGCATTATTCTTTCACAAAAATGATCAACAGATCTTTGATAATCAGCAGCAATTACCTGGCATTATACAAAGTTCTATTATAACTGGATTGCTACGTGTTGGCTTGATGTAATTGTTTTTCGTAAATTACTAACCTTGTTTAGAACGGTCTTTGTTCTACGTCGTTTGTGTAGTAATGGATTGAAACAACTCAGTTTATTTCTTCTCCGCAACGGATCTTTCCTGAAACATTTACTTAGTAGTGTTCCATTTGTTGGTATAATTGGGTACACACCTTCTAACGTAATTTACATACAAGAAGCTACAAAATAAAACATTGGTATAGGGATATAATTTATTAAATAGACATAGCTTGTATAAACTATTGAACAAGATTGAAAATTATAAATAGGTGTTAATAATTTTACTGTAGGAGGCACATATCGCTGATAAATGTAAGACGCAGAGTGTTACATGTGGAAAATTAAAAATAGAAGACTATCAGCTTGACAATAACGAAATAGTAAAAGGCTTGAAGGTAAGACATACAAATATCTAGGTATACATCAGACGAAACTAATAGAGACATCTATGGTTAAAAATGAACTCTCAGGAAAATACTTTGAAAGAGTAAGGAGGATAGTGAAAAGTAAACTGATCGGTAGAAATATAATAAAAGCTATAAACACCTATGCTGTACCCCTACTAAACTTTTCGTTTAGTGTCGTAAAATAGACGGATACCAATATTGCTGATATTGAAAGAAAAACTAGAAAAATACTTACGAGTGCAAAATTTCATCATCCAAGAACTGCTCTGGAACGAATGACACTTCCTAGGGCTGAAGGTGGACGTGGATTGATTGACATAAAAAACCTGCATAACAAACAAAAGAATATGTTGAAAGAGTACTTCATGTCTAAAACTGAAACATCTGAGTTTCATCGTGCGGCAGTACAAACTGATAGATCATACTCACCATTTGATTTGGCAACTGAAACACGCTTTAACATCTTAAGCAACGAAGACAAGATTCTTGCCTGGCAGCATAAATCACTTCATGGAAAATTTGTCTACGATATTAATCAGCCGTATGTCGACAAAGAAGCGTCGAACGCTTGGTTGGTATTACGCCATTCCCAACCATCCAAGTGTTTGCTTGGTTGATTGGGAGTGGCCTGTATCCTGAAACAGAGGGCTTTATGACAGCAATTGAAGATCAGGTGAGCAATACAAAAAATCAGAAGTTTATCATTAAAGACGGCACGATGATGCATGTAGATTATGTAAAGCCAGTGCTGAAACAATTCAACATATAATATCCGGATGCCGGACAATTACACAAACTGACTATAATACCCATCATGATAATGTTGCTAAAATATTAACAGAAATCTTGTACTTAAACATGGGCTTGCGAACATATTAGAAAATGACAACTGGAAGCTATATTGGGACAGAAGTATTATAACAGACAAAACCGTTGGACACAATCGGTCTGATATAACACTAATAAATAAAAAACAGAAGCACGCATTCCTTATTGACAAAACCATCCCAAACAATAGCTACATACAAAATGCACTTAGAGAAAACATTGAAAAGTACACTAATTTAGCAATTGAAATATCACAGCAATGGCACATGTTAAAAGTAAAAACCATACCTGTAATAGTATCCGCTACTGGTGTAATACCGAAGTCCCTGTATGATAGTCTTCAAGCCCCCAAGACGTCCGTAACGTGACGCAATCCATGCAGAAAGCAACTATTCTCAGCACCTGCAACATAGTTAGAAAATTTCTGAATAAATAGCAAGCCCAGTAAAAAGATATAAATAAATTTGTACTTACCTACAACACATACATTTTAGTTAAACATACTTACCTCAACCCTTGTTCTTTGTAACACGTCAGGAGAGTAACACCGCGCGTCGACGTGAGAAAAAATTTAAGTGTTCCAGAATAATAATAATAATAAACGGCGGCTCAAAAGGTTGCTGAAGTTTGCGATTAGTGGACGCTTGTCAAGACCTGACAAACCCCATAATAATAATAATAATTGTTCATTGACTAAATTACAACAATAAGTTTTAAGTCAGTTAGTACAATTGTAAATACAATATTCAATAAAAGGTACAGGAAACAATATGGCAAACAATATGTACATATACAATACGAAAACATTTAGGTTGGTAGTAATTGTACACTTAGAGAAAGAAATAAAACAGAGAATTAGATAAAATAATTCAAAATAACATCAACTACAATTTTAAATGCAATAAAAATTATTCAGAATTTATGTTGTAAAAATTCATTTCTAGAATAAAAAGGATGGTTGATAAGGAAAATTTTGATAGTATTTTTAAAGGAGTTAAAACTATTGGATTTGAAGGAGTCTGGCAATATGTTAATAAATTTATAAGAATAATATCAAATTACGCGCCACAGAACAAGTAGTGCGCCGCTCAGTGAAGTGCAGTTTTGATCAGTGACGTAGGCAACACTCCAGAGGCGTAGTTAACACTCCAGTGGCGTAACAATGGGGAATGAAAAGTGTGAAAAATATTAGTAAACGGCATTAAGTGTGTTAATTGCCGTACTATGTTTCACCCTAGTTGTGCTGCAATGCATCAAGGAGTCAAAACGGTGAGGGAGGATCACTTTATATGTTGTCAAAAAAGGACTAAACTGGTTATACTACCACAAAATCAACAAGTGGAGAAGACTCTGACATTAAGAGTTATAATATCTTTGAAATTATTTTGCAATGGTCCAATATTAATGCGGACACCTTTATTTTGGACGTTTGCCATTGCTAATAGTACTAGGCTAGAATAGTGCAATATAATGAGTATTAGTATCAAAAAGATATAATACTTCAAGAGTAATATAAAAAATAAATTCGGACGTTTCGGAAACTGCTCAACAATCTGTTTCCGTCTTCAGCGATCACGAGAAGTGATAAACATTTCAGTTTTCTTCGAGTTTTTATACCGAGTATTGTAAGAGTGGAAGCAGGTTATAGGTGCGTTGCTATTGGTTGGGTGGTTGGGATCAGGTATGGGTAGAAATGGGACTACCTGCGGAGGATTAACGGCCGGATTAAGGTTGTTTGTCACATTATTGTGTGGTAATGAGTTGTTTGTTACCGGATTAGTGACTTGAGGATTAAAAGGATTGTTTTGAATAATGGAAAGCCAGAGTTGAGGAAATTCTATGCTGGCTTGGCTGACAGCATCTCCAGAGTTTTCGATCAAAGCAGACTCTTTCAATTTTCTCTTGAACTTGTTTTCCTCATACATTAAGGGTTTAGCATCTTTCCATTGGAAATGGTGTTCATTTTCCCAAGCATGTTCAGCCAGTTTGGAACTGTAAATTTCGCCCTGCTGAACTTTCTTCTTATGCTCGATTTCCCTAACATGTAGAGGTCTGCAAGTCTGCAAATTTGTTAAAAAGTGTTACACTTGACGGCATGAAATGTGCTAAAATAATCCCAGTGTTAAAAAATGGTGATAGTGAAAATATGGCGAACTATAGACCAATTGCTATATTACCAGTTAAGAGTAAGTTATTTGAGAAATGTTTTAATATGAGACTCATTCAATTCTTCGATAAAATTGATTATTTATATAAAGGTCAATATGGCTTTCGCAAATCAAAGAACACTGAGGATGCCGTTACGGACTTAATCACAGAAATTCAACAAAACCTTGACAGCAACATGGCATGTGGCATTCTGTCCCTAGATTTGCGAAAGGCATTTGATACAGTTGACCATAGCATTCTGTCACAAAAAATGTATAACATTGGTATAAGAGGTAGTGTACATGATTTGTTCAAAAGTTATTTATGCGATCGCAAACAGTCTGTTGCAATAAACAAAACAATAAGCTCATGTAGAAACATTCACTATGGAGTGCCGTAAGGCTCCATTTTGGGACCAACCTTATTCTTAATATATATATAAATTCAATAGGTAAATTAAACTGCCGTGGAAATATTAAATTATTTGCAGACACCACTCTATTGTATACTGCACCTGATATTACGTGCATTAAATCACAGATGCAATCAGATGTTATTAGGTTGGACCAATGGTTGAGGTCGAATAAATTAACCCTGAATGATGACAAATCTTTGTTTATGTATGTTCAAATGCATCAAACTACCGATGAGGAACCAATAAAAGTAAATAACTTGGTTATAAACCATGCCAATGTCATAAAATACTTAGGGTTGTACATTGACGATACTTTATCCTGGGAGAACCATATAAAACATATCATTAAAAAAATATCTCCCATGGTGGGTGTATTAAGGCGCCTTTCCAATATATTACCTATACAAAATTTAAAGCAAATTTATTACGCTTTTGTGCATTCTAACCTGCAATACATGGCATCAACATCTGCCAAAAAATCCTTAAATAGCTTAAGGATTCTACAAAACAAAGCTATTAAAGCAGTGCTAAAATTGAAACCCCTCCATCCCACCATTTTATTGTATCATCCTAATAGTTTCTTAAATTTGAATGATATCATTAAAAGTAAACTTTGTATATTCATCCAGTAGATTAAAAAGCAATCATCGCTTAGCTTTACTTATGTAAATGAAGTTCACACCTACAACACTAGGCAATCAGATCTTCTTGCTTTACCGACGTTTCAAAAAGAAATAGGACGAAAATCTATCCTAATAAGAAGTGCAGCTACGTACAATTTATTGCCAGATGCAATAAAAAAAAAATCGATAGTATAAGTAGTTTTAAGAAAAAATAAAAAATGTACTTGTCATAAAAAAGATATAGCATATATAATCTAGTAAGAATTAGATATTATCAAATGTTTATTTACTTAAGTTAGTTATGTAGGTTCCTGTAATGAAATGTAAATTTCAATAGGAATCAATAAAAACAGTTTAAAAAAAAGGATTAGGGGAGAAACACAGTCAAAGGCTTTCGATAAATCTAGAAAAGTCGAAAGACAGTATTTACCAGCCTCTAAATTTTTAGTAACTTCGGTTTAATAAGTTCATGAACAGATTTGATGCACATGTCTGACTTGAGACGTGTTAGATATTCTTGTCACCGCCAATGCTACATGTGGCTCACTGATAAGATTGCAATCACGGTATAGTAAATTTAAATGGGAGACTTCAGTTTATTAATTAAATTCAACGAAATTAATAAAGCGCATGTTTTGACTTGGAAGTTTTTGCTGTAATCTACAAACATGATTGACTTGTTATGAACAGGTTACGTAACTGTCTCAAGGTTACTGCAAATAACTAACATTTTATCAGAAACACTATTTCATCCGTGAACACTGAAGGCAATATTGCGCACGTGAGTAAAGTTATTATACCGTATTAGAATATACACATATCGGAAAAGTCTAGGGATATAAAAAAATAAATAGTGTATGGTTTCTTTTGTACGTTTATTATATTCTATCAATTAAAATACTCAATAAAGAATAGTTTACAACAAAATAAGCTAAATATTATTTATAAAAATAATCAATATTTGAAAAAAAAAAAATAATAATATAAAGATTTATGTACAGAATTGTAAAAAAAAAAAAAAGCCAATTGAGAGTATGACCTCCACGTTGGTTGATCGCAGCCCTACATCTGCGATTCATGGATAAAATAACATTATCGATGTCTTCTTGAGGTAACAGGCCCCATTCTGTTAAGAGCTCTCTGAATCTAAAATTATCGTGGAAGTTATCCATATGTGGAGTAATTCTTCTCTTAAGCATGTCCTACACATGTTCAATCGGATTTAGATCCGGTGACTGTGCTGGCTATGGTATCGCATCAATACCTTCGTTATCTAGCCAGTTCGTTACAATTCGCGCAACATGTGGCCGATCATTATCCTGGGCAAGATGAAACTGATCACCAACAGCACCACGAAATGGACGGACAATAGATTGAAGAATATTATCCAAATATTGTTGTACTGTTAAATATCCATTTGGAAAAACGAGATCAGTTCTACCGTCAATGATTAGCCCACCCCATGCCATAACAGTGCCACCTCTGTAACTGGGAACTTCCTAGACGTGCCTCAAACTTTCCAAATTACCGAATCTTCTCCATACCCTTGTTCGACGAGAATCTGGATGAATTTCAAATCTGAACTCATCAGTAAACAAATATAGCCCAATCATTATCACACCAATATTGAAAATTGCGACACCAGTCTAATCTTCCTCTGCGATTGCCTCTAGAGAGGGGTTGACATCTGATTGGTCGTTGAGATAGAATATTAGCTTCATGGAGGCGATTTCTTACAGTATCGCGAATAACGGTTAAGTTATGCGCTCGCTGTAACTCCCTTACCAATTCGGGTGCTGTAATAGAGGGCTGTCTTCTAGCATTTAAGACCAGAAATCTGTCTTGATCTGCTGTTGTACTGCGACCACGTCCCGGATGTTTTTCGGCCGGACTCCCTGTTTCCCTGTAACACCTCCATAACCAACTGATGACACTTTGAGAAACTCCTATCCGCAGGGATACATCAACTTGCCGGAAGCCAGCTTGGAGAAGTCCCACCGCACGATTCATCTCGTGTATAGTTGAATACTTTCACTCCATTAGAAAAAAGAATGCCACTACTTAAAAACACTGCAATTATTAATAATAACGTTTTAAATCGAATTAAAATGAAACATGTGATCAACCTAGATATCATGTACTGTATAAAATTTGACAAATTTGTATGGGTTTTATCTTGTTAGTTATTGTTTTTACTTGTTTTCCATAGCCAAATACTCATAATTGCCTACTTTAATTGAAATACAACATTAAATGTACAATAAGCAATGTATTTTCATATTTTTTTCAATATCCCTAGACTTTTCCGATGTGTGTATTATACTGGGTGTTCGTTCCAAATGTATCCATAGAAAATTAACATTGGAAAACAGTTTTAAATAGGAAAACTCGTGAGTCGATAGTAATATATTTGGCTGTAAATTATTGGGAAGAAAACGGTGAGGAAAGTAAAACTCAACTTTTACTAATGCCCAATATTTCGGTCTGATATTCAGACCATCTTCAGGGGTTGGAAATATATTGTGTATGAAGCAGTGTTTTCAATAAAATTACAAATAAACTTACAAAGTTAAAATTTAAGAGTTTTTCCTATGTTGCACATTAAAATCAAGACTAGAATTAATATAATCACAGACATTTTATATCACAAAATTAAAAATTAAAAAAAGTTAAAAACTTAAAAACCCGAATTTATTTGTAACAGAAAGAAGAATGTACATGCTGATATTAAGTATTGAAATTACCGTCATATAACAGTTTGTAACGGTTTTTTAAGATTTTTAAATTTTTCAATTTTTAATTTTGTGATATAAAATGTCTGTGATTATATTAATTCTAGTCTTGATTTTAATGTGCAACATAGGAAAAACTCTTAAATTTTAACTTTGTAAGTTTATTTGTAATTTTATTGAAAACACTGCTTCATACACAATATATTTCCAACCCCTGAAGATGGTCTGAATATCAGACCGAAATATTGGGCATTAGTAAAAGTTGAGTTTTACTTTCCTCACCGTTTTCTTCCCAATAATTTATAGCCAAATAATTACTGGAACGGAATAATTTTTTAATCTATATATATATATGTAAACAAATAAGGGATCTATTGTTTAAATAAAACTCAAGTTGTTCACAAACTATTTTATTCTAAGTATTCACTCTTACAACGTAAGAGAAC
Source organism: Liopterus haemorrhoidalis (assembly GCA_963971575.1). NCBI lineage: Eukaryota > Metazoa > Arthropoda > Insecta > Coleoptera > Dytiscidae > Liopterus > Liopterus haemorrhoidalis. Next base: position 77,405,720 of record OZ020611.1, on the reverse strand, counting down.
ATCTGATCTCTCTATCAAATTCTATGTGTGTTTTATAAAAACCAATTAGTGTAATGAGCCGTCATCGTTATCGTTAATGAGTCGTCATCATTAGTGGGTCCCGATTACGGATGGCATCTAGATAACATTTTATGGTGACGTAACAGGGCTTCGTGGAAGGCTAGATGCTAACACGGCCGTCCTACTCCTGGCGTGTCCTCACGTCCTTTCTGTAGACGAATATCTGATAAATGATGATGTGGTAGATGACATCAGGGGATGATCATGTAGGCCTTAGATTAGTCTGAAACAATCTTCAAAAAGATTTAAGGAAAAAGAAAAGATTTAAGGTCCAATATCATTGACCTTTTAAGATCCACACCACATTCGAGGGCCCTCATTCAATCTACATATAGACCATGGTCTTAACCTACATAGACGATACCTGACCGTTCAACTGCTCTCAACTGGCAGAGACGGTCCCTTATCGTTCAACTGGCAGAGACGATCCCTGACCGTTCAACTGCTCTCAACTAGCAGAGACGGTCCCTGATCGTTCAACTGCCCTCAACACGACCAGTGTGTCTTGCGGTACTCAACAAGCTATCAATTCTCAACTCAACTATCCATTTATTTCATTACAGATTGTCTACAGTACCCAACAAGCTCAGTGACTGTCGCTTCTTTATACTCGGTGCCTTCACAAAGCAAAAACGACCAGTGTGTCTTGCGGTACTCAACAAGCTCAGTGACTGTCGCTGCTTCATACTCAGTACCTTCACAAAGCAAAAACGACCAGTGTGTCTTACGGTACTCAACAAGCTCAGTGACTGTCGCTGCTTCATACTCAGTGCCTTATCATTTTATGAAAGCAATAAAATGTCTCTTACCATTCTAGTTATTCTCAACATAATCAGTTACCTTCGTGCGGTTTAAGCGCTTCATAAATAGCGATCGTTCGCCCTTACACTCAAAACTTCATAAGGCCCTAGAAACTTGGCCCCCAACTTGCTGCTGCCGGTCAATTGTATGTCTTCTACTAGTACTTTTTCTCCAATTTCATAACGGATAGCTTCCGCTCTCGAAGCGCCGCCTGTCATCTCCTAGTCTTTTCCAGGAACATGGTCTGCAGAACTCGAATGCTGTAAAAAGTCTGAGGGCTGTTGTTCTAAAAAATAAAACGATTAATGTTGAGAAATCTCCTCCAACGGCACAACTCTGGCCGTAAGAGATCAACTATTAGACCAGTTTCTACTTTATTATCCCAGAAACTGACTAATCTGCCAGTGGTAATCCAACCACCCTAAAAAGACAAAAAACAACTGATCAACTAATACTTAGCATTGAAAGTTACCTGACTCATCAGATTCCTACATCTCGATGAGGTATTTCATATCACAGCTCACCATCCAACTGGCAGGCCACTGACTTACTAGTGCCTTTTGCTGCCTTAGTGATGAAACTCGTAACAACTTTCATCAACTCGTATCGACCTTTATCTAAGCATTTAAGTACTTCATAGGGACCCAAAAACTCGTAATCTGTTTTTACTGTGCATTTTGGAATCCCTATGTATCAGCACAAAATTAACCAGCGAAAACTGTAAAGTATCTCGCCTTTTTCGGTTAGCGTTTTCAAAGCCACGATTATCTGTCATTGTTCTCTCAACTCTTTCGCGATCAAGCTGTCGATTCCGTAATGGTGTTAAATCCTGCGACAAATCGCGCAAAAGAGCTTGAATCAAAGGGCTGGAATTATCTACTCCCAAGAACCGTTGCAAAGGTGTCGTACCAGTGTTTGTTTTTTGTATTATGATATTCAAGACCAACTGAATTTTCTATATACCGCTCGACCATACTGACATTTTTTCTTTTATTTCTCTTCAGATCATTTCATTTTCTAGTTCAGGTAAACTGCGACTTTATCTTTTATCAAGCGTATTTTCAAAACAAGTAAAATTAAGTAGAATGCTACGGTTCCCACTATTTTAGTCCTTGTAAGAGTTCTCCAAGGAGCAAAGAACAAATTTAATGAATTTACCTCCTGGCACTAATACCTGCAATAACTGTATCAAAAGATCTGCGCAAGCAATGTGCTTTAATTTTAAATTCTCTCTCTCTCTCTCTCTCTCTCTGTTTATATTGGCATTTTCATCAAATGTGTATCATTAGTACAGACTTAAGGCCAAGACATATTTGACCTTACGAGACACCTTCGACACCTTTCGCCTGCCTATATTTATCAGTGTATCCACAACCACCACATCAGTTACAGACTCAACTTGGTACTCCTGTATTATTGAACCTGGAAGAACTAAAAATTTAATATTCATTAGATTTAAAACATTATTATTTTTTAATTTGTAACTCTGTAAAAGCTAGTTCTCTGAAATTTCAAAACCTTTTCTTTTTAGAATACTCACAATAATAATAACATTCTTTGAATTACCTTGTTTATGCAAAATTTCTAAATTACCAAGAACGAATTAGAAATAGCATACCTTATTATTCTCTTATTATTTGGTGCCAAATTTCCATACCATCTTTCATTTATCCTTTATTTTAGCCTTGCAATGATATCGGAAAATTTATTTGCATCTTGTAGTGTAGTTCAGCCCTTACTATTAGTTTGAACGTACTTTATCCAAATTCATGCTAGAACATTTCAACTTCTACGCATCACTGTCAACAAACTACTTGGTCAATTTATAAGCTGCCACCGATTTCACAATAACAAATGTCAAATTTTACGAATATAGCAATGACACATTTCAATCTTGCCATCTAGTGGTCGTATGTAAAAACATAAAAGGTAACTCTCGTATTTCGCATTTCTAATATCAGTGATCTGCCGTTTGTCATTCTGAATACAAATTTCTAATTCTTATCAAAGTTTAAACTCAATCATCAGAACTTAAATCTCTAAACTTAAAACTCACATATCAAAATAGGATATCTCAAGTTTTAAAACTCTAATACAAATTTCAAATAATTGATCTCTTAACTCAAATCGTATTACTCTTAATTTTAAATAATTTTAACTTATCCCTAATTTCAATTATCAAATTTCAATTCTCATGACTTTTTATCGTTCGCCTCGTTCGTTGTTTTTAGTAAGCATTGACTAATACGTGCTACATAATCAAACTAATAAAACTTCTCTTACCATTTTACTCATGTTCTAACCATTACCTACATACAATTTGTCCATAAACAGAACACCGCTCGTTCCTTCTGACAATTTTTTTTGTATTTCTACTTCATTACTGGAACCATTTTATTCATCATCTAGATTTTCCTGCATGTAAGTTGTCTGTCCCTAAATAAAACAACCCTTTTCCATTTTGATAATTTTCCTCAATACATTTGCTACTTCGTCTTAAATGCACCTCAATCTGTTGTCAATCGCTAAGTATAAATTCTATTAGGAAATAGCTTTACCAGACGTAAATAGTTTGATAGCACGAATAATACCTGAAAAATTATAGCCTGTAAAAGTGTTTCATCTGGAAACGTCGGAAAACGTTTCCAAACGTTTCGTTTTCCTTCCACGGTGGAAGTTCCACCAATGTGTTCCACCATAATCACTTATTATTTGCAATAATTGAAACGTATCACTTGCGTTTTTCACTTTCAAACTACTATCTTAGACAAACAATATTTTCATATCCATTTGTTCCATTTTTTCCATTCACAACCAGAAACGTTTTAGAACGTTCGCCTTCGCAAATTGATTAAATAAGTTTTTCATGAACAAAATTGCATAATTAACTTTTGTAACTGTTCAAGCACACAAACTTAAATTCAATAATATCCGAAACAATGTCTGCGTTGTTTCGGATATTAATTAAGGTAATAATTTGTCACATCACTATTTGTCACTTTCATCAAATTCATAATTTACACAAAACACTGTAAAAATGCAATAAAGCAAGATCCCCAATAAAATAACAGAAACAACATATTATAAAGACGTGCGCGAATCCCATTCACAAGCAGAAACGTCGACTCGATCCCACTTCTGATGTAAACAAATAAGGGATCTATTGTTTAAATAAAACTCAAGTTGTTCACAAACTATTTTATTCTAAGTATTCACTCTTACAACGTAAGAGAACATCTGATCTCTCTATCAAATTCTATGTGTGTTTTATAAAAACCAATTAGTGTAATGAGCCGTCATCGTTATCGTTAATGAGTCGTCATCATTAGTGGGTCCCGATTACGGATGGCATCTAGATAACATTTTATGGTGACGTAACAGGGCTTCGTGGAAGGCTAGATGCTAACATATATATATATATATATATAGATTAGAAGAGGCATAAAAATGTATATTTTCAAAGCATATATGGTTCCAAATTCATTAGGCAGCTGGTAAAAATTGATTCTTGATTGTTTATGATACGAAAAATAAAATTTGTTCAATTATTTAAGTGTATATTAATTTTAATATTAACTCATTTTAAAAGTGATGACTGATATTTCAATTACGGCGCAGTTTTCGCTACTCGCCATAGACGTCAAGTACTCGTTACCACACTGCAAGGTATTAGAAATGGTATTATAGAAAGAACAAACAAGTAACCTGTATCGCATATAACATAAGCCACGGTATAACGCCACTGATGAGGCGTATTACGCCTCATCATTTAATTATCATTTTTAGTATGCTATCGCCAATTTTACAATTTAATTTTCGACCTTTATGTTCTCCATTATTTACGATTACTTACTGTCATGATTAGGCTATCCATATTGCTATGTTGATATGAGGTGGAATATACGTTGCTATGAAAATAATCTTGTGAATATATGTGTGAAAATTATATGCACTTGTCAATGTATTAGAGTATAGTTTTGTTGAAAACATGCTCTACTTTACAGTACTATGTCAATACTTACAATATCTAAAACTAGTTAACAATACATCAACACACAAATTGATTATAAAATAAATGATCATGTTTTTTAATAATTCTTAACATAAGTAAAGAGCTTCTTTGTGCGTTTCTTCTCTCTGTGGCCCACGTGGTCTTTACTTTTAGCACATAAGTGAAACAATCTATGCTTTTACTCACCCTTGAACAGGAAACATCAGGCGCGTACCCAACGAGGTTATTGGTTTAAACCCCCCACAAGCACTCAAAAACACCCAAGAAAAAATGGTGCCACGCTAGGCACAAATGTTTGCTTCTGAATCCTCCTTGACAAAATCCTGGATACACGTCTGTACAACATAGAGCTGGCCTTTCAGAGAAAAAACTCGTCTAATATATATTAAAAATAAAGAATATTGAATATGTGTAAAAGAATAATCCAGAAACGAATCAGGAGTCAGAAACATTAAATAAATATTCGAGTATATAGTTTTAAACAATTCTTAACAGAACGTTAAACAGAATAGATATGTGAAATGTGGGTGTTGTTTTGGTAAACGGTGAATCCAACACAATCCACCGTTACCCACTCCCACCGTTTTTCTACAATCCAGGATCCATATAGGATAATGCATATATTAAAATATTTTAAACTGTCGTAATTTCGGTTCACTGAATTGCATTACTTCAAAGAAGATGTTTATGCAATTTTCATAGACAAGTTCCTGCGGAAACTATTTCTAGGCCCTTTCTATCATTGAAAAAATTCAGGTAATTTATTTTTCAAACACTAAAAGTGTTAGAGATATTATGTAAGCGTAACTTTTCTTACCAAATTTATTACGTTCAAATCCCTCAAAAACTTCCCCTTTAAATTTAAATTATGAATTAAAATATAGCCTATGATCTGTACCGGATACATCTTAAAGCGTGTTGAAAATCTCGTAAAAATAGGTACACCTATTTTGACGTGATGCCCGTACACACAGACACAATTTCAAATTTAAAGGAATATAGACTATCGAAGCTATAATGCGTTTGATCAAAATTTCATCAAAAATATTGGCTTTAAAACAATACGTTTACAAATACTTCCGTTGAAGAAGGATTCGTTAAGTAGGCTACATCCGTAAAAAGTACCCTTGATTGATACTTACATAAGAGAGAAATGCAAAATACTTCGTTAAAGAGGGAATTCATTAACCGATGTACGCACATAAAAATTATCCTCGATTGAGTCTTGAATAAGAGATAAAAAGACTGACGGGCACACAGATCGAAATTAGTTGTTTAATACTAGATTTACAAAACAGTTCGTTATGGCGGGAATTCGTTAACCGAGGTACGCCCGTAAAAAGCACCTTATCATGGAAGTGGAAATATTATATACATATACAAAAATTCTAAAAAAAGACAAAAGTTCTAAGCTAACTATATTAAAGCTATCAAAGTCAAAATTCTAAGAAAAATTTTAATGTAGAAACAGAGCCTCCATCTTTATATATATACAATAAATTATGACAGAATAGGTAAAAATTTTAATATATATTAAGATAAACACTTTTGTATATATTTCACAATATTTTTCACCACCTTAAGAATTTTTAGCGAAACATCGTGTTTCTAAAATAATTAAATACTTTGTCCATTTTATCGTAGAAATTACTAAAAACAATTTGCAGGTGTAAGAAATATATTTAAAATAATTTGACCCAAAACATACAAACAACATTTTTTATTGCAACAGATGAAAATAACAAGAAATGAAATCACAGCAGATGAAAATCACATGAACATAAAATCACAAGAATGAGAGAAAAGAGTTGTGATTACTCAATATAGTCTAATAATGATGTCCTTGTCTGATGTCAATATGGGAAGAACCATGATCAAAGCTACCATGTCCATCAAAGGAAAGATGAGAGCCACCAAAGTCATGATGATCATGTGACTTAACAATGACAGGTACTGGCTTCTTAACGATGATGGGTTCTGGAACATGTACTGGAACTTGTTTGTGCACAGTAACAGGGTATGGTGCTGGGTACGGTACTGGTACTTTAACTGGTACTGGAACTTTGACTGGTACTTTAACTGGATATGGGACATGTTTCTCCACAGTGTATGGTACTGGTTTCTCTACTGGGACTGGGTATGGCTTAGGTACGTGAACAGGGTATGGTTTATCTACTGGATAAGGTACTGCATGTGGTACTGGTACTGGAATCTTCTTCTCTACATGTACTGGGTAGGGTTGTGGTACTGGAATTCCAACTTTCTTGGTTATAGTGATGTGTTTGTGGACTGTTGAGCCAAGATCGATAGGGCCATGGTGGGAAGAAGTTCCGTAACTGGAGCCGATGCTAGAACCGATACTAGAGCCGATGCTAGAACCGATACTAGAGCCGAAGCTGGAACCGTAGCCATGTCCAGAAACACCAATATCCTGATGCAGGTCTAAACTTCCGTGATCTAATCCCAAACTGTGGCCGAAGACACCACGTTTCTGACCTTTCTTTGCCTCCTCTTCTGCGTAGGATGCAGAGAGAGCTAGGAAGAGGACGAAAAGCTGAAAAAGATTCATTCAGTTTATAAACATCACGACAGTAGAGTTTACAAAAATAAATTTAAAAAAATCACTAAGCAACAACCATTATTTCGGTTACAAAATTAAATTCCAATTATTTTTTAATTGAAATTTGAATGAAAAAAAGTTCAGTAATACCTTATTTTCATTAAAACACGTCTTTACCAATTACCGACTTAAGTAAAAATATCACAATAACCACCAAACTCGCTACTGTTCATAGACAACCTTATTTTTTTAGATTATTATTTTTCTTTTCCTTTTTTTTTTTCAAACCATCGTTTTCAACGCTCCTGTTCTATATACTTTAAAATTTGTTTGTTTAATTAAATTGAGAAGAAATGGTTATGGCCTGCTATCGAGTTCTATTTGCGTAATTTGCGTAAATTTATCCCATGTAACTGTCTTCTGTTTAGTACTCTAAATACTAGGAATGTATTCTAAACGTTATCCAAGATAATACCGTATTAATTATTTCTCAAAATTGTATCTATAAAAACAAAATTAGTTCCTAAAAGGCATTTAAAACGCATCACTAAAGGATCCGATTGGATGTAAATAAATTTCTAATTAAATAGTAACTGTAGCTATTAAATTATTGTAGCTATTTTCGGCATAATAATGTCCCGTAGCTGCAGTATAAGAAGAAATTATAAATATATTTTCATATTTAACACTAATAGCCTTCATCTATTAAACAACATAAATATCATTTAAGTTTGAATCAGGATCGAACGTGACACCTTTGGTACGAAACGCCGTTCAAAAATAACGCAGTTGTTAACAAAGCTAAACTGTGGTTTATATCAAACGGCCTCATCTTAAATGATAGCAAAACTCAACACCTTTTATTTGCATTGAGAAACCATAATTTTGACAACCCAGACTTCGTAAATTTCTTGGGTGTTCATCTCGACCCCACCCTCAAGTGGCATCATCACGTTAGCTCCCTATCCAATAAATTATGTAGCACTGTATATCTATTAAGAAATCTTATGGCCTCAGTTTCCAGAGAAATTGTTCGCATTACTTATTTTGCATTGTTCCAGTCGCAAATATCCTATGCCATTTTAGCCTGGGGACATTCTCCGGCGGCAGAAAGAATCTTTTCCTTACAACGACGAGCTGTAAGAATTCTGGCCGAAGTCTCTTACCAAAGCGACTGTAGGTTTTGTTTCCCTGAACTGGAAATTATGACACTGCCTTCTCTATTTATTTACAATTCCCTATTGTATGCCCACAGAAACTTCAATGAACTTGTAACACATGAGCAGGTACATAACTACAACACTCGAAATAAAGGCAAAATCTATCCAACCTATATAAATCTCCAAAAATCAAGAAATAGTACTAACTATTATTCAGTAAAGTTCATGAACTTACTGCCTAATAATTTTAAATCTGACTGTTTTAATACTTTTAAAAATAAAATAAAAAAAATTTTAACAGACAATCCATTTTATTCTGTCAATGAATTCTTATTTTATAAATTTTAACGTGCTTGCTAGCTAGTCTCTCTGAACTCTTCTTTTAATATTTGGTATTATATTTATTTATTTTTTCTTCTATTTTAAACTATTATTTTGTGTATATTTTGTGTAATTATGACTGACTTTAAACAATTTATGTATTGTAACATAGTCAATAAATTATATTATTATTATTATTATTATTATAGAAGGGGGGTTTGTAGTCTCGCTAGTACCGTTCAGGTTTGCCCGCAACGTGTTCGGCACAGACGAGACGCTCTTCTCTAACCTTCACGAGAAGGTCGAGAGAGCTTTTTCCCAGCAATCGGTCGCATCCCAAACCCTGGCGATATGCGACCGATGGGCTCACACCAGATCCAGCGTCCGCACAATGCGAAGCGATCCGAGCAGCACTGCTTTTTGCAATCTGCAGACCAGAGAGGTAGCAGATGGTCTGCAGACGGGAATGATCTCGATTTCCCTCTTAAAAACAGCTTTAAGGCCACCCAATACACCCAAAATCAAGACTACGAGCTTTACAGAATAACCCGGGTACATTTTTCTTAGCTCGGACAAGAGGTCCAGGTACTTGGTTCTCTTCTCGTCCTCTTTGAGATTGATATTTTTCTCAGCTGGACAGGATAATTCGATGACAAAAATGTCTTTTGTCTCGAAATCCAGCAGGACGATGTCCGGTTTATTGGCTGAGAGAAGCTTAGTGGTAGAAAATGCATAATTCCAGTAAATACGACATCTGGAATTTTCCACCACTGCTTCAATGTCAGTGGGAGCGTAAGGTAAGACAGGTATTGTGTCAATACCATATTTCTGTCGTAAAAAAGAAGTAAAAAACTCGAAGAGCAGAATTGTGTCGTGATATATAACTGGATTGAGCTAAAACGGGACACGCAGAAAGTACGTGCATAAGCGTTTCAGGGTGACGTTTACATAGTCTACATTGTGTAGACATCGCCGTCTTTGATATTATGTGACGATAAACTAAAGTGTTCATGACGCCATCCTGGCACGCAAGCACAAAACCTTCCGTCTCGGACTTGAGACCTGCAGACCTGGGAAAAGTAAAGGTTAGTTCCCGAGACAAACCGGTGGTCTCAATATGCTTGTAGAACACGGAGTGCATGTTTTTCTCCATGTGTTCTTTAACAAGCATATCGTGCTCTGCTTTTCGTATGCGGGAACACATCCTTTCTATGTCTCCGCATCCGAGGACTACACCAGAGTTGGTTGCCTCAGGACTCAGATCATGCCGTTCTAATTTCTCTGCTGCTCTTCGAGCTGCTTGAAACAGAAATGCCCCTTTCCCCGTGAATTCGTGAAGAGTAACGAACTTCAATAAAGGATCCTGACTTCTCAGCACTTGTTTTGCTGTACCCAGGACGACTCGATCGTGCAAACACTCCAAGCTTAATAATCCCCGACCTCCCAGATGACGAGGGAGGTATATGCGTTGCACAGAGGAGTTCGGATGAAGACTGCGGTTGATATTCATAATTTTTCTGGTCTTCCTGTCAAGAATCTTGAGATCATCGACTTTCCATTTCATAACACCAAATGTATATGAAAGGACTGGAACAGCAAATATATTTGTAGCTTCTACCTTGTTCTTGCCTGACAGACAGGATCTCCATATCTGTCGAAGGCGCGCTAAATACCTGCTGCGAAGGGTCTGTATTTAAAACAGCATGCTTTGCTTAAATAATTTTACAGTAAATGTTCAAATAAATGTTCAGGATTAGAAAAGTTTGCTTCAATATGATCAAATACTTCAGAATTTTCGCAACTCCTAATGACTTTTTGCAAAATTCCAACAAACAATAATAATATTAGATTCTCATCACCTAGGTGGCTCATAGATGTTCCAAATTCTCTGTTTCTCTGACATTATATCAGGGCTGTTCAACCTTTTTGTATTTGGGATCTACTTTTTTTGTATATATATTACCACGCTCGGGGAGCGTCCTTCCTCGGGAAGAAGATTTTGAAAAAATTCATTACATATTGCAATTTCAAAGCTGTTTTTCATGTAAAACTAACCTAATACGCAAAACAAAATTTACAAAAAAATGTTTATAAAGATTCTTCATAGGCCCTCCAAGACTGCACTTTTATAACCGTCGGGTTAAAAGTGCAGTCTTGGAGTGTATCGTGTATATTCAAGGAATAACAATCTTAAAATATATTTAAAAGGTACGAAGAGCTTTTCTCAACCTATTTTAAAACTCTACTGCGCTCAAAAACTAATTGAATTTCAAAATGACAGTTCAGTTCAATTGTTTTATTACCAACTCTCACAATTTTCATCCGTCTTTATTTAAACAGTGTTTATAGGCTTTTCCAAACATTTAAGCGGAACTAACTGGAATTTTCATTTTTATAAGTTGTGATGAGCTCTCCTTTTAAAGTTTGTAGTGGGCTTTTGGTAAACAAAATGATCAAAAGCCTCAAATAAATGGTAAAAGTTACTATGCTCTATGTCAGCTTAGAAAAATGTGTGTTAGAAGAAAGGGGCTGTTTGCCCTTGTTTCTGATTAGTTTAGAACACCATCCCTATTACAATGTTAAAATATTGTTTTTAGTCCAAGTTGACAGATGTTCAGTGTCGTACATTGGAAATATATATTATTTATATTATTTTATATTTTTCGTATATTTTGTTATTATTTACATATTTAGACTTTTATTTATATTCTTGGTGTAGATTTTATAGAGAAAATTCTCCATGTAATTTGTTTTTATATGTTTTTATGCAGTTATATATTTATTATGTTATCTGACGAATAAATATTTTTTGACACTTGACAATTAACAAATCAAGATAGAGAACTAATGTGAGGCCAAAAGACTAATGTGAACCCAGCTGATAGTGCCCAAAAAAGAAATTATTGATATAATTTTTAGACCTTCATATACAGGGTATTAGGTAAATGTCCGGCATAATTTTAAAGGCAGCATTGTTGGCTCATTTAGAGCTAAAAAGTCCTTAACCATTGTTGGATAAGATGCGTATATATATTCGTATTAGGAACCACTAATATTTTGTCTGTGCCGGACATTTACCTAACACCCTGTATACATATATTTTTAATTTTTATTTACAATAAATATTTAAATAAGAAACTTTAGCTCTAAAGATATATTGTTGGTTTTATTGCTTTATTTAAACTTTTTAAGCCAAATTTCTTTATATATAGTACATAATTTTTAAACTTAATATTTTTTTAACTTTTTCAAATTTCCCATTATACTGAATTTATGTCGTATAAATAACGTAAGTGTATTATCTGCCTTGTTTATTTCAATATCTTATTAACCAATTCCTTTTTTATATTAAAAAAAATCACTTGCTAAGCCTGTTATGGGCATGCTCTAGTTGTAACTTATTTTAAATTTCCCGCTATACTGTGTTTTTTCTGTGTAAATCGTACTCGGTACGCAGCGCTATCTACTTTTTTCTAATTGAAAATAGAGTATAAAAACAAAATCGAGATCCGCTTAAATTTAAGAAACAGGGTATAGTTTAGATATTGTTTAAAAAAATAGTTACTGCGTTTCTGAATATAGAAATAAATTAAACACTGTCTAAACAGAGTTTAATTTAATTTATGATAACAGTTTTTTCTTTGAATAGCCCGGTTAGAAATTACAACCCTGTATGAACTGGGATTCGAACCCAAGGCTAATGATTTTCAAATCTACCAACACCAACAAGTCGGTGCGAGAAAATTTGCACTAGAACTCTTAATTATTGAGATTTAAATTCTTGTTCTTTTACTACTTTTACCCCCTTCAAATATAAAAAATTCTACCAAATTTTGTAAAAAGAAAATTAATGATAAATTTCTAACTTAAAAACACGTAAACTAAATTTATTTACCGTGGTTTTCTTCATGATAGACTACAATGAGAATCACTGAAGACTGATATCGTTTCTGCAGTTCCATCCATTTATATAGCAGTACGAAATGTGAAATTAATCTGAAATGCTAGGTTTCACACGATTCGGTCATGGATTTTTGTTTATTCGGAAACTTACCAGAATTATATTAAGTCATTTAGTTCCTTTAATTACTATAACTATAATGAATAATACAAATTTTTCTTCAAGTACAATTATTAAAATTGCATTACGAAAGTGTATCATTATTATTATGATGCATTATATTTGTTACAACAGACAGGTAGGATGTTAATTTTCTGTAATTATTGATTAACAGATGCAAATACAAGAGAGTGGATTTGATTGCTTTATAAGTGTGAACAATAATGCATATTAATTATTACATTGGAAACTATCAGCTACACCAGCAATTCTCAACAGGGGCTATATGGCTCCCTAGAGAGCTATGGCGTATTTCTTGAGGGTCACGGATAACAAACGAAAAATTGGGGGCAACGGAAACTTCTGTGTGGCCCACAAATATATATATATATATATATATATATCTTCGCGACCTTTTATTCTAATTATGAAGACTGTACACTACGGAGATAATAAGAAATGTGGCAAAACAGATGAAATAACAGAACTATGAGCTTTGTGTAGAACACTAAAACAAAAGTTGATTGGATCGCTTGGATCGTTTTGGAGGAAAATGTTCTCAATTCTAAGAGATGGCGTTGTTCAGGTTAAAATTTCACAAGCGTTATCCGTACACAGCACAAACAAATTCAGGTCAGCTAATGTATTACTTGTTTTGCTTCTTTTAATAAAAAATAATGTATAATTTGTATAATATTATTTGGTTATTAAAAAATTATTTGAAAATAAATTCTTCCTTTTCATTTAGCAATTTCATAAAAGCATCCTACAAAAGGCTAACGTAACAACATGGTTACTATAGTGTTCCCAAAAGGAATTAGCCACTCTCACTTATTGATTCCAGTAATGACTGACAGTATAACCATTAAACCTGCTGAGTTTATGTTTCTGTTAACAATAGTTGCCAGAACGTTAATAATATGTAAATGTTTATTTCACATTCTATATCTAAATCCTAGCAACCTCAAATAATTATACATATGGCTAACTTTGTATTGAAAATCTATTCCGTCCACTTCCAACTTTTTTATTAAAAGATGCACAGTTGGCACTATATTTTGCGAATAAATGTCGTATATTTTATTTATTATTGTTTAAGACATAAAACTATCTATTTTCTTGATAACTTGTAAATCGGGTCGTTTTCGCTGCTGATTTTTGCCACGAGCAATGGTTCGTTGAATTGTTCTGTATGGAACATTCCGCATTAATTCCGCAGTTCTAAGTGTAGGTTTGTCATTACCTTCCGAAACTAACTTTTTATAAACGTTCAGTATCAGAACTTTGCAATCTTCTGACAAATGACATTTTCCTTTAGTATCCACGTCCACATTTTCGCATTCCACGTCAACGTCCAGATTTTCGCACTCAAAATCACTTAGCACAGATTCACTATTTTCATACAGAAATTAGGAATTTCTCCAAAATCAAATGGTCGTTAAGAACCATGTTGTTAATATATGCACGCTATGAACGTTGAAAATTAACTAACAAACAATTATTATATATTATGTGTATAACATCCCCTAAAATTTAGAAACAATGGGATTATAAATTTGTAAAATATCGTTAATGGTTTTTACGAAATTTCAGTTGAGCTAGTGTTATATCTATTCAATTTAAAATTACAACTCCCTTAATATCTCTTATATTCCGCTCCGTGCCTTGGTCTCTTCATCCGTCAATGACTTATTTCCTGTTTAACAAACTAATTTCGAACTGATCGGCCACTTACGACTAACGAGTTATAAAAAATCATTTTCGAGATCAGAAGTTACTAACATAGTAAACCTTATATGTCCTTTTTTTTAGTTGAACGGCTCAAGAACAATGCATGCCAAAGTTCAACTCTGTTGGATGACTTGTATGACTAAGGACACATGAGGACAAGTGAGTGACGATATAACGATTTTCTTGATTAAACCTACGAAATCCCAAAAATATATTTCAATGGTTTTATTCCTAACAGCGAAGAGTATTTCATAATTATGTTAAAGAATTATTAGCCAGCCATCTAGGGCCGGTTTCTGAAAGCTTAGCTGGATTAATCTTTTGGTTAAACTCTGTTACAATATGACAATCACATAGGTAACCATAGCAACAATTTTATAACTATTTGGTTATAGCTAACTAGGCTTTCAGAAACCAACCCATGTGCTGATATAAGCATGCATTACCGACATAAAAGGTGACTGTCGTGTACCATTATCAATGAAACAGATCTATTCTGATTTATATACCGAAACATTTCATGATCATTCTTTTCCTAGTGCTTCAACAATCTTCATTTATGTAATACTACCAGAACACAATGGCCAGAAAAGGTGAATGTTTGGGCAGGTTTGGTAGGAAGGCATATTATTGGTCCTTTTTTTATAGACGGAAATTTTACTTCCCAAAAATATCTGGATTTGTTAGAAAATAGAGCAATATATATTCCAGGTGGAGTGTGATTTCAACACGACGGTGCCCCAGAGCATAATGCCAGAATAATTAACACATTTTTAAATCATACATTCCCTCGATGTTAGATTGGACGTGAGGATGAAATAAAATGGTCTGCTAGGTCGCCGGACCACCCAACGATTTTTTTTTATTGGAGATATATGACAAGCAAAATTTTTAATGGCCAAAATTTAACCATTGAAGAACTAAAAGCTAGAATATAAAATGAATCCCACAGGACCGATGCAATTAATAAATGTTATGTAAAATTTTTACGACCGTTTGGAGCATTGTTTGGCAGTGAATGCAGGAATATTTGAAAATTTGTTGTAGATTATTTTAATATTATGTTTTTTCCAAATTTAAAATTTTATGTTTGTTTAATTAATATATTTTTAATTTTTCATTCCTATTTATTTCCTAAAAAACATGTTTTGCGTTTATTTATTTCTATAATCGAGTAAGCAATGCAGTAAGTTTTATTTTAAAATAAACGCATTTTACATTGCTGTCAATCAACGGTTGTTATAGAAAAAAAACCTTTTTGTTCTATGATGAAACAAACTCACGGTATAATTGTATGCAGTGACGGTTATTGAACCAACCTGGTCTATTCCAATTTGCCTAGGCAAGATAAAATTTGCTAGTCTGTTACTGATTTTAAGTCACAAATGTAACTTACAGGTAAAAAGTCCTCTTCATATCATGATAGAAGAAGTGAATTTAGTTTTGCCTAGAGAGATAAATGTTCAAGTATCAATTAAATTTCGCAGCAAAATAACTAATAATGATAAGATCAATAGTTCTTTTTTAAATCTATTTATTGCTGGTTCAACAAAAAGAAATGTTATTCACAGTAGTGGTAACAAGTAAAAGAAACTAGCTTAATAACATGGTACAAACTTAACTATCCTAATAGTACTTAAAATGTAACTTATAATGTGTCACTTATGTCTGTTGTATGTATAGTTTCTGGTATCTATGCTTATATTTAATCTTAAATTATCAATGTCACTGTCACTGTCGTTGCTGCTGTTGTATATGTCTAGGGTAGCTGTCTTTTCTGTCTAACGTGTATACCTTTTTGGCCAATGTTGTAGTTTATCGCTGTTTCACAATTTTTTATACTATTAATAAAACCTTTGGTAACTTTTCTAATAAATGATTCTATAGTTGGTATATTTAATTCCTGGTGAAGTTGATCATTCCGGATGAACCATGGGGCGTTGACTGCTATTCTTAGAATTTTGTTTTGCAGCGTTTGTATTTTGAGGATATTGGTTTTGGAGTTGTTTCCCCAGACTTCGCAAGCGTACATAACAGAGGTCGAATTAGCGATTTATAAAGTAGCAAGGCACATTTTACCTCGAGCTTCAATTTTCTATTAATCAAGAAAAGGAGCTGGTGTAGTCTTTGATGAGCAAGCTGAAGTTTAATTTTAATATGAGAAGTCCATGTAAGTCGTCCGTCGGGATGCACTCCTAGGTATCTTACTGTTGTTGAGTTCCAACATATTGGTTGTTCGTTTATACGAATCTGTTGTGGATGTGAGATTCTCTTGAGTGAAAATAATTTTGCATTCACATTTATTAGTGTTAAGCAAAATATTCCACACTTTGAGCCATTGGCAGATGGTTGTCACTGCTTTTTGTAATTCATTTTGTTCAATTTATTTATATATAAATAAATATTATTATTATTAATAGCTTTGTCAAGGCATTCGTCCTGTGTTATAATCGCTGTGTCATCTGCAAACATAGCAATAACTCCCAATCAATAGTTTTAAAAGCAGTGGATATATTCCTCGTTATCTCAGTTGCCACCAATGATGTGTCTGAAGAGATTTGTGAGTACTTTGATCAAACAGTTTATCTGACAGATAATTAATTTAACGATGTTATCACAAGTTTTGTCAGACAATAACATATTTTGTAACGTATTAATACTGTATTAATAAGTAATGCATTGTTTCAAAATTATTTAACATTAATTATCAATATTACACGGTATTACAAATGAAATATTTCAGGAAACTCATGTTAAATGCATTTACCTAAATAGCACAGCAATTCGCGATTTCAAAATAATTGTAAATAAAATATAACTGAAGTGCTAAAGATTATTGATACATTCAATTGCAGATATATTTTTATTTTGATAAATGACCTGATAATAAAATTACAAAAACAAATAAATAATATTTTTAATTATCTTAATAAATAAATAATTAACATGATATAGGTCAATCTTTATTATGATTAGTCATGTTTCTATTTATGAAGGGAAAGTTTGTTTATAACAAGAAGGTGGGGAGACAATAATAAAAATAAGAGACCAGCATGCACAGATCTATCGTCCTCAAACAAAGACATTTAACTCTAATATAAAATCCATAATGTTGCACAAATATGAAACTGGGAAAGCTTCTATCGATATTAACAAAAATATCCATTCTTGGAAGTTTGAAGATAATTCTTAAAGTTTGCAAGTCGACATTTAAGTATAATGAAACAGTTTAAAGAGAAACAAACCACACAGTGTTACTTCGTGAAATTAGAAGGAAAGGGAAAATGCGGAAATCGATGAAACACTACTTGAGAATACTTAACAATACTTATTCAGACTTCCAAGAGAATAGAGAAAGATAAAGACCAAGAAGGCAAATATCTTGGATGCATTATTTTATTATTATGGGGTTTGTCAGGTCTTGACAAGCGTCTACTAATCTCAAACTTCAGCAACCTTTTGAGCCGCGTCATACTAGAGACTAGTGGAGCTAAATACACACGACTGCATCCCAAACCCTGGCGATATGCAGCCATTATTATTATTATTATTATTATAATTATTATTATTATTATTACTATTATCAATCTATAACAAACCAAAAATTCTTCAGATTTCCAATGTCCAATATTTTCTATTTTGACATTGATACTCGTCCAGTCATTTTTCGTTCATCACTTTTCGAATTCTATTTGTCAAATTTGGATTTAACTTTACAGATCACAGATAATTTTGGTAGAATCACCTGAAACAAAATGCATCATTGAAGCAAAGCAAAGTTACATTAAAATAACGAACATGATTACTTAACTATTATACAAGGTGTCTCAAAAGAAATTTTATATTTATTTAGCTTACTGCGTGAACGCAACGTATCTGAGGGGCGCGGGGGTTATGTCAATCGGTAGCCTGGCTCTTGGGAATTCAGTCGCTATGAAGCGTTTCTCGGGAGCAGACCGCGCGTTATGCGTGCGAGAGTTTTACAAAAACGGTGATTTGGCGACTGTAGCGCGTAGAAAATTCTGCAGTATTCGAGGTTTTCGCCACTTAAATGATGCGCCAAGCATTCCTCTCATTCGAATTGGGTTAAAAAGTTTGAAGAGACTGGTACAACGCTGGATAAATCAAAATCCGGGCGACTTAGGTCATCAAGAACGGTAGAAAACGTGGAGAATGTTAATCAGTCTGTTCGTGACGACCTGAACCTTTTAATTCGGAAGCGCGCAAGTGCTTTAAATGTGCATAGATCATCATTACATCGCATTATGCACAAAGACCTAAAGCTGCACCCCTACAAAATTCAATTGGTGCAAGAATTAAAGCCCCAAGATGCCAGTCAGAGGCTTAATTTCGTAAATCAGGTGATTGAGCGATTTTCAACGTTTACCAACATTTTGTTTTCAGATGAAGCGTATTTTCATCTTAATGGCTACGTAAATAAGCAGAACTACCGCTACTGGAGTGCAACGAATCCGAAACGCAAACATCAGAAACCCCTACATTCGCCTAAAGTGACCGTATGGGCTGCGATGTCGGCGCGAGGAATTATCGGCCCTTACTTTTTTGAAGACGAAAGGGGGCGTGCAGTTACAGTGAATTCGGAGCGTTATGTGGAGATGTTAGACAACTTCTTGGTACCTGAACTGCAAAACTTTCCTGGCTATAACCAAACAACATGGTTCCAACTGGACGGAGCAACTTCACACACGTTCAATATGTCTCTGCCACGTGAAATTTTCTCAGGCAAATTGATCTCCCGGAGAGGTGACATAAATTGGCCTCCACGCAGTCCAGATTTAACCCCTATGGACTTTTTTCCTATGGGGTTATCTTAAATCTAAAGTTTACGCCAATAAACCGACTTCACTGGCGCATTTGAAAGAAAATATCCGTCACGAAATGGCAGCCATCCCTGAGTCCACCTGCCGAAACGTCATTAGTAATTTTACTGTTCGATTAAATGAGTGCCGAGAACGCGAGGGTCTACATTTAGACGATATTATTTTTAAGAAATAAATCCCCAAAAAGTGTATTTTAATAATTAATAAACATTTTTTCTATATACGGCTTATTTTTTTTTTTCTATCCACTAAATATAAAATTTCTTTTGAGACACCTTGTATGTTTCGTATCTTACTCAGGGATGGGGAGTCGGAGCCGGGAGCCGGGAGCCGGGAGCCGGGAGCCGGGAGCCGGGAGCCGGGAGCCGGGAGCCGGGAGCCGGGAGCCGGGAGCCGGGAGCCGGGAGCCGAATAAAATTGAATTGAATTTAAGAGTTCGAAACTCTTTAATTCAATTTTTATCAAACGAAAGCAAAATAAATATATTACCAGAATTTTTTAAAGCACGGAAACAGGCAACACATTTTGCTTTCTGTTCAAGGACAAAAATGAAATTAAAAATATTCAATACCGGTTTTACCCGGTTTCCTGCTTTCCAGATTAAAATTTGAATAATACTGCTAGTATTAACAGATTAATACGATGCAGTAAAGATATTTGTTTTTACTCATATCCATTTTATCCTTTTCTGTATACTCTGTTTACTATGTTTAAGTGGAACTAAACTGGATTTTTAGTTTCTTAAGTTGGAACGAGCTTCTTGATTATTTCATGTTGGCAGCAAAAATGTAAATGTCAAAAGGAAAAAATTACATATTATGAAAAATAAAATATATAAAATATACAATAAAAATTTATGAAAACTAATTCCAAGGCCGATTTCCGACTATTTTGATTTTTTTTTGTTTTATTATTTCCGTAATATAATTTAAAAATGATAATATAATCATAAAATGTTTTGCCTATTGTAACTGAAATTGTATTACTGATATTTCATGAAAAATTCGTGAAACAGAGTTCTAAAATAATGATTGTAGCAAGTTTTTTGCCTCACCAGAAAAAATATGCTTCTCGGACTTAGAAGGTTTTGCAAGTAAGCCGACGATATTCGAAAATTTGTATTAAAAATGACACCGAAAAGTCAAGATGAAATGAAAATGACTTATTTATAAAAGCAGCTCACTCCAACCCAAGATATTTAATGTAAGTATAGTCCATTTCTTTAGTATCAGCGGAACTAGATATTACCATTTACAATCTTTTAACGATTGAATGCAGTGGCGGATCAAGCCTTCGCCGGTCCAAGACATTTTTGATTTTCGGGCCCCCAACCTATGATTTACGGGCCCTCAACCTAGAGGCGTTCAAAGTGAAGAGCAAAAAAAAGGACCTCACCTCCCAAATCCAAGTGAAGAGCAAAAAAAGGACCTCACCTCCCAAATCCAAGTGAAGAGCAAAACAAAAAAAGGACCTCACCTCCCAAATCCAAGTGAAGAGCAAAACAAAAAAAATGGACCTCACCTCCCAAATCCGGGCCCTTGAAAATTACGGTCCCAGGACAAATGTCTTGGGCACTGTTTGAATGAGGCTTTTTATCATTTTGTTTAACAAAAGCCTACTTCTATCGTTAAAAAGTGAGCTTAAGCGATAACTTAAGAAAATAAAAAATACATTTAGTTCCACTTAAAAAAAAAGTTTACGATTTATAAGTGAAAGGAGTCGGAGTCGGAGTCGGAGTCGGTAATTATTCTGATGACTCCCCATCCCTGATCTTACTACATATACGGTAGAGAAGCATACAATTTTTTCACAGGACTTATGCCGTAGAATTTCTTTCTTTGGGAAGGAAACTCAGATATGTTCAGAGTTTAAAAAAGAAAATATTTCAAATGTAATAAGTACCTAGTGTTTTTAAAGAGCTTTATCACTCATATTAAAAAAAATCGTTATTTTTGAATATTGCTAGTCCTTCAACAGCTATGGATGCGGCTTCAACATCATTAGTATTTCCACCAGGAGTCCGAAAATGCTCTACCAAAGTTTGAATTTTTTCAATATAATTCTCCCCACTGTCATTATTATGCCATTTTAGTGCGTGTATTTCTCTTTTAATATTTAGTTCTTCTTTGATTGATTTAACTTTATGAATTTGCTTCAGTTTAATCCACCCTTCTCTTACATTTTCGGTATTCAGTATGAACTGGATCTGTGCTGAGCTTACAGGCTTTACCAAAAAATTCATGGCTTGACTGTTTTTTTCATCCATTTTACCTGACATATATTATTATATGCCTTAATTCTTTTACTCCTAAATATAATTTGGCTTTGAAACTCTATACAGTATAATTTTTTCATTCTATTTTTAGTGTTTTGTAGTTATGACCACCAAAAATCCCTCATAACGTCAGTCATGTGTCTCACTATCTGTCTGTACGGTAGAAATTATAGATTAACGGCTTAACATAGAAAGTTGAAATTTGGCGTACTTATACAACTCCTTCACCTAAAAAAATTGAGTTAATAAAAATATTAATAAAAAAATAAATATTTTTTTTTTAATTTGGCTGACATTCCAAATGAAACCTCTTAAACCTTGAATCAATAAGCAAATTTTTATTTTTGAAATATCATTTTTTATGGGATTTTTGCCAAAAAGTTGTAAAAACCTTTTGTCTCTCGCCCTATCTCTCAGAGGCGTTGATCTAAAAATCTGAAAAAAAAATCTCCATGAACATTAATGGGAACCGGTATAGTTCAACAAGAATTTTTGATCCAATTAGTTTTTCGATAAATGTGTATTTTTTTATGTCGTCAGTAAAAAAAAAACTTTGATTATAAATTTATTGTGTGGTCAAAAGAAAGCACATAAGACGTTGAATACGGAACGAAAAGTAGTTTTTTAAAATTCGTTTTTTTAACACGATTTTAGCCAAAAATGTGCCTAAAAAAGTTTTTCTCGCCATCTTTTACCCAAAGATGTTACACTAAAAATTTGAAAAAAATATTAGTAATGTACATTGATCTGAGCCAGATACATAGCAGACAGGAATTTTTGATCCGAACACGGTTTTTGTAAAATATTGCAGATTTTGACAAAATTAGTTATTTTTTAATTCATAGCTAAATTATGGCTAATAATGTAATAGATATTTTGCATTTATGGCTAAGATAGTTTGTATATGTTTCGAAAATAAATGTATAATAAAAAATATTTAGTAGCTGAGGACCAATTTTGAATACCACACTACACTCTACACTGTAGCTGTGGGGTGTAGTTTGTAGTTTTCAGATATTTTATTACACTATTACACTATTATACGTTGTGATTCAACCTTTTGTTTTTAAGGTATCAAAGAGGAATAAATCATTTATAGTAATGAAATATTTATAAATCAAATAACACATTGTCAATAGTGAGAAATAAGTTTCTGAAATTGAAAAAAATAAAGCCATTTATCAATATGTATCTTATTAATATATGGTATTGAAGACTTAAATACGAAGCAAATGCAGAAAAAAAATCTGGGATTTTTGGCAAGTTAATTAAATTTTGTTTAAAAAATTTAAATGAAAGCTCTGAGTACTCAAATAATGAATCAAAATGATTATCAAAAATTATATATTAATCACATCAAATAATTGTGATGTGATTATAGAGCAAATATTCGTAGACATCCAGTATTATGTTGGCTTCTTACACTTATTAAATACCAACAAAACCATGAAATTTGTGAAAATTCACACTTCACATAAATTTTTACCGACCGCCAACAAATATAAGGGAGGTATTGTGATCATACCGATTTTGACATTTCTAGATTTCAATGGATCTCCACAAATTGAGGTCCCTTCATAACGTTTTGACTATTTTTAGCATTATGTCTGTCGGTCTGTCTGTTGGTCCGTGTATACGTGCAGAGCAAATTCGGCTGAAAGGATTTTGATGAAACTTCATATTTGAGCTTTTGACATCAATGGCACGAGTTGTTCAAATTTTGGTAAAAATCGGTTAACTAGAGATGTCAGTTTACTCGTGTCGGAATTAAGATTTTTGCGAATATAACAGAGAAATATTTCGAAAAAATTTATATAAAAAAAGTAGCTATAAAAGCAATAACTAACAACTTTTATTTGAGACATTTTTTGATAAAGCAGCATAAATTAAACAAGTACTTGTGGTGGTCACAGCTAATTTTTTCTATTTGTGGTATATTATCAGTGGCCTAGTCAAGGGGGGGGGGGGCGACGGGACTGGGCTATTGTTTGATATAAACATCAATATCCAACAGCAGGGGTGTCGAACTGATTTGGGTCGCAGTCTATTTTACATACAAAATGATAAGCTGTGACGGAACTTTAAATATCCCAAAGGGTTTCTTGAGATTTTTTTTATAAACAGGAAAGGGGAAGAGAGTATATTTTACATTTTTAAATATATTTTTCCCCTAAATAAGCTCAAGTGATTTTGATTACAGCTTCAGGGATCGCAAAAAATAAGGTTGAGGGCCGTATGCCTTTCGTATATATTTCGGCCCTCCCCAAGATAAAATCCTGTCTGCGCCACTGTATATTATTATTAATGTTTCTAAGTATTCTGTTGCATCTGGGTCCATAACCAATTGTTAGTATATTCTATATATAAAACTCAATTAATACAAGATATCAAAATATATTAGAACATTTATAGCAGTGGTTCCCAAACGTTTCGGTTCCTGGCGCCCTTAATATATCAGAATTTTTCTGCGGCGCCCCAAGTCAAAACATTGGTCTAACTAACGCAATTGCAGGAATATTGGAATATTTCCACGGCGCACAGTTTGGGAAATGCTGATATAGATAAAAAGTAAGTATTAGTTTATAAAGATAGTTAAAAAAAAGGAGGCAGGCTAACATTTTATCGGCTCTGAGCCTTACTGCGGACTGTGTTTTTTTAAATTTTTTGTGCTGAAAATGTCCAAATTTTAAACATTAATTCAAAAGTGACAATATATATGTGATCTAAGGCCAACAAAATTCGAAATTTTTTTCTACTATAATTTTGAAATTTTGTTCAAAATCCAATTTTAGCCAAAATATTGTTTTAAGCTAATTTTGGGGTGAGGATTATTAGATAAAATTTAAAAAAAAATCATGTTTCCTAGTTTTTGAGTCAGAGCCGATTTGGTTTAATTTTTCACAAAAAATTCCAAAAATTTTGCCCAAACTTCAAATTGGACCAAATTTTGTTGATCTATGACCAAAAATACATATTTATACAAATTTTCAATATAATCGCAGACAAAAATGTTCGATTTTTTCGATTTTTGGCCATTTTCAAGGGTTTTGGACTACTGCTCATACAAAACTTAATAATCGGTTTATTAAAGCCTAATTTATTTTTAGACTGAACAATCTAGGTGGATTTTAAAAATATTTGTCATAATCTCAAAACGCATTAAACGATTAATGCCCCAAATTATTTACAGAGTAAATAAATTACGGACAATCCAAAAATTTCAACCGCAGATCGCTAGCTCAAACTCTTTTTGAGTTCGGCGTTTTTCAATTCACAATTTTCACAAATAATGTATGATAAATAATACCATTAAAAAAAAATTGTCGTAATCTCACAACACGTTAAATGATTAAAGCCCCAATTTGTTTCTAGATTAAATAAACTACGGAGAATCAAAAAATTTTAACCCTGAGGTCGCTATCTCAAACCGTTTTAGAGTTGTGCTTTTTTTAATTCACAATATTCACAAATAATGTAATCTCATAACGCGTTAAACGATTAAAGCCCCAAATTTTTTCTATACTAAATAAACTACGGAGATCTTTTAGATGCCTATAACCCAGTGGTGCCCAAACTTTTTCGGTTCCCGGTGCCCTTAATGTATCAGAATTTTTTCGCGGTGGCCCAAGTAAATACTGGTCTAACTAACGCAGTTGGAGAAATATTGTAATATTTTTGCGACGCCCCTGTAACACACCTGCGGCGCCCCAGGTTGCCACGGCGCACAGTTTGGGAATCGCTGATTTATTGTATTTATTTCTACAATCCTATTTTTTTCTATTTTATAAGTGCTATCATAACAAAATGAAAACTTTTAATACAATGTCAACATTTTCAGGATCAACATTTTGCTTTACTGCAAATGAAAACTTTGTTCGTCCATCTCTTGAGAAAATTCACTTTGATTCCGAATGAGAAGACAGCAGTTACTTTACAGCTGAGCAGAGTTAATTATAATTTAATATCGCAAGGAGGTTTCCAGCTCTCTTTGAAACCACGTGATTTATATTAAATGTCAATATTGTTATTCTTTAACAAGATTGCATAGTTATTGTCGATACTACAAAATATATATATATATATATATATATATATATATATATATATATTGGTGTATGAAACCTAATAATAAAACTGATTTAAGTTAAAATAATATTTATTATATTAAGTTGGTTATTTACATTTTTTAGGGTTTTGTATGTGTGACCATAAAAAATCCCTTATAAATTCACTCATGTATACAACAGAAATAGTAGCCAAACGGCTGAACATAGAAAGTTGATATTTGGCATGCATTTGTGCAACTCTGACCCACATATAAAAAAGAATAATAATATATATTTATTGGAACCAGAATATTGGCTTAACGTTGTCATAGCATAAAGATCACAATAATCTCTTTGTTTTGTTTTTGGGAAGTATGGGAGAATAGATAATAATTTATTTATTTATTTATTTATTTATTTGGACACTACAGACATAGTCCTTTTTGTGTCCGTAGACAAACATACAATATAGATACATACTAACATACTCAATCATAAACAATACTTTTTTTAAAAAAAATGTACAATTTCATATAAACAAACATTAACTTGCTCTACTCATTCAATTTACAAAACATATTTAAGACATTCACAAAATACAATCAAGGCCAGACGTACTATACAGATTACAACGGCAGCCTGAATCTACTTGCAGTTTTACAAATCAACTGTTAACATTAGATTTTATTCTGTACACAATCAAGTTACAAGGCTTAATACAACTTTGTGGAACTTGGAGTAACTCATATTGAATAAATCTAAAGATCTGTCCTTACCGAGAACACTATTATATAATGATGTCATACGGAGCAACGGACTCATTTCATAATGCATGGTAGTCGGTCTTTTACATGTAAAGAGTGTGTCTCTGATTCTGAAACCCCGGGAATGCACTTTTAGAAAAATTTTGGATAAGATGTCAGGACAGTCAATGCAGTTGTTAAACATTTTAAATAAAAATACCATCGATGTCGTATCTCTCCTCCCAGACAGGGTTCTAACATTATACTTTGATAAAATACTGCTCGTTGATATGTATTTAGGATAAACTCCTGTCATACGCAATTCAACAACACGATAATATCGCGATTGGACAGTCTCAATGCTATTAATATATTTACTGTGATATGGTGACCATATCACCGAGCCATATTCCAGAGCAGGTCGTACCAAGGAGTTGAAGAGTATGGTATACGTTTGACTGTGACGAAAGCCTTTGGTTAATCGAAGCACAAACCCGATTTTTTTCATAGCATTATTCACAACATGTTTAATATGGTGCTGAAAAGTCATCTGTGAGTCAAATATAACACCAAGATCTCTAATCGTATCTGTTCGTGGTACAGTGCAGCCATTCATGGTATAACTGTATTCAATAGCCTCACGTTTTCTCGTATAGCTCACAACTTTGCATTTTGAGGTATTGAATGCTAAACCAGTGGCCTCACTCCACTCGCATATTTTGGCAAGATCGTTTTGCAGCTCATTGCAGTGCGACATGTTAGTAATTTTGCAGTATATTTTTATGTCATCAGCAAACATTTCACACTCGCAACTGTTCACAATGTTTGGAATGTTATTGACCACAAGAAGAAACAGTAAAGGCCCTAAATTACTTCCCTGTGGCACGCCACTGGTGGACGAGTAATTATTTGACCTGCAACCACCAAATTCAACATATTGTAAACGGCCACGCAAGTAGGTGTCGAACCAAGTGCAAGTATTGGCAGAAAGTCCAAACTTATTTAATTCTTTGAGCAGATGATCGTACTTTATTTTGTCAAACACTTTAGTCATGTCAAGATACACAGCATCCACCTGAACCCCCTGATCTAGACAAGAAGCTATATAGTCAGTTACAGATAGCAAGTTTGTAACTGTTGATCGTCGCGGCATAAAACCATAATAACACCTTACTTCCACATTTTATTATACAGAGTGATTATTTAATGGCGAGACGACGTCACCGAATTATCAAATAAAATAATAGAAAATCAAATAAAAGAATGGCAGGAAATCATTGACTCAATAATTTGGAGATGACGGAAGTGCCTACTACGCGCATGCGCGCATAATCGCCTGCTACGATGTGTATGATACGGCAAATTATTAAAACTTCCAGTGACGTCGTCTCGCCATTAAATAATCACTCTGTATATTTTTATTGTAAATATATTGTACAAAAACGTTTATTGCATAACTGTCAAATATATTATCAATTATTTTTCAATTGTTTTTGTCACTCCGGTTACGGGCGAGGGCGACTATGTTCATAAGTCTATCCGCCACATGTTTATTATAAATATATGTTCAAAGCAATGAAATCAGGGGCATGAAACTCATATACACGGCCTTGAAACGGTTTTAAGTTATATTCCATCCACCAACAGCGCTAAAAGCGTTTTTTTTTAACCAACATTTTGAGAACACTTCATTATCGGTAATTTGCGGCAATTGTTTTTGACGTTGTAACGATAGGTTACAGTAAATTGTGATTGTGACAGTGATGAATTTTATAAGAAATTTTAAATATTAGCACCACATTTTTTATTTTCAAATGGTGTAGTGTAATTAATAATATTATAAATGGTAAATGCAAAAGAAATATAAATAGTGTAATAAAATAAAATGGCACAGACTAAATTTAATATGTACAATAAAAGTAAATATAAAAGTAAAAAATAAATACTTGTTTATTTATTTCATATGCTTGCTTGCAAATAAAATAATAAAACTTAATGCTTACTGAAGTATTAACTATTAACAATTGTAATTAATTTTAATTTTAGGAAATTAATTAGGAGAGTTGTAAATAAATTAATCATAATTTTCGGTTCAAGGCAATCTTTAATTTTCTACCAAAATTACATTTTATTTTTCAATTTTGGTAGAGAATTAATGATCGCGCAATTCATAGCAATTTAAAATATAAAAATATATTTGTGTGCACTGCGGGTTGCATACTATCTAATCCTAGTTCATATTACAACCACGAATGTCGCAACTATCGCTGTCCAAAGCCGTAACGTGGGATTCCGCTATCTTTCTTGTTTTATAATTTGTGAATGAAATCTTTTGTAAGACATTATGAATATGCCCATATTGCCCATGCACCATGTTACGGGACTATTATAAACGAAGCTTTACTGTTTATAAATGATTTTAATGATTTAAAGTTTCAAATGATATAATGTTGAAGCTTCAGAGATCTGTAGGTAACTGACTTACCTACGTATATGTTGTTAACTAATTTCCCGTAGTGGGCAGATGGTTTATTGTCATAAATATTTGTTTTTGGGTAAAAATAATTTTTAAAGTGAAGCAAAAGTGCGTGACTATATGCAAAATATAATAATTGTTACTAAGGTTATAAAAATAAATTTAATTGTAAAATTGCTTTCAAATATTTGAAACTCGAAGTAAATTAGTAATAAAATATAATTTGGGAATTTGTGCTTCAAATAATTTCTATGAAATGGATCGTAAACCATCTGTTGCTAGAATATTACAAAAAAACTTCGGAAAATTTAATATAGATTAATCGATTAAATCAAACACATATCGATGTATCGATTATATGAAAACAAAAAATTAATTTATCGGAACAACGATTATTTTTCCAAGATTCCTAGTGTCTGGTATATTCTTTTGTTCTCATATCTTGGACACCTCATTTCTGAAATCAGTATTTAGTTGTCCTGTTGGAGATATTCTGGTGTACCAGTTAGGTATGTTCTTTTATTCTTAGTCTGGTAACCATGATTTGTCCCCTTTAGGTTCCGAACACTCTTCATGGCTTAACTGTATTTTTAATTTTTTCTAAATTTATTATCGATGATGGAAAGTCATTCAGTTTACCAATATTATAGATTCCTCTGGCTTATCATGTGCGTACTTATTTTCGTACTTATCTCATGTAGTTCTTCATCGTATAGCTTCTTTATAGATATAATATTGGGTTGTGTAATAAATTCCCGCGTTTTTTTTTTTATAAGATTTATTGAAGAAAACGATAATTATAGTAACAAATTAATCAATAATATATTCTCCATCATTATTTACAGCCTGTTCCCACCTATCGACCAACTTGTTGATGCCGTCTCGCCAAAAATCTTTTGATTTTGTGTTGAAGAAGTTTGTGAGCCAGGTTTTGAAGTCTTCATCGTTAGCGAAGGGTACGTCCCCCATTTGGTTCGACATGGAGCGGAAAATGTGATAATCCGTTGGCGCAAGGTCCGGAGTATATGGCGGATGCGATAGAACCTCCCATTTGAGATCATTGAGATCTTGTGGCCATCGCTCAAGCTATGTGGTACCCAATTCCCAAGTTTTTGAGTAAAGCCCATGGAGTAAAGATGGTTAGCGATTGTCGTAAAGGTACATTCCATCTTTTCGGCCAACTCTCGTGTTGTTTGACGACCATCTTCCTTCAAAAAGATCTTGAGACGATCATCGTCGAAGTCGGGAGGTCGGCCGGAGCGAGGTGCATCACCAAGGTCAAAATTGCCATTTTTAAACTTGGAAGACCAATCTTGCGCGGTCCTCGGAGCTATAGCATATACTCCATATACGTCACAAATGTCGCGAGCTGCTTCCGTAGCTTTTTGACCACGACGAAAGGCAAAATAGTGCAGATGTCTAAAATGACTTTTATTACCTCCTGGTACTTCCATTTCAAAAGCCTCAAATTCAATTAAAATTAATGAATTCCGAAAATTAAAGCAGATAAGTTTGTAGAGCACGAAAAACACTTAAGAATGCATACATAAACTTAACCTAACAAAACACAAAATTGCGGGAAAAAGATAAAATACAAAAAACGCGGGAATCTATTACACAATCTAATATATTAATCTACTCTCGTGCCAAAAAGTAGTGGGCCTCGGCAGCGCATAGGTAGTGACTATGCTGATAGATAATCTCGTGCTAAAGGTCCTGGGTTCAAACACCGAATATGGTATGAATAATTGTAATCATCCTCATCAATTCCTACCCATTAAATAAAATAAAAAATCATCACATAATAAATGTATCACCCTTCCAAGAGGAATTTGGTCACCGTGTGAATTGTACACCAACTTGGCTCTTTGGCAAGCGAGGCTCGTACCCAAAATATACCAACACTACGGTAGTCATATCTACGGCTCGGTGATACTACTGTGGGACGTTTACAGGCAGAAGTAGCTAAAAACTTCTGAAAAACATCTTGCTATTTCCAGTAACTGATATAATTTTGTTAACACTACAGCGATCTATTTGCATGTAAAAAAAATACAGACGTCCTTGAAATGACCTTCAAGTGTCATATAAATTATCTTTAACTACAAAAGCAACCAACTCTTGTTCTGGGATATTTAATTTATCAGAGATTACTGCACTGTAAATTTGACGACAATTTACTATCAAAACCTTAATCAAAAAAATAAATAAATAAATAATAATAATAAAAATAATCTCTTTATTTACACATAATAAAAACAAATACACAAGAGATACAAAAAAAAGTACAATGAAGTACAAAAGAAAAACAATAAAGAGCAATTGCACCCTAAAATGAAAATTCAAATATAAGGGCGTACACCACAAATACCGTTGGTATCTACAATAAATTAAAATGTAATTAGTAATTATTCTATTGACATATGATTAAATTTAAGTATTAGTTTTTATAATATTAACAAATTATATATAAAAAATAATAATAAATTTTGAACTGAACAATTATTCAACTTACATTTGAAATTTTAGAATTTATTCGCAAGTATTTCATTTATTTTATTTTGGTCTAGATCAGTGTTTCTCAACCTTTTATGTCATAGGACCCCCCGAAATTATATCAATATTGTCTGCGGCCCCCCTATATATATATATATATATATGGTGTATCAAGATAGAGGGAACACGATTTTTCTCAAAAAGGCAACGTGTGAACAAGTTGGGAAAATTTTTGAACTAATATTTATACAAAACATTAAATGGTAGTATTGAAATTTTCCGGTAGTACAGGATATTAAGGACAGTTTCGAATTGTTATATGGGAACGTATGTCATATTGAGTATCTTTGGATAGAGGTTTTCAAAAAAAACAACTTTTACTTAAATATTTTTTCAGTATCTTTTACGGTTGACAAAAAACTATAATATATATGACGATTATATTCCCTACAACGATTTGAAAGTAAAGTATTTTTATTTACAAGTATTCAAAGTGCCTAATATTTTGATTTAAACACATTCGCAACCTTGCTCTTGAGTTATCTGTAGCTCGGAGGGTAATAAAAAAAATATTATAAAAAATATTGCACTTTTAAGTCGTACCTACTTCAAAGTACAACTTGAATTTTGATTGTTTTTGATCAGTTTGTTTAGCAAAAGCCTATTTTACTCATTATAAAGCTAGCTAGTGACAACTTTAGAAA
Source organism: Liopterus haemorrhoidalis (assembly GCA_963971575.1). Taxonomy (NCBI): domain Eukaryota; kingdom Metazoa; phylum Arthropoda; class Insecta; order Coleoptera; family Dytiscidae; genus Liopterus; species Liopterus haemorrhoidalis. The sequence continues at coordinate 77,373,434 of OZ020611.1, read as the reverse complement.
ATTAATACTCCATTTAGTTCCGCTTAAACGTTTGAAATAGCCTGTAGCTTAAATTAGTTGTCAAAATAAGTAAATAAGAATATAAATATAAGACTCGTATTTATAAATATGAATAAAATTTATATCTTGCAAGCTTGAGCGCATTGCTATTATATTTTCATGTCTTGATCTTGTATAACTTCCCCCCCCCCCACGAAGCCTTCGCGGCCCCCCGTTTGAGAAACGCTGGTCTAGATGTAAAATCCAATTTTTAGCAACTTTTATTATATGTCTATCCACTGGCGTTAAATTATTTTCTAAGAAGTATTTCTTGAAGCTATTGTAAATTTTCGGTATAAAATAAATGAAACTTCATTGACCAATTGATTTTATTGATTTATACAACAATACTTGGCCAGCATTTCTAGTGTTGTACTCATGAGTTATTAGTTGAATGGGTAGTTGCATTTTATGAATAAATTTTATTAAAGTTAAAAGATACAATTGACTAATATTCATACATTTTGTTTCTAAATATAATTTCTTAGTAGAGTAAAAAAATGGTATCCGATATATAGTTTTAATAATCATTTTTTTGAGTTGTAATTGATTTTGTCAAATGAGTATTTGCTACCTCCCTATGCAACTAAACCATAAGTAAGTATGGATTGTACACGACTATAATAAAAATAGAGCCATAGTTTAACACGTATAAATTCTCTTAATTTTCTAAAGACGTAAATAGAATTTAAAAAAGTCATTAAGTGATTGTGAAGATATCCTTATCAGAACTAATTGCTTATATCAATATTCAAGATAATTATTAACGTATGAAATTTATCAAATAAATGTTATTCAAAAAGATAACATTCAGAGTTTACTAATCATTAATCAAAAACGTAATATCACTCTGCGACAGTCAGCAAGATGTTGTGGTATATTTTATTAGTGGTAGGTGCGGTATATCTATACCAGCACTTTTCTAAATCTCACTATTTTTGGAGTAATAAAAAAGTGAATAACGTAAAATCATGGCCCCTTGTAGGAAATATGGGGCCCATGGTTTTTGGGAAAACATCCTTTCCCGAGCTTATTCAGGATATGTATGATAAATACAGCGGTCGATATTTTAGATTTTATAAATTCACACAACCAACTTTGATGGTGAAGGATCCGGAATTAATAAAACAAATCACAATTAAGGAGTTCGATAGCTTTTTGAATCACAAAGAATTTTTGTCTGGGAAAATGAAACCTGACATTGAACAGTATTGCTTGTCTGCATTAAAAGGTAAGTTAAAAGATATTTTTGTAGAGGTAAAATCCCGTGGGACGCATCGGAATGGTGTTCAAATATGTTTTTGTAAAGGAACAATATTATTATTAGGAACATTGATTTAACAAACTTTGTCTTGAAAATATAAATATGCAGGATGTATCAAACAACCAGTCCTCTCCTATCCTATCGAAAATGCGATGTATGAGCAGGTTGGGACAAAATTTAAATACTAATGTCTATTCAAAGGATCGAATGACAGTATTGAAATTTTCTGAAACAAACCGAAAGTACAGGATATCAAAGACAACTTTGTTTTTTTAAACGGTAACGTTCGCAAATGTTTAAATGTTCGCAACTAGGTAAACAACCTAGCAACTTTCTTAGACCTAAGCAAGGTTTTTGATTGCGTTTCGCATGATATAGTTATTGCTAAGTTTGTCAAGTATGGATTTGATGCAAATAGCAGCTTACTGATACGTGCGTAACTTTCAAATAGGAAACAGTTAGTTAAAGTTGATAATAATAATTCAAATATTGCAAATATAAACCACGTGGTCCCACAAGGTTCCATATTAGAACCACTTCTCTTTTTGATTTACATTAATGACTTCCCAACATCGATCTCTGCTAAATCTATTCTGTATGCGGACGATACAACCCTTATGACATCGTCTTCAATATTAAATACAGTAATAGATACTGGTCTGGCAAGTTTGAAGGAAGCACAAAACTGGTTAAAACTAAAAATTTACTAATAACCACTAAATACCATGATTATGAAAATCCGAAACATGTAAAATTTCTAGGTATGCAAATTGATCCAAATCTTAAATGGGATGAGCATGTTACTGGTCTGAGTTCAAGTTTGTCTCAGACAATTTACTAACTTCGAAATCTCTATTCTACAGTAACTAAAAACATTTTAATTACCATCTATTTCTCCCAGTCACAAATGACGTATGGTCTACTCGCTTGGGGCCACTCTCCTGCTGCTCGGAGAATCTTTGCTTTACAGCGACGAGCTGTACGCATAATAGCGGTGATTTCTTATAGATCAGGTTGTAAAGATACTTTTCTAAAAGTAAACATTATGACCTTGCCAGCCCTCTACATTTACTATTCCTTATTATTTGCTCATAAGAACATGTCAGACCTCACAACTGCTGAAGAGATACATTCATATGACACGAGAAATAAAACTCGTATTTATCCTAAATTTGTACGTCTTAATGTATCTAAAAACAGTACAAATATCTATGCAGTCAAGTTTATGAACATGATACCGGAAGAAACCAGAAATCTAAATAACAACATATCTAAATCAAAAATTTAAAAATTTCTATTGAAAAATCCGATATATTCGATTGATGATTTTATCCATTTTAATATGTTGTGACTATTTGTAATTTCAAATATGTGACCAATCGTAATTTTAAATATGTGACCATTTTTAATTTTAAAATATGTTTTTTATATTGTATAACTGTTTCTGATATTTGCACACTTTGTATTATTATATTTTTATTTATATTATTACTTTATTATTTTTTTTATTAATATTGTATTTGAAACAGATTGTAATTTGACTGACCAAAAACAATATTTCTTTTGTACCTTGGTCAATAAATAAATATTATTAATATTATTATTATTATGTTCAGTTGGGTATTTTTGGATATAGTTTTTGAAAAGAAACAATGTTTTCTTAAACATTTCTTTAATATCGTTTACGGTTTACGAAAAATGATATTCTCTATAACAACTTGAAAGTAAAATATTTTTATTTACAAGTGCTCAAATTGCCTTCCATTTTGATTTAAACACTTTTGCATCCTTTCTCTTGAGCTATCTGTAGATCGGGGCATTATATAAAAAAAAAAGTAAATAAAAATATTTCACTTTCAAGTCATTTAAGTATGGATACTACGATTATTTGGATAGACTTTGGATACGCAAAATTTTTCCCGCCTTGCTCATACATTACGTTTTCGAGAAATAAGGGGTAGATGAGCAGGTCCACTCTGTATATATTTATGTCATGATATATTTCTATAATATGAATGATAGAATTATTTAAACATACGTCTTTTATTTTTGGTTTTTAATTTAAATTTTTAAAGAGAAAATAAAAATATTTTGTGCAATTAATTATATTTATGATTTCTTAAGTTTAAGCAAGAAATCATTATACCGTCATTTATGTGTCTGTGTATATTTGTCTGTTCGTTTGTACGTTCGAAATTATAGTCAAACAACTAAACTGAGAGAGATGAAATTTGACACGCATATGTAATTTGTTGAAACTCATATAGAAAAGTCAGTTCTTGTCCTATATGCGCTTCTAGGAACTGCTTCGACTTAAAAAATATTTATCGCTCAAAAATTTATTTTTAAAAAAATTTAGATAAAATTACTTGTCATTGTGTTATCAAATCAAAATTTTTGACGGAATGTGGATTAATGGACGGATAGTAATTTTTAAAAAGCTTTATATTTAAATGTGATTATAGCCCAAAATATATCCAACAAATTTTGTCTCACACCTTGCATCTTAAAGTAGTCGATCTGAAGATATGAAAAAAAGAGTAATGAACATTAATGTAAACCAGAATAATACAATCAGAAATATATGATTTTTTTAAATAATTACTGCTTTCATAAATAAATAATAATAATAATATATTATTATTTAGATTAAATGTGGTATTTAATGAAAGCACTTATTAATTAAACTATCATACATAAATTACTATTCAAAAATATTTAACGGGATTAGTCGTTCTGGAATATGAAATATGAATTATTGGAGAATTATAAAATAAAGCTACGTTGTGGCCTTAAAATGTCTTTATTCAATGCTAGCCAAATAACGACTACTTTGTTCATGTAAGTTTTATATTTATCTGAGATTTAAGTCATTTGCTGCTCTATATTCGTCAGCATTTATTTTGATTAATACAAATGAACAGTTGCTTGCTTTTATTTTAGTTTTGCAGACTTGACAAAAGTAATAAATAAAATAATCAAATGTCAAGTCGAAAATGTGCCCAAAAATATAATCACTAACTAAATACCTACGAAATCCTGAAATGTATATAAATTCACATTTCAACTCAATTTTATATCATTATTATTGCCATTGCCATCATTGCCATCTTACAAAAGAGTGCCTCTTTTACAACGTCCAGTTTTCATGGTCGAGTCTAAATTTGTTGAATTTCGTGTTTAGGTTCTGTAGACTTTTGTAGATGTTGTCAGTCTACAATCTACCTCGTTCTGAATATTCCTGTGGACTTTTCTGAACGGAGAGTAAAATCTAATAATTTGTCTACGTTTTCATTTCTGGGCATACCTTTCATATATTCTAGCATACTTGATGGAAACAAACTTAGTAATCTTCTTAGAGTCATCAAATTTCCTTATTTCTTCTAATCCTTTCCCAGTCACTCATTTGTTCAACATTTAAGACTCCTTCTTCTTTATTGTTTCATAATTTTTTTTTTTGCCTTCAGATAAATTTAACACAGTGTTCAAAAATATATGGTAAAATAAAACATTTATTAATTATACTTGTTCAATTTTCAAAATGATTTCCTTTTCCGAAACATATGTTAAGATTTAATTATGTCACGCTATTACGTATTTAATTATTTTCAGAACATAAATGGCGTGAAACAAGATCAACCATTTCTCCAGCATTCACCGGAAGTAAGATGCGTTCCATGTACACCTTGATTGCCGAATCAGCTGATCAATTTACTAACTATTTCTCAAAACAAGAAACAAAAGTCGACATCGAAATGAAGGATGTACTAAGTAGATTTGCTAACGATGTTATTGCAACAACCGCCTTTGGTATTAGATGTGATTCTATGAAAAACAAAACAAATGAATTTTACACTAAAACCCAAGAAGCAACGAACTATAATAAATTTAGTTTGAAATCTTTTGGAGATTCTGTTAGTCCTTTGTTGATGAGATTATACAGTTCTACAGTAACTGAAGAACAGACTTGTGGGTTCTTTAAGAATTTGGTGAAGGGTACTATTGCTACACGGGAAGAAAAAGGAATTGTTAGACCAGATATGATTAATTTATTAATTGATGCGAAGAATGGTAAACTTAATTCAGTTGGACAGAGACAATCAATTGATGTTGATTTTGCTAGCGTAAAGAAGACACAAGGTAAGAAGCAACGTTCTGTAGGCAGTGCCAGTTCAAAGTAATATTTAACCGAACATCAGCCCATGACGCCTTAATACTGAGTGCCTTTACCTAAATGAGCAATAAGTTAAACTTGCATGATTAGTTAAGGCCACAATTTGCCTAGTTCCCTACAACCCCCCACTTAAGCATTGAACTTTAACAATTTCTTTCCATCTCGGTTTACTGGGCACTAAAGTTTTAATTTGGCGTCAATATTTGACGAATTTTTGATTTTTGCATGAGTGTTTTTCACCAATTAATAGGAGAATTTTACTCCATAGACATCTTCGTTGTCTCAAAGCATGATCAAACCAGTACTAATGCATATGCTCTTATTTTTTCGCAAGTCGCCGTTTGCCCAGTTTGGTCTCAAATATACAATGTATATCGTGTGATATAGAAAAAAAAAAAACAATACAACAGAGTAAACCGAGAATAAAATCACATACTTACGTCTTTGAATAAATTTGGAAAGTTAGAACTACTCACATAACCTTTGACACTATAGCAAATTAAAATTTTGTTTTATACAGTTAAAAAAATTTAAAAATATATCTTATTTATTTATTTTTTTGTAAAATATTAAGTATTAAATGGATACAAAAACTTAAATAAACAACCTCAAATAAATAGAAAACTTATAAACTTAATAATTTGGGATATGTGCTCAACGCCTTCATCAATACAGCTTCTTATTCTCCTATTAATTAATCAAAATGATTAAACATAAATTCTTTAAACTTGCTAAATTGTCAAAAAATGACAATTTTTGTTTTTGTTACTCGTTAATTATTTCCAGTATGCAACACATTGCGGTCTATCTTTACTACGGCTTATCCTAATGTTTATTATTATTATTTTTTTTTAATTATTATTTTTCACATGTTACACATGCTACCAATGCTATCTATACCATTTATGCTGCAGGACTCTTTGTCTTGTCATCTAGTCCGCATTATTTTGTGACGACATTTGTTTAAGAAAATTAGAAACTTTTTTATGTCAATGCTTTACACGACACCCAGGGCCAGGGAAGGCTAGGTCCTGGGAAAATAATGAGGGCTCCAAAAAAAAAAGAATAATTCTGTGTCAGGGCTACAACAAAACAATAATTCCAAGCCCCCATAACTGAAAACAATAATTCTGGGCCCTATGACACAAACAAGCTGTGTGTTAATAAAAATGATGCTTTATTTACACTTACTTACTTATTTAATCGTTGAACTCTTTTACCATCTCTAGTGTCGGCCTTTACTTATTCTGTAATATATAATATTATAACAGCTAGAATACAGAAACAATGTGCAGTCATATTGGGTAGGGGACCTAGGTCCGGGCGCCCCACCCAATATCGATGATATTTCTGCATAATACAATCAGTAATCTTATTAAACTTATGAAAGAAATTAAGCGATAAATGAAATTAACAAAATCACAAATAATAAAATTGGATGGTAATTTGCAAAAGCAGAGATTCGAGAGATAGGCCCAGGGATTTGTCTCGGCTTAGCAATACAGTTTAGAGTTTTCTAGAGCATTCTGAAAAAATTGTAGCGTACCCGTGATACTCTTACTTTTAAATCGCATCGCTACTACCAAATAGGTAGCGAGCCGGTACTCAGTGGTACCTTTGTAGACATATCGAAATGTTTATATGATTTTGATAATTATGGCGATTTTACGTCCAATCCAGCCTCCAATGTGGCGACACCACACTATTGTCAGCCTTCGTGCCGGACGGAAGGGGCCGTTAAACCGGAAGCCAGTATCCGAAGACAATTTTGTTAACAAAGCCAAAACTAGAATGTAAGAATAAAGATATTCTCAAATTAAAATAGGATTCCTGATTAAGGAGTTTAGGTATTAGGCGTGAGTTATATCCAGGGTTCAACAATATGATACGTGCATTCAATGATACAATTTGGTACTCACCAACCGACGGCTCGGCCATCTTTTAGTCGTATTAGGTTGCTACACACTTGGGATTTAACGAAACGGGTTTACAAAATATTAACACCAAAATTAAGTTTAAAGTTTATTAAACAATTCATCATAATTAAAAAAGTTAATTATGGTGAGTTATCTTCTAATAAATATTAATAAAACAAAATATAATTACATTTAATAAGTTTAAACCGATTCACGTGTAACACCAGATATCGCCACAGAATACCCCGGCGAATTCCCGATTATAGTTCTAACTGTGGAACTGTCTAACTAACAACTGTCAACTGTCTAACTCTCTAACAGGGGGCCGTGTATTTATATGAAAAAACATAAATTGCCGAAAACAAGTTTAAAAAGTTATTCTAGGAATTGACGGTATTAATTTATTTTATTAAAAACAAACCCATTAGTCCAAAAATGCCCTTCTGGGTTCAAACTTTCTAATTACTATGTTTTTTTTTCTATTATCAATTGAATTTCTTTTTCTATTATGAATTAGTTGAAATATTTGGGGAATGTTAATGAATTTATAATTTTAAGACTTTTTGTTAGAAACGATATAGGTACAGAGCATTACTAAAAATATAAACATTTTCAAATCGATAATAGCCAAATTCATTATTATTCACGAAAATCTACTAAAACCTTTTACTATCGCAGAGAGCGAAGTTGTACTCTGGTAGTGTTTTCTTGCACCATGTCTTTTTTTAGGCTCTTGTGTGCTAAACTTCTCTCCTGTGGACTACAGAGGTTTATTTTACACTACCCTTAAACATTTATACGTTGTTTATTTAATTTCTGATTTATAGATCCAGTAGATGATTTAATACCGAGGGCACTTCTCTTCTATTTTGCTGGTTTTAATACAGTTTCAACCAACATGTGTTTCCTTGCTCATGAGTTGGCATTAAATCCAGACATTCAAGACAAACTCCAGGCTGAAGTAGACGAAGCTTTGCAAAAAGACAACGACAGAATTTCTTATGAAACCATCACAAAAATGAAATACCTTGACATGGTTGTGTCTGAAGGATTAAGAAAATGGCCAACAGCTGTCGTAACTGACAGAATTTGCAACAAATCTTTTGTGATTGATCCTGTTGGGGATGAAGAACCTTTACAACTGAATAAGGGTGATGTTTGCTATATACCAATCTTTGCTATCCACCGTGATGACAAGTATTATCCTGATCCTGAGAAATTTGATCCAGAAAGATTTAACGATGAAAACAAGATCAATATTAATCCGTTGACTTATATTCCATTTGGTTCTGGACCAAGAACTTGTATCGGTATGTTTATTTTTATTTTAATCAATATATCTTTCTATATTTCCAGTTGATAAAATAACAAGAGAATTGTTTATTTTCAGGATCAAGATTTGCTCTACTACAAATAAAAACATTGTTCGTCCATCTCTTGAGAAAATTCACTTTGCTTCCAAATGAGAAGACAGCAGTTACTTTACAGTTGAGCAGATATAATTATAATTTAACGTCAGAAGGAGGTTTCCAGCTCTCTTTGAAACCACGACACATAAATTAAATGTCAACATTCGTGTTTTCGTTCTTTAACAAATTAATGTAGTTTTTACAGGAGAAACAATCAGGCACGTGGGTACTGAAACAATAATATTGTGGTTTGAGGTAAAATAATATTGTTACCTTCTTGTTTTTATGTAACAATATATCTATTTAAATAACACTTTTTGAAATATTAAGTGTATTGATTTATATCTCTGAGATAAATAATTGATGCTGATATCGACCGATATATAGGTCGCACAAGGTGACTCACAACTCAGTAAATATTGCAAATTGGAACTACTCGCCATAAAGCCAGCGGAATAGAAAATCAGAGATCATTAGCGTGAACTTGTCTCAGACATCTAGTAGCCATTCCGGAATTCTAGGGTCAGTAATGAACGTGTAAAGCGTGTTCTACATTATACAATTCCCGTCAATTTTTCATACTTATTTCTTTGACTAGAACTTGTACTAGAAATAAATCAGTGAAATTGTAGAATGTAGAACACTTTATGTAGTCAAGGTCAACTTTATTCAAAACTAGATTTGGACAAACTTTTCTTGAAAATATTATTTTCAAGTTGAACTCCGCGCATGCACAGTAGATACTTTTAACAACAGTACCAACATTAAAATTACGCTTGTAAATATTTTGTATTACCACGTGTTTAATAGTGTTTTGTTGATCATTGGTTTGAATAGGCGAATATATAAATTGTGTTTTGTACGTAAATCAGTAATTTTACAAATCTAATAGCTAGGTTATAAACACTTGACAAGATATGAATTATATTTTTATGTTGGTACTTTAAATGAACTGAAACACGTGTAAGAATTTCATTCTCTACCAAAAAATTGAAAAATAAATTGTATTAAAACTTTGACAACTTCTAGTTCAAAGAAAAAAGTTTAGAAATTGACGAATAAAGTATAATGTAGAACACGCTTTACGTACGCACATATTAACAAAACCATAATTTTGTATTCGCTGCCAGTACCGGCTGAGACAGGGTGACGCTGGGACAGTGTCCTCCAAAAAAAAAAAAAAACAAAACATAAGAAAAACTGAATTTATACTTTAAAATTGCATTAAACTAGATAAATATATCTGCATATGTTTATTTTTATTATTTATATTTCAAATATTTTTCATATGTGTTAGATTTTAAAAATTTAGATGCTGTGAACACTATCTCGTTGTGTCCCGATACACAGCGTTTCCACATGCGATTTATAATGTATGTATCTACGCAAGTAATAATAATGAACTGGAAAGGGCAACAGCGGCGAGTTGTTAGTGTGTATGCGTTAGTAAATTAAGGCCGGCGGCCTTAGCTTCGTTTGTTTTAATTTGTGATAAGTACTCAGCCGTGAAACTGGATACAGTGCGTTACATTAAAACGAACGTGCTTAACTATAAAATTATATTATTAATAAAAAATATGGGTCCTCATTGGCTAAAATTTAATATTTTACAATCGAACAAAAATGGAAATAGCACATTAGTAGAAAGTTCAGTTAGATTGCGGCACCTAAAGCAACTCAGAGCTTAGTAAAAAAATATATATATATATATATATATAAAAAATTATTCACTTTCAAGTCGTATTTAGAAGTATAATTCAAAAGCAAAAATATTTTTAATCATTTTGAATGTTATTATTGTCAACTTAGGTCATTTTTTTACAAACTTACACATAGCTTTTTTGAGAAAAATCGTATTCCTTCTACCTTGATATATTGTGTATATGAATTCTAAATATGTTTTACAGGCCAGATTGAGTTGGATTGGGGACCAGATATTTAAAAATCACAGAGGTGGGCGAAATTCTGAAAATCATTTGAGTACTTGGGGAAGAAATTCTGAAAATCAATTAAGGACAAAGAGAGTGGAGAAATTCCGAAAACCTTTTGAGGAAGGGGGAGGGTGATTCTAAAAAACAAGGAGCAGAATATCATGCTGGCCGTTTGAAACTTATTGTTGGGCCAGATTAGGCCCGCGGGCCGTACGCAGGACATCATTGTAATGTATGGATCAAAAAGTGTCCCCCCAAATATTTTACCCACCAGCCACTACTGTTCGCTGCATGCCTAGCGTTGTCAGGTTGGGCCATAAATCGCCCTTGGGAAGATATTTTTTTCAATTTTCCGCCCTAAAATATAAGTCACCAAGCGATTATTTGGGTTTCTGAACAAATTTGCGATTTGAGTGTGATGTAAATAAAACCAATTATGTCGATCACACTAGTTTTATTTAAGTGAAAACACAAAATTATGAAAATACAATTACTAGAATATATGGCGAATATACAATTTTAATTAACTGTCAAAAACATTCAAACAATGTCGTTACTAGGTAACGACGTCAAGCAGCCGGACATCGTAGATATCTAAAAACATTTTCTACAGAGTGAAACAGAATATTTTCCATGTCATTATAAAAGCATCAAGCCAAGAAAAATATCAACAGATGGATAGACAGAATAGATTCTGTAATATAGAATAAAATATCAATGTAAAGGATCACTCGAAATTTTTTGTTCAAAAAATTAAAAGCGTAGCTTATTTCATGTTTTCTTTTTCTTCTTCATATTGATTGAATAAATTCGTTTATCAGTGCAAAACTTATGAAATCTAATCGTTTTCTGGCAATATTTCCAAATTTACGGAAATATTTTTTTAATATTGGATTTAGACCCATAATGATTTTATGATTTAGGTGCTAACTAAAAATACTTTTTGCAAGCGATAGACTGAATAAATACAGCGTGTTCCATTTTAAAACCGTATTTTTAGAAATAACACATTTGTTTGATGTTCAATTATTTTCCCAATTTAATTGTAGAGTATCTATTTACTTATATAAATAAAGGTGGAGGATATATTTTTTTTTTTTAGCCTCGTTACATAATCCTTACAAAATTAAATAAATGTAAATAAAAATTAAAATAATATGTAACTGTGCAAATAATTAGAATAAATAATATAACAAATTCATGATAAAAGTTTTTTATGTCTAAAGGCTTTATGATTAAATTAAAATATAAATTAAATCTTGATTTGTTAACTTAAACACAGAAATAAATAAGTGTAATTAATGTTTATTTAGTTTTTGATTAATACAATAGGTACATATTTATCCGTACTTCTGTTATATTTACTCAATATGTTTAAATAAGTATTATATATCATCGTAGTATTCGTTTCCTGGAAAATTTTATAAAAACACTAGCTGTCGTACCCGTACTTCGTATGGTTTTTCTTATAATGTAAATGATAAGTGAGATTTCAAGTTCAAGTAGAACAGAAAATAATCGCATCTTTATTCAAACCACATTATATATATTTTTGATGTTAAGTAAATAATAACTGCATTTATTTATTTATTTATTTGGCTTAAGTACACTACAGGCCAATGCCTAAATGGTACATGAAAAATATTATATACATGACACTTATATAAAACAAATATATTAATTAGTGAATATGACAATTTAAATATTATGTACAAGATAATAAAATACAAATAAAAAGAAAAGACCAAATTTCAATATGAAATAATTATATTTTAAATTCTACGATTAACCATGAAAACAACAATAATAAAAAATAATAAAAAAATAATAATAAAAAAAAGAAGCAATTATAATGACATTTTTTTAATAAGTGATTTGAATTGTTGAGGTGTTAGACAAATTATATCAACAATATCAGGTAGCTTATTAAAACTTCTAGTGAGTCTATTTAATATTAAATTTTGTCCATACATAGTGTGACTAGTATCTAAATGTAAAAATTGATGTAATCTGGTACTGTATCTAGGTATTCTAAATTTAAATAATTTCAGTACATCAGGTGCATCAATATAACCTGTTAAGATTTTATGTGTGAAACAAAGTTGGGACTTGTTTCGTCTGCTGCAGAGACTCAAAGTTTAACATACACAATCTATCCAAATATACATATTCATTTTTATTTATTTTTAATTTAAAAAATATATAATTTACATTTTTTTTTTTTGGACCCTCTCAATTCGATCTACATAACATGTCTGATGTGGAGACCATACAATACTGCAATATTCAAGGTTACTCCGTACAAGTGAATTATAGAGATATATAATTGCATTTATGTTTGTAAATTCTTTAGTTTGCCGTATGATAAAACCACACATTTTATAAGATTTTTTCAAAATATTCTCTATATGCAGATTGAAATTTAATGCCGGATCAAAGATTACTCCTAAATCTCGATGCGAAATTGTAGTTTCTAATATTATGTTATTAATGGTATAATTGTATATTGTATTTTCTCTTTTACGTGAAAATCGCATTACTTTACATTTTTGAATGTTCAATTCCAGTAAATTATCACAGCACCATTTATTCAAAGCATCGAGAGACTGTTGTAATACTAAGGAGTCGTTCAAATTGTTAATTGTAGTAAATATTTTCAAGTCGTCTGCGAATAATAAAAATTTCAAATTAAATGAATAAAAAATTGAACAGGAGATAATCCTTTTTTAATTGAATCGGTCATTTTGGAAAGAGGACATGTCCATTTTTTGAAAATTTTCAGGAGAAATAAAAAACTATTTAACTTCCATGCATTATTAGTTAGGGTAACGTAGTATTTTTTTTTTATGTTTATAAGGCATCAACCCTGGTGCAAAAATATATTTGTTAATCTTTTTGGAAACTGAGGGGCCACCAAGTTTTTTTTCTATAGCAGAGATGACCCCTTTTCAAAATCTCTCAAATTTTTTCAAAGATAACGTCCATTTTTTTTTAAATCTTTTTTTCGCAATTTTGAAATAGTAAAAGAGTCAAAAGTAAAGATAATTCAAATTAAAAAATGTAATTACAAAATTAAAAATAGTAAAATAGGTAGTTAAAACTCTTCTGGCTGTTCTTCGCGTGTTGTTGTCGGCCATTCGTAGATTTCATCTCAAACTTTCTTGTCGCTAGGAATGTACTGATACAGTTTTCTGATGTCTTGCATTTTTTTATATTAATAGGGAGTTTTCCTTGATAAGCGGGGTTGCTTTCAGGTGATGGAATAAATAGCTGAGAGCTCTTGATGCATACTTTCTTTAGAAGGTTAACTGTGTTGCACAAGACTTCGATATAAGGACAGCAAATTGAATCTTTTGTACTTGACTAATTTTCTTTCCGTAACTTTCCTGTGACAGAACTTTCTTTTTAAAAAAATCTGGCCACTAAATTTTAAAAGCAGCTACGTCTTGATACGTTAAATGTTTCACTTGGAATTTCTATGTGTTTGTAGAGGATTCAATAAAATTTTCATATTCACCAGGGCAATATACTCTCTTCATAGGTTTAGTTTGAAAACGGGCGAAAGAGTCATCTCTCGGAGATGACCCTTTTTCAAACTGACTGAGAGAAGCCTGGTCTTTTTAAAACTGCCGAAGCTAGTGAAAAATAACCAATTTTCATATGGAATACATGAATAGACATGTTAATGGGCAGAATCTGGCCAAATGTAGTTTTATGAAAAAAATGGACATGACCCCTTTTCAAAATGAACGATTCAATTATAGTCAAACTTTTTTTAAATTTTAACAACTTTTGTTGCATTAATTTCTAATGTAAAGTAGATATTTCAACTTTATAGGTAACACTAACCTTGGTCCCCTAAATAATTTTCTTATTAAAAACTGCATTGAACAGAAAAGATGTTTTATCATTTTAAACATATTTTCTCACATACAATTTTGATGTAAAGTAAATAATAAGTGAGATATTTTAGTTTTGGGGTGACCCCCGAAATTCCCCAAATATTTATACAACCAAAAAGTGCACAGACAAAAAAAAATTGCTTTCTTATTATAAACATTTTTTGTCATATACATTTTTCTGTTAAGTGATTAACAAGGGAGATGTATCAACAGTATGGTTTCAGGGAGTTTTCTTGTAACTCCTTAAATATTCATCCAGGTGAAAAAAAGATTTTACAAAAAATATGTATTTTTTTTTACTGTCAACAACTTTCGTTATATACATCTTTCTGTAAGTCAATAATAAGGAAAACATTTTAAGTTTTTTAATGAACAGTTTTAACTCCGCAACCTCCCCTTGAAATAAATATGTCGAATACTGGTCCTAGTTTATCTTCGTATCAAATTTCGTGAAAATATATCCAGCCGTTTTTGCGTGAATCTCGGACAGACAGAAAAAAATTGATTTTTTTGCAGATCTTGTCTTATAATTGAAGACCCTGGGATAAGAAGGCTACAAGCCACACTTTGTATAATTTTAAGCTGTTTATTGGATTATGATAGTAATAACGATATTTGCCACACACAAATATAATTTGACATTTCAATAAGAGATGGCAGAAATAAATCCAAATATTGTTATTACCATTCAGATATTTTTCGTTAAAATGTGCAGAATAAGGTTATAAGCCACTGTGTTTTCAAGATGCCTTCTTATGCGAAGGCAAAGAGCCTTTAAAATTTTGCAATGTCCATTGTTTTAAATTTGATACTAACTATCCAAATACTATGTTTGTAAAATATGTGTATAATGTAGAATTGAGAAGTGTAAACGTAGCGAAAAGGGGGCAACCAATTTGTTATAATTTAAAAGAATTGATACCAAAGTACGATAGCCCTATTAGAGTTAATTCTAAAAAAAAAGACATAAATAAACTTTAACCATATACAGGATGCCATTGCTATATTTGTTAATAATATAGATAGAGATTCGATTAAATGAACAAAGTTCGAGTATGTTTTGTAGGAAATATTAGGACAAACTCAAAAATATTTTTGGCCGTTTCGTTGACCAGATATTTTGAAAATAAACATTTTTTTTTCAAATGGAATACCTGTATATTGTTAGGCCATTAGAACAACGATTTTTTTGTCGTTATAAACCAGTGGCGAAGGCAGACCTCCGCTAGTCTTGCCCTCCCATAAAAAAAATTTAAATTTAAAAGAAGATTTAGGTAAATCTTCAAAAATACATCAAATTATGTCGTATACCAATTTTAGTCCAAGGCTTGGTTTACTAGTTACGATTTTTTTTTAATTTTAAAGTTTAATAACTTCCGTTTCCGGTTTCGGATTTTAATAAAAAATAGTAGGGTTCTTCCCAATTATTAGGAGAATTTTAGGATTATTAATTATTAGGAGAGGACACATACGTAACACACAGTAACACACAGACAGACAGACACACAGACAGACAGACACTCACACACACACACACACACACACATACGAACGGCACTTCGAAAAAGGTTTTTTGGATTCCCTGGACCATGAAACGTGGTCATCAGTCAAAATCTCGACATCGAAAATTTTCGCGATTACAATACTTGCCCCTTATATATTAAGGTCGGGCAAGTAAAAACTAAACATGTTTATAATGATTTTATTTAATAACGGAGATATCAACGCTACAAACTTATAAAAATAGTACGATTAAAAACTAACATATAATAAAAACAAAAGTAAAAATTGTTAGCTATGGGCACATTGTCAAATAAATCTGGATAACTATTTTCCAAAAAATTTAAATACTTTACAGTAGTCAAATTTCCTTCATACAGATACGGCCCTATTACAGCATTTCCTAGAACTCCACACCAAACGTTTATAGAAAATCTTGTTTCGTTATTGCACAGTGCGGAAATCGTGTGTATTTTCACGTGTCCACAAATGTTCATTATTTCTGTTAAAAACACCGGTATTTGTAAAATTAGCCTCGCCTGTCCACAATATTTTATAAGCTAACTTGTTATCGATTGTAGAAGCTTGCATGAACCAGTTACATAATTGCATTCTTTAAAATTCGTCTACAAAACTATTATAAAGGTAACAATTACCTGAAACTTAAAAAAAGGACAGATTTAATTCAATTATTTCGCTCAGTATCATCTAGTGACAAAACGATTAATAAGTAATATCATAAGTTTTCAACTATTGATATCTCCGTTATTAAAAAAATTTCATTATAAACATGGTTAGTTTTTTATAAAGACAAAAAAATAGTTGTTCCTATGTAATATAAAGGGTATTCCATTTAAAAACATATTTATTTTCAAAATTTCTGGTCAACGAAACATTCAAAATTTTTTACTTTAACTTTGTCCATTTAACCGAATTTCTATCTATAATATTAGGAAAGATAGAAATGGTTAACCACTTGGCTGGGACACTCCGGAAAATCTGGAACACGATTTTCCGGAAAATGAAGATTTAGAGTAGCTCAATTTGATATGGCACCTGTTATTATTAGATTGTAACCAAACATTCATCCGTCAGTTGAATATTTAATTTTGAACAATATAGATTTTTGTTAGAAGGACAGTTTTCTTGTTATTGATTGTAAAATTAATGTCGTTTTGTAATTAAATAATTAATTATTATTGTTTGAATAAAAAGAATATAAGCTATAATAAGAATGATATATTTTAATATAAAAAGGGTACATGCATCATTTTTTAAACAAAAATCCTTATTATTATCAACAATTAAACATTAGGCGTTTTCGCAAACCCTATCCGATATATATATGACGTCATTGATTTAATCTGATAGCTACGAACCTGTTCGCAAACTTTTTCTTTGATAAGATACAAAACTATCTACGTTTGCAAACCTACAATAACTATCTAATAAACGCGATCGGATAGCAATATTTCAATCCTACAAAATAGTAGGATTCATTTCAGATTAAATAACCTAAAAAATTATTTGATGTGTATGTCATTTTGGGTTTTTGACTTTAATCTAAAATATTTTGCCGATTATAACTATTGGACACGCTCTTTTTTCGATGATGATGGTTATGATGATACTGACGAAAATAATATGGTAATGCTATTTTTAAACCGCAAAGATAAAAAGAAAAGAATTACAGTGGAAAAGTATGAAAATATTATGTATCGTTATTCGTTAAGATCTTACAAATCGTCAAGTTTAAATAAAGAAATAAAGTCGTAAGTGCTGCCATCTAGACAGTAGAACACTAAACTCTAAACAATCCTGTCCGCAAAGGTCCGTAAGAAGTTATTTGGATCAAGCGATTAATATTCGTTCGCAAACTGACTTTATCTGATAAACAGTAATCTAATAAATTCTATCCGATTGAATTTCGTGACGTCATTTATTTATCGGATACGCGATCGGATTGAGGTTTGCGAAAACGGCTATTATTTACACTATTTCCTTCCTAGGGTATATTTATGAATCTATAAAAGATGTTGCGTATATTTAAAATTGTGAAATAATGTGCATACAATTTATAGCTATTTCTAAAATATTCTAAATGAAATAACTAAAAAACTCGGTTTAAATCCTCCTTATCCCAGAATCTTCAATTATAGAAACTCGTAGAAACCAAATAAGAGGGAAAAAAAAAAACAGATATAATCTCCAATTAAATTAATATAGATAAATAGGAAAAAGGGGCGTTAAAAATTACCATGCGCCGGGCGTAATTTACGCTCGCTACACCACTACATTTATACACATGAACTAGTCAATTTAAAAAATATAATCTCAATTAATCCTACTTATATTCTCTCTTCACGGGTACTAATACCTTGTGCGAGAACAAAGCAACTGACGGAATTACTCTCGTTCACCTTCGTTTATATACTGTTCTAAGATACTTAACGAACCCTAACCTAGCTAAGTGGCGTGACAAAAATGTAAAATTAAACCACATTCACGGTTATATTCATGAAAGGCATTAAGTGGAATTCATGCATCCATTAAATGAATTCTTAACATAGGTTTATAAAATTTATTAAAATAATCTCGCATATTATTTACATTTTTAGTTATCTTAATCTTGCATAAAAATTAATGTATTTTAAAGTAGTTTAGGTCTATAACCCTTGCCATCTCAAAATAATTTTAAAACTAAGATGTCCAAAATCAACTCGTGTCCTTCTTTCAAAATATCTATATTTTGCACATTCCAATCTTATATTTTTGTCTTTTTAAATGGTTTGAACATGGAAGAATTTTGTTTTGAATAATAAAAGGGCACAATGCATTAAAAAGTTTAAAAAGAGTGGCCACAAATGTTAAATGGTTAACGCAATTGGCATCTTCTTTGACCTCTTTTACCTGTATAATCACAGACAACTTTATCTAAATAATCAACCAATGTTTGTATCGTCGTAGGGAATAATGATATTAGGTTTAAATTTATTATCTTGCCCAGATCATGCTTGTGATGCATGCATGATACTTAAGAGGGTTACATTTTATGTTTTTACAAGCGAGCACTAGATAGCAATATTGAAATGTGTCATTCGTAAAATTTGACATTTGTTATTGTAAAATCAGTGACAGCTCATAAATTGGCCGAGTAGTTTTTTGACAGTCAGCGTTTAAAAAAAAAAAAGTTTATGAAAAAATGGATTTTACTCGTAAAGGTTTTCGTTGGATGATTTTTTAAGATTTTAGTAAAGACCTAACTCAACAACAATACATAGATTCGCTTCGTTCAACTTTTGGTAATGAAGCACCATGAGAAAAGACTGTTTACAATTGCTTTGCAGAATTTCTTTATGGTCGTGTGTCCGTCAGTGATGAATCTCGTGAAGGTCGCTCAAAATCGGTTGTGATTAAAAAAAAAACATCAATGCTGTGCACAAAATGATTGAAGAAGATCGGTATATGACTTATCGTAAGATAGAGGCATTATTTGGCATATCGCAGACTGCAATACATACGATTTTGCATGAACATTTAGCTGTGAAAAATCTGTTTCCGATGGGTTTCGTATAATTTCACGCAAGCTCAACAAAAAGACTTGTGTTGATTGGTGTAAGGGAATTCTAAAAAAAATTAACCTAGGCACTGCAAAATTCGTATACAACATCGTTAGAGTTGACGAAACTTGGATTTATTCATATGAACCGGAAACTAAGCAACAATCTACTGTTTGGGTCTTCCAAGATGAACCGAAACCCACAAGAGTAATATGTTCACGAAGGACTTCCAAGAAAATGATCGCTCGATTCTTTGGATCACACCATTCCTTTAGAGCAGTGCTCCCAACCTTTTTGACATGCGGAGCCCTTTTTAGAATCAATTTCTATGGCGGAGCCCATTAGACTTACCTTATGTTTTACTAATTAATGGTGTTTAGAAGTAATGTTACGATAGAGGCGGTAAATTTTTTCGCTATAATTTCACTTTTTTCTTTCACAGATTTATTATTGATAGACAGTTTTCTTATAATATGACGCAAATAATCAAAATACATGCAGATTATTCAAACAACAATGTATCTCGCCGATCACATTCCAGCTAGTCATAGAGTCATAAACCGGCTCGAGTCAAAAATCACTAAGACACACATTCAACATGGCAAATTTTCGTTCAGATTGTAATTTTCAGTTCTTATTTGGATCTGTTTTTTATTCTAATTCTTTTGGTTTTATTCAATTTTCATTTATTTTATTTCCTGGAACGGCTGCAGAGCACCTGAGACGTGCACGCGGAGCCCTTAGGGCTCCGCAGAGCACAGGTTGGGAACCGATGCTTTAGAGGATTGGAGAACAGTTAATGCTGAATGGTATACAACAATTTGTTTGCCAGAAGTCATCGACAAAATCAGGATAAACAACGAAAAACGTCGCATCATTCTTCATCTTCATCATGATGAGTAACGCCTTTTTTTGTTTCCAATTGTCAAACAAAAAATGCGTGGAAAGCGATTTTCATCACCTAAAGAAGCTGTTGAAGCCTTCGAAACCCATGTTTTTGAGATACCAACTTCAGAGTGGAAAAATTTTTTCGAGAATTAGTTTGAAGGCATAAAAAAGTGTATAAATTTTAAAGGCGAATACTTTGAAAAGCAGTAAAACAGTTTGTGCCAAACACATTTTTTTCTTTCTTAGTTTTTGTAAAAACTTAAAAGGTAACCCTGGTAAAAGTACATTCCCAAGTTTATTAGTATAAGTTAAATAACTAATTAATCCTTTGAGACTGGTGCATATTAGTGTAAGTTATAAAAACAAAAGTTTGGTAACCTCTGTGCAGTAGTTCATGCTTCGCAATTTCTCATATAGGTAGCAGCACCTTCTTAACTACCTAGTTGTGCATTAAAAATGTATTTACATTTTGTTTCTAAAGTATATTAATTAATGCAAAGTAAAACAACCCATATTAAATGAACGACACAGAAAAGATAATATAAACCTAGGTGTGCGCAAAATATAAAATTTTATAACAAACCCTGTGGCGATATTATTATATCTTTATATTTTATACTACTTACATATTGTTTACTTTACCTACCTGTATAAGATGACAACACAAAGTAATATGACAAGAATAAATTAATAATGTATTTTATAAAAGCTTCGAAACAAAAAGCTTGTTTAAATATAAACGAGAAAAATGAAAAGCTAAATTTATTTAATGGAATTTGTGTTTTTTTTTTATATTGATTGTTTTTTCTTTTATATTTAATCATGTTCTACAGAATGCCTTAACAGACGGATGATTTGTGCGGCCGTAGGCCACCAATAAAATAATTAAAATTAGCAAATAGGGGTTTTAATAAGCATCATCACTACGAAAAAACGTCAAAAACTGGTTGTGACCAGCATTAAGACATTGCGGCTTTTGGCCACTCTCCGATGGTAGTGAAAATTTTTATTGTTGAGCATAATCGATATATTTCAATAATCGTTTCGAATAATCGAATGATCATTCGATCAATCGATTATGAATGATGACTGATACGCAATAGCATATTATTCTTCATATTTCGAATATTCGATTATAAAATGGAACGAATTCGTTCACATATCAGTTTCAGTCGAATATTCGTTATTTTTTATTTCACAACTTATTCCGGAATCCTATCAAAAAGAAGTCAATAAATCAATTACAACCGAATTTGTCGGTTGATTCAGGTTATTATTTATTTTTCATATTTTTATTAACACTATAATAGTAACACTAACAATTAGCATTACATATTACATTAATTTCATATATTAATTAAATTACTTACATACTTACCTCTTACCTACAAAAAAAAACGAATGATTTTTTACGAATTATTTTCCGATTATTTCGAACGCATAATCGAATGATCGATTATTCGGCCATAATCGAAATATTTCGATTATATCATTCATAATCGCCCACCAATAAAAATTTTCTTTTTCTTGATACATCTTTTCTCACTAATAAGTCCTTCATTTTTTATGCTTTACTGAATTTTCTCCAACAAAATATGAAAACTTGATTT
Source organism: Liopterus haemorrhoidalis (assembly GCA_963971575.1). Lineage (NCBI taxonomy): Eukaryota > Metazoa > Arthropoda > Insecta > Coleoptera > Dytiscidae > Liopterus > Liopterus haemorrhoidalis. The sequence continues at coordinate 77,351,241 of OZ020611.1, read as the reverse complement.
TTACATTACGCTTATAGCCGCAGATGTTGAACGCAAAAATTTAACCAACTGATGTTTACATGAAAAATTTAAGTTTCTTTTTACAAGTCTGAAGTTCGGTATTGAGAAGGGACACGATCGAATACACTGAATTAGGCCAAAATATTGTACTAAATACTGTAGTACAATTTGAACTTATAACATATATTTTAGTGTTGAATTTTTGTTACAATGTCGACGGAAACTGTGAAAAACTATAACAGCTGAACAAATTTTAGTGTTTTTGGCTGCCATTCAAGAAATAACAAATATGGGCATCTTAGTTTTCTACTAGTAATAAAAAAAAAAATCAATCAGTATTCTGAAATTTCAGAGTGATTATTCACTGTTAATTCAAGGCAACATCAATATGTTCGGCAGATCTTTGTAAATGTTTTACATTTAGCAAATCAAATAAGAGTATTTCCTGAAAAAAACGGTTCTTAACTTATTGTGCAGCTTGGATAATTATAAGGTATAATCTGATTTATTTATTGTAACTGTGTGTATTGTGAATTTATGCAATGTGCGTATATTGTAATATTTATAATTTTATTTTTCAGTTCCTCTGAATTTGTTACTTTTTGTTTATCAACTTTTCTCATATAATGTATATATTTGGTTATATTATGTACTTGTTTTATATGTGTTTTATGTATGGTCACAAATGTGACTTGGGTCTGTATTGTCCTTAAAATCAATAAATTCTAAATTTTAAATATTAGATATTATTCAATCTGTCAATTTATTATTTTATTTACAATACAGTTATTTTACACTACATTTATGATTATTATAGAAAATATACAAATAAATTCTATTTATATGATTTATAATTGTATTCATTTATATAATTGTTGTCATATATAGGCTATTGCAAACGTTTAAAGGGAACCAACTGGAATTATCATTTTCCTAAATTGTCATGAGCTTTCTTTTGAAGGTTTGAAGTGGGCATTTGTTAGACAAAAAGATCAAAAGCCTCACTAAATTGATAAAAGCTACTAGAATTTAAAATCTGCTGCCGCTTAAACTAAATTACGCGATATTTATTACTCTATTGCACTTTAACATAAAACCTAACATAAGACTTTTTAAACGGCCTACACCAAATTTTTATCTGCCTCGTCCTTAAGTAATATTTTTAATTTCTACCCTTCCCCATCACCAATTGATATTCTGAATTTCCGTACCTGATTCTCAAGTGATTTTTTTAAATCCCCTTCGAAGGAATTGTAGTATTTTGTAGAACCCCCCCCCCTCCCATAGGATGATTATAAGACTTTTATTTCCGTCCCTAAGTGATTTCTGTTTATGTTTTGTTCCCTCCCCGGTTTAAATGATTTTAGTGTTCACGGATGTAGTAGTAACCGTTTTTGAAAAGATGATTGATATTCGCGGTAACCCTCAGAGAGTTACGTAACCTGTTTATAGCAAGTCAAACGTGTTTGTAGATAACAGCAAAAAGTCAGAACATGCGCATAGTTAGTTTCATTCAATTTAACTAATAAGCTGAGCTCTGCTACTTAAAATAACTACACCGTGATTGCAATCTGCTCAGTAACATCCAAATTCGTGCTCACAAAAATATCTAACACGTCTCATGTTGGAAATGCGCATTAAACTTGTTCATGAACTTATTCCTTAACTGTTGGTAGCTTATTAGACACTTCATCCACGAACAAAGCTAACGTATATTTTAAATAAATAAATAAATAGATAAACCGGTAACACATCTAAACCCGCAATTACAAACAATTGTTAAACATTTTGGTCACCTTCTGTTTGGCTCCCATTGCTGGGGCCACATTGATCATAGCCTCGGTACGTCTCTACGAATGGGTAAACACTACTCTGTCAATTAAATTAAACAACCGCGACCTCCGTCATACGGCACATCCAAAATACCTGGGAGTAACGTTGGATATATCATTCACTTATCGTCAACACTTGTCTCACGTATCAGCCAAATTGAAAACCCGGAACAACCTACTACAAAAACTTACTGGCTCTAATTAGGGAGCGTCAGCTACGGTATTGCGCACAGCTGCTCTTGCTTAAGTTTTCTCAACGGCCGAGTATTGCGCTTCAGTATGGCTTAACAGCACCAATACTAGCAAGATCGACGTGCAGTTAAACAGAGCAATGAGACTTATTTCGGGAAAGATAAAATCTATGCCAACCTACTGGTAACCGACGTTGTGCAATATTGCCCCCCTTCAGTTCCACCTCCAGGCTGCATGAGCTCGAGAATGCACAAAAATTTTTAGAAACACAGACCTGTCTATTCACGCAGATCTCAAACCATTTCGCCATAGGCTTAAATATCGACATCCATCAGTGATGAGTTTAGCCTACAGTCAGGATTACATTCGGATCTATTGATTAAATGGGTGGACTCCTGGCTAACAAATGCAACATTAGAATGGCAGGCGTTAATACCTACTAAATGTGAACTCACTTCCTCGCTAAACTGTGACTGCGGTGCTCCAAACCAAAGTGTGCAGCACATTGCGTTCGAATGCCTCTTGGAGTTTATCCTGTCAATAAGGGGGATTTCGTTACCATCCCACATTTGGTTCTGACCGGGCTAGCTACCCTTGACGTCCAAATATGACGAACACTCGTGCAATAGGTTTTTTATTATTTTGTATTTTTGTTCACTATATGTTTGTTTTATTTTTGTTTATTTAATTTATTATTGTTGATGTATCAATATACTTGTAGGTACTAATGTACAAGATAAAAAAGACAACCAAAATAAGTTATATCATGAACAGCAAGAGGTTGAAGTAAAAAGAGAAGGATGAACAGAGTGAATCAGAAAAGGGATTAATGATACAGGACTCAACGAAGAACAATGTTAGAATAGACATCAGTGGATACTGGAAATCGGAAGAGGTCTTAGAGCGTTATAAACCGATAATAATAATCTCATAATATACTTACTGTTAATGGCATAGAATTGTTAGAATCTACCATCTGGGTTTATCTCAGATAATAAATTCTAAAGTCGAAATAGAATGATCAATTATTAAGACAGGTAGTTTTAAAGACCACAAAATATAGATTCTTTTGATAAAGCTCTCATTTTATATTGTCATGTAAAGAAAAAGAAAAAAAAAAAAACAATAGTTTTTTCTATCTAAAGGTTTAATTCTATTTCTTAGGTAAATTAAACCTTTTATTAGATCTTGAAATATCCCTTAACCTTAACCTAAAATGTCATCGAAACGAACGCGACAATTTATTTCTTAAAAGAAAATTTGCAAAAGCCGGTCGATTGAAAGAAAATTGGAATGTTCATTAAAATTCCAAAGGTGCATTAATCGGAATTAATTAAAAATAAATTGAATAATTTTTTAATAATGCAAGTAAACATCAATATATACGAATAATTAATTTATTGTTGTGTAAGTATTATGTAAGGAATTCCTATTTCAAGGAAAAAAGTTTCTAATTCATACATCAACAATTCTGAAAAGAAATTAGGTTAGAAGTGCTTTACATACAAGGAAATGCAATATGGGTATATAAGGAGAGCGTAAACTATATTAATTTCAGTTTGTTATTCGCAGCTTTAGCTGTAACACAATATATCACTGCTTATGATAATGACAATTATGTCTCTAAACTATACTTTATGACTTCAGAAGTCTTCTTCTGTCTTATTCTTATTCGTTATTCTTCTTCATATTTATTTCAGTAGAGTCGTGACCAATGATGCTTGCAATATTTTATGCATTTCCATTTTTGACTTAATGTCTTCCTCGATTTATAATTATTTAAAATGTTTGGCGTACAGCATCTGTGACTATTAGCGTCTACCATTTATTCCACGATTTATTTTAAAATTTGGTCCATCCATTTTTTTGGTGAATGATCACTAAACTTTCAATATTGTCCTCTTTTTGTGGTTGTTTATGAAGACGCTAGCAAATGCCTGTAACTATACAAGGTGTTTAAAAACATCTTAGTAAAATTTTTATAATAGAGAGATATTAATTTTTTAAGTTTTTAATTTTTGGGGTTTTTCCGCCATAACTCTTTAAATATTTATCCAATCAAAAAAATGCATTTAGATAAAATAATATTCTTCTTTTTGTTAACAATATTTGTAATATAAGTTTTTGCTGTTAAGTCAATAATAAGGCAGTAATTAGATTTACTCCAAAAATTAAAAATTTAAATTACTTCCTCATTACTCACTTAACAGCAAAAATGTATACAACAAATATTGTTAAGAATAAGAAGACAAATCTTTTATCTAAATACATTTTTTTGATTGGATAAATATTTGGAGAGTTATGGCGGGAAACCCCCAAAAATTAAAAATTTAAATTACTTCCTTATTATTGACTTAACAGCAAAAACTTATATTATAAATGTTGTTAACAATAAGGAAACAAATCTTTTATCTAAATGCATTTTTTTAATTGGATACATATTTGGAGAGTTATGGCGGAAAAACCTCAAAAATTAAAAAAGTAATATCTCTTTTATTATAAAACTTTTACTAAGGTGTTTTAAATTTTTTCGCCTAACTTTGACCTGTAGTATCACCTATTAAAAAAGAAATAAGAAGACCGTAAACACACTGTATAACATTTTGAGCGGTGTAGCGTTAATTGGAGTAGTACTGTAATTATTATCATAAATAGGGTTGTCCTTCTTAGGTTTGACACTAGGCGACAAGCTTGTGTCCAGGTTCCATGTTCAATCATTATTTCTTTAGGTCGCGCGAAATGGAAAACATTAAATTATTTTTATATAATCTGTCAGTAAAGCTCTATCAAAAAATCAGCTGTGGCCACCACAGGACCGACCGCCATCATAAAGTACTTATATAAATTACATTCCAGCAGTAGAGTAGAAATAACTTGGCCTAATATTTTCTTACAGAGATATTATTTATCATGACCATGGAAACGTTACCTATAAATATGAAAAAATGGAGACTTGGAAAAAATTTCGAAAAATTTTACAGAAATTATTCGAAATTTTTCGTTTTATCAAAAAACGTTTCAAATAAAAGTTATTAGTTATTGCTTTTATAGCAACTTTTGTTCAATAAATTTTTTCGAAATATTTTTGTGTTGTGAAATATTCACAAAAATCTTAAAATCGACCCGAGTAAACTCCCATTTTTAGTCAACAGATTTTTACCAAAAGTTGATCAACTCGTGACATTGATAGCAAAATTTGAATTTGCTCTGCACGTGTACACAGGCAGACAGACGGACAGACAGACAGACAGACGGACGGACAGACAGACCGACAGACATCATGCCAAAAATAGTCAAAACGTTATGTAGGTACCTCAATTCGTGGAGATCCATCGAAATCTCGAAATGTCAAAATCGGTATGATCACAATACCTCCCTTATTTTATTTTATTTTATTTTATTTTATTTTATTTTATTATTGGACACCACAGACCAATGGTCCCTTATTGTGCCCATACACTCATACATAGAGCCCTGCAAATCCGCGGGTATCCGCGGATTATCCGCGGATATCCGCCACTTTTCTGCGGATGCGGATAAATTATCATTTAAACTATGCGGATGCGGATTGGATGCGGATTAAATGTCATATCCGCTTATCCGCAATATCCGCGTGAACATTAAATCTTCGGTTACTTTCGGACAAACAAGCAATTGTGTTCTGACTACGCAGTCCTCGGTTATTTTCGGTTGTCTGTATATACATGATATTTTGTAGCATTCAATCTCACTTTATGTTATTTTTATTAAGACAAGTGTCCATGATCAAGACTGAGTTGAGAAAATCAACTTAACTTTCTTTTTATTATTGAATATATTATAGAAAATAATATTTTGGACAAAAGTTTCCTGGTACACTTTCGACGTAATTCTTCCTACCTCTGCTCTAATTCTGGCTTTTAAATCTGATAAAGGTTTTTTTTTTTTACATAAAACTGATTAGTAAGTTTTATTTAAATACCAAAATTTACCTACATAATTTTTTCTCGAAAATTTTATTATGTAACTTGACAATTTTTTTATACTACGCGAAGTAAAAAGTCTTGCAGATCCCAAAAATTTGAAAAATGACACATGTTGCTATTTGAAAAAGTTGCAACGCCTAACTCATGCGCGAAATGGCGTAAGAGAATTACTTGATCCTAAAAATATGAAGCACCTTCTATCAAGTAACTTTTCTGATTTTTTTGTTCACTTACTGTCCACTTACTCCCTACGAAAAAGAACGCTTAGACCCCCCAAAATTGTTATCTCTCTCTAGATTTAAATAAGTTATTAGCGCATCTAGGCCTTAAAACTTTTGGGGTCCCTTAGGTTAGGTTAGTAATAAATAAGCTGGTAAATCCAAAAATTTTCAGTAGCGTTTTAGAGCAGAGATTACCTAAACAGGCGAAATATGTTAGTTCTTTCCAAACTGACAGCAAAACCTGTAGTGCGGATATTTTTGCGGATGCGGATCGGATGCAGATTTGTTATTTACAAAAGCTGCGGATGCGGATCGGATGCGGATCATGGATGTGCGGATGCGGATCGGATGCGGATACAGAAAAGCTTATCCGCGCAGGGCTCTACTCATACATTACATATATACAACATTTACATTCAAACATATATAAAAGTACAGTACATATAGTGATATTTTTGGTACATACAGTAACTTTGTTTTACATACAAATACATTTACATGTTCTAACATACAATATCTTTTCCGTTACACAAGCATAATCAAAACATTTCATATATTCACAGAAACACTGATGGTCGTTTGTACTACACAGATTTATTTTGGAGGTAGGAACTTGCACGTTGTTATTTACTTGGATTATTACTACAATGTGACTCATTACATCAAGTTTAAGACAATACTGCGAAATCTTTTATAACTTACATTAAATATATCAATAGATCTGTCTGCAGACAAAAGTTGATTGTAAAGAGCCGCCATTTTATGCAGTGGGCTCATTTCATAGTGCTCCGTGTTGGCCCTTTTGCAAACAAATAATGTGTCTCTGATTCTAAAGTCCCGAGAAGGCACTCTGACGTATATTCTAGACAAGATATTAATGTCGTCGATTAAATTATTTAGTGTCTTATACAGAAACATGAGCGACATTACATCCCTCCTCGCCGCCAAAGTCCTGACATCAAATGCTTTCAGCACGTCTTGGGATGATTTGTATCTTGGATATACCCCTGTCATGCGTAATTCTACAACGCGGTAGTACCGCGATTGAACATTTTCAATACTTTTTTGGTATTTTGCTTGATAGGGTGCCCATATAATGCTCCCATACTCAAGTGTAGGCCTTACATAGGAATTAAACAATGCAATGTACGTCCGACTCTGACGCAAATCTCTGGTCAAACGGAGAACATAACCCATCTTCCTTAAGGCACTGTTCACTATGTGGTCAATATGGTGTTGAAATTTCAGCTCGCAATCAAACAGTATTCCCAGGTCTTTTACGGTTTCAGTTCGTGGTATAATGCAGCCATTCATTGTATAATCGTAGATTATAACATCTCTCTTACGGGAGTAAGTCAAAATTTTGCATTTTGCAGCATTAAATAATAAACCAGTAGCTGCACTCCACTCACATAATCTTTGCAAGTCGCCTTGCAATTCAAGACAGTGAGATACATCAGTGATTCTGCGGTAAATCTTTATATCATCCGCGAACATTTCACACTGACTATTGCTCACGATATCTGGGATATTATTAACCACCAGGAGAAACATCAGGCGCCCAAGGTTCGATCCCTGGGGGACGCCACTGGTTGATAAATAATTGTCGGATTTTGAGCCATTAAATTCCACGTATTGCCATCTTTCGCGTAGATATGATTCGAACCAAATACATATGTTAAGTGACATGCCGAAGTACTCCAGCGCCCCAAGTAACCGAGAATGCCCTATTCTATCAAAGACCTTAGTCATGTCGAGGTACACTGCATCTACCTGAATCCCGGTATCTAGACATTGTCCAACGTAATCGGTTATTGATAGTAAATTAGTAATCGTAGACCTACGCGGCATAAATCCATGTTGTTTCGTACTTATGGCAGGGGACACGTGCTGAAAAACATACTTATAGATAATTTGCTCAAATACCTTGGCTGGAGATGAGATGATAGATACCGGTCTGTAATTTTTACGTCTTTTTTATCGCCATTCTTATGTATGGGACATACTCTAGATAACTTTCACTTCGCAGGAAAAACACATGATTTAATTGACTTTTGAAATAAAATGCGAAGGGGAAGAACTAGGATATCCTTACATCCTTTCAAGACATAAGGTGGAAGATTGTCTGGACCACAAGATTTTTTTGGCTTCAATTTTGCAATCGACCACTCCACGTTTTCCAGAGAAACAGATTCTATGTTTAGGGTGCCTAGTTGGCTTCCCATACCCCTGTCAGTGTTCACGTCATTGACATCCTCACTGAAGACTGAGGCAAAATAAGATGCAAAGGTTTGTGCGATATGTGAACTATCATCAACAATAGTGCCGTCTTCAGTAGTAATGCAAGAGAGATCATCAGATTTTTTTTTACTTTTCGCAAATGTCCATAATTTGGTTATATATGTTGGCGGTCGGTAAAAATACTATACTCTACTCAATTCGATCTACATTATGAATTAAAAAATCAGATGTGGCAACCACAGAGCCACCTCAAAATACGTAGCTAAAATACTTTCTAACAAATATTATTATTGAAAAAATAAAAACATATTATATTAAGTTCGCATTTTCATGATACGTATTTATTATTTACTGTAATAATAATGTAAACGTATATGCGGTTCACTTTGTAACGTTTTAAAAGAAAATTTGTTTATTTTATAAACAAATTTAAAACTGTATGCTAATGTACAGCAGTCTATTTTATTAAAATAAGACAATGGGCCGTATGAATAAAAATAAGCATAACCTTTTACTTGCAAATTATGAAGCAAATCCTCGAAATAAAAATGCAAGCAAAACCTTCTACTTATGAGTAAGAAGCAAATGCTTTTTTTGTTGATCTTTTGCTCACGACAGAAGTAAATGGTTATGAATAAAGCAGACCTTTTACTTTAAATTATAAGCAAATTCTTCGAAAAACATGCATCTATATTTTCGTATACTGACTTGTGAGAATGTATTGTAATTTGAATAAGTTTTGTTGATTTTACTTATATTTTTTACTTATAGTTGGGTTAGTGTCACTTTGCATCCACTGCAAATATACGGTTTTCCCATTTCGTCAACTTAATACGATTATATCCCGTTTTTTGTATGTCTGTTTTCTTCTTGAATTGAGTTTTCATATTTAACAGCAGGGAGGAAACCGTCATCACACGCCTCCGTATAGGCCACTGTTGGTGGACTCATGGACACCTCCTTCGAGGTGGAGAGTCCCGTCCGTCATAGACGGCTTGACGATGATAGGAGAGTGACGTGCCCCGCCAGTTCTTTACGTTGCTGATATTTTTTCATACTAGACTGAAGATGTGTGACTTTGCACACGAAACGTCTCAAATGTAAATTTGTATTTTGATTTTAATATATTGACGAATATCATGAGAAATTGTTTTATTATAATAATTATTCGTTGAGAAACTCCGACATACCGTATATATATATATATATATATATATTTATATATATATATATATATTATATATATATATATATATATATATATATATATATATATATATATATATATATATATGTATGTATGTATGTATGTATGTATGTATATATACGAGGTGTGTAAATTTAGTAACCGAAATGGCAACTTTAGCGTTTGATATGACAACATTTAGGATGCGGGACTTGGAGGGGTGGCAGGGGAACATGTGATACGCCTTCAGTACGAGCTTGAACTCGCTAGAGCCCGTAGCAATTTTTTTCGTGAAACAGTTTTTTCTAGTGCGTTCTAAAAATGAGTGACATTCATTTCGAGCAACGTTAGCAGGTTTTTCTTCAGATTTGGGCACAATGCAATGAAAACTTTTGCATAACTTCAGTAGGCGTACGGAGACAGTGTTTTATCAAGGACCCAGGTTGGTTTAAGGCATTTTCAGATCGTTCAGATCGTCGATTGACAATCAGAATGATCTGGAAAGAGTTGACTTTGATTCACACTACCGTTCATCAGATTTTTACCAATGAATTGAGGATGAGAAAAATCTCGACAACGAGTTTTTAGCGAGTAAAAACATTCCTGTGGCTCCTCAGCCTCCTTATTCGCCCGACTTGAGTCCTTGCGACTTTTTCTTCTTCCCAAGATTGAAAAATCACCTCAAGGGACGTCATTTTAGGACACTCGAAAACATTCAAACGTCCGTAACCGACCAGCTGAAAGCTATTCCAGTATCCGAGTTCCAGCACTGCTATGAGGATTGGAAGAACCGTCTCCAGCGCTGTGTTGTTTTGCAAGGAAGTTATTTTGAAGGAAAAAATATGAAATTGTAATTCTATTCGAATAAAAAAATTTAAAAAGATCAGTCCGGTTACTCAATTTACACACCTCGTGTATCTCCAATAAAAAAAATCGTTCGGTGCTAGCCATTTTATTTCGCCGTCACGTCCAATCTAACACGGAGGAAATGTATGATTTAAAAATGTTTTAATTATTCTGGCATTATGCGCTGGGGCACATTGGGTAAATCACACTTCACCTGGAATATTTGGTGCATTTAATTCAGGTATTGCTCTATTTTCTAACAAATCCAGATATTTTTGGGCCGTAAGGTTTCCGTCTATAAAAAAAGGACCAAAGATATGCTTTCCTACCAAACCTGCCCAAACGTTCACCTTTTTTGCCATTGCGTTCTGGTAGCATTTCATAAATGAAGACTGTTGAAGCACTAGGAGAAGAATGATCATGAAATATTTCGGTAAATAAATCGGCAACTTGTCTTAAACTAAGGTACCACAGTAAATGTACCTTAATTGCAATTTGTACCTTTATTTCTAATACATTTCTAGTGTACCACTTCACTAATTGTACTTATTCCCGAGTGCTATACATTTCAAAACAATATATTTTTAAGCAAATGTAAGTTAAAACTGATACTTAAACTGGTTCAGATTTATGGCCTTGCTACAGAGGCAATTAACCAGGACAATTTAAATTATCTTATTGAAAATTCCATGGCTGAACGGGATTTGAACCCGAGACCTTAGCAGCGCAGGGCACATGTGTTATCACTACGCTACGCCTGTCGGCAAAATTGACAATTTCTGTTCTATTTTAAAATAAAGGCATTTTACATTACTGTGGCTGCCCTTGTGACAATCATTACCTTAAATAAACTGTTACTTAATCAATGACTTTGTAAATATTAATCGTAAACTTCCGATCTTGCATTAACGATTACGAGTATGTCTAACGCTTGTCTATTGCTTTCTTTAGCTTAACTTTAATATCTCTCTGTAAATTATAATCAAGATTACTTAAAATTACACATTAGTCATAATTAAAATTCTAGCTTTGACATTTTGTCACGTTTCAGAATACGAGGAAACGTGATGTGTCATTACCATGATATCAACCTATAAACTATATCAGTATTCACTGCCGTATCTGTAGAAAGGTAGCGAGTGACAGATGGCAATAGTACGCAATACTTCCGTCATCCCGTGGGGAAACTTCCTTTAATCTTTGGATTAATTCTATTTGTAAACAGGTGAACGTTAACAGAAATGATATATGGTGGGTATTGAAGATGCAAATTTATGAAGGAGTTAATAGAATACTTTCTTGTCTGTGGGATAGGGAAGTGGGTATTGTAATCAAGAATTTATTGCCTTACGTAAGCTGAAATCGATTTTCGCTTTTATGATTAAATTACATTGTATTTGTATTAATCTCCAATTGTGGATACTCAAGCATATCCAACATAAACTAATTAATATTAAGAGAAAAAATTAGTTGATCAGAAAAAAATAATGACTTATTCAAAAAATAAAAAGTGAAGAGCAAAAAAAAATAATAATAATGTACTGACGGGAAAAAATAATGACCTGAAAAGAAAATATTGACTTGATCAAACATAAAGTCTGTTCCTTTGGTTTAGGCGGAACTAAATTTTCATTTCTAGTTACCTTTACCGATTGATTGAAGCTTTTGATCATTTTGTTAAGGAAAAGCCAACTTCAATATATAAAAAATAGTTAATGACAACTTACAATAATGAAAATTCCGGTTAGGTCCGCCTAACCGTTTGGAATAAACTGTAATTTTAAGCTCCTTAAAATGTTTCAAAAACAAATGTCGAGTTCACAATCTCGAAATTATAAACTAGAATTAACGTGAAATTAGTACTTAACATTAAATTTTTATGTAGAAATTAAGTACTGTTCACAATGTAAATTAAGAAATTGATAGAAATTTAAAAATAGAAGACACTGATAGAAATTTCTATCGATTTCTACTTTATCGATCGATATTTGACAGCTGTTTATATTTGCTGAGGTTTTGAGTGTTTCATAGTTTTGAAAAGAATTAAAATAGAGGGAAAATTTATATCTATGCTCATAGAAATTAGAAAGATATGGATAAAAACAGAAAAATATCAGTCTGAGAAATTGACAAATGCTTACAGCGCATGCGTCAATTATAAATTAACGTAAGGGGTTATAAGTATTAATTTAGAAGGTTGTGAACGCTAACGTACAGTTACGTATTATAAATATTTACGTTAATTCTAAGTACTAATTCTAATTTCTAATTTCGAGATTGTCAACGCAGCATAAATCTAAAGAAATATTTTATTACTAATATTTCTTTCTTTTAGAAATTCGTAGGTATAATCAAGACAAACGGGTAGGCCAGTGGTATTCAAACTGTGTTCCGCGGAACGCTGGGGTTCCGTGGAACGTTTTCAAGAGTTCCGCAACTTTAATTAAATGGTTTTATTCTGCTTTTTTAATGACTCTGCTTGGATACAATGATTTTAGTAAATTTTGAAAATTGAATAACTTTAAATCTGAGGCTGCTACAAATTTTTTAATCACTATTTTCGTCATCAATAGGTCATATATATTCCAAAACAGCTAATTTTACTAGACAATAAGTTCAAATTTGTTGAGTAGTGATTATTATTTACTTCTTATATCACCTACCATTTAAATATGTACTTTGTTCTGTATTATTGGGTTTCATGTTTATAAATTACTATATTACTTTGATTCTATATTTATAATGATTGCTAATAAATGTTTATAAAAAATAAATAAGTGAGATTCAAAACAAAATCTCTCGCTAAAAACTCGATTCAATTTTTATTTATAATTTGTATTAAAAATTATATTACGTAGGTATTGCATTATTTTAAAAGTTATATAGTATACCTACATTCACAAAATATAGAAATATAGTCAGCTATAAAATATCATTTTTTATCATGATTAAATTCAATAGTAAACATTTAAATTATTATTTTAAAACGTTTGACCTTCAAATTAAAAAAAATGTGGATTTTTGCCTTGGGGTTTCAAAGAAATAGCATTTAAACTGTAGGGTTCCGCAGATGTAAGAAGTTTGAACAACACTGGTATGGGCCAATATTGTCCAATATACGTCCTGAAAAAAAATAATAATATTTTTAAGCGGCCCGCAGTAAAATGTATTGGTTGAGCCATCATATTCCTTATCACTTGCATACTTTACCATGAACGGACGTAAACTACAATAATTCAAAAGTTCAATGGCAGGTCCTACATTTTTGACATTAATTATTAGTAGGTCATTTATTCTATAGTTATTTATTTCATTGCATGCATTATAAAAATTTAATAACACGGTTAGGATAGTAAAGAAGAACTCGAGCGGCTCGAATTAAGTTTAAAAAGTATAATGAACTAAACTCCCACAGCCCATAAAACTACTATGTAGGTAGTATAGAGAAATCCAGTGAAATCCAGTTCGTTTATGCAAGACATCGGAGTGAGACAAGGAGGACTTCTTTCACCACTTCTTTTCAACGTTTAAATGAACGACCTGAGTAACCTGTTGAATAAGGAGAAAATTGGCTGTGTGGTTGGCACCCGTCATATTAACCACATTTCTTATGCGGATGATATGGTAGTCCTTGCACCATCCCCAGCCGGCCTGAGAAAACTCTTGGCTATATGCGAGAATTACGCGATGAAGCACGGCTTAATATACAACATCAACAAAACTGAGTATATCGTGTTCCAGCCGAAAGGTAAAAAATATGCTGTGCCGAGTGTGTGCCTCAATGGTTAAAGTGTGTTATCTATGTCACTTTATCAGTGATGATCTCAGTGACGCAGCTGACATCGACAGGCAATGTCGCTCTGCTTGTGTGAAAGCTAACATGCTAAATCATAGATTCTCGAAATGCAGTCCTGATGTACGTAAATATTTATTTAATACTTTTTGCGGTAGTATGTATACTTCGGAACTCTAGATATGTCACACGAAAAGTCATCTTCGTAAAATTATTATTTGCTACAACAATGCATTTCGAGTAATCTTTGGTTTGAAAAAGTATTGTAGCGCAAGTGAAATGTTTGTGACGAATACAGTAAATTCATGTATGGCTGTACTAAGGAAATATGTTCATAGTTTGCGGGAAAGACTGTGGGCGACGTGCAACGAGCTTGTACAGTGCTGTTTAGCTAGCGATAAGAATTTTCTTACGCACTGGGCACTACAACTCATTCATTAACTTTTTATGAATGAGCGGTCTCTCCTACAAGTTGTGACCATATTTCCGATATATTTAATACGAACTTAAACCATGTTTTTTCTATTTGTAATTTCTTGTTAACTGTTCTCTGTTCTCTGTTAACTGTATATTCTGTTTTCTGTTTCCGTTATGTATTTTGTGATTTTTTTGTTTGTTTTTTTTTGTTGTAAATATGTGTTTCTTTTGTCTCTTGAGCCGTTCAATAAATATATTATTATTATTATTATTATTATAGAACAACACGAGCGGCTTGAATTAAGCTTAAAAATTTTATAAACCAAACTCTGTTGTAATATTGAAGTTACAACCCATAAAACAACAGTGAACCTAAAAACTGGGTCAGGTTAAGGTATGACAGTAAAAAAGTCAGTACAGAAGAACCCGAAAAGCTTTAATCAAGCTTGAAAAGTTTAATGAACTAAAGTCTGTCTTAACCTTGACGTTACAGCCCTTAAAACTACTGTGAAAAAAACTGGGTCAGATTAGTTTATTAAAGTAAAGAAGACAGTACGGAAGAACACGAGCAGCCCAAATTAAGCTTAAAAAGTCTTATGAACTAAACCTTGTTTTAATCTTGACGTTGCAGCCTATAAAACTATGTACCTAAAAACTGGCTGGGGTTAGGTCACTACAGAAGAACCCGAGTGGCTCAAATTAAGCTTTAAAAATCTATTGAACTAAGCTCCGTCTTAATCTTGACATATCACTCCATAAAATTGCGGGCCATATGTTGGGCACCATTGGTATAGGTCAGAGTTGGTGAACCTGCGACCTTTTTAAGTTTCTTGTGTGGCCTTATCTCTTATTTATAATTTGCATCGAAAAATAGATTTATCAACGATAATAATTTAACTAAAAATCAGCTGTGGCCACCACAGGACCGACCGCCACCATAAAGTACTTGTATAAAATACATTCTAGCAGCAGAGCAGAAATAACTTGGCCTCATATTTTCTAACAGAGATATTATTTACCATGACCATGGAAACGTTACATATAAGTCTGATAAAATTGCGAATTGAAAATTTTTTTCGAAATTTTTCAAAATTTCTCGTTTTATCAAAAACGTCTCAAATAAAAGTTATTAGTTATTGCATTTATAGCAACTTTAGTTAAATAAATATTTTCGAAATATTTTTCTGTTGCTAAATATTCGCAAAAATCTTAAAATCGACACGAGTAAACTCCCATTTTTAGTCGACCGATTTTTACCAAAAGGTAACCAACTCGTACCATTGATAGCAGAAGCTTAAATATGAAGTTTCATAAAAATTCTTTTAGCCGAATTTGCTCTGCACGTGTACACAGACAGACAGAAGGACGGACGGATGGACGGACAGACTGACGGACAGACAGACAGACCGACAGACAGACCGACAGACATCATGATAAAAATAGTCAAAACGTTATGTAGGGACCTCAGTTCGTGGAGATCCATCGAAATCTCGAAATGTCAAAATCGGTATGGTCACAATACCTCCCTTATTTATCTTGGCAGTCGGTAAAAATTTATTGTATCTCAGAAAGACTGATAGTAATAAAATTTATTATTTATTTATTATATGGGAATACGAACTAGGGTGAACACAATAGATCATAAAAATTTGACCCTAAAATTTTGAGGAAAAATATGGTCACAGGCGTGTGTTTAATGATATGATAAATATGGTCACAGGCGTGCGTTTAATAAAATGATAAAGAGTAATATAGAAATACACAAAACCAATTTAAACGTGTTTAAAATGTGCACGCCACTGGTAACTGCCTGACAAAATGATTTATTACTATCAGTCTTTCTGAGATAGAGTATAATAACGTAAGTATATACATGCAGCGCTGTCTTACAATATTACAGTGAATTGTTGACACAAATTTTGGTTATTATAATTTATTAAAATAAATAGAATAAATACAAAAATATATAATAAAAAAAATCAATGAAAAAAAATATTCCAGAGAAATCGCTATTATGGGTTCATTAACTCGCGCGGCCTTTTTCACTACTGCCAAAGTTGAATGTGGTCTATCATGGTAAAAAGTTCCCCACCCCTGGTATAGGTGTTTCCTGACCATGCCTACGAAACTCTAAAAAGAAAGAAATATTTATAATGAAATATTTCTTTAATTTTGTTTTTCATATTTACTGATAAAGTCATTACTTCTGATCAATATCACAAAATTTTCTGATTAAAAACTAAATTAAATTCTGATGTATTAAATACCAACTTTTAATTAAATGGTATTGCCCACAATACCAGTATGCACGCACCATATACAATATACCACAAGATACAAGCCTTAAAACAAGAATCCACAATGACAAGGAACATACTGAAATTATTAAAAGCCACAAACTTGTATAGTAAAATGTGGAATCACATTGTAAAAACTTACGTATATATCATGAACTACACTATACTGCAGTGTTTCCCAAAAGGTGTGCCGCCGCATATTAGTGTGCCGCAAAATTTTCCAAATGAGCCGCGAATTCTTAAAAAAAAAAAAAAAAACTAGCGTCGTGATTATTTTAACATCATTGTCCGAATATACGTATAATACTAAAAATAAGAATAAAGTACACGAAGGATCTTTTTATAACGAATTGAAATCGACATATTCTGAATACAGGGGAGTCTGCATTTAAAATGTCTTCTTCTGTACCTACGTAAGTGTGCCGCGAAATTGTTCTTCTTTGGAAAATGTGCCACGAGAGTAAAAAGATTGAGAAACACTGCTATACTGTATAAAATAGTCTTAAGAATAGTATTAACAAATTTATAAAATTGTAACACACACACTAATAGCCATTGACGTTGAAGTGTATGTAAGCAATAAATTTAAAAATAGGGGATTAAAAAAAATTGATCTAAAATTGCTAAAAGGGGTTTTGTGAAGATATACGAAAATAAAATCAGACTGGCCATGTTCTGTGTAGAGACCATACTAACTTAAACAAATTGGTTCTTGAGTGTAATAATCATCCTGTATTACCTGGCGAAGAACTGCCATGCAGTAGCTTAAAAACTTTTTAAAAAATTGTGCAAGACGTTAGTGCTTTCCATGATCTGCTAATTTAACTCTCAAAATAGGTGGCTGTAGTTTTTATTAAATACTAACAGGCACTAATATCGGGTTTACATTAGGCTAGTGAACTGGATAGCTGCTGGGCCTAGTAGCTCTCCCGTTCACTAGACTGCGTCCTAAGACAGTAGGTACTACAGTGACTGTATAAAGACAGTGTGGCCATATGAACTGTAGCCGCCATGTTTATTCCAGATTTGTATTGGGTTATATAGAATAAATGTTAATATATCCTAATATATTATAATATTTCTTAAATTTTTAATAGTTTTACGTGTTTATGTTTATGTATATGTGAATATCAATTTATTGTTAAGAAAAAACATGTATATGATTCAACATTTATTAAGATAAATATTAAAATTGCCTACCGATGAAGGTATTTTTTTGAAATGTTTGCAACATAAAAGAAAACATGTGAAAAAAATTCTTAAAAAAGGACATGAAAGGAATTATAAGAGATATGTTTTTATTATTTTATAAATTTATTTGAGGGCCTATAAAAACTAAAACATTTTTTTTTTATAAAAACGGGAATTTCAACCATTTTAATTTGAATATTTTAAATTTAAGAAAACAAGTTCAAACAGGACATTAGAATAAGAATAAAAATATAGGGAAAAAATGATGATAAGGTTCTATAAAAATTAGAGAACCCAACATTTCTCTAATTTTTTGGAAAACGCATGTTTATATAAAAAAAAGGATATTTTCATATTAAAAAAGAATAAGCAGAACATGTTATATACCCTGAGTTCAAAAAGAAATTACATAAGAGCTATGGAAAAATAAAATAATGTATACCAGTGTTTCTCAACAGGTGGTCCGCAGAAAAATTTTAGTGGTCCACGAAAGTTTTCGTATGTTTTTTTGCAGTTTTTTTGTTTTTTTTTAAGACACATTTTTTATGTAAATAATTTATATTTTGTTTATTTTGTGTAAACTTTCTGTGATTTTCTACAAATAAAATTTATTTAGTAGCACATTAAATATATTTGTTTTCTTGCAAAAAATTAACCAACAATTATTATTAGTGGTCCGCGTTAGAAAATTATATATTTTACTGGTCCGTGGTGCGTTTTTGGTTGAGAAACACTGATGTATACTACAAGCTTTATGTAACAATAAATAACTTATGACAACAAGAGTGATTTAATTAATTCATACAGTAAATTAATTCTAAAGCTTTCTGTTGGCATTACTTTTATTTTCCATAGCCAACCCTTATGCAATATCTTTTTGAACTCATGGTATAAATGATATATTAATAAAGAAAACTGATGTATATATTATCAATTATGCATTTATTCAACTAAAATTATGGTCAGGTGAAAAATAAAATGAAATCAGCATGGAATAACATTAAAATTAATGAAAGTAAATACTTCTTATAATTGTGAAGCCATCCATTGATTTACTGGCATAATGCTTTTTATGTTCATTTAGCCTTTTTTCCCAGCAATTTTAAACCTAAACATAACAAATCGTTTCATTATTTTTAATTTTAATTTGTGACAATTTAAAATATGTGCACAGTTTACATTATCTACATTACTCATTACTCATCACAAACACAACAATATTCACTATTAAACGTCTAAATATACCTATATTATTTGAAAATATCACTTAAATCTGTTGAAACACAAGCTAAACACATGTAAACCATATATAATCTGTAACAAATTTGGTAGAAACATGGCGGACTTCAGCTCGACCAATAGAAAATGAGACCATCGTATGGCCACACTGTCTTTATACAGTCACTGTAGTAGGTACACACAACACGTTAATCTATTGTCCCGTCGCGAATTTTCCCTACCACGTAGAGGTGTTTTGTAGTTTTCTGAATAATCGCGATTTTTAAGTTTTCGAGATTTTATAGGGGATGTTACGAGCAAAATCTATGATCAGGGATAGAAAAAGGCCACCTTAGTTCGCAGAATACCTTTTTTAGGATTTTCACTACCGCTTTGGGGTAGTTTTTAATTTTCTGGGATATACGATTTTTACCAAATCTTTAATTTTTAAGGGGAGAAACGTATAAAATAAATATATTAAATAAAAAACTATAATAAATAAATAAAATAAAATAAATATAAACATAAGGAGGTAGCTGACCACATTTTTTGCGATTTTTCTCTACAGCTCACGGGTAGTTTTTTCGAGTCTAGCGATTTAGTTTTTTTCGGGATTTTTTCATCCCGATAGATTTTCGAAAAGCAAACCGCATATGTAACGAATCGTGCTTATTTAGTGTTTAAGCTAAATTTTATTATTTTGGGGGGCCTGGAAAGTAGGGATTTCACAATTTCGTTTCTTAATAATTTTGCGCTGGTCGCAGAAGGGGATGAAATGAGCAGTTTGTAACCTCATGAGTAGGGGATGGGTCAGCCGATAATAGGTGGACACTTTTTTCTGAAATGTTCCCGAACGCATAGGGGTGGTTTTGAATTTTCTGGGAAATCACAATTTTAGATATTATGCAATATTTTTAGGGGCTGAAATAAACAAAATGTACTCCTAGGGTTAGGGGCGAGACCACCGAATACAGACGAGCCCTTTTGGGCCTAATTTTCCGTATATACTAGGATAATTTACTTTTTCTGTTTGCAGTTACTATTTTTACACCATTTAAAAAATCTCTATCATTAGAATAGTTATATTTATGTATAAAAGTAATAAAAATTATCGTTATGCATAAGAGTGAATTCTGCAAAGAGAAAAGAGGCCCTTTTTGTGTTTTTACCGACCGCCAACATATATAAGGGAGGTATTATGATCATACCGATTTTTACATTTCGAGATTTCGATGGATCGCCACGAATTGAGGTCCCTGCATAACGTTTTGACTATTTTTAGCTGTCTGACTATGTCTGTCGGTCTGTCTGCCTGTCCGTCCGTCTGTCTATCTATCCGTCTATCTGTCCGACTGTCTGTCCGTCTGTCTGTCCGTCTGTCTGTCCGTCTGTCTGTCCGTCTGTCTGTGTACACTTGCAGAGCAAATTCGGCTGAAAGGATTTTTATGAGACTTCATATTTAAGCTTCTGCCATCAATAGCACGAGTTGATCAACTTTTGGTAAAAATCGTGTGACTAAAATTTTTTTTTTTTTTTTTTTTTGAAGTCTCAATTCGATGTCTCAATTTTTTCATACTTATATGTAACGTTTCCATGGTCATGATAATATAATGATATAATATCTCTGTTAGAAAATATTAGGCCAAATTATTTCTACTCTGCTGCGAGAATGCATTTTATAAAAGTACTTTATAATGGTGGTCGGTGCTGTGG
This sequence comes from Liopterus haemorrhoidalis, assembly GCA_963971575.1. Lineage (NCBI taxonomy): Eukaryota > Metazoa > Arthropoda > Insecta > Coleoptera > Dytiscidae > Liopterus > Liopterus haemorrhoidalis. The sequence goes on along the minus strand of OZ020611.1, from coordinate 77,330,129 downwards.
TGGCCACAGCTGATTTTTTTAATATAAATAACAACAAAATCCTTTGCTTTTGTTCTCTGAACTCCGAACAATGAAAAATTTAATAGTGGGGGTAGGATAGTAAGCTAGTGACTATCCTGTCTATAAAACTTCTGTCCTATCCGAACTACTAGCGCGAGTACTAGCGCTAGTTGAATCTCAAGCGTTTATATTAGGATAGTGACTAATGTAAACGCGTCATAACGGATTGCCGATGAATTTGCGTTAGTGCAGTGACATGCTACTCGTATATAGGAGCCAGATACATATGCGCGACATCTTTCATTTCACTGGTAATCAAACATACTTGACGTATTTGTAATGTTCAGAATGTAAACTGTAACAGACTGTACTAATTACTATTATGACGGAATAATACGTGAACTTAGCCTAATAAATCTTAATTAAATGAATTATTGTTATTATGTCATACAAATAAAAGTAATGACGAAACATAATAACTCTGACATAATTACACACAAATGGAAAAAGAATCTAGCTATATTTTTTTAACATTTTCTCAAAATGAAATAATATTTAAATATACAGGATGTTTTTGGGAACTGGTTAAGCATTTCTAACTTTCTCATTATAAGATATACGAAAATAAAATAAGTTACATTAGGAAAATGAAGTATTTTTACTCTGCAAATAAAAGTAGAAAATTCGAAAAACAATTCAGCAATTCATCAAATAAACGAGTTCAAAACAATATTATTTTAAATGGAATATCCTATGTTTTTTTAGTCAATAGCACAGAAAATTCCTGTATTATTCTGCATTCGTGCGTGTATCCGTGCGTGTGTGCGTGTGTGCGTGCATGCGTGCTTGCATGTGTGTGATAATGATAATATTAATAATATAATAAGCAATAATTGAACAGTCTTATTTTATTTCCTTACTTGTTGTTAGACATTTGTAATTTATCAGTACTAGGAATGACGAGAATTAAAAATTTCTAGGATCCAGTATCTACCTGTTATCCGTAAATTAAATATGGAACAGGGCCGAAGGGTCTTATGGTGAAATGACATGTGTTATCTAATTAAACCGACCTCATAACTCTTATAGTCGTAGAGATAGCAATAATTGGCAAACTGAAATGAACAGCCTGTATAGGTTAGGTTGCATGTTTCAAATTCCACGTTTTTAGGGTTTGACCAAAAAACGCTTATAGAGATTTGCAGCTAAGCACCCTACCATCTGGTGAGCGTTTCATGAACTTGTGTACATCGTATAACATTTCGTTTTGTGTATTGGTTTTGTATGAAGTTTGTTTTTAAAGTTTTATTATAATCATTGAAAAATGTATAATACATATTGTTGTGTGCCTATGTGCAATTCATTGAAACGAAGAAACCCGGAAATATCGTTTCATTTGTTTCCACTAATATCAGACACCGTATGGTTCGAAACAAAATTGGGAAAGCAAGAGGTTAGGAATCGACGCGATGTTTAGATAAACAATTTAAAAATTGGAAAAAAAGTGAGCCCTTGTATCAAAGTTTGCTCATTACATTTTAATGATAGTGACTACAAAAAATATTTTCAATTTTGTATTTATTATCGCATATCTTGAAAATTCCTGTTATTGTATGTGGGTTTGTAATGCATAAATCTTTATGAACTCTCTGTTTTTTTCAGTGACTCCACACAATATTATATGCCCAGCATTGTAGATTTCTACCCCTTGGTAAACAACACGGGAATTATTATTTCCCCCAATATAGTTAAAATAATCGACAATGGAAAACCGCCATAACTTAAAACCAGATTACAAAATGTAGTATTTTAGATGTTTACAAGTAATGTCACTTCACAAAATCAGAAAATCCCAAACAATTATTTATTTTTTGTCGTTTTTTGATACACTTTTCGCTATTATTTACTAGTAAATGTCAAGTGGTATCTGATTTAGAATGGTTTCAAAACAATCCGCGTGGCGCTACGATCTTAAAATTTTTCCCCTATACCGTCATTTTGTCGTCTGTATGTCTGTATGTCTGTTCGGTAAAAATTGCAGCCAAACGGCTAAACCTGGAGAGTTGAAATTTGGCATGCTTATACAACTCTTTGACCCGCACATAGGAAAAATACTAAAACATCTAAAAAACATATCCCCCTAAAAATATAAACAAATATGTGCTCATCGAAAAAAATATATATTTTTTTATAATTCTGAGTAGGGTATCAAATGAAAGCCCTTTGTACGTGGATTAACGATCAAATTTTTATTTTTGCAAAATAAATTATTTTGAAGCGATTTTTGACAAAAATGTGCAAAAAAAATTTTGTCCCACCCCCTGTAGCCCAGATGGTTTAAACTAAAAATCTGAAAAAATTCTATGTAATGTACATTGGTGTGAACCGGAATAGTACAACAGGAATTTTTACTCAGATTACGTTTTTGGAAAAAAACGCATTTTTTTGTGATTTTTTGCTAATAATGTACACAAGTTATAGCTTTGTAACACGCTACAATGGAACGTGTATGCTGGTGTAGTGGATTTGATGCTGGCGTTTTACCCAAGTAACTCGATCCGAAAGGGATCGAACCCTGTGAGAAGAGACAATATTATTTTTTGTTTTTTTAAAAATTTTTATATTGTTTAAATTATTTTTTCAAAATTCTAGTTATATTTTGGCAAATGTTGCATTTAATTTTTAAAAGCGTAAATTTAATAACCAGTGGAAATTGTTTAAATTATAATTTAATTCTGTTTCAATGTACACGAAATCAGAGGGGCGGAACTTATAACAACCAATGGAAGCCATAGGCGCAATTTTTTAAATTCTTAATGAACCTTGCTACATAAAAAAAAAAATAGTGCACATATTTAGAAACCTAAATAATGGTATTAGGCGTTCGAATTAAAATTAACAAAAAAAAAAAAATAATATAAAATTTGTTTTCGCATCCCAAATAATCATCATTCACTTACTAAATACCTGAAAAACCCTGAAATGTGTGAAAATTCACACCACATCAATTTTTTTATTAACATTTATGATTCTGAAAACTAAAATTTGGTGTATTAATTGTCCAACATAAGGAGATCATTTTGCTGTCAGATGGGCGGGCACTCCTACCCTCTACAGGCCGTCGTTTTGAAGCGCGAGACTCAGTGGCGTTCGTAATATAAACTCTGAACTGAAACTATAAATTTGATTTAAAAATCTCAAAGTGCAAATAATTTAAAGATAATTTATAACTTTGATATTGGTTCAGCTTACGTTGAACAACTTATACATGAAACGAAAGTTAATGTAATTCAAGTTACTATGAAATGCCGTCAACGTAGAGAAATGTGCTGTGTTGCCAGTTGTTATTTATTTGCAAATGTCAAAAAAGCATTGCTAAAAAGAGATTGGAAACCTATATTTTCGGGGAATAAAGGGCTGATATGAATTATGATATAGAGTTATAAAAAAATCAAATATTTTATTATTCGAATAATTTTTTTTTGATTATTTAAATTCGAATTTCGAAATATTCGAATTTTTAATTGCTCTGATCAATTAAAGGCACACCATTTTCTCACGCTTTTTCAGAATAATTAATAAGAGACAAACCATCCTTCGGGTGGAACTACTAAGAGCCTTTGGCATTTTTATTATAATAATATTTCATACAATTCAAAATAAAATATAAAGTTAACCTGACTCGTTCAGAGGATTTGGCAACGTGGGAAAGAGTTACCAACCAGTGGAAACAAAATATAACAATTCAGTAATGCTTGCATGTTAGTTACATTACGTTCTATAATTGGCAATAAATTTAACCAGATGTGACGTCATTTTATAGTTAACTTGAATGAACTTTCATCATCATCATAGGCGCGACAGCCCACGGTGAGCCTAGGCTTCCTGTTTCCGGGTTTCATGATCATGTTTTCAAACTATGTACATTCAGGAGAAATATGATCAGTATTACTTCCATTTTTTAGCATACACAAAAAGGCACCTACAGTTTATAGCCGGTTGCGAACAGCTAAGCAGAATCTGTAATTTTTACGAATATTTTTTTTTTACACTAATTATTTGTCATAAGCAGGAATTAAACTCACGTCCGTGCCCTAGATTATCGGTCAAATAGGTACAAACGATATAACGCTTGCAGCTACAGGCCTGCTAATGAACTTTAATATTCCTTATTTTCAGCAGTTGAAGTAGGTATTGATCATTAACAATACCTTCAAAAAGGATTTTGATATACGAATACAATGTAAGCACAATGGCAATATCGTACGCCAAGTTCAAACTATTTCGGTAATTGATCAGATAGTGAAGCGTAACTTTATGTACGGACTGGAGATTTGGGGATGGAAAAAATGGCTGAAAATGGAAAGGGTAAAAGAGGGCTACATGAGATGGACATTGGAGGTAGACAGAACGATACCGGTATATATTGTGAGAGATGAAATGAAGAGGGAAAAGCTGAGAGTGGGTGCCGGAGTGAAGGCAGTGAAATATGAGGAGAAAGCCAGAAGGGAAGAGAATAGAAAAATAATAAGGGAATGCTGGGAAGAAAGAATGAAGGAAGAACAAAAAGGCACATTGTCGGCTTGGGGAGAGACAAGAGAAGAGTACTTTTGGAGATGTGGAAGGGACATAAGAGAAGCAGAGAGAAAGAGAAATAAAGGAACAAACATAGTAGAAGAATTGAGAAGGAGGTATAAGGAAATACAGGAACAGGAAAGAACAGACAGAATAGATAAATCGTTGAGTGTGAAAAGATATAAAGAGATAAAAGTGATAGAAATACCGAGATACTTGAAGGGAAAAAGAGGAAGATCAGTGGGTAGAGTCAGGAGGATAGCGAGGTTAAGATGTGGCAATGAAAAGAGGAACAACAGATACTGGGCAAAGCTAGAAGACAAGCTATGTAGAATGTGCAAGGAAGAAGGGGAAACCTTGGAGGATTTAGCGAAGAGATGCAGAGAGATAGCAGTCTGGGAAGAAGGAATAAAGGAACTGATGAGTGAGGAAGGAAAGGGAGAAAGATGTTCGAAAAAACTGGAGGCAAGAAGGAAGGCGATAGGAGAGGGAAGCTGGAAGAAGAATACGATGAAAGGAAGGGACACTGGAAGAAGAACAAAGAAATGATGAGTGAAGAAAGCAAGGGAGAAAGATGAGCGAGAGAACTGAAGGCAAGAAGGAAGGCGGTAGGAGAGGGAAGCTGAAAGAAGAATAGGAAGAAAGAGAGGGACACTGGAAGAAGAGCAAAAAAATGATGAGTGAGGAATGCAAGGAAGAAAGATGGGCGAGAAAACTGGGGGCAAGACGGAGAGAGAAGCCGGAATGAGAATTGGAAGAAAGTGAGGAGCACTGGAGGAATAACAAATAAATTAGATTTAAAAAAATATTGTCAATTATCCATATTGTATTTTATTTTTTTATTTTTTGTAATGGGTAATGCCCTAAACTTCACAAGGCCTAGGGAAAATAAAGAATATTATTGGTCGGAATAGAATACATGTTTATACGAATAAATTTGCTTTAAATGTCCGAAACCATCACCTAGATTACTAACCTTTCTTCTTGGGACACCCTGTATAAATCAAGAGGAAAACATTATTAGTTGTTGTTTCCGATAAAAAAAAAAATGAATTTTGAAAGGATTATTGAAGAACGGGAAGTAATTCATTTTATTGCTATCAGGTTGCAGCAAAAATTCTGTTTCAATAATTAATTTCCTTTTATTTACTAAGATTTAATGCGTTTTACTTTCTACTCTCTTCCAGCTATTAAGTTCCTCTTCGCAATTTTATTAATTTCTACCTTTCCACTTATTACCTTAATAACTAAGCAATTAAATATTAACTTGGTGTAATTTTTGGTGACAACAGTATATGTTCATAGTTAGAGTTATGACGTATTTATGCACTAAATTTAATATATCTTCAAAGGCATGGTTTTAAAATGTAAACTATGACATCCTTTAAGAGGGCGCACAACCGTACATTTTTTTTAAATAATATACAGGGTGTTTGTTTGAAACGGGGCACCCCGAAAATCTCCTTTATTTGTAAAGATACAAAAAATCTTCAGAACAAAAGTTAAACTAGACAAAAAGGCCCATCTAAAGGTTACTATAAGAATTCTGAGGCACTTCCGGTTGCACCGGAAATGATGTCAACTTTTGATCTAGCATAAGGAATCGTTAATTTTATATTTTTTTCCTAAAAGTACATTAAATTAGCTTTACAATGACACCAAAAATCATATTTTTATGTTATCCATTTCAAAATGGCAACCATTTATTTACAAAATAATAATCAACATAAGTTTTACAAAGTTGAACGTAGCAAACTTTGAAAACAATAAAAAAAGATCGAACATTTGTAATTTTTTTTTTTTTTTTTTATTAATTGTAAGAAGTAATATTTTTTTTTTCTAAACTGTCAAATAGTTTATTTTAGAGATATTTTGTTTCTTTTTTTATTGTTTTCAAAGCTTGCTACGTTCAACTTTGTAAAACTTATGTTGATTATTATTTTGTAAATAAATGGTCACCATTTTGAAATGGTTAACATAAAAATATGATTTTTTGGTGTCATTGTAAAGCTAATTTAATGTACTTTTAGGAAAAAAATATAAAATTATCGATTCCCTATGCTAGGTCAAAAGTTGACATCATTTCCGGTGAAACCGGAAGTGCCTCAGAATTCTTATAGTAACCTTCAGATGGGCCTTTTTGTCTAGTTTAACTTTTGTTTGAAGATTTTTTGTATCTTTACAATAAAGGAGATTTTCGGGGTGCCCCGTTTCAAACAAACACCCTGTATATATACACCCTGTATAAAATTTATCAATTCATGTGCTTACAACTAGTTAACAATTCTTTATGTTTAAGTATCGAAAATATTACATTTTTTCTTAAATTTAAACTGAATTTGTTGCTTATATGAAACATTTATATTACGCTAAATTAACATTTAATAATGTTGACAGGGAAAAATATATGCAAAAACCTATCACGATTTATACACACATGGTTATGTGTCATTTTTTACTTTTATGTCATAGTAATATATGTTTCGTTAGTCTGTATTTATATTTTCTAAACGGTAGCGCACTGATTTCATATTTACCTATGTCTTTGATTATTGGGTACTCAATCACAAAACAGAGAAGAACTTTTCTGTGTATTTAAAAATACTGTTTTTTAAACGGTCTATTTTTAGTTCTTCGTGCATCTCTGTTATCTTTGTCCATCGGGGGTAGTTGCCTGCGAACCTAAGGCATTTATTCTGTGATATTTGCATCCTTTGGTAGTTTGCATTGGACGTGTTGCTCCCGACTGGACATGCGTATATTAATGACTGTTTTGTAGAGTAGAATTTTATTTTTTTCCTGATTACGTCCATACAAGCAGTCGCTAGCTAACATCGATGTTTACAATGTTCTGTAAAATTCAGTCTTTTGTCAAGTTTCATTCCTAGGTAGTTAATTGTGGGAGACCATTCTATGTTACTTCCTTGTATGGTGATATTGTCCATTAGTCTGGGTCTTCTTTTAGAGAAAAGAATCGCTTCTGTCTTGGATTCGTTTGCTTTTATTTTCCATCTTTCCATATATTTCATAATTTTCTCTGTAACTTGCTGAGCCTGTTTATAATAGTATCTATTCTCCAGGACTGTACGAAAATCAGCAGTGGGTAGCGGTTACAACCGTACAGTTCTCACAAGTTTCCTATACACAACTAACGATCTGAAATAAAATAAGTAACAATCTATGCAACAAAATTTGCAGTGATTTCTTGTCTATCTAATACGATATTTTCAATTGAAAAAAAAAAACTGTTATGTAATTGTAACTAAAAAAATTGCATTATAAAGTCCATATTGTAAACAAGTCGACGCATATTTGCGTACGATGTGGCAAATTGTATCTGTAGCTTCATTCTCCAAATATATTTCTAACTAATTTGTTTTATTGTAAAAAATAACTTATATTTATTGTTCTTGGTAGCATATTTTTGCCACCATCTTGAATCAGCCGCAGTTCTCAATATAGATGCTACGGGTAAACATGATTTAATTTTCGTAAAGAACATGCCCACTAAGTGGCATTCAGTTATCAAATATAATATTTTTCTACGCAGGTACTAAACTATTAACAATCATTTCCAAAAAATTTTGACGTATTAATTGGACATTTCTACACAAAACTAAATAAATATAAAAGTTATTTAAAGCCCACAAATATATTTAAAAACTTAAGGAGCATTATTGTGTTATATCCATTATTAAGTTATTGAGCGATGATATTTTTAGAACCATTTTTCTACAGTTAAAAATATCTTATTAGATAGATACTAATTCAGTGCAAAATTTGACGTATAGACTGTTATTAATTTTATTTCAGATTTTTAGTTTTGTAAAAGTAACGTATAATCTCTGGGGGTTATACATAGCGTTAAATTAAATTCTACCACTGATTCTAAAAAATTAAATAATATTAATTTAAATGACATTGTACCGCAAAAGGGTATGAAATATTGATACAAAATTAAATAATCCATCTCATTAAAACTTTATTCTGAATAGATTCACCCAATTAGTGAAGCTTTCGGCTTTGATTTGTTGACATATTTCAAGACAGTTATATTTCAATGATTGCACAGTCATACTCAAAATTTAAGGAAACGATATACACATAATCTTTAATTCAACACATTAGAATTTATAAGTGTTTTATATGAATGTTTTTAATACATTTTTTAAATGATAATTATCTTCATTACCTAGTCATAATTAGAGAGCGTCTAGGCTACTACGTTTTAATACTATTAAATTAAAAAAAAAATCTGCTGTGGCCACCATAGGACCAACCGCCATCACAAAGTACTTGTATAAAATACATTCTAGCAGTAGAGTAGAAATAACTTGGCCTGATATTTGCTAACAGAGATATTATTTATCATAACCATGGAAACGTTACATATAAGTATGAAAAAAGGATATTTAGAAAAAATTTCGAAAATTTTTTCAAAAATGTTTCGTTTTATCAAAAAATGTCTCAAAAAAAAGTTGTTAGTTATTGCTTTTATAGCGAATTTTGATAAATACATTTTTTCGAAATATTTTTCTATTGTTAAATATTCGTAAAAATCTTAAAATCGACACGAGTAAACTCCCATTTCTAGTCAACCGATTTTTACGAAAAGTTGATCAACTAGTTTCAAACTTTCCCATTAAGTGGAATTAAAATATATTATGACCTAAATTGGCCGCACTTTAGACGTAATACTCACATATTTCTCTGAAAGTTTAAAAGGGTCCTAATAAATAATTCATAAAAGCTTTTTAATTTACAAAAAATAATACAAGAGAATCAACAAATAATATATGGTCCTTACATACATTTTTATTAGATTTGATCGACTGAATAGCATGAGTAAAATCTGTCTCATTATTAAATATTTTATAAAATCTTTTTTTTTATAGTTTCTGCCCATACTATGCCAATGATCAAAGTCAAACAAAAATTATGTGAAGTGTGAATTTTCACACATTTCAGGGTTTCGCAGGTATTTAGTAAGTGAATGATGATTATTTGGAATGCCAAAACAAATTTTATGTTAAAATATTTTTCGAACAAAATTCGAATGCCTAATACCATTACTTGGATTTCTAAATATTTGCAGTATTTTTTTTTTATATAGCAAGGTTCATTAATATTTTGAAAATTGCGCTTACGGCTTTCATTGGTTGTTTAAGTCCACCCATCTGATTTCGTATACATTCAAACATAGAATTAAATTATAATTTCAACACTTCCCACTGGTTATTAAATTTACGCGTTTAAAAATTAAATGCAACATTTGCCAAAATATAACTAGAATTTTAACAAAATAATTTAAACAAAATAAAAATGCAAAAAAAAAAAACAGAAATAATAAAAATTTACGGGATTCGAACAGTAGTTACTTACAGTAGTTTCAACTCACGAAGCGACAACCTTACCACTGTACTACGTAGGTTCACTCGTTTACTATGTTAAATAGCGGATTTAATATTTTACATATTTTAGTTAAAAACACAAAAAATGCGTTATTTTCCGAAAACATAATCTGATCAATAATTCCTGTTGTACTATTCCGGTTCACACCAATGTACATTACTTAGAATTTTTTCAGATTTTTAGTTTAAACCATCTGGGCTACAGGGTATGGGACAAAACATGTTTTGCACAATTTTGGCAAAAATCGCCTCAAAATAATTTATTTTGCAAAAATAAAATTTTGATCGTTAATCCACGTACCAAGGGCTTTCATTTGATACCCTACGCAGAATTGTAAAAAAATATATTTATTTTTTTCGATGAGCATATATTTGTTTATATTTTTAGGGGGATATGTTTTTTAGATGTTTTAGTATTTTTCCTATGTGCGGGTCAAAGAGTTGTATAAGCATGCCAAATTTCAACTCTCTAGGTTTAGCCGTTTGGCTACAATTTTTACCGAACAGACAGATAGACAGACAGACAGACAGACGACAAAATGACGGTATAAGGGTTTTTTGGTCATACCTACAAAACCCTAAAAATGTAGGTATAGATCATATATTATTTGTTGATTATGTTGTATTATTTTGTCTAATTTCGTAACCCATTGCGTCTACAGTGTAACTTGTAATCCTCTTTAACTAGGATTAAATCTCTTTTAATGTCAACATTATTTTTTTATTACTATTTTTGAATAATTCTAATATTGATGAAAATAATTCGAGATTTTCGTACATTTCTTGCTGAAGCAAACATTGGAACCAATCAATAGGAACGTATGCCTCTATAAGTTTGTATAATATATAAGTTTAAGTGCCATTGTATTTTTAAGTTCGTGTGTGTTCCGCAGCAGCACTATATACTTACTTTCAAGTCGGTACCCTATAGTACATGTAAGCTAAAATCAGGGAGACAATGTCAATAAACTTTTAGAAACTGAATCATTTCTTTTTAAAAAAGAAATTCATCTGATATAACATTAAATAATATTTTATCAGTGACTGCAATGTAAGAACAGCTTTCATTTTAAGATTTTATCAAATTATGAGCATAAGTCAGTAATAACTATACACTTACTACCTATAAATGCAATATATAACTCATTAGAGAACAATACCCATGCCCACACAATCTTGTTACTAAAACCGTTCTAAATAAAACCACGATAACATCACGAGAAAGGTGAAATTAAACTACATAATTTGTTGATTTACTTAGTCTAGAGTTCGATTAGTCATGTTATTACAGAGAACTATTTATGCAAATATAATTCTATTTTTATATCCATTGAACAGATGTCAGATAGTTGATTTTAGCGATGATTACGAGATGGCGACAGCAACAGTAGGAATAGCAAATACGTGTTTGTGTTTATTTGCTTATTCAAATAATGTTACCTAAATTAATAACTAGAGCTTGAACATAGTAAGGCGATGGGAACGCCATTCAAGTAAAGTGTCAAATACTCGTAAATACCAATGATATTATTCTTTCCTTTCAATGTTTAAATCAATTGTTTTTACACGTTCACCTTAATGGGACCCATACTAATATATTCATATTAACTTTATCATTTATTCGTAATTGTAATTCATTAATGTATATACCATGAGTTCAAAAAGTAATTACATAAGGGTTGGCTATGGAATAATGAAATAATGTCTACTGCAAGCCTTAGAATTAATTAACTATCATCACTGTTGTTTTATGTCATAAGTTTTTTTTTTTAATTTTAATGGCCTTTGCTGGTTTGGCAATTAGCCAGGACAATTATTATTTGTGAAAAATTCCATGCCTGAACGGGATTCGAACCCGAGATCTTAGCAACGCAGAGCAGATGTGTTACCACTACTCTACGCCGGTCGACATGTCATAAGTTTATATTGTTATATAAAGATTGCAGTAGACATTATTTTATTTTCCCATAGCCAACCCTTATGTAATAACTTTTTGAACTCATAGTACAAGAACCAGTGTCATAAACACAGAAGCGAATTTTTAACAGTTTTGTTAACATACGAGGTGTGTAAATTAAGTAACTGGACTGTTTTTTTTTAATTTTCTTATTCGAATAGACTTCTTCGAAAGAACTTCTTTGGAAAGCCACACAGCGCTGGACACGGTATTTCCAATCCTCATAGCAGTGCTGGAATTCGGATACTGGATACTGGATACTTTCAGCTGGTCGGTTACGGACGTTCGAATGTTTTCGAATGTCCCAAAATGACGTCCTTTGAGGTGATTTTTCAATCTTGGGAAGAGGAAAAAGTCACAAGGACTCAAGTCAGGTGAATAAGAAGGCTGTGGAGCCACAGGAATGTTTTTACTGGCCAAAAACTTGTTTATTGAAATTGCAGATTTTTCTCATCCCCAATTCATAGGTCAAAATTTAATGAACGGTAGTGTGAGTCAAATTCAACTCTTGCCCGATCATTCTGACTGTCAACCGACGATCTGAACGCACAAGATCCCGGATTCTGTCGACATTTTTATCGGTTCTTGAAGAGGCCTTCCGCTGCGTGATTCATCTTCAATCAACTCTCTTCCTTCTAAAAATGCCTAAAACCACAAAAAAAAACCTGGGTTCTTGACAAAACACTGTCTCCGTAGACCTGTTGAAGTCTTGCAAAAATTTCCGTTGCACTGTGCCCAAGTCTAAATCAAAACCTGATAGCACACCGTTTTCTCTAAATGAATGTCAATCATTTTTAGAACGTACTAGAAAAAGCTATTTTACGAAATAAATTGCTAGGGACAACAAAATTACTCTAGCGAGTTTAAACTCGTACTGAAGGTGTATCACATGTTGACCTGCCGCCTCTCCAAATCCCGCGTCCCTAATGTTGCCAGATCAAACGCTATGTTGCCAGTCCGGTTACTTAATTTACACACCTTATACATTTTATTTAAATTTCTCACGTATGTGGATATGGTGTGTACATATTCACTAAATAATTTAAATGGAAATATTTGTAAGCCGAAAGAAAGGAACCAGAAGATACGCCATAAAGATAGATCTTGTGGCAATACCAACCAGTAGTAATGAAACCAAGTATGAATAAAATTAAAAAAAAAAAAAGAAATAAAAATAAATTTTAAAAAAATAATAATTGTGGCACCAGCTCCTAGTAGGGTGGCCAGATGGTCACACAAAATGGCCTTTTTGGCGGAGACTACGAAGAAACACCAGCAGAAGGCTGGAATATAGATAGATGCAGTTGATGGTGATACGGAGAGGCACCGAGTTGAGCTACCTGAGGAAGACACGGATGACCTAGAAGAAAAGGAAGGGAATATAGAATCTTCTGTTCCTAGGAGCTGCTATAGGAGACTAACACAAGGACATGGTAGCCCTAACTGGGGTGTAGACGAGTAAAATCCTGGGCTCACAATTAAAGGCTATTGAGGAACTAAACCTAAGAAAGCCCACGATGTTTCTGAAAACCCTAGCCAAGCGAAAAACAATGCGGTAGACATTGCTCAACTCGATGTGTGTGTCACATAAAGAAAATACAGAAAAAGTAAACTTTGGTCTCCAATCTAAAAATATACTGTCATTTTTTTAGCAATTAACGACTAATATTACTGAATTTATTATGTACTAAAAACTGGAAAATATGTATTTCTTAATGTAAATATGTAGTTTTTTGCAATAAAAATTATGAATTACTGTTAAAATAGTTAATATTGTCACAGGTCTGTGTGAAAAATGTATATATAACCGACGCACGAGCTAAATTTTTTATTGAAAAGCACCCAAACTCGAAAATTGTAGGCTTCAGTAACTCGCAATTTGTTACAATTTTGAATCAAACAAAAATCGCAGCATGATAGCTTACTCGCAAATACATTTTTTCCTCGCAAATTTCGAAAGGAAGAATTATGTTTTTCGAGGGTTAAATATAAATATAAATGAATATGGTAATTTATGAAATAATGTACTTCTATCCTACACCTTGGATAAAATTTTAAATACTAATAATTTTGAAGAGAATTAAAATTTATTGTTGAAGTTTTGCATACGTCCATGATCCCCTTTAATTCCTGTTGCGGGCTCCCAAGAGGACCTAGACAATGGTTATTAATAAAAAGTTAAATATTGTTTACTGTATTAAAATGTATAGAATATATTTCTAAATGGAAATACGTTGTTCTTGAGAGTAATAAAGACCACTATGCTCTACAGCAAAGGTCAGCAACCTGTAGCCAGCTGGGTAATATCGGCCCTTTAATACGAAAATATAATTCATATATATATATTTTATCCAGCTTAACTACATTATTTACTTGCCGCTTTAGGCTTCCTATACACTAGGCGTATTCATAGTTAATGTGTATAGAGAAACGCTCTTCAAAAGAATTTAGGATCGGATGAAAAAAATAGAAATTACAAGAGAAGGTATGGCTCGCTAAAAATTTGGTTGCTGACTGCCGCCAGTGACGCTGGTTTTAGACCCTTGTTCCTCAGAATCAGAAATAATTATTAACTCCTAATATCAAATTGCTTATGTCACTTAGAGATAAAGCCTTTAAAAAACACAAATCAAAACCTAGTCCTGGAAAGTGGGAATACTATAAACAATTGCGAAATTACACTACTTTTGCGATAAAGGAAGAAAAAAAGGCTTTCTTGAATTTTAATTTTCGTTCTTCCAACAGTAAAAAAAATTGGGAAAAACTTAGGAAATACAACATCATTCCCAATAAATCAAATGTTCTTGCTTCACATTTTGATGCCAATAATATTAATACCTACTTTTCTTCCGTTCAAAATTCAGATAAGGCTAATTTGGACTTAATAAAATTTTACGCCCACAATACTAAACCAGGCATTGACAAAAAATTCAAGTTCTCGGAAATAAATGAGGATGATGTAAGGAAAATTTTAGATACGTTCAAATCTAACGCAGTTGGCATGGACGGTATTAGTCTGCCAATGATTCAACTATGTTCTCCTTTTATATTGCTATACATCCGACACTTGATCAACTTTTGTTTATCAAATAATGTCTTTCCTCTGTCCTGGAAAAAATCCATGATTATACCCCATCCAAAAATCAAAATTGTGGAACAAATTACTGATCTCCGACCAATCAGCATTTTGCCAGTTCTTTCCAAAATTTTGGAAAAAGTAATGTCCTATCAATTACGTGTACATTTGGAAAGGTATAATGTTATTCCCTCTAAGCAGTCAGGTTTCAGAGGAGGTCACAGCTGTACGACTGCTTTATTAACCTTGACAGACGATATTTTCAGAGCGTCTGACGAAAGTAATGTTACATTACTGGTAATGCTGGACTACTCAAAAGCTTTCGATACCATAAACCACCGAGTTCTGTTAAGTATACTACAATACATTGGCCTGGATACTTCCGCAATTGATCTATTTAATAACTATATTTCAAACAGATTTCAATGTGTCTCACTTCCAGGCAGCTTATCAAACGAGATTAAAATAATTTCAGGGGTTCCACAAGGATCTATACTTGGCCCTATGCTCTATAATATATATACTTCAAAATTTCCTGACACTATTAAACATTCTAATTATCATTTCTATGCGGATAACACGCAAATATACTATTCCTTCCATCCTAGTCAAATTGATGAAAGCTTGGATCGCATCAATAGCGATTTACGCAGTCTTACTGAGACTTCCAAAAAACACAGCCTATCCATAAATCCCGTCAAATCGTCGGTTATATTATTTGCCAGTAAGCGCTCTAGGCCATTATTGTATCCTAAGATAGACATACGCGTTAATGACATTAGCCTAAACATTTCCGAGAAAGTTAAGAATCTAGGACTTATCATAGATACCAATCTTCGTTTCTCGCAGCATATCTCCAAAAAAATCCAATTAAGTTACTCTACATTAAAATTGCTGTTTGCACATCGCCATGTCTTAAATAAGGAAACTAAAAAGATATTGTGTGATTCACTAATTCTATCCAATTTTAATTTTTGTGATGTAGTTTACTCACCCTGTCTTACCTTAGCTGACAGTCAACGCATCCAACGAGTTCAAAATTCATGTTTAAGATTTATTTATGGCGTAAAAAAACGGGAAAGGATATCTCATACATTGATCTCGGCCAAATGGCTCAATATGAAGGAAAGGCGCTATGTCCACAGCTGTAACACCTTTCACAATATCATTACCAACCGCTCCCCATCATACTTGTATAACAAAATATCTTTCCGTTCCGATGTTCACAATATCAATCTAAGACGCAAAAATAAAATTACAACACCTAAATACAAACTAAGTATTTTCAAGCGTTCGTTTACATATAACGTTGCCTCAGTATACAATCGGTTGCCTAGTGACATAAAAACAGCTTCAATTGTTTCATTTAAAAAATCACTGAGAAAGCGGGTATTGGAAAAAAGTTTACCATGTCTTTAATCATCGTAAACTTAAAGTTCAGGATTAGTTGCCAAAATTCAACATTTTTAATAGTTACTAAGTTTAAATGTTTAAATTTATCAATTAAAATTAATTAAAATATTTATTAATTATATTAGCATTCTAGTATTTAAGTAATTGTTGTATTATGAAATATTTTGATATTGTATAGTATATCTGCAGGGGATAGACTCGATCAGGTGGTGTTCACACCAAGCTGCTTCTGTCTCCTTTTGGCACTTGTATTAAACTTGTCAAAAACATATTATTATTATTATTATTATTATTAAATGAAAACAATAGTCAGCCAATTTCACATATATCTTCCTAAAATAGAGAAACCTACTCATCATACTACACTACCATGGACAATAAAACTCCTAATAATAGACCTAACACGCACAAATTACGACAAATCAAACCCACCCAAAAGTAAATACAGACAAGAGTTCAAAAATCTATGCGAAACGTTTCAACAGATTACAGACTATATATATGCCGAGGCCACCCAAAGAAATAATGAAGTCAAGATGGCCTATATCCACAATAACACAGTAAAAAGCTACCAACTTCCAGCCACAGTTTCCATCAACACCGCTGAAATTCAAAGCATATATGAGGCTGTTAAATATGCACTAACATCTGCCGCAAATACCCATTTTGCCATCTGCACTGATTCCTTGGTAGCAGCAACCAAGATACAACATCTAACAAGCAGATTGGAAAGTGTGAGAATAATCCAGGAAATGGTCCAACATACTAAATCCACACGAGACGTGAACTTAACAATTTTTTGGATTCCCAGTCACGCTGTAGTTCCAGCCAATGAACTCGCAGACAGCACGGCCAAAAACAGCAAAAACGCCCCACTCAGGAACATCACAACACCCGCAAAAGACTTCCAAAAATAATTAGAGAAAAAGCAAAAAATACATCATAACTGTTTATGGACAAATGTCTCCAACAATAAATTGCGTCAAGTTAAAAAAGACACAAATATATGGAACTTGGACACAAAGGAACAACAAACTATGCTCACTAGACTGAGAATTGGGCACACTAAAATCACACACGAACACCTACTTGGACGAAGTGAACCCAAAATCAGCACACAGTGCAATACACCTCTAACAGTGGAACACATAGTAATAGACTGTCCTAAATATTGCAGTAACCGAAATAAACACAAGATACCAAACACCTTTAAAGAAGCACTCCAGAACAACAACACTTCAACCACCAACCTGATCAACTTCCTAAATGAAGAAAAACTCACAAATGAAATATAAAAGATATGTGTATAAGTAATATTATAATAAATGTAATAACCAATAACTGACGCTAAAAATCATGTTATTGAAACGTCATTAAATAAAGATTAATAATAAAAAAATAAATAAATAAATAAAGAGATGAATCACATAAGAAGTAAGGATGCGCATACACAAAAAGTATTAAAACTATTAATCGTAAATCTCCAAATAAAATGGTTAGGAAGACGATGGAAGTTTAAAGAAGAAAATTAACTAAGATAAATTAAGACTGACTAAACTGAATTAAACTAAATTTTGTATTTTCTTTATTACTGGTGGTTTACCTTGTTTTCAGGTATATTGTATATTCATTTTCTCTGTCATCAATTAACTGCTCAAACTATTTCTCGGGGCAAAAGATAATCCATCTACATTCCCATAACAATACTTATTTGCTTAGTATAAATATCGTGGGGCATTTCACATACCTGAGACCTATTATTTCGAACCAGGGTGGATGCACTAAGGAAATAAAATATCGTGTGGTCTAGCCAAATCTGTTATGACCAAACTAACGAGAATATGGAAAGACAAGAACATAATGCTGAAGAAAAGTATTAAACTAGTCCAATCTCTAGTCTTTCCAGTTGCCCTCTATGTTGCGGAATCCTAAGCAAAGAAAGCAATAGACAAGAGGAAGCTAGACTCCTTCTAGTTATGGTGCTGGAGGACCATATTGCGAATACCGTGAACCGGAATGCATACTAATGCTTCAATCATAGAAGAAATTTAAATTCCAACCAGGTTTTCCACGCATGTTCAACAAAGAATCTTCCAATATTTCAGTTGTTTGTCACGGAGGACATTTGACAACCTAGAAAAATGGTCATCCAGAGCAAAATTGGAGATACCCGCCCAAAAGAAAAACCTTCTTAAAGATAGATAGTCCAAATAAAAGGCTATACTGGGTCTAAACTAGAAGCCTCAGAAGTGCAAAAGACCAGCAGAAATGGTGCGAAATTATACATTCAAGATGACTTTGTAGCTACACATCATGACTCTTCAATATTGAGGAAAATATTCCCAGATCTTTATTATTCTTCTCCCTTTCATTTCCATCTTGTGTCGTAAACTAATATTCTACTTCTTATATCTTCTGTGATACTACAATTTGTATATAATACCTATATATTGCGCATTATCTATTGTTCCTGATGATTGAATTTAATCACATTTAAAGCAAATTGGTCAGTGATATTTTATGAAAAATATTGAAGCAATTTCCTTTTTTTGGAGGGCAAAAACTTATCTGCCCGAGCTATATTAATAAGTCAATTAAATAATACTTTTTTCTGCATTATTATTAATTTATTAAAAAAATATTTTAACATAAAAATAACTTCCCAAATGCATTTTTCAACAAAACATCTCGCGATCTCTCTTATTACTCTCTAAATTTAATATTTAACGAATTATATGTTTAAAAAAACCTGAAAACTTATGAATTTACAAATCTAGAAAAGCATCCGTGCTTATCGAAGTTGAATTAAAACCATAGCTAGAGACCAGAATGCCGCGAATTGATCTATATCGGGGAGAAACATGCAATTGTTACATTTTTATGACATGGTTGCTATAATTATCAACTTTGATGCATCTCATATGACACATAAATGAAAGTAGTGGCATTTATGAATGAAGAGAAAGAAAAATTATTTGGTATATAAACTGCGAAAAATATTTTACGGATATGCACTTTGCAGCTGCTCATCTTTCTATATACAACATGCAGTTCCTGGTGAGTCATTCAACAATAATTATTGCAAATAATACACACAAAAGATTGGTATGGGGATGTTACCTGCATAATAACTCTTATTAATCTCTTAGTTTTCCGCCTGCATAGATTTTTCCATGTCTCTTTAAATAATTCTTAATTTTATCATTGTACGTTTGGTGAGTGATTATGTTCCTGCTGGAGATCTGCACAGGCTCGGACCCGACCTAATAGTTTTGGCTCGATCCGATCCTCTGACCGGAAAACTATCATTTATATTCAGGACTGAGTCAAGTGAAATCAATCATTGCAAATTACTATTTATAACATAACGTGCTTTTTTCGGGCCATTTTATAAATATTTTGGATCATACAGATTATCCTGTTCCAGGGGAAGATAATCCAAATAAAATAAATTTGCTTTGGCTTTGAGGCGAGTTAAAATACATTTTTTAATAATAATTATGATTAGTATAAAAAAAAAAACATTTTACTATTCTTATTTTCCTCGTCCAGTTTTATTTGGCCTTAGTTAAAATTTATTTGGGCCTGGGCCGGTAATGGGTAGTTGATTTAAAATAATTTTTGGTTTGGAGTTGGGCCGTTAACATACAGAGTCGAGCCGAGTAAAATCTAAAAAATTTAGCCCATGCAAACCTCTAGTTCTTGCAGCATAAGTGGTAATTTTTAAATGCTGGGAGTAGTATTTAGATTAAAAAATATTTTCTAACTTCCCATATGCTGCCCAGTAAAATTTTATTCAATTGTTGTTTATTTGACTTTAAAAAATTAGAAAACAAAATGTCGATATGTAATTAGACGACAAGGAATAAAACCAAGCATATATAAATTACTAGCAGAACATTTATTCTTCATACGGGATAAGCTTATTTAAATTCAATTCAGTTGATTGTAAAATATATAATAATTCTAAGCATGTAAAAAGAACTTTTTGTGCAAAATATTCCAGACACAAATCAGAGATCAGTAACAGTAAATAAATATTCGAGTAGCACGTCTTAACAGCATGTTAATCTGACTAGAAATGTGAAATGTGACTGTTAGTGATCTTGATGCAACGCACCTTTCCCCACTCTTTCTGGTTCCCATACTCATCGTCCTTCTAAAATCCAAAATTTCTTAGGCTGCGGGATTAAAATGCTAATTGAATAATGTACAAATTATAATACTTTAAAACTGCTGTAATTTAGGTTCAGGTCCACCGATTAACATATTTTTTGTTTTATTTTATTAATTTGTCATGAAAATTACATAATACGGAAAAAATTATTAGGCACTTAAAAAGTCAAATAGCTAGAGGTAAGCGTAGCTTTCTCTCAGCTTTTTAAACTCTTTTCAACTAAAAATTGAATTATGATGATTAAAGTTATACCGTAACAAAGATTTTTCGTTCTCGCCTCCCAAAACTACCCTTTTAAATTGAAATTCTGATATAAAATATAACCTGTAACTTGCCTTGATTCACTTTAAGATGTATTAAAATTTCGTGAAAATCGGTGAGCTATTTTGACTCAGACAGATTTTCACTTTTATTTACAAAGTTTTTGAATTAAAGTTACACAGTTTACTTTTAACAATCCTGTACATTTTATTAAAAACATTTTCAAAACTAATTTAACTGTGCTAATATTTGGCTTTGTATTTTATTTCGCAACCTTTTGTTTAAATACCGTTATATTGAATTTATATTTGGAAATAATGTGCACACAATCAGTTGACGAGTCTAATAAATGCTGAACCTTTGTCTGCATTTGTTTATTTATTGAATAGGGTGGTAGGTGTAGGTTGATTTTGCCAGTGATATTTTTAAAACAAATAACTGTTTTGTTTTTAAGTAAACAATGAACTGGGTAGTCCACTTGGAAATCTCGCTAAAAGCATTTTAACAAATTTGTGGGAATTGACCAAAAACTGTTTTGGATTAGATAGAACGCTAGTTTATGTTTCCTTAAATCAAGAAAAAATCATAAAAAAATGTTTGTTATACAATAACACATAATACTAAAATCGCTACGAAAAAGTTTATTAAATAATAATTTTTAGAGATTAGAGAGTTTTGCTCGGTGCTCGGCCATGTTAATGATAAATAACATTATAAAGAGAAAAAATAGTCACTTAAATCAAACTCTGAAAAACGATAACCCTAACATTTTAGCCAATATTTGTTTATCAGAAAGGTTTCAAACCAAAGCATATTTGATATCACCATAGAAACGGAGCGCACAAGCATTTAAAAGACAGTTGTTTTGAAGGAAGCACTCTTCAGCTATCTCTCCTTCACTTGAGGTTTGGGGCTCATGTACTTTTTTTTAGTAATCACTTATATTTTGGAAGAGACTATTTGTATTTTTTTTTTTTTTCATCAATTGAATTTTGAAGGTAAAGTCCTTTTTGGCTTTTAGTCAGCACTTTTTGTGTTTAGAGAGATGCACGGGATGTGTAAAATAAGCCGGTTGGGTCAGTTATTTCCTAATAAAAATGTAGTTTCCAATCCATCCCTGTCAAGACAAAATCCTGGGTGCGCACCTGCGCAAACAACCGAAACACAGCTTTTATAGGTGGAAACAGTATCCTTAAATTCAGGATCGGCCTTCTAGATAAAGACGCTCGGGTACAGGTAATTTTTGAGGCCTCACATAATTTCACAACTGTAAAAATGATTAACATCTCATAAAAATTCGAGAGTGGGAATAAAAAATTTAGAAAATCTTGCACCCTCTACACCCCCTTATTAGGCCGATTCTGCGTAAAACGCATGAAAAAATAGAAACTATGCGGGAAAGGAAAATAGAGGGTTTTGCTTTTGTATAATTTTGTACTCAACAAATAACCATATTGTTCACAATAAATATAGTGGATTTAGCAGGAAATTAAACATTTAGCGAATTTTGCTACAGAAGGACTGACAAAAATAGCGGGTTTGGCAAAAGTACGTAATTTTCTGTCCTCATTTCAATGAATTTATAATGATTTTTGCGACTCAACCCATAGATACTTCTATTGACCTTTCGATAACGAATCCAACAATACCAATATCTATTTTGTAAGTGGGCTATTCAATTGTGTTTACAGCAAAACAATTCCATACTGAATTATTTAATACTGCTTTATAAATAATACAGTTGCGAGGAATAATTCAGAAGTGTTGTAAATCGAAATGGTTATTGTCTGTGGCATAGTATATTAATTAAATTGCTGCGCTTTATTTGCAGATAAAATTCGCAGAAATAGTAAGCTGTGCTTTAGTACATAAATTAACGTGTAGGCTGATACTAGGCACTAGGTTTTTGGATAATAATTTTTTTCTACTTGATTTCCTTCTGCCATCTTGCGGGCAACTTGGGCAAATATTCTTGAGAAAAAACAACGGTTTGGAGTCAAAAAAACAACTCGAAAGCGATACCCAGCTGTCGAATATTATGATGTATCAAAATGAAAGTTTTTAATACATAGATTAAAGGATGAAAATATGTGAAAAATTTCACTTTATATACATTTTTCAATTTTCAGTATATTTCTTATATAGGTATACAGTTCAAAAATCCGTATATAAATGCTTTATTTCTATCTAAGTTAAGCTGTTTCGGTCAGAATTTCTACCATATAGACACACAAACACATAAATGATGATATAAGTGATTCTAATTTATATCTACGAAATCCTGAAAGTGACTGGAATGTTGAAACTGCGGTATTTAATTAAGAACCTTTAAGTTATATAGCCTAGCAATTTATTTTTATTATGAGAATTTTTATAATTCTTAAAATTTAGGAATAACAGTTATACCCATTCTAGACATTGGATTCGAGTTTTTCGTACAGATATCTTCAAACTCGTTAGATATCAGCAAAAAAGTAGTCACTGCAACTTACATTTTATTAAATATATTATCATAATGTTATAAAAACTGCCTACTAAATTGTCAGTGGTAGTGCATTATTTCGTTATTACAATAATTTTATTTATTTATTATTTTTATTTTTTTCAGATAATTACTTTCCTCTGCTTCTTGGCATTATCTTCCTCCGAAGAAACCAAGAAATCCTCCAAAACTGATAAGCGAGGAATCTCCAGCTTTGGTCATGGTTATGGCGGTCACGAAATAATCAGCTCTGGCCACGACTTTGGCGGATATAGCGGTGGTCATGACGGTGGCTACGGCGGTGGACATGGATTTGGTGGTGGATTTGAAGGCGGATACAGTGGCGGCGGCGGACATCTAGGCGCTCAAATCACCATCACTCGTCAAGTAGCTGTTCCAGTTCCACAACCCTATCCAGTAACTATCGAGAAGAAAGTACCGTACCCAATAACCGTTCCAGTAAAAGTACCAGTTGATCGTCCGTACCCAGTTCACATACCAAAACCTGTCCCAGTACCAGTTATTAAACCAGTACCTTACCCAGTTGAAAAACATATTGCTGTACCTGTAAAAGTACCGGTTAAAGTACCTTACCCAGTTAAAGTGGCAGTTCCAGTACTCAAACCATACCCTGTTACAGTAACTAAGCATGTTCCAGTTCCAGTTCCCGAGCCGGTTATTGTGAAACAGGCTGTTCCAGTACTGGTTAAGGACGGCGGTTATGGAGGAGGTTTGGGCAGTTATGGTGATCACGGTGGTGGATTCAGCAGTTATGGAGGTCATGGAGGTTTTTCTGGTGGACATGAAAGTTTTTACAGTCATGGAGGTTTTGATGGTGGACATGGAGGTTATGATGGCTTAGATGGAGGCCATAGTTTCGGAGGTGGTTATGACCATCATTAACAAACCTCGAATCTTATGTGATTTTAATAACGGTGACTCAATAAGTTCAAACAGAGGAAGCAAAAATAATTTAGGAAATCGAAGTAATGAGCTAAGACTGATAGAAGGTATTTGAAATGGTATTTTGCGGTAAATATTCTTCTCATGTTATATGTTGGACAAAAGTATCCGAAATTTTTAAACTAACAAATAATGTAATAAAGATAAAACAAGTTCTCGATATATTCCCATAATATTATGTCCTCACTCGATGCTAGTGTTCCGAAATTTGGTTTGTGATAAACTTTTAAAAATAACATCGAATAATAGTATCGAATGAGATCAAATAAAATTAGTGGAGCTTACCGAGAATTTGTTTTTTATAATGTTTCTTCTATTAATTTTTTGTAGAAATTTCTGCTACATTTTTTTACATAATTTAATTAGAAATATGCCAGTGAATGGAACACACTTTATCATGCATACATTCTGAAGCGTTGAGTTAGTAGCCCTGTGGTATATAAAAGATGCTGAGTTCGATTCTCGTCAAATATATAGTTATTTGGGTTTGCCGTTAACACCTAAGGCAAAATAAATACGAAAGACTCAAACGAAGCCTTATATCTACTTGTCACTGATCCCAAGCTAGATGGAAAGCTTTAGACGTTATAGATTTGAAACTTCACTTTCTTAAAGTGTAGTGAATCGTTTTCGATAAAGTATCAGTACGACAGAGACCTATACTTACTATACCTTATTTTTTTAAAACTGCATTAATACTTCTTCACAACTGGAGGGAAAAAATGGAGATAGGCTTGCCTGAAGGACCATTGAGAGAAGCCACTGAGAGAGGTCAAAATCACACTGGTCGGTAGAGCCTAGAAATGAGAAAGATTTTTTGAAATTACGTTCCTTCCACCACTAGACTCAAGTAAGTCAGACGTTACCCTTTTAGACTTAGACCCTCTTGGAGACAAAATAAGTGTTTGTTATCGAATTATTCTATCTTGCTGAGAAGAACATCGGTCTCAAGGAAAATAATAAGAGAGCTAAGAGATCTGCAGAATTCAGAAGGCAGTATTATTAGAGTCACACTGTATTGTTCGGGTTTTGGATCTAGCACAATTTCACGACTCCATGTTGCCAAGGTTCTAGATGTACTATATAAATTCAGAGATCTGTATACGCAACATATATTTTTTAAAATGAAGAACCATTTTACCTCTATATTAAATTACCTCTGATGCTTTGCCTCTTCTGTTTAAAATTGTCGAGTCTCCGTTAAATTTTATTAATATCCAGGAATTAGCATAAGTTGTATATACTCTTATTCCTCGTTTAGTGAATATTTTTAGACTGGCGTTTTAATATCTTAGTCATCTAATGAAATAAATTCAAGATTGTGCCCTTGAATTTATTTTGTATATTGAGTCTCATATTATATTAGAGAATTTGTGATATTAATGACTGCTGGAAATTGCTTTTATTTTTGTACTTTGTAACTATGTACTTCGTATATTTTGTATTCTTAGTGTGTCTTTTATTCTTGATTCAATAAATATCAAGCATTGCATTATAATTTTTGAATACCTTCCTTATTATCATAAAGACTTGGAAAGATTAATGGAAGAAAATAATATATAGCACAAACAATTGTTTACGTGTTAATGGTCAATAGGACGTTTTAAATGTTTTAGATGTGTCACGTTTTAAAGGTACTGTCACTCAGTATTCAATAGCTTTTAATGAATAAAATTTTATTGCTAGACCTTATGGTACAAAATAGTATATTGTGCAAAGAGCGCGGAATATGCATTCTGCGCGTGTTGCTCGCTATGCTTTTTCTCCGAGTACTATTTTTCAATAAATAAATAATCAAGAAAAAATACAATATAAATATGGTTAACAGCCATTCATGCGCGCGCAGCCAATATGGGAATGAAAATTCTCGGAAACTGCACATGCGCATTTCTGCGAATTTATTCCTTCCCGCAAACCGCATATGCGCATTGGGACGCATTTATCATTCCCGCATCGCTTGCGCGCGCATGAGAGTAACATGTGAAATTAAACTAATTTCCTGTTAAATAACAGTATCGAAATGAGACAGTTCCATAGTGGTCGTAGGAAAAAGTTATTAAGTGCATGAAGCATGAATGGAAAGTTTGATCAAACAAGCCGTAGATGAGTGCAGCACTCCCATGAGTGAAAAAGAAGCTTTATGAATGATATTCACACAATATTTCTTCTGTATGTTCAATATGAATTGATTTTATTTGTTTTCAATGCACGGACACGCCTGCAATCCTTGGCGATGGTTTTGTCGCTCATATAAGTCCGTTGAGATCGTTGTGTAGCTCGCATTAGCCGATATATTTTTTAAAACGTTTTTTACATTCTCTACAGTCACTATAAACACGCAATTTATGCACAAAATCAAGTAAAATATATTAATGTTTTTTAACTGTCGTAGAAAATATGTTTATAGTAATATTCCGCTATTTCAAAAAATATTTTGGGTTCATGAACAGTAACTAAGGGCAATGAATAGTAATCATGCAATTATTCTGAACTAAAACGTTCATTTTAACGAACGTATTATGTTATAAGTATGGCCGTTGATGTACGTTTTATAAGATAGAATATAATCTTATTTAAACTCCTCGTGTTTTGTTAAGAATTAGAGGTAAGTTTTCGCATGGTAAAGTGCATGGTGTTAAATAAGCTCGATCAACAAGCTCGCAATTGATTGCTTACAAAACTAAACACACTCCATCGTTTTACCGTATAACTGCTTTTACACATACACTTTAATCGCGTAAAATCAGGGCCGGTGTGGCACTTGGATGACTGGGGAACTCGCCCAAAGTCCCGAGCTCACACAATATACAATACAAAATGGTTAATGAAGTACAGTCAGCTCTGCGTAAAAGCGCATGATCCGACTTATTGGACATGAAAGCGTCGGTGTGTAATGTCAGAAAATAGAGATAAATGTCGACCGTATGAGCTATGCTCTTTGGGCTATGCTCTTCTGGGTTATGCTCGGATTGTCCAACAACATCCGATAATGGGTAAGAATTGATGATAGCACATATATTATTAACTAGCTGTGGTAAGCATACTTCGTACAGATACCCAGGGCCAGAACGAGGCTTTTTCAAGCACTTAAAAAAGCATTATTCGGCGCCCTCTAAATATAATTCAATTAAGGTATAAGAATAAATAATAAAATTTAATTTTTAGTCAAACGTATTGTCAAATATTAAATATTAATATCAATTTTAATTTAATTCATATCTATAAATCAAACATTTTTAAACCCAAAATTTTCAGCAGAAAAGTAGTATACATTTCAACCAAAAAATGTGATAAGTGTATAGCTGTTTTAATTTAATCTGGTTAGAGTTAAAGATAATAAAGATAAAAAGAAATAATTGAAGAATTTAAAGGTATTTGTGCCGAGACATAAAAGAAATTACTTTAAGCATTTATAGAAACTCAGTTCTTAGTTTTTCACTTGTACCATTTTCCCCCAAAACAAACTAGTATTTATTATACGCTTGACAACAGAACAGGTCAACTTGACGACGAAGCTCGGCGTTGGTCAACTTGGCGAAAATAATAATTATTTGTAAATAATATTTGAAATGTAAACCTAAAATCTGTAAATACATAGTGGTTATTATAGCTTGTATCAGAATATAAGAAAATAGACTTTCTAATGAGAAGGTAATTTCTCAAATAAATTTCGGTTCGAGCTGCAGGCTTCATACTCATGAAAAAAGAATCACTTTCCGACCTTGCTCTACTATAATTTAAGTATGATTTACAATAGCTTAAATAATATGACCAAAAGCCCCATTCAGTCGTTAAAAATTACTAGATATCAAAATCTAGTTCGCCTTAAACACATTTGTGGCTATTTTGGTCAAACCTCTGATATCTTGTTTTATTTATACAGGCTGTCACTGAAATCCTTGGTCAAACTTCGAATTCTTCGGAACAAAAAAGTTCTTAAGACATTATACAGGGTGTTTACCGTATTCTTATTTCTTTTTTATTGGGTGGTACTACAGATCGAAAAAGGCGAAAAACCTTAAAACACCTTATTGAAAGTTTTATAATGAAAGAGATATTAATTTTTTAAGTTTTTGTTTTTATGGGATCAAAATATCACCCTGCTGTTGTATGCAAAATCTTGCTCGGCGTATCCATGAATCAGTGTATGTTGCAAAGTCCATGTCTTGTCGAATTTCCGTTGCTGCTGCTTCCACTTGGTTATGGAGATCTTCCAGGTCCATAATTTCGGTAGCGTAAACATGGTCCACAAATGCCCTAAAAAATAAAAGTCTAATGGTGTCAAGTGTGGTGACCGGGCCGGCATAGGAACAGGACCGCCCCGACCAATCCACTTATTTTCAAATACATTGTTCATAGAACATCTTCTAAAAGTTTTGGCAAATTATTTTGCAAAAAAAAAGTAAATAATTTTCAGCATTTAATCGATCTGGTAACACAAAGTGACCAATCAACTGTGAGTTTACCAGTCCGGCCCATACTTTCACAGAAAATCTGCCCTGAAAATGACCACAGCGAACAACATGCGGATTTTTGAAACTCAAGAAGTGTGTATTGTGGCAGTTCTTTGTGCCGTTACGCGTAAACGTAGCTTTGTCAATCGCCAACACACTCATCGTAAAATTCGGTACTTCGTCATGTTTGCGCAAAAACCATCTACAGAACTATACGCGTTGAAGATGATTCTGAGGTTGCAAAGCATGTACTCGTTTGTACATGGACTGGATATAATTAATACTCGTGTAGTGCTCGCCATGCAGTACGATTTGAAATACCTACTTGCCGAGCAATATGCCATGTACTGGTTGACGGGCTTTTGTCAGTGAGGTTTAAAATTCGTACGCCAGCGTCCAAAATCGCTGGAACTGATCAGGTCCTTCATCACGCTATTGATGAGTTCGCAGATCACCAGTATCTCGAGCACGTATTATTAAATTAGTGAATTGTTGAGGCATAGAACATCGCCTGTTTGGAAATCGCTCTGCATAAAGACGACTTGCAGCAGCCGAACTTAAAGTCCATTTACCGTAACTTTTAAATGACGTCACAGTTGAAAAACTCACCTTGCTGCCAATTCGTAAACTGTCAAAAAAAGTTAGGTTATATCGAACAACTTCTAAAAATATATTGAAAGCCTATATTTCCTACGGAGGAAAGGAATTACTGTAAATTATGATGCACAGCAGTTCTTTCTAACCGATTTGTCGCGAAATTTATGGTTTATATTATATTAAGTGTGTAATGTAGTATTTAAAAAAGAAAATAAATAAATTTCACAGTATAAGAATCATCAGAAATATTTGTTTTTAGAAATGTGTCGTGTTCTTTTAATACTTTTTATACAATTTACTTTAATTTTTCGCCTGGTGTCACATTGACACAGCGGGTTCGGGAAGCAAACGCGGAGTGTTCCGAGTCACACTGTTTAACTCCAGACCGCTCGAATAAACGCGTTTAGACCTTTTCTCGAACGGACCGAGCTTGCTTTCTGAACTCACTAAATGATATCGGAAAGCAATGATAAAGAGTCAAATTTTTTATTATTCGAATAGAAATTTTTGAATTTCAGATACAATTTTGTTTCGAATAATAAAAAATAATATTCAAATATTATTTCTAGTCAAACAGTTTATTGCCGCTAGCTGCAAGTGTAAATTTCATGAGTATGCTAAAATTACTTTTCGATGGTAATAAACCGTTCTACGTAACAGACCTGTAGGTTAAAATTACAAAAACAAAGAACTTAGCAAATGTAAATAGAACATATTTTATTAATCATATATAATATTTGTTTATCGACCAAGATACAAAATTAAATATGGTTTTTGTTCACTTACATTATAAATTATAAAACCTTTTGAAATATACAAACACAATATACAGATAAAAGTACGTTATAGAAATATCACCCATCATATTTGATATCTATTACTCTTTTATGAGTTTTAAAAAACCCTTAAAGTTTGGTCTGAATCGCTCTGTAAGAAATGGTAGTTTACTAAGATACCATTGCAGTTTTAAAAAATTAACTCTACCAATATCTCGAAAACTATTGCTACGATCAAGCTAAAATTTTATATCTAATACTCTTTTATGAGTTTTAAGAAACACTTAAATTTTGGACTCAAACGCTTCGTTAGAAATGGTAGTTTACTAAGGTACCATTGCAATTTTAAAAAATTTACTCTACCAATATCTCGGAATCTGTTGCTACGATCAAGCTAAAATTTGATATCTACAACTCTTTTACGAGTTTTAAAAAACACTTAAATTTTGGTTTCAATCGCTCTGTTAGAAATGGTAGTTTACAAAGGTACCATTGCAGTTTTAAAAAATGAACTCTACCAATATCTCGAAAACTATTGCTACGATCAAGCTAAAATTTTACATCTAATACTCTTTTATGAGTTTTAAGAAACCCTTAAATTTTGGACTCAAACGCTTTGTTAGAAATTGCAGTTTACTAAGGTACAATTGCAATTTTTAAAAATTTACTCTACCAATATCTCAAAAACTATTGCTACGATCAAGCTAAAATTTTATATCTAATACTCTTTTATGAGTCTTAAAAAACCCTACAATTATGGTCTCAATCGCTCTGCAAGTAATGTTAGTTTACAAAGGTACAATAGCAGTTTTTAAAAATTAACTCGACCAATATCTCGAAAACTATTGCTACGATCAAACTAAAATTTGATATCTACTACTCTTTTATGAGTTTTAAAAAACCGTTAAATTTTAGTCTTAATCACTCTGTTAGAAATGGTAGTTTACTAAGGTACCCCTTTCATATAATTTTATATTAATAGTGTCGACAGTAACATGCTCTCCTAAAATCAAATTAATTATCTTTCAAAATAATTAATAAGAGACAAAACCATCCTTTGAGCACGGCTACTAAGAGCTTTGGGCATTTTTATTAGAGTAAAATTAAAAAATAAATAAAATATAACCTCACTAAATAAGCACTTAAATGTCAACCTGACAAATAACGATTGAACAATCCAATTACACACTGACAACATTGGAAAAATTTACCTACATTAAATAAATAAATGTGCTAACTGTATTATGGATTGATGTTGATTAAAACATATCATAACGTTGGTACTTAAATTAACCAATTGTGGCGTCATCTCGTATTTATTGTGAATGGAGTTTAATAAATTTATTATTATTACGAATAGTTGCTAAATTAAAAAGAATCTGGACGCTAAGTGGTTAAGTACCGTACTAAAACTGACAAATGAACAAATTGAAAAACTAATGAAATTTGTTAGTTCGCAGGTTACTACAATTGTTATCAACATTAATTTATTGCTTCTCCATAAAAGCTTAACAAAATAATATCTCTTTTATTATAAAACTTTTAATTAGGTGTTTTAAGGTTTTTCGCATTCTTTTGACTTGTAGTATCATCCATTAAAAAATAAATTAGAAGAGTTTATCGCAGGTCCTATGTTTTGAAACAAAATTAATCAGTTGAAAGAAACTGGTTGTAGCGTAAATATAAAAGAAGATGAATATCAGGTGCACTAACGAAGAGCTGGTAGACATATAATTTACGTAGAGGCTAGCAAATAGAAACAGCAATTTAGCACGTGGTCTTGAATCTCAAACCTATCCTACATTCTTAAATTTCTATTCCCATTCCTATTCTACTAAAACTTAACTCTATCTAAACATAAATCCTAAACCTAAATCTATTCTTAAGTCTATTTCTAAACCTATTCTTAAATTCTATTCAGTTGTTATAAAAATTGCTGCAAGTTATAAGAAACTATCTCCGGAAATATGTCTCTAATAGGAATAACGAGAATTTCTGGAACATTTCTGGAACTGGGTACTCGATAGAATTACCCGGTTATAACCTGCTACCCGTTAATTATCCACTATCCATTCATTGCACGCTAGTCCCGCTACACATTAATTAAAGGCGGTAAAGATGGGAAATCTGCGGTCCGCATCCATTTTTCCAATCATGGGAAAGAATAGGTAAATTTGTTATAACAAAGTACCCAAATATAAACAGAAATTCTAAAAATGCTTCACATTTACCCGTTAATTATTCGCTACCCGTTAATAATTAACAGGTAATGGTTAGATAATGGGCACCCATTGTCATTCCTAGTCTATAAGAACTTGTTTCATTGTTTCGTTCTGTAGAATACGCCACTGAAGTTTGGCCAAGCATTTCAGTTACACCCAGTATATTATAATTGATAAGTCATTCTGAAATCAGAGTTATGTAATTAAAAGCTCTTTAATAAAATATCTATATAACTGCATCTGTTGTACATTATAGCATCTTAAGTTGATTATGGCATCAAGTACAAACTACGCGTCAATTAGAAAATAACGTATAGCCAGCATATGTCAATGTAATCGCTACATAAAAACTTATTTCCTACTCAAATAAATCTATGAAAACTATTAACACTAATGTAATTGGTACGTGTATTATTAGATTATGAAATAATGAAATAAGATTTCTGAAATGTGTTATTACAGCCAATCAAAGGTGGGGAAATAGTTAAGAAAAAAATTTCACTATTCCATGACTTGCAAAATATTTTGATAGTATTATTTATGAAATTAAATAACATATATATTTAAAATAGATAAAATATTGCTTATTATTAAAGTCCCGTAGTTATAATCAAGATATTCGTAGATATAACATCTTTCGTGGAATTATGGCTAATCGAACATTGGGTCGCATTTGGGGAAAATATATCACTAGAAACATATTCACATATGCATATAAATAGCTCATCAACAAAAGCAGTTATCATTTTACTTTTTTTCAGAGAGCGAAAATATTTTTGATTGGTTTCCAAGCATTTATGTTAAAGTTCCTTGATAATCATACAGAAAAAGTGCAAATTTGATTAGTATAATTTAACTTATTTTGCAATTGTAATCACGTTAGATACAACTATAGTTGCAATAGCATACTCTAGGGATTTAGATCAATTTGCAACTAGTACCACTTCTCTGCCTTAATTATGTATGGTTTTTAACAGTTTTAAACGCTCCATTTCTACTAAAAAGCTAAAGAATCAGAGCAAACTCTTTTTTAAAATATTTTTCGATAGTTGTTTTGACCAAAATATTTTTTAGTGCATTTTAATAAAACCGTGTAACTCAAAATGTATTTTTTCATATATTTATTTTATTCTTTTTAGTCTATTAGGAAGGTTTCTGCTGTATACCACTGAAAGAATTTTACCAAACCAGTTCTTTAATTTTCTTCACACTATCTATAACACACCAGAAGTTCCCGTCTCCTTGGTTGGGAAATATTCGGAAATACACTGCGCAAATCTGTGCAAAAATTAAAGAAAATCGGTTGGATGGAGGTTGTTTAAAAATTGATTACAAGATCTATATAACTGGTATACAACATCTATATCCAGACAAACAAACATGAATCCAGCCTAAATAAAACCGTGGGGTGGCCCAGGGGTCAAAATTAGGACCTTTATTACTCTTATTTTACATAAATGATAACTCAGTGTTATTTCGTATTATTAATTTAAAAAGATCTTGATAAATTAAGCGATTATTGTGACGAAAATCGCATACATTAAAGAAGCGAGAAATGTCAATACATTATATTTACAAAAACATTTTACCTGCACTATAGATACAGTTTCTTTTAAAATTGTTGGTGATATTAGAGACCTTGGTGTTATAACTGACTGAAAACTGCTATTAAATAATTATATTGATAAACTTTGGAATAAAGCGCTAAAAATGTTAGGATATATAATACTCACGACAAAAAAAAAATATAACACTGTATTTATGCGTACGTCCATAGTAGAATTAACTTTGTTATCTAGATGACAGCATGAGTGGAGCAGCATATAGGATGTTAAGTTGAGACAGATTAAGGAACACGTTAAATCATGGGGTCTTGCAGGATTAACCGCAGGGAGGAAACCGTCATCACATGCCACCATATAGGCGACTGTTGGACCATGGACACCTCCTTCGAGGTGAAGAGTCTCCTATTTGTTAGACGTGTAACACAGATTTATCTGTCACACATTTTAACTTAGTGTGTACAGTTCGAGAATGTCAGGAAGAGGATAGGCGTATGCTATGACCTGTCGGTTGCTTTAGCTGTTGGTGTTGATGTTACTGTTTTTTGTATGAAGTCTTGCACCTTATTTTAATGTGTTTTATTTTTAGACTATGATATTCAATGGTAACTGGCCCCTTTACAGCTTCCTACCATTACACTGCGTCTGTTCAATTTTTCGAACTTATTTATTTGTGTCTGTCCGTGCAAGGTTTCTTTTATTGTGTATGTATTAGATTTTATTTATTTATTTATTGCTTAAATTATTAATTTTAATATATATCTTAGTCATATAGATAGGCGCTAACAGCTATCGTTGCTGTGTGCTAAAAATTTTTACTAACTAACTAAGATTAAACTTAATATTTGAAATAATTATCTTATAAATTAATTTCGATATAACACATATACAGATCAATTCTGTAAAAAGTTACTGTGTAATAACGTTACTACAAGATAAAATATTATAAAAAGTATAATGACTTTCATTCATGATAGTAACTGACCTTGCTCATAGTGACAAATTTAGTTACTATTATCATAGTAACAGAGTTACAGAATTGGTCTGAAAATGACGCTGGTGTATATTTTAATTCAACATTCTTTACTACTAGACGCAAAATTTATGATGCTTTGAGAACCCTAAATTACAGAATGCAATTAATATCCACATATCGACAAATGGTACAGCAAGGAGGAAAAGAGAGTACGATGGGGCCCAGTGAAATCCAGTTCGTTTATGCAAGACATCGGAGTGAGACAAGGAGGACTTCTTTCACCACTTCCTTTCAACGTTTACATGGACGACCTGAGTAACCTGTTGAATAAGGAGAAGATTGGCTGTGTGGTTGGCACTCGTCATATTAACCACATTTCTCAAGCGGATGATATGATAGTCCTTGCACCATTCCCAGCCGGCCTGAGAAAACTCTTGGCTATATGCGAGAATTACGCGCTGGAGCATGGTTTAATATACAACGTCAACAAAACCGAGTATATCGTGTTCCAGCCGAAAGGTAAAAAATATGCTGTGCCGAGTGTGTGCCTCAATAGTGAAAGTGTGAAAAAAGTCTCTTCTGTGTGTTATCTTGGTCACTTTATCAGTGATGATCTCAGTGACCAGTGGCGGATTAAGCCTTCGCCGGGCCCAAGACATTTTTGATTTACGGGCCCTCACCCTAGAGGCGTTCAAAGTGAAGAGCAAAAAAAAGGTCCTCATCTCCTAAATTCAAGTGAAAAGCAAAAAAAAAGGTTCTCACCTTCCAAATCGGGCCCTCAAAAATTACGGGCCCAAGACAAATGTCTTTTTTGTCTCTGCGAAAGTCCGCCACTGTCAGTGACGCAGCTGACATCGACAGGCAATGTCGCTCTGTTTG
Source organism: Liopterus haemorrhoidalis (assembly GCA_963971575.1). Taxonomy (NCBI): domain Eukaryota; kingdom Metazoa; phylum Arthropoda; class Insecta; order Coleoptera; family Dytiscidae; genus Liopterus; species Liopterus haemorrhoidalis. The sequence goes on along the minus strand of OZ020611.1, from coordinate 77,294,348 downwards.
TGTGAAAGCTAACATGCTAAATCATAGATTCTTGAAATGCAGTCCTGATGTACGTAAATATTTATTTAATACTTTTTGCGGTAGTATGTATACTTCGGCACTCTGGATATTTCACACGAAAATTCATCTTCGTAAACTTATTATTTGGTAGAACAATGCATTTTGAGTAATCTTTGGTCTGAAAAATTATTGTAGCGCGAGTGAAATGTTTGTGACACAGTAAATTCATGTATGGCTGTACTAAGGGAATATGTTCATAGTTTGCGGGAAAGACTGTGGGCGACGTGCAACGAGCTTGTACAGTGCTGTTTAGATAGCGATAAGAATTTTCTTACGCACTGGGCACTACAACTCATTCATTAACTTTTTATGAATGAGCGGTCTCTCCTACGAGTTGTGACCATATTTCCAAAATTAAATTTAATACGAACTCAAACCATGTTTGTTACATTTGTAATTTCTTGTTCTCTGTTAACTGTATATTCTGTTTTCTGTTTCCGTTATGTTTTTTGTGATTTTTTTTTTTTTTTTTGTAAATATGTGTTTCTTTTGGCTCTTGGGCCGTTAATAAATATATTATTATTACGCGCAACAACAATCTTTTCTGGAGTTCACCACTTCACCGTAACACTAATATGAAATATTTAGATGTAAAGATTAATATTCTCACAAGAACATAATACAGGCCGGGAAAAAGATCGAATAAGTTGAACTAACTCAAGAGAAGTATATACAATGGTCACTGGAATTGGACAAATAGGTCCCATCATACAAATTACTAAATGAAACTACGAAACATAAGTAGCAGTGAAATACTCACAAAATGCGTAGTAAAGCGGGACAAGGAACTAGGGATAGACTGGTGGAAACAAAGAGAATAATATTATGAAAGGAATGGATAGAGCCTGAAAGAAAAAGTAAGAAAAAAAAAAAAACAAGGGGAATAATAATAAGTTTGCTCAAAGCCAGCAGGCTCATTTGAATCTGAACAACAGGCCCCGCGCATGGATATGAGGACCTTTTTTTTCTGCTCCTCACTTGGATCTGAACAGCAGGCCCCGCGGTCAACAACAAGCCTCGCGCATGGAGATGAGGACCTTTTTTTTGCTCCTCACTTGGATCTGAACAACAGGCCCCGCACATGGAGATGAGGACCTTTTTTTTTTGCTCCTCACTTGGATCTGAACAGCAGGCCCCGCGGTCAACAACAAACCCCGCGCATGGAGATGAGGACCTTTTTTTTGCTTCTCACTTGGATCTGAACAGCAGGCCCCGCGCATTGAGATGAGGACCTTTTTTTTGCTCCTCACTTGGACCTGAACAGCAGGCCCCGCGGCTCTTCTCGCACATGGCCTCGCAAATCCTAGCGCCGGCCCTGAATGGCAGAGACACAAAAAAACGAGACTAACAAAACAAAATTAACAGATCAAGATTTATTGCAAAATATAGTAAAATACAAAAGATAGGATATCCAATATATTTAACAACAGAGAGGAAACATCAAAATATAATTGTATGATTCCGCTGCGGAAATGAAGAACATTAACAACTTCTGGTTAAGTGAGATAGAGAAACTGTGCAAGACTTGTGGAGATACACTGGAAAATATAGACCACTAGCTGAGTTACCCGTGCTTCGCTACGGTATTACAATTTAAATCAATTTAGACATCAATAAACTTTTATTTGATTGCAATGAACAATTTAAATTTAGAACAACCATCCTATGTCTAGTAACACCCTGCAATTATTAAAATGCATGATTCTATCGAATGACATGACCAACACTTTATTCAGGTTCAGGTTGCAATTCCCATTAATTTGATATTTCACATGATAGTTGACATTTATACATACATACATATAAAATTATTACGTTTTAAAACAGAAAATTAGTCAATACCTGATTTCGGTGCATGATAGTAATAGTGCACTCACGGACTTTTTTAGATCTAGTTAAGATCTATATTTTTAACTACATTATGTCAAAATGTCTCTTAAGGTGTAGTCAATGTAATCAGTTAAAAGTACACAGAGAGTAACAAATTGATGGTTTGGCCCCATAATGCCTCCTAATGGGTCGTCGGAACCCTCACTAAAACCTTTCTCGGATTATATTACCTCCCCCCCCCCCCGTACTAAATTTGATGAAATTTGGTCTCTCCATTTGGTTTTGTATAATGAACAGACAAATAGAGATTCGTTTTTATATACCAGATCTACGAGAATGAATATAGGAGATAGAATCGAAAACGGGAAACACTGCACAGTTATTGAAACACGAAGAAAGGGAAGTGGAGTGGATGAAAAAGGAGTTCAAAAAGTGTGTAAGAAAAAAATAGTTCACCTTAAAAGTAGTAGCTAAAGGACCTAAAGAAAAAGTACCCAATGTATTGTATATCATATGATTATTGTTTATATATTATATTATACTATTATATTATTTATTTCTATTTTTAATTGTACATTGTATATTTACATGCATAATTATTACACATTATCACATATATTTATATATTAATAGAAATAATATAATACCCTACTCAGCATAGCTGTAAGGTACGACCACAAAGACTGTCAACCAGTCTGTACGTGGTTTTATACAAAATATAGTAGATATATCTGAGACTTGAGTTTGTAAATATATATATATATATATATATATATATATATATATTTTAATGATCATTTTTTAATGATTTTTTTATGGATCATATATTCTATTGTAGACTATTATACTACATGCAACCAAAGTACCGGCTCATTTTCTAGGGTTTTGTAGGTATAACCACTAAAAAACCCTTATAACGTCACTCATGTGTCTGTCTGCCTGTCTGTCTGTCTGTATGGTAGTAATTGTAGCCAAACGGCTTAACATAGAAAGTTGAAATTTGGCATGCTTATACAACTTTTTGACCCACATATAGGAAAAATACTGAGAGTTCAAAAAAACACATCTCGAGATAAATATAAACAAATATGTATTTAATAAAAAAATATATATTTTTTTAAAATTTATCATGTGATATTTAAAGAAAGCTCGTAAGACATAGATTAAGAAACAAACATCCATTTTTGAAAATTAGTTTCTTTTAACACCTTTTTAGGTAAAAAAATGCCAAGAAAGTTCTTGTCCCGCCCCCTTTTATCCTATTATCCCTATTTATTTATTAGGTAATGTACATTAATCTGAGCCGAGGAATTTTTGATCAGATTGCGTTTTTTGGAAATTATTGCAGTTTTTGTGTTTTTGACAAAATTAATTATTTTTTTAATTCCTGGCTAAATTATGGTAAATAATGTTTTAATAATGATTTTTGTATTTATAGCTAAGATAGTGCGTGTCTTTTTTTTAATTTATAATATAAAAAAAAATAAATAAATAAAATAAAATATTTTTAACAGTTGCGAACCGAGTTACACACACCACACCGCAATACACTCTACTGTAGAGTGTAGTGTTGGAGTGTTCAGTTATTTTATTATACTATTACACGCTGTGATTCAATCTTTTGAATGAATGATTTTAGATTTTTTTTTTAAGGGATCAAAGAGGAATATATCATTTATAGTAATGAAATACTTATAAATCAAAAAACACACTGTTAATAGTGAGAAATAAGTTTTTGAAATTGAAAAAAATTAAGCCAATCATTAACATATTTCTTATTAATCTAATGACTTGAATACGGAGCAAATTTAGACAAAAACGCTGGGATTTTTGACAAATTATTTATATTTTGTTTAAAAAAATTAAATGGTAGCTCTTAGTATTCAAATAACGAATAAAAATGATTATCAAAAATCTGTTAATTTTGATGTGATTATAGAACAAATATTCCTAGACATCCAGTATTATGTTGGCTTCTTACACTTATTAAATATCTACAAAATCCTGAAATATGTGAAAATTCACAATTTACATCAATTTTTTTTTTCAGTTTCGAAATTTTCGATAACTAATATTTTATGATTCTGGTCAAAATTTTGCGAAAATAATGTTATAATAGTAAACTATCAGACATGAAATATCCATCAATAATAATAAACAGCTCAGATATTACCAACACAACATTTAAAATTAGTGGTCTACTAGACGATTTTTTTCTTTTTCATCGTATTGATCATATGATACTTAATAACTCTCTCAACAGTAAAAGGTAAAAGGCTACTTCCTCCAGTTTATACTAATAGCAATAACGAAGAAAGTAACTACCCATTTAAAAATATAACCTATTATCCAACACATAATAAAAATTATAATTTCGATAATAACTAAACGAATGCAATTGTAAAAGTGATACACAATTTCTAATGTCTTTATTTGCACATTACAAGAATTTCTAATTACTCTTCCACGGTGCGATTTATATCTTAAATAATTCATTACACAATCAGACTAAATTCAACATAGGTGTTATTAACCCGTGTTTATCGGACCCCAAAATCAGCAACTCATTAAAATTCTTGCTAAATATGAATCTCTAGAATCTTGATTAAATGTATTTTAAACAAGAAAATGGAATTACGCGGGAGTGAGTTGCCATTTATTAATTGAAATTTTAAATGTAATTTTTGATGCGAATGCACTTTTGAGTAAGGGAAAACTATGAATAATGTAGATTGATCTTTAGACCGAAAATCTAAGTATAAAAACGCAAGGATTCTTCCAGAATGGCACAGTTGCAGTTTAACATCTTTACTACTATGAAGTTTCTGGTAAGCAATACAACAAATATAAGTATAATGGTGGACAATGTGAAAAAAAAACACAAGTTACCAAATTGTATTTATTAGTGTGTGAATTATTAACTGAGATAAGTGTTTCTATAAATGGTTATATAATTGGTAATGTAAATCATAATTTTATATTATTACTAGGGAATGAACACAAATATACTTTTTAAGAAATACGTTAGAAACATTCATATCAAGCGGCATACATATTCTAGTTTATTTAATTAAATATTATGTGCATATCGCTTCCTTAAAATTGTGAGTATTATTGTGGTGCAATTTGAATATTTGTCTTGAAATGTGTCTGCAAATAAAAGTCGAAAGTTTAAGTAATTATGTGGACCTATGCGGAGATAAAATTTTAATGAAATGGATTATTAAATTTCGAAATCATGATTTTATCAATTATTTTCTGCGATTGAGTACCACTTATTTATTTATTTATTTTTCTTTTTTGTAATGAATGGTAGATATAACGTGTGATTCAGAAAAAAAACTTCAGAGTAGGCCGAGAAAAAGTCACGTATGTCTTTGTCTTTGAATAAATTTGTACGTTAGAACATAACCTTTGACTCTACAGATCTATAGAAAAAAAATTAATTTTGCTTTACACTGTTAGTTTTTTAAAAAATAAATATTGTTTATTTATTTATTTATTTACAAAATGGCAAGTAAAAATGGGCACAAACACTTAAATAAATAACCTCAAATAAATAAAATAATAAACTTATAAACCATACAAGTTGGGTTATGTGACCACCGCCTTCACGAATACAGATTCTAAATCCTGAATCTTCTGATTCTGAATTTCCCGCCAATAAGAAAATGTTATGTTTATTTTACATATCCAGCGTATTCAACACATTACTGCCGCACTGCTTTAGGCTTTGTACACACTAGGAGTATATAAGCCGACGAAGTGGCCGAGCGCATTAAATTGCAGCAGTTTGGACTGGTGAAGACAGTCTGGATTGTGTGGTTGGTAGTTCGATTCTCCGTCGGTGATATTATTCGGGCGAAAATAATATGTTTATAATACTCCCATTTCACAATCATTCACCCCTCATCCAGGTGTAGGAGCTCGCCCCCTGGCATCGGCGATTAGCCTTGTTGCAGAAATAGGCCGATGTAAAATAAATAAAACACTAGGAGTATTACGCCGACGTAAATACGTATAAACTGGCGTAAACAAGAACTTAAGATCGTAAAATATAGAAATTTAAAAATGAATTATGGCCCGTCAAAAAATATTGTTAACAAATGAGGCACATAACGTGAAAAAGCTAAAATTTAGTTATTGAATTCGGCCCGCGACGTAAGAATGGTTCCAAACCCTGATCGAAATGACTGAACACAGATTCTTTAAACTTGCTGTATTGTCAAAAATGACAGTAATAAACAGTTTTTGTTTTTGATTTTGATCGATTATCTCCATTATGCCTTATATTACTCTCTTTCTTTACCACGGCTTACTTTCCCGTGCTATTTAATATATATTTTTTTTATTTACATGGTATAATTGGTTATGTAAATCATAATTTTATAGTACTATTTGGGAATGGACACAATTATTCATTTTAATAAATCAAGCGAAAACTGTTATAAAACTTGAGCACAAGCCTATCTGTCAAAAGGGTAGATTTAAAAACCTGAAAATTTTTAGAATAATGCATGTTGACGTAACCCGAAATAAAACGTTAGAAATTTTTAATCAAGGTATGTATTTAATAAATTTATAGAATCATTTTGAGTTGCATGAACTATTACATACTAAAAAAACTATTAAAATGTAAGCTCTTGAAACGTAAATTAACCAACAAAAATTAGTTTTTAAAAACTGTCTAATTTGCCAAAAATTTTTGGTCTGCACCCTATTACCCAGTGTAGTTGACCTAAAAATTTGAAGAAAAAAAAGTGATTAGTAACATACTCGTATATTCAATACAGTTTATATAATAATTTTATTCGGTGGAAATCAAAAAAGGAAGTCAATCAGACATACCATCATACAGGCAGTGGTAGTATAGAAGTTTTCCGAAATATATCGTATTTTTTGTATATTTGATTTTTTTTTTTTTTAATGTAGTGTTTAAATGAAAACTCTTAATATTTATATTAGTGGACATAAAAGATTATCAAAAATTTCTTGGACTTCTTGTTTAAAAAATTGTTTCAAACTACTTAGTATAGGATTTCGTAAGTACTTAACTAATAAATCCTTAAAGCATGAAAAACATCAATTTTTTACATTCACATTATTCTCCGGACAATTATACTTTAACGTAGATATACCTACCTACATTAAACTTATTTTGTCTGATATCTCGTAAAATGTTAATCTGCAAACTTTTAATCCATTTTATCGCATATTAAATTACTGTCAAAATCAGCATGCTACTTAAAAACAAAATTCAACTTCCAGTTCCAGTTTATTTCATTTTAAATCATTTTCATGAAGTGTAAAATTGTACATTTCAGTCATTTGTTAAATTTCGTTATTTTCACTAATGCCGCAGATATTTAAATCCAATTTCGTATTAATCTAGGTATTTACAACTTCGATAAGACCTTAGATCGGACAATAAATTTGAATACTATCCGCGAGCCAAGCCTTTTTTTAGAGATCATATAAAAGCACGTAAAAAGCAACACATCTCTTTTTTACTTCATTGAAATTGTCATCATCTTAAAACCTCAGAATATAATAAACATCCCATTTCTTAAAAAAATAAAATATTAAAAAATATAATGAGTAAAGCTACTTTCACAGCTCTAAATTTAATAGATTATGCGTTGTCGACTGTCGACTGTGTTCCAAACTTACAGTTAGTGCGTTGTTTAATGAGACAGACATATAAACACACATTAGCTATATCACTTTACATAACCTAAAAAATACTCTCGCACAAATTTCGTCAAACGAAAAAGAATTGCAGTCGTTACGGTTATAATTTAATAATAAATCACGATCTCGTTGATGGTGGGTTCGTAAAAATTCACATAAATGCATTTATTCCATCGTAGTTGGTTTGACAAAAACATAGATGTCACAACATTCATTACGCAATAATTTTCATAACTGTGACCGCTGTCATTAAACGTTAAAACTGTCTACTGAATTTATCCACAACCTACAGTGCATAGTCGACTAATTTCAGGGCTGAGAACGCAGCTTAAATCCCATTTCATAAAAAAATATGATGAGTAATACGTTTTAATTTCTGTTCGTTCTATGTCCGAGTAGTAGGTGGAACTAAAAAAATATAAATCTGCTTTCGCTTCGCTTTAATAAGCATCTTCAGGCCTACAACGGATACTTAACCTAGAATTCCATACAATTGAATTTATTTTGTTTAACTTATAGTAGGTCTGTTCTTTTCGCTACCTACGTCTATGGTTTACGGCGGCGTCAATATTTTCTGTTCGTTTGTATTGGCAGTTTGGCTTAAATTCGTACAGCCGCAGTAATAAATTTAACGCCGCTTCAATACAGCCGCGTCTTGCAGTAAGACGCAAGGTAGGGAAAAGAACAGACATATTAATACATACATATTAATGTACGTCTTTTAAGGTTTATTCAATAGTATTTTATTTCACAAACATATAATTCAGCCTATATTTTACGAGGTTGTAGTTTACCACATGAGCTGTAGGCAAGGGTTGTAATCATCCAAATGTAATAAAGCTATTATTTGCGAATCAATTACAATATTTTGTCTACAACTATATAATTTCGTCATTAGCAAAATTTAATTTAAAAGCACAAAAATTCTGAGTGTCAGTTGTAAAACTTTATAATCTACGTTACTTAGATGGCTTATCATTAGCTGATTGAAATCTACAGCAATGTTTGAAATACTATTATTTATTGTTTTGTTTATTCTAACTTATAAATAATATTCTAGTTATAAAGATGAGCTATGTGAGGCGCCAATAGCCATCGTTTCTGAGAGCCAAACATTTTAACTTACTAACCACCTAACTAAATAAAAAATTTCAGTGTGAAAAAACATTTATTATTCACGTATGAGCTTGCATGCGAGTCTCATTATACACTGCATGCAATAAGAGCAATTTTATTGGACACATTATGGATTTATTTTTTTATGGTCGTATAAATATTTTTATATTTTAATATTTGTTTTTTTTTTTGACATTGTGTATTCCATTGTAAGTGTGTAGATGCTTTTAGAGCGAAACAAGTATATATTTCTTTCATTAATTTACTACTCAGACCATCAAAAATTTAACTCCTAAGTTTACGTTTTTCCCAAAGTTCAAAAAATAAATATTAAAAAACACACGTTTCATAATACCAAAGATTATAAAAGTTACTTTTATAATCTTTGATAATACAAAAATATGAATACAGACGAACAAATTTTGTATTTAATACGACGGTTGGACTTAATCATAAGATAGTCAGTTATCAAAACAGAAAAACATTGCTTAGGATGCTGGTGAGCCGGATTCAATGCAGTTTGGAAAAGTCCTCGCGGGTCAAATAAAATCAGGCCCAGGGCCGTAGGTGGCACATACCTGTATTAACGATATTCACAAAGCCTTTGAGTGATTCACAAAATTCATTTGACAATGAGATGAAATTTTTAGAAATAAATTTGGAAACTTACGAAATACCTGATAGTGACATTTATTATCTCTCTGGAAAAGTAAATAAAATACAAATAATATATTAGAAATGACTTAATAGAGTTGATAGAAATCAGGCAGAAATTTGTGTTTAATATATCCATAGCAATATAATTCGCTACTTATTGTTTGATCAATTATTTGTCTTATGTCGGGTTGGTAATGTAAGAATTTCATCTAACTCAATTTAAAATCATTTGTTTTTGTATCTTACAACATACAAAAACAAATGATTTTAACTCGAGTTAGGGATAATTCTTATTTTAGCAACTGGCTATTAGTCAATAATTTCTGTTCGAAACAAGGTTTCTTCAGAGCTGATCTCTTATTAAGTGTATGCAATTGGTTCAGTGATTTTAGCAAATTTTCGCTTTATTTTCATAATGTATAAAATACATTTCCATTGTCAAAATTACGTTCTACCATCTCTTGTAAAATAGTCACATCTCGAAAGCGCAATTTAGCTGAAGAGTTTTTTGTTTAAATTAAATAAATATATTTCGCATAAGCTACAATTGATAATTTCAATACCTACATGATACATAATTTGCAATGTATAGGAAAAGTACCTACATCTTAGCACCGACCTCTACAAGCCAATCTATTTAATTCCTTTTACACAATGAAGTGGAGTCCATCATATGAAAAGAACACCCGCAGTCACTGTTAGACGAATCCCTTAATCACAATTTATGTAACAGAGAGTTAAATCTTCCGTGACCACCTTTGAGGCGATTCAATTTAATCCAGAAGTTTATGGGAAAAGAAAACCCCAGTAATCGGATTTTAGGGTCTTTCACAATAACCTCATTTTTTATATTGCCTTAAATTAATTTGAATTGTTATAAGTTTTCTTCTGTTTTGTTTCAGGTTATAACTCTTCTATGCACTGCCGCATTGGTCTCTTCCGAGGAGTCTAAGAAAACCACAAAAAATGAAAAACGTGGAATCGAGAGCTTCGGAGGAGGTTTTGGCCATGGAGGAGGAATAAGTTCAGGTCATGACTTCGGCAGCTTAGGAGGCCATGGAGGTTACGGTGGAGGTTACGGCGGTGGTTACGGCGGCGGTCATGGTGGACTAGGGGGCGGCATCGGAGGCGGTGTCGGAGGTGGTGTCGGCGGCGGCATTGGAGCCGGAGCCGGAGGCGGAAGAGACATCGGCGCCCAAATTACCATCACCAGACAAGTAGCTGTACCAATTCCACAACCCTACCCAGTACAAGTGGAACGTCGAGTACCATACCCAGTCAACGTACCAGTTAGAGTTCCAGTGGATCGTCCTTACCCAGTTCATGTACCCAAACCATACCCAGTACCCATCGAAAAACCAGTACCATACCCAGTAGAAAAATCAGTACCCTATCCAGTCAAAGTACCAGTCAAGGTACCATACCCAGTCAAAGTACCCTACCCAGTACCCAAACCATACCCAGTAACAGTCACTAAACAAGTACAAGTACCAATTCCAGACCCAGTGATTGTCAAACAACCAGTACCAGTCGTTGTAGGAGGTGGTGGCGGAGGACATGGTGGATTCGGAGGTCATGGTGGATTAGGAGGACATGGTGGATTCGGAGGACATGATTTAGGAGGTCATGATTTGGGAGGACATGATTTGGGAGGACATGGTGGATTCTCAGGTGGTCATGATTTTGGAGGAGGACATGATCTTGGTGGTGGTTATGGACATCATTGAACATAACAGACCACAAGAATTTACATCATTTCATAACTAGAAACTCTTAGTTTTCAATTGCAACTGTAATTATCATCCTACTAGTTTATTATTATTTTTTGTCTTACTCATTTAGTAGAGTAGTTTTATATAATGTTCTATTTTTTTACTTTTGTCTACAAAAATAAAATTTCATTTCTCTGATTAAATTTGTGTTTTATTATATTGAGACGCAGTATACCCAACTTATTAATAACGAAGCTCAATAAGTCTGTGAACACAGTTATATAAAAAACTTGCAAGTAAATGGCAAAACTTTAGAGAGAGTTTGTTATTTCAAATATATGAGTACCAATATAAATTTATTGTTGGAATCTTAAATTTGCCATATCTGTTGTTAACAATTTTCTCTACTTGAGTGCACAAATAATATTACAAAAAATAAAATTCTATTATTCTGTGTTAAAGTTATATTTAAATTTTTGCTACAGGCTTAAACTAGGCACTTTACGCAAGTATTTGAAAAGTACTACATTTAAGCACTAGAATGTAAAGACATTTTGTGCGTAAATTGTTGTCATGGGAATCAGCAGTCAATCATTTTTAATAATTATCAATATACATATTCGTGGTAAAGCTAATTCATCATCATCATCATAGGTGCGACAGCCCGAGGTGAGATTAGGCCTTCTGTTTCATGGTTTCATGACCATATTTTCAATCTATGTACATTCGGGAGTAATATGGTCAATATTACGGCCATTTTTTAGCGTATACAGAAAGGCACCTACAGTTTAAAGGTGCTTGTGAACGGCTAAGCAAAACCTGTAATTTGTATAAATATTTTTACACAAATTCATTGACATAAGCAGGAATTGAACTCACGTCTGTGCCCTTACTTAGCGATCAATAGCAGGTACAAACGATTTAACGTTTGCAGCTACAGGCTTGCTTCAAAACGTAATTACTTACGTAAAATTCAGGATTTCTACATTTATTAACCACTTTTTCGAAATGTTACATGTAATGTCTCTAGAGTAGAATAAACAACTCAGTCAACATCTATGAAGTGGTCTGGAGAGAATGTTTGCTCTGTCCTTTTCTTTTCAATACTGTATTAGGAGAAGAAAGTCGCAGACCATCATAGAAGATTTTTACCACTTTTACGAAGCTTTTGCCTCTACACCGACTCACTTCCAAACAGAACCAATCTACTCTAATTTTTGCTTTCAATTTCTGGAGGTCTTTGTATGCTGCCATGCGGTACTCGGATTGCTTTCGAACACTTTTCATACATTGTCTGAGAACCTGATCATGTGTTCTAACCAACGGATTATGTCCTTTTAATTAATCCAATAACATAGCGATCCTCATAGTGCCTTCTTATCTCTTATTTCTTCATATTCATCATATTAAAGCTTCTTGTACAGGACCACATATTTGGTACAAAAGTTTAATATCGAATATTCAGAGCTAGATTTCTTACTTCTGCCGTATTGTACAGGACTGTCGTACTTGATAATAATAATAATAAGTCATGCCTCGTCGGAACAAGGCCTCCTCCTCCAAATCCTTCCACTTTCATCACTCTGTTGTCTCTCGGGACCATTGTTTGCCAGTTATACTTCTTAATTCGTCTTCCTATCTCTTTATTTGGCTTCCTCGTCTTCTATTCCTATATCCACTTCGTAACCCTCTTCGTCCAGCTATTGTCGGAGTATCGTTGGACATGCCTTGACCATCGTCATTTTAGCTTCCTAGATATTCTTTTTGTAGATTTCACTTTTGATTTCTTTCTTAAAATAGCATTGGAAATTTAATCCTCAGAAGATACGCCTACTAATATTTTTTCGGTTTTATTGTAGACAAACCAAGTTTGTGAGTCATTTGTTAGCAAGGGTAGAACACATTTGTTAAAAACTTGAGCTTTAAGGCTTGCGGAGTAGTGTCCTGTAAAAATATATTTCAGGCTCCTGAATTTCTTTGCACTTCTAGTTCTGATCTGTTTTGGAAACTTATTAATTGACTTAGAAGAACTTGTGTATGGCATCCATTTGTTATTATTTTCTTATTTTTCTCTATTTATTTCCAGCACTAATTTTTACCTGTTTCCTTTAGTTCTGTTATCACACGCTGTAGTTCTTCCCCATTCGTGGCCTTATATTTGTATTCTTAGGTAGGCTCACGGCAGTCCAAGACATAGCCGGTATGTCCTTAAAATTGTAATTTCTTTCGAACTTGTTACATACATACATTTGTAAAACTTGTAGCTGATTAATATGATTTTAGTTTAGTACTCACGTTAAAAAAATAATCAAATTCTGCTTTTCTTGGTGAAAATTATCTCTGCTTCGTGGTTTTATTGATTCTTGTGCTGATAAAACCGACATGAAACTTTATAAATAATTAAATTTTATTACACACCGGATGCACCTTTGCTTATATTAATTGTGTTAACTTTTACAAAATTACTGACGCAATTTCATGGTTATATTATTTAGTTCTCGTACTTTCGTCAATTGTTTTGTAATTTCCTTTAATAACTAAACTCAACTACGCCATTTTAAACATGAATGGAAACTTAATACTTAAATAAAGCGGGCAGGATCTAGACCTATATTAACCTTAAATTAATGGTAAAGGGACAGACTGTTTAGAAATTAATTTGTCTCAGAACTGTTAATAGAACATGTATTTATACACCAAAATACTCAATATAATGGAATACCTTTCTCATGAGGCAGATGAGGGAAGTCACGTTTTACTATGTAACCTTAGATTCTCAAGTTCTGCTGGCTCCAAACTAATTCTCGCTTTAAACTTCATTAATCTTTAAATCTACGTGTCCAGCTAAAAGTTGAGAGTAGGTATGATCAAGCCCGGATTCTAGCAGAAGCGGGATAAGCGGCTGCTGCAGGCCCACCAGGCCTGAGGGGCCCCCTTCTAACCAATTTACATAATTTTTTGCGGCTGGGCCCAAAAATTTTGAAAAAAATAAAATAAAAATTTATTTTACAGTATAAAATACATATATTAGAAAAATAATACAAATACAAAAAATACGTTTTTAGTTTAGTATTTAGATTAAATATCTTTAGTAAAAGAGTAATTTTAGCAAACCACTAAAATTTTGACAGTTAATAAGAATTACATAAAATATATTTTCAGTCTAGTTTGTATTAATTCTCTAGAACATCTATAATATAATACGCCAACGTGTGTCTATGATTGCGTGGGTGCGTGGAAGTTGTCTGAAATCTAAAACAATTGAAGCAAGGTTCGGAAATGTAACGAAATACATATACATATAACGCGTATAAGCTGTTCACTTTTGTAAGAACACACTAGATCTGGTTATTTTGGTTACTTTTATGGTGTGTTACTGACTTTATATATCAATTAAAAATATGCCTTACGCTGTAAAACCGACTTTAGGTTGATAAGGTTATGATCATTATAATTAAGATATCATTTTTCATTATGACATATGTCAAATGGATCGATATTTTAAAAAAGTGACATTTTTTAATACCAACACGACATACAGCTTCAAAGGTGCAAACTATTGAAAACAAAATTCCCTCTTAGTTTGTTCTTACAAAAGTGAACCGCTTATAATTGATTTGTTTACACATAAATAATATAAATTAAAATCGTTAGTAGCAGAAAAATAATTATTTTAAAAAATATTTGGCTTTGATGAAAGTAAGTAAGAAAAATGTGATTTTCTTTTTTTTATTATTATTTTTTTAATGCTTTATTATTTTTTCTACGATTAACGTTTTAAATTATCTAACATCTTATATATCCAAAAATGTAAATGTAATGTATTGAGTAAAACTCGCCGTAAAATTATAATTTTTACCAAGAATTACCGGCCGAGATTGGTCCTTCATATCAGTGTCACTAGGTGACAACTTATTTGTGTGAATTTAAAATTGGTTGGAAATATTTAAAATATTTTGGTAAAAATTACAAATTGATACATTCAATAGTTTGCACCTTTGAAATTGTATGTCATGTTGGTATTAAAACATGGTAAAAAATCTCACTTTCTTAAAATGTCATTTCATTTGACATATGTCATGAATATAAATAATATCATAGTTATAAGCAGTTCACTTTTGTAAGAACAAACTAGATCTGGTTATTTTGGTGATTTTTATAGCGTATTACTGATTTTTAGAAACTTGGTTATATTGTAAAAAAGGATTTACAGTTTTGGGTTATGTTTGTATTATTTTAGGTTAGTATTATATTTACAAAATATTTAAGATGTCACTATTCAAAATGAAATATGACGAATGATATATTTTTAAATTACATATTTATAATCTGACATTTCAAATTATTTTTGTGTAATATTAACATGACATACAGTTTCAAAGGTGCAAACTGTTGAAAACTAAATGTCCTCTTAGTTTGTTCTTACAAAAGTGAATTGCTTATATAATGACATAATCAACAAATCTGAAGTGGGTTTTACAGCGTAAGGAATATTTTGAAATGACAAATTTACATTTAAAAGTCAGTACTACACTATAAAAGTAACCAAAATAACCAGATCTGGTTTGACCTTACAAAAGTGAACGCAATATATTAAAGCGGGCAAAAAATTTAATTTTAATGTGTAAGTACGCTTTTTTTCGTGTGTATTTTTCCCTGTGCGCTTTTTTCCGTGTGTGTATTTTTTCATGTGCGTTTTTTTCCGTGTGCGTATTTTTATATTATATAAGTAATTGGAAAATTTATTTTAATAAATATATTTTAAATTTAATGTCTCAAATCATTTTCAGTTTTATTATTATAAAGGTAATGCACGAGTGAAAATGAATCGTTTTCCCATCTTAAAAAGTTAATGAATAAATAATTTGGAATAATATTCATTATTTGTTCAGTTTTTAATAATAGGCGAAGAGTTGATTCAATTTGAATTGGATGAAATTAGGCGTATGGCTAGAGAAAGAAGTCTGAGGTATCGAGCAAGTTCCACTTTAAGGTAATGATTTGTTTGCCAACACAGTTGGCAACGGGTCTACTAGTTAATATAAATATTCAATTTTCCTTATATGGGCATACGTTGCCATGACAACGTAACAAACTTCAACTATTTCTAATATAAACGTAAATACATAGACCGGGTGAATTATTTAAGAAGCAACATACATGTTTCACATATAATGTTAAAGAAGTGAGTTATTTCATTTGCAACATAGCAAATTATGAAAGCAAGCTCATATCCATGGCAACAGATATGCAATGGTGATTAGATATAAAAGTTATTTGGCATGATAAAGTTCCTATGGTCTATTTCAAAGTAGAAAAATGTGTGTATTAAAATTCTTTACAGTAGAGATAAGAATGACGCTTCATAATTTTTGTTATACAAGTAACCCAGACGCAAGTTCAAGTAATTGTATAGAAAGGAAGTAAATGGAGTATTGAAGAGCAGTTTTGGTTTTTGTTGACAACTACAAAACTTCAATTATGCCTCCGCCGTGTTTCAAAATATCGCAGTACATTTTAATTGTGTATTATTTGAAGAAACAATTGATGAGATTGATAATGACGATCACAACAGTGTTATTCCAGGGTAGAAATAGCGTAATAAATCAATTAATTATTTAATGATTAATATCACCGAACACCTTTTTAAAAATAGAATGAACATATAATTCATATTTTATTCAAAAATTAGATAATCTGTTATAATACATTGTAGTATAAAAATTGACTAAATAAAAGTTGAATAAAGTTATATCTTTATTTAATACACTGTGGAAACAATATTTCTGTTCCATTTATAAAATAAATTTCGCCACTGAATATTTAATTCAACACCGAAATATTAGGTTAAGATTCTCTTGGCATTTGACTAAATAAATACTCCTGTTAAAATTCAACGTAACAGTGCATGCGGGTGCAGTAAATTTTAGCCTCTCTACAGGGTGAGTTAGCGTCTCGCGTTAACAAATATTGTATTAACGCTTACCTTAACAAATGCTCTTAAAGAATAGCATTTTTGTATAATGACGTTAGACATGGAGTTAAAATAAAAATATTAACCTGACGCTAATTTTAACGCATTTCTTACAGAATACACCCGATCAGCAAGAAGACTTAAGCCATATTCAGAGCTCTTAAATTAATAGACTATAGACTATATCTTGTACTCTGTTGATTGTCACTAGAAGTGTGTCATATGGTAAGATGTGCAACCGTTCAGAACTCTCAATTTAATACGTTGTTCGTTGTCGATAGTGGATAATTTTCTAAACTTGTAGCTAGTGAGTTGTTTTAATGAGACAGACATATAATCAAATTGGCTATCTCTCGGGTCTATCGGAGACACCATACATATTGTAAGCCTTTACATAACCTACCAAAATGTCATCATTAACAAATCTCGCTCAAAATTACTAAGACGAACAGTAAATATTATCAATTTAGGTAATTAGATTAGCTTTAGTTTGTAAAAATTTAGGACAGCAGAATTATAAAAACGATAATAGATAATTAACATTTTACGAAGCCACCGTAGTTGGTCTAGACACACAGATGACGGACTATTCGTAACTCATTAATTTCCAAGAGCTGTAAACGCTACGTCGTTAACGTTCGACGAAACGTTAATAATGTATTAAACATATCTACAATGTATAGTCCATAGACTATTAATTTAAAGATTTCTGAATGCATCTTTACTGATGATGAGGGCAAACCGAAATATTACGTCTAGTATTAATATGAATATTCTATTTGAAGGAAAGTTTCAGTGTCATTATTTAATAATGAATATGTAGTATTCAATAAAAGAAAAAGAATAAAAAGGACAGAGCACAAAAAAAAATAATAATAATAAAAAAGAAAAGTAAGCAAAAACTGGGCATAAAGTAATTTAATATTTGACGTATGCGTGATAATTAAAACACGAATTTTATGTAAATACATATTTTGAACTAATTGTACCCCAAAAAATACTTTTATATTTACGCGAATCTCATAAAATGATGATATTTGATACGTGTTTTGCATATTTCCACAATTTTGTGCATGTAATTTAATTAAATTCATATAAATGCATATTTTACATAATACATATATTTTAAATATTTGATTTATTTTGTTTATATTTTTTTTTGCCAAAATTAAATATATTCTTCACCTTCAGTCAATATTCAATTTTTGTTGCCACTTTTGCTATATCGTTGATACGAATATTACTTTATTTCACGAATTTTACTTCATTTTCATATATTCCATTACCGCCTCAACCTGTAACGACAAGATGGGGTACGAGGATTAGTTCTGCTCTATTTTATACCATTTCGATAAAATTAAAAATATAAAAAAATGTACTTCCTGACTGGTTAGACGCCATTGCATATAGTAGAGTGACGTTAAATGATCCAAAATTACCATAATTTGCATTTATAAAAGCGAATTACTTTTTTATAGTACAACTTGCCCTGGTACATCTTTGTACTCCATCTTGTCAAATTTTGTCCTATGAATTTTAAGTTGTTTGTATAAATTAAATGTATTGCCACAATCCTTAATTTCGTGCCAAAATACAGGCGGCGCTTAAAAATAGCAATATCCTTCATCACTGCGTTTAAGTACGATTAGTGCTGCCTGGGATTATTGCTGCGATTAGTGTTACGGAGCTCTCTTCTAATGGATAGATAAATTTTCTCGATATCTTTTTAGTATCGGTAAAAAAGTATCCATATCAAATTTACTTGGTATTGAATCAAAAGTATCGATACTTGACTTGCATTTGTTTGAATCGAATCATCCCTAGTTGAGAGCAGAAAATACAATCCTTAGCCTTTTCTTTTGGTCCCGGAATTTCGATAATTTTAAGAAGCTATCTTGGTATTAGACAATATAAATATAGACTTTTTTTCAAAATTTCAAATTTTGTTTCAAAAACCATTTTTTGGAAAAAGTCGGAATATAATTAAAATATTTTTAATCAGTCTTCAATATTAGATACAATATGAATCTGAAAATGTGAACGAAGAATATTAAGGCATCTAATGTGTCTTCTCCAAGCCGACTTGTTAGAAATATGGTCGGCTTCCGAAAAAGCCCACTTTGGTTCAACTCTTGTAGAAAGAATGTACAACGATTATTTAGCTAATTCTAGATGATGCCTATGAGCTCTCCTATTTTCACATAAAATCATCCTTTTTTTATGCTTGTCAGTAACTCGGATTTCCTTCAAGTTTCAGTTTTATGGTCTGCATATTCTGTTCTATTTCCTCTTGTAAAATTTCTGTTAAAGATTGTTGTGTAGACGACTGTGTTTCGATAAATCTGCTTTCAGATTTTTCCTCAATTTCTCCCCAATTTGATATAATGTATCCCTTGAATTTCTTGATCATGGCTGGAAAACAGATTGTCAGTAAAATCCGATTATTTGTCACCTCGTCGACGATTTCGAAGAGAGTTTAATATACCAGATTACTTCACTATAATGTACTATATTAATATGTATTGAATTATTGTTCATATTTTGGTTTTAAGTATTAAATAATATACTCTTTGTAAATCTCCAAATACCGGAATTTGAAATTTTAGATCAAGGTGTTTTACAATACAAAAAAAAAGTCAGTAAAGATCTCAGGACTGTTTTCTATTTAAGAGCTTTTAACTAGACTATCAATAACTATCAATAGTATTGTTGAGAGTTAACTCTTGACATTTTTATGTCGAGAACGTCGTTCTTTCATAAATATACGAGATATTCGTGGAGGATGTTCGGTGTCGGCTCGTTCGTGATAGACCAACAATAAAGTGCCTTTTTTTATTTAGAGATGCTTCAACTGCTAGGCTTTTTGCGTCTAGTACACATATATTATAATTGTAACATCAAACTATTATAATTATATTACACAATTTTGGCCATTTATAATTTTTTATTGTCGTTATATGTTCAATATTTTTAAAATAACGTTCTGGTAAAAAGTTGCCAAAGAGCCTACTTTAACTATCTTTTTAAATATTATTTGTCATTTTTAAAGCACGTTTTAAAGAATATCTCAAATAAATAGATAATGTTAATTTTTGAGACCTGAGGAATTTTTGAAATAATCATACCTCTTCTAGTCTAACCTACGAATGAGACTTAAATTAAGGCTAAAATTGGCTAAATTTTAATTTTTGTATGACTACATCTCAAAAACTAAAACAGCTAGAGCCAACTAGCATTTGAAATATTTTGTATTCTCAGGTTCTAAATGGCTTGAAGTTACATTCTGAAGCAAATTTCGAAAAAACAATTTTTTTGTAAGGCCTTAAAATTACAATAATAATAAAAATAATTGTCAAACTTGGAAAAAATCGTATGGGGTATATCTGAACTCTGGCAGTTAGGCAAATATCAAAAAAATTCTATGGGTTTTCGAGGACTTGCACTTATACAAAACGAGAGCAATCATAGGAGGAACATGGCGGTGTCACCTGCCAGTATGCTGCTTTTAGGAGAGTTGAGAGCTACTCTCTGAGATTTCTTTCGCGATTTTGCCCACTAAGATTAGTTTACTCTCGAAATTATTTCTCACAAATGGACAATCTTAAGATCTGTCCCGGCCGATAGGTATGTGGAATTAATGTGTCAGCAGGATTTAAATAAAAATGCAAGTGTTGGAGGTTTTAACTGATTTGTATTTGGACAGATAGGATGTTGACTGTTCGGAGATGTATCGGTAACTGACTAAATGTTGCTAAAATGTGGTATCGTTTCTCATAGTGATCTTTTTGAGGTAAAAATTATTTCCTAAGTAAAGGAAAAGTACGTGACTATTTGCAAAATATAATAATGGTAACTAAGATTGTAATATAAATGGAATTGTAAAAATACTTTGAAATATGTGAAACCCGAAAAAAATAAGTAATAAATATAATCTTGGAATTTCTATTAGATGAGTCATAAACTATCTACCGCCACAGATATATCGCGCTTCAAGTACTTGCAGTGAGTAACTTGATCAATGGGTCTACCCGAGATTAACAATTTATTACTAAGCATTGTCCTTCTTTTTGTCTGGTTTTCATTGATTTGGTGTCCTACATCCTACCTACACTGTTTCTTGCTACAATGTAAGTATATATTTTTTTATTTTATGTAATTTTAAATACTGTGTACCTTTATCAACTGATTTGAAATATTTTTAACTGTTTACACATCTATTCATTTCACGTTATATGCGTTTATGGAAGCAAAAACCCAGACAGCTAATAATACGACACAGAAGCGCATTATTCGTTCTGAATGACAAACATCCAATTAGAATCACAATTGGAAAAGCAATAAATGATATTCAGGTTGCATTTCATTCATACATAGTGTTAGATATTTAATAATTAAGCACAAAAACAAGATTCAATAAGTATGACTCCTATTTATTTCGCAGTTATTAGCAGCTGATGTGCATAGTCCTATGGTCAAGATATTAATGAATCTTTATTGAATTAAAATAATGAATTAAAATTAATAACACATCTGAATCTATAAAAAAAGTTAAATCCTTAAAATACCTCGGTGTTATGATCGATCAACACACGATAACTTGCTGGGGTGCTCTCTATAATAATACACTTCATAATCAACAAATTATTCAAAATTACATATTAAAAAATATTTTTAAAAAAGATAATCGCTTCTCAACAGATTGACTATACACGGAAAATAACATATTTAACGTTAGAAATCTATATATTCTAAATGCCATTGTTAAGTATTATAAAAAAGATAAAAATGATGATTTAATTAATCACAATTACAATACCAGATACAATAATAATTATAACCTACAAATTCCTATTCTAAAAAAGAGTCCCTGTCAAAGAAATATGATTTTTTTCGGTTCAAAACTTTATAATTTTATTCCTACATACCTCAGAAAAATTAAAAAGCTCAAAATTTTTGTAACTGAAATAAAAAAATATTTATCAGATAACAACAATTTGTTTCTTAAAGTTTTTAAGTATTCTTTACAAGTTTTTTTTTTCACATGGAAATGTCTCTTTTACACAAAGAATGTTTTTTAACACGTTCAGTACATAATATGTAAATGCATGTTTAATTATACTGTTTTCTTATTTTCTTTTGCAAGTTCTAATGATTTGAAAAAACTAGAGGAATCAGCTGAACACAATACAAGCTTTGTTTGCTTAGTGTGTTTAGCTGCTCATCTTATAATTTATAAATATTTGCTTTTGTTAGAGATACTGTTATACATGTTTTGTTTTTCGTAATTATAGGAAACATTGTTTATGTATATATGTATCTATATATTTTTGAATTTGGGAAATAAATTAAAATTTTAATTGCATTGAAACTTCTCGTATAACAGCCAGCGGCCATTGCTCATTACACAGGTCGACATGATTTTTGTAACATTAATGAAAATGCTCTTTTTTCGTCTCATTTAGGTAGTTATTAAAACACCTTTTCATTAAAGTAGCCTAACACGTCCCATTTTGAAGTACCTGTTTGTCCCGTATATCATGGGATTATTGAAATTATTTGTACCTGGCTTTAAACAATGTAGGAAGAATTACCACGAGAGATAGCGGGGGTATTGTTACCGGTGACGATTGCGCCTTCAAACTTGGACAACGTTATGTTTCCCGAAAATATTCTAATTCTTCATCAGGATTTGATCCACAAGTTACTGAGAACACCAGTAGTGCCCCAACATTTTTACCAACTACCAGTGAACCTCATTTAATAACTCAGAATGAATTAAATGATTTGGTACGTAACCTGGGTCAGTCAAAACAAAAATCTCAACTTCTTGGTTCCAGACTTCAACAATGGAACCAGATACATGAAAAGTGTTCCATTTTACCGAAAACGGAATATAATATTTTCAAGTTTTTATAAAACGGAAGGATCGCTATGTGTCTGTTATAATATTGATGGTTTAATGAATGAGCTTAATATAGAACATGTACCTTCCAAGTGGCGTATTTTCATAGATTCGTCAAAATACAGCCTAAAAGTAATCGTGCTTCCTAATTGAAACAAAAAACCATCTATTCTTGTAGCCCATTCAGTGACAATGAAAGAAAACTATGATTACTTATATACCATACTAAATTAAGTTAAATATAAACAGTACCAGTGGTATATTTGTGGAGATTTAAAAATGACAGGTATCCTGCTAGGGCTTGAAGGGGGTTTTATAAAGTATCGCTGTTTTTTTGTCTATGGGACAGTCGAGCAACAAAAGAACATTTCATTAAGAAATATTAGCCGCATAGAACTTCTTTTGTGCCAGGTACTTCAAACATAAAATATATAACCCTTGTTAACCCAAAAAAGGTGCTTCTACCGCCTCTACATATTAATCTTGGACTAATAAAAATTTTTGTTAAAGCTATAGATAAAGAAGGTAATGTTTTCATGTACCTAAAAGAAAAATTTCCACTGTTAAGTGATGCAAAACTAAAAGAAGACATCTTTATTGGACCACAAACAAGAAAACTTTTAAGTGATTTCCTTTTTCAAGAAAAATTAAATGACAAAGAATTGACAGCTTGGAACTGTTTTGTAACTGTAGTGAAGGGATTTCAGGGTAACAAGAAAGATGAGAACTATAAAACCCTCAGACATGAACTATTAAAAGCCTAAGAACTACTAGGATGTTGTATGTCCTTAAATATGCATTTTTTGCACTTGCATTTTGATTTTTTTCCCTGTAAATTTGGGTGCAGTATGTGACGAACAAGGATTTCATCAGGACATCAGTACAGTGGAAACACGATACCAGGGACGATGGAACTCATCTATGTTGGGCGATTACTGCTGATTTTTAAAAAGAGATGATTATACTGAACACAAGAGAAAAATCTTCTGGTATTTTTTTGACCTTGGAATATGTTAAATAATGTAGTCGTTTCTTGGGATATTAGGTCAATAAAACAATTAGATATGCATGTATTCGAATAGACCGGTTTCGACAATTTTATTTTCTTCTTCAGAATCTTTCAATCTTGGTTCGATATCTTCGAATACCGACATGTCTAATTCTGAGGATGTGTCCCGTATTCTTGTTAAAATCTCTTTAACATATTCCAAGGTCGAAAAGAAATACCAGAAGATGTTAATATGTTTGAATTTAATGATTATTTTATTTTTATTTAATTATTTATTTTACATCGGCCTATTTCTGCAACGAGGCTAATCGCCGATGCCAGGGGGCGAGCTCCTGCACCTAGATGAGGGGTGAATGATTGTGAAATGAGAGTAAGTGGGATAAACACGTATCTGTGTTATCAAATTATTATTTATTTATTTATTTATAAGGTAAACATATTATTCTCGCCCGAATAATATCACCGACGGAGAATCGAACTACCAAACGCAAAATCCAGACTGTGTTCACCAGTCCAAACTGCTGCGATTTAATGCGTTCGGCCACTCCGTCGGCATTTTAATGATTAATTATAATTTTATGTAATATTATTTAATGAGTTTTTACTAACCGGCTCGCAAACATCATGAAAATTCAAGAAGCGGCTCGCACGATCTGTCTTTAGCACACCACTGCAGACAGACATATAGAAATACATAAGTGACGCAATAACGCAGTGTTTCTCAAACGGCTATATATCTGGTCCGCGAAATTTATAGTTATATAATGTCCTTATAGAAATGACTAGGGTGTCGTAGGCATAAACAAGAAACCCTAGGATACTCCTATATCCTTTGAACGAAATTAAAAAAACAGTATTTTGCAGATTTATATAGAAGTATCTATGAATATGATTACATACAGAAATGTCTAGGGTTTCGTAGGCATCAATTAACGTACCAAATTATTTTTAGTTTTATCAGCATAAATGAAATGTACTGAAAAAAATTAATCATTTTCCCATCTTAAAAAGTTTATGAATAAATAGTCTAACTGTATAATTAGCAAGTGTCTGTATGTACTGTCGGTAACATTATGACGTCAATTTTTTCTAAGGTTCTCGTGATTAGCTAACTGGGGACACCCTATCTCTTGATTGGCTGACAAGTGACATCCTGTCCCCTGATTCGCTGACTGGTAATATTTTTGGTAATATATGTAATTCATGGCTAGTTGAATTTGTACTTAAAATTATAAATTTTTACTTGTACTAGTAACTAAAAAATATTTACTTTTTAATGTACCTTTATACAGTTTTACAATAAATTATACCGGTCTGAGTAAAAAATAAGATATTTTACCGATTTGCATAAAAAGAAATGTATTTTTTCCGGTCCGTGGTAAGATTTAGGTAGAGAAACACTGCTATATACATTTAGTATGATGAGGAAGTAATGGGATTTGGACTGGTCAGAAATTAAAATTAAAACAATATTTTAACTTCGCTAACGTTTCGATTTATTCTTAAATCTTCATCAGAGCTAGGTTGAACTTGCAAGTTCAATGACCTTTCACATTATGTGGACGTAAAATTTGTGCATTTTATTTATCTGACTATTTTATTTTATTTTGTGACTCTTCAACCTAGCTCTGATGAAGATTTAAAAATAAATCGAAACGTTAGCGAAGGTAAATTATTGTTTTAATTTCTGACCTGTTCGAATCCCATTACTTCCTCATCATATTATAATTTACGGACGTAACCATCTAATTCAAGATATACATTTATATTTTAATGCGTTTTGTAAATCACTACATGAGAGGTAATAATTGTAGTGATTTATTAAAAAAAATCTGTATTTTGCGATGCATGAATAACATGCATTAGCGTGCATTACTCTGTGCTTCGAGCGCAGAGACAAAAGCTCAGCTACATTCGTGCATGCATAATAATAAGGATGTGATTGGATTAAGTAAAAGTTCATAATGTAACTCACTGTCTCCGGCAAGCATATATACATGTGTATTCTGTAATCCGGTTATAACGCGGGTTTGCAAAGGATGTATCCAACCGCGTTTTGTGATAATCACTCGAACCAACATTTATAAGCTTGGATGTGTCAAAATAAAAATGACAGAAAATATCGAGATGTAAATCCGAAAACGCGTTATTAAATGTGAATTATAATCAGCTTCCACTGCACTATCAATTATATATCTTTACAATTTGTCTCAATAACAAATAACACAGATTTTCTAGAATCTTCCACTCTTTTTACTGTACAAAATGGCTATTACCCATGTTTTAAATACTTACGTTGTGTTTCATATTTTTGTGTATTACTTACTTGAACTCAGATTCAAACACAGGATGGCTAGTGCTGGAAACGTAAACTGCAGGATACAAACACAATAATTTGAACCACAATTATTTATTGACCATATTTAAGAGATCTTTACAATAGTTGTGTAAGATATGTAAATTCGTTATGCCTTGTGCCTATAATGTTATATTATGTTTGCTGAACGAAGTTTGGACAGAAAAAATTCTAAGTATTACTAGTATTAGTAGCAGGGCAATACTCCACTCTAAAAACATGCTTAATTTGTAAAATAGTACCTCCAAAATAGCTTTGGTGGACTTTATGCCGTCTTTTGGTGGGCATTATGCCGTCTTTCGGTACTCATTACGCCGTCTTTTGAGTGGGCATTACGCCGTCTTTTGGTAGGCTTTATGCCGGTTTTGTTTTATTATTATTATTTGGGGTTTGTCAGATCTTGACGTACAATGCGGAGTGCTCTGTGAAGCACTTATCTCTGCATCCTGAAGATCAAAAAGAGTGCAGAAGATCTGCAGGCGGAAATGGACTCGATTTCCTTTCATCGGCAGGCTTTCATACCATCCAAAACACTACCAGGACTACAAGTTTCGTAGCTTTGTATCCTGGATACAGCTTTCTTATTATTATTTATATCACGTCTTTTCTCTCTCGCGTTCAAAACACGGCACACTAACCTGACGTCTCCATGGAGAAACGTGCAGGTAGGTAATCTTATTGAAAATTAGAACAGTTTTTGCTGTCAACGAAGGTAAATATGATCAGGTCCGACAAGAGGGGAAAACTCCCAGGGCCCCAGGGTTCTTGGGGCCCCCGGGGTCGTGGGCAAAGCCATAGGAACGGCCTGGCAACGGGGCAAGTGCCAGGGGCATGTGGCCGTCACTCAATTTCATTTTGGAAGTGAGGACCTTTTTTTAAGTTATCAGTTGTATTTTCACCTGTATTATAATAAAAAAATTCCCGCTTCATTTGTATATGGTCCAGAGTCCGAGATGAAAGAATTAGTTTTCACGCTCTTGACGGCCCCAAGTATAGTGTTGATCATTACCCGGGGCCCGTAAAGAAAGTTTCTCTTCGTGGTCCCAGAAGTCCTCTCGGCGACCCTAAGTATGACCAAAGGTTTAATAGGTAGGTATAAAGTGTTGCAGGTAACTCCATGTTTAAACATTTTTTTACCGTGTTACAAGTATCCTACAAAACAGTTTTTTACATTTCATGGCGGATTTTATTAATCCTGTACTCTAAATTATTACAGGAATAGTTTCTATAGAGTCCAATTTCCATTGATCCTAAATTTCAATACTTAAATCTATGTATTTTTGGTTGTAAATCTATGTTGTTATTGTTTGGCACAGCTATGTCTATAAATAATCAGGTTTTATTAATATTATTGTGGGGTTTGTCAGGTCTTGACAAGCTTCCACAAATAACATCAGCAACCTTTTGAGCCGCGTCATACTAGAGAATAGTGGAGAAAAATACATACGGCTGCAACCAAACCTTGGCGACATGCAGACGCGGAAATTACGCCAGATCCGTTGCCCGCACAATGCGAGTGACCCGAGCAGCACTGCTTTCTGCCTCCTGCAGATCAGCAGATCAAATAGGTGGTAGAAGATCTGCAGGCGGGAATGGACTTTATTTCTCTTCTATAGGAGGCTTTCAAACTACCCAAAACACCAACTATTATTATTATTAAAGAAAGGGGATTTGTAGTCCCGCCAGTACCGTCCAGGTTTGCCCGCAACGTGTTCGGCACTGACGAGACGCGCTCCTCTTACCGTCACAAGAAGGTCGAGAGAGCTTTATCCCAGTAATTTTATTATTATTATTATCATTTATGAACGCTTACATTGAAAAATACACATTATCATCACTAGCAACAAAGTATGCGAGTGAATTCAAAATTGACATAAACACCATTGCGAAAAATGACAATTGCAATCATAACGATATTCCGGTGATTCAATTGAGTAGTTCAGATTCTGAGTCCAAGTGATTTAATCGAAAAATATATGCAACTGAATCGGTAAACTCCCAGACAGCGGGAATTTAAGGTAGTAAATTTAACAGCTGGGTGTAGAGCAATGTAGTTAATTAAAATTTTAATTAAAAAAAGGGGTTCCACAATTTTTGTTTTCCCTGCGGGTCCCAAGCGTTGTAGTTATGCCACTGATCCCTTCCTTATACATAACGGGACCATTAATATTTGGACACAAAACGGGACAAGGAGCTTAATCAAAAATATATACTTAATTTAAACAAGACGAAATTTTACTTATTTAAAACTCACTTTTTGTATTTGTCAACCGATAAAATTGTAGAAAATGTGCACTTCACCCTATTTCAGTTAAATTTCAACCAAGAAACTTTGTCAGTAATTATTCCATTAAAAAACCTATAAAGCGTACAATTATTGAAAAAATCGATAAAAACCCGTATCCAATTGACCGCTGGAGACATCGGGACTCTAAAGTTGAAAACGGTACTGTCCCGTTGAATTCGAGAAGTCTGGTCAGCCTACTTATACGAGGTGTGTAAATTAAGTAACCGGATTGGCAACGTAGCGTTTGATCTGGCAATATTTGAGACGCGGGATTTGGAGAGGCGGCAGGTGAACTTGTGATACGCCTTCAGTAAGAGTTTGAACTCGCTAGAGGAATTTTGTTGTACGTAGCGATTTTTTTCGTGAAATAGTTTTTTCTAGTGCGTTCTAAAAATGAGTGACATTCATTTCGAGTAACGGTGTGCTCAGGTTTTGCTTCAGACTTGGGCACAGTGCAACGGAAACCTTTGCAAAGCTTCAGCAGGCCTACGAAGACAGTGTTTTGTCAAGGACCCAGGTTTTTTGGTTGTTTAAGACATTTTCAGATGGAAGAGAGTTGATTGATGAATCACGCAGCGGAAGGCCTTCATCTTCAAGAACCGATTAAAATGACTATCACGCTTTCAGATCGTCGGTTTTCAGTCAGGATAATCGGAGAAGAGTTAAATTTGACTCACACTACCCTTCATCAGATTTTGACCAATTAATTGGGGATGAGAAAAATCTGCAATTATACGCCTTGTCACATAGCAATTTAATTAAACGAGTTTTTGTTCAGTAAAAACATTCCCGTGGCTCCTCAGCCTCCTTTTTCGCGTGACTTGAGTCCTTTTTCTTTTCCTCTTCCCAAGATTGAAAAATTACCACAAGGGACGTCATTGTGGGACACTCGAAAACATTCACACGTCCGTAACCGACCAGCTGAAAGCTATACCAGTATCCGAGTTCCAGCACTGCTATGAGGATTGGCAGAACCATTTCCAGCGCTGTGTGGCTTCCCAAGGAAGTTATTTTGAGGGAGACATTCAGATCAATTCTGTAAAAAATTACTGTGTAGTAACGTTACTACAAGATAAAGTATTATAAAAAGTATAATGACTTTCATTCATGATAGTAACTGACCTTGCTCATAGAGACATATTTAGTTATTATGATCATAGTAACTGAGTTACAGAATTGGTCTGAATATTGAATTGTAATTCTATTTGAAAAAAAAATAAATAAATAAATAAATAAAAAATCAGACTGGTTAATTAATTTACATACCTCGTACATATATCATAATCCTAATTATCTCTTTAATTCCGTAATTTCTACTTATAAAGTTTCTCACTTACGTATGTTCCTTATCAAAATTCTTCCAGTATAATTAGCACCTTATGAGTTCTCCGTGCTGTAACATTGTCCACGGTCTGCTGGAACTTGACCTACAAGTTTCATGCCAAGTTCGCAAACGTAATATAATTAATCATTTCATTTCATCTTCATTTAATAACCTTAATTGGAGCTTGTACCTGACTTTAATCGAGCGTCTTCTTTCAAGTGGTTAGATAATTAATTTACCTAAAATTAGTATAATTAATATCAAGGTTAAGTTCGGTAAATTATTGGACAACTGATTAATTTATTAGTAATATTAATCAGTGGAGAAAAGAAAGATGGAGTTCAAACAATTGTTAGTCGGGAGTCGTTAAATCTGATAATTCATTAAAATGTTACATCAGGTCAAATACAAATAAATTATTGAAGGATTAAATATATACATACAAATATTTAACAAAATTTTAATTAGAATGCGGTAAATCTGTTTCTGAAAAATAATAGAAATAACTTTTAGTGTTTCATAGGTGTTGCGTCGTTCTTTTCGAAAAATCGAATGTTTAGTCAGCTATCACATGAAAACTTCTTCTTCTTATGAGCACTGTTAGTCGGGTTGACTTTTGACCTCACTCACTTAAGTTCTTTTTGATATGTAAATTGTAAAGTTTTTACATGTGTAGTATAGACCAAGTTTCCCAAACTGTGCTACGCGGAGCAGGTATTTGAAAGTATAAACTCTCTTAAAGGTGTTGCCATTAATTTTTAAGTTGATCGTGTTCTCATAACTGCCTCTACTAATAATGAGATACTTGGTTTTGTCATTACTGATGATGAGTCCTATTTTACGAGCTTCGAAATCAATATGGTCAGCTAGATATGGTATTTGCAATAATGTCCAGGTCATCAGCATACCATTAAATCGTTTGGTACCTAATGAGCTACAGACTACGGTGGTTGAAAACTTGGGCAGTTTGAAAAGCACACATGAAAGCTAACACATACTTTTTTAAATTCATGAAATTAAATTTCATTAAATGGAAGCCCAAGCTAGGTTGCCCAGTATATAGGTTTGACCAAAAACCCTTATAACGTTACTCATGTGTCTGTCTGTCTGTTTGCTCGGTAGAAATTGTGGCCAAACGGCTGAACTTAGAAATTTGAAATTTATCCAATTTTTACAACATTTTGACCCACGAAGGAAATATCCTGGGTATTGCCTTCGTGGGCAGAGAACTCAGAAACTAACGTGATCCTAGTTCACGCCACGGTGGAAGTGCTTCAAGTCCAGCAAGTTGAACTCAGAGACCAACTGGACTTTATTAATATTTTTGCTCTTAACTAACAAAGTATCCTTACATTTTGCTCAGTTTATAATCCGTACCAGATAACTTTTCAAGATCGGCATAAAACAATTATCCTGTATCGATCAATTGAGAAATTTATTTCCAGAACATATCACACGCCAAGATCCTCTAAAATATATAGTCAGTGGTGTACGCATAGGGGGAATTAGGGGCATAAATCCCATCCCCCGAAAATTCGAAAAGAACTAAAATTGTAAGTACCCCATTTCAAGATTGCTCGCATTCTCAATACTTATAATTTCCGATGTTGTGGAAAATCCCCCCCCCCCTTCCAAAATATTTTTCTGCGTACGCCACTGTAAATAGCAACGATAGTGCTCCGCGACGTATTATTCTCGTGAAAAGTGCTCCGCGGCTCAAAACGTTTGGGAATCTCTGGTATAGATCAATACTTCTTATATTTTCGGTTAGTTGATCTCGTCATCTCTTACGAGGTCTTCCCACTGGTAGACGGATACTCAATCTTCCTTCTCATATGCTCCTAACCATTATGAGCTCCCTTATCCTCTTCACGTGTCATATCTACTATAATCGTCTACCACTCCTTTTTTTTGTGATACTCGGCCTTGAGTAAAGCTCTCGGATATCTTTGTTCTTACGGATTCTTCATTCAACATTAATTTGAATGGGACCAAAGATGCGGCGTAATAGATTATTTTCGAAAACTATCAGGTAATGTCCATCTCGCTTTGTTAAGGGCAATTATTCGGAGTCACACATAAGTGTGGCATGTACTATAACTTGCCATAACCTGATTTTGGTGTTCCTAGACAGGAGTTTTGTTTTAAAAAGGGAACCAAGTGCAAAATACGATGCATTAGCCACTTTAATACTGTTCGTAATTTCCTACTGTATCAGATTTAATTTATTTATCATGGTGCCCAAGTATTTGAAAGTATAAACGTGTTCTAATAACTACCTCTACTAACAATGAGATAGTTGGTTTTGTCATTACTGATGATGAGTCCTATTTTACGAGCTTCGAAATCAATAAGGTCAGCTAGGTATATAACGTCTTCAGCCTTATTTGCAATAATTTCCAGGTCATCAGCATACCCTTAAATCGTGTGGTACCTAATGAGCTACAGACTACGGTGGTTGAAAACTTGGGCAGTTTGAAAAGCACGTATGAAAGCTAACAAATACTTTTTTAAATTCATGAAATTAAATTTCATTAAAGGGAAGCCCAAGCTAGGTTGCCCAGTATATAGGTTTGACCAAAAACCCTTATAACGTTACTCATATGTCTGTCTGTTTGCTCGGTTGAAATTGTGGCCAAACGGCTGAACTTAGAAATTTGAACTTTATCCAATTTTTACAACATTTTGACCCACGAAGGAAATATCCTGGGTATTGCCTTCGTAGGCAGAGAACTCAGAAACTAACGTGATCCTAGTTCCACGGCCACGGTGGAAGTGCTTCAAGTTCAGCAAGTTGTACTCAGAGACCAACTGTGCTCTTAGTTCGCAACCTGGGTATCTATTTCGTGGGCAGAGGACTCAGAAACTAACCGCGCTTCTAGTTCACGCCACGGTGGAGGTGCTCTAGGTCCACCAAGCCGGACTTAGAAACTAACCGCTCTCCTAGTTCGCCCCCTGGGCATTTCCTTCGTGGGCAGAAGACTCAGAGACTAACCGTGCTCCTAGTTCACGCCACGGTGGAGCTGCTTCAGGTCCACCAAGTCAGACTCAGAGACTAACTGTGCTCCTAGTTCGCACCCTGGGCATTTTATTCGTGGACAGAGGACTCAGAGACTAACCGTGCTCCTAGTTCATGCCACGGTGGAGGATCTCTAGCACGCAACAATATGTCCATGTGTATGCGGCCCATAGGCAATGACCCGGTCACTGCTCCTCACAACCGTGGTGTACCGTCCTATCAGAATGGTTGACAGATCCGTAAAAACTCTCAACCCGGCTAGCAAACCAGGCTGTTTTGCCGATGTGTACTTCTGCACTATTTTGAATTAAAAAACAAAAAAAAAATAGAGCTGAAGCTCATCGATTGCTTGTGAAAATTAATGGTGCATGTACTCCATCGGAAACATTATGTCGAGATTGGTTTCGACAATTCAGAAGTGGTGATTGTAATGTTCGAGAAAAACAACGGCCAGGTCAAATGAAAAAGTTCGAAGCTGAACAAATGCAAGGTATATTGGAATAAACCCTGCTCAAACACTCACAGAATCACAGCAGCTCGGAGTCAATAAATCAAAAAATTTAACGACATTTACAAGTCATACGAAAGATCCAGAAAGAAGGGAGATGACTGCCACTTGAATTGTCCGAAAATGCCATTGCTAATCGTAAAAACATCTCAATTTATTGGCTTGCAAGGCATAAAAAGAAGAGTTTCTGGTGGTGTATCCAAAATTCTGGCGGTGTATAACAAATTTTTAAATCCATTGTTAATCCGTTGTCTGAACTTTTTAATAAATATATAAACTCTGGTTACTTCCCTAAATCTTTTAAATTAGCTGTCTTTAAGCCTATTCATAAATCTGGTCCACAAAATAATACTGAAAACTATAGGCTTATATCACTTGATACAAATTTTTCTAAAATATTTGAAAAAATTATTAAAAAAAGATTAATTTTATTTTTAAACTGCTCAACGATAATATCTGATAAACAATTTGGTTTTATACAAAATAAAAGTAATTCGAATGCAATTTCTCAGTTAACACAATAGGCGCTTTCCTTTTACCACTTCACTTAAGAAATCTAAGCTGAGCTAAGTTAATCTAAGTTGTAAGAGCGTTCCATTTATAAGACACTGGCTAAGATAAACTAAGTTTTTTCCTCCCCCCTTTCCCTTGATAAGACAAGTACAGTCGTGGATAAAAACTATTCCACCGGAAGCGTTCCTATTACGTTACTTAGAATTACTTAGGTTAGCTAAGCCATTTGACGAACTTCTTAGCTTAGCCAAGCATTTTAACTTGTAAAAGAAACGCAGCTAATATATATATACTCGGATTAGAGGTATTACAGTAAATCTTTTTAAAAGTTATCTTGAAAATAGACAACAACAAGTATTTATTGATAATAACTCTAGTAGTTACCAGAGCATCAGTTGTGCATCATTGCATATGCAGGTGATGCGCTCTAATTTATTGAGGCATCTTCTTGAAATGTAGCCAAACAGAATGCAGAGCAAACATGAATAATATATAAATTTGGCTTGAAGCCAATCTTCTAACTTAGAATTACAAAAAAGAAGATCTTTTTTTTTTTCATTGTCAATTTATAATAATACTCAGCCTACATTTAATTTCTTAACGCTTCATAATAATAATTGTTTTGAAGAAAACTGCGCTTGCGAAATATAAATTAAAAAAGTAGATAAAATAAAATACTTAGGTGTTATGTTCGACAAAAATATGAGTTGGAACGAACACACTAGTAAATTAATAACGAATATAAGGAAAACATTATATATTTTTAAAAAATTGAGGGAAGTTACGCCATCACATATTGTGTATCAGTTTTATTATGCTCTTGTTCAGTCTTCTTTAATGTACGGGTTAATTGCCTGGGGTGGTGCTGCAGATGTCCATTTTAATCAAATGATCAAAGGATCGGTATAGCATGTTGTACAACATGATCATCTCTAACATATTTTAATTTTTTTTTGTCAATATGCCACACGTAGACTTTTTAGTCTAAGTAGTGAATTTATTCATTGTTTATTTACTATATTATATAAGGAAGATGAATGTTGTACTGTAATTATTTTTGGGTAAATAAATTTATTTTTATTATTATTATTATCGTGACCGGCGAAGAAAAATTAATCTATTTCGACAACCCGAAAGTCAAGAAATCATGGGTGGTTCCTGGTCAACCATCAACGTCGACACCAAAGCGAAACGTGCACGGTTATAAAGCAATGCTCTCTATTTGGTGGGATATGGAGGGTATCGTGTATTATTAGCTGTTAAAACCAAAGGAAACAATAACCGCCCAACGTTATCGACAACAATTGGAGCGTTTCAATGATAATTTGATACAAGAACAATCATATATTGCATCAAATCGCTAAAAAAATGTCCATAACAATGCTCGGCCCCCATATTGTTAGGGCCCTGAAACGAACACCGATGGAGCTTAAATGGAGGGTTCTCCGGCACCCAGTGTATTCTCCAGATCTGGGCCTTGTTACACCATTCTACTTTGCAACTTTGCACTTTACACTTTGCATTTTGAATGGATATTGTTTTTTGTATCAATGTAAAAACATAATTGTTGGTATAGTAATACCAAATAACAATTCTGTTAATATGTTTTCCTATTCTTGCAGTGCAAATGGCACAAAATAATCTAAACTGTAAATTAATTAAATGTAAATATTATATTTTTTATTTGTATTTATGCAAATAAAAAGAAAATAAATTAACAAATTAAGATTTCACTAAAAAAATGTAAAAGTGGATACCATGCATATAGCCTGTTTCTATGGTTTAAGCGGAACTAGATTTTGACGACTAGTAATTTTAATCTGTTGAATGAAGTTTTTGATCATTTTGTATAGCAAAAGCCGTCTTCAATCAGGAAAAAGTGAGCTTGTGACCCATTACAGAAATTAAAACTATTTCCGCGGTTTGGAATAGCCTATATTAACAATACCGAGAAATTGGGCTCCACTTCTAAGCCCATGTAAAGTTAATTTCTCTTTAGCAGTTAGAGATTTATTCATGTTATTTTTATTATTAACAAAGGTTCTATTTTTTGTAATGCATATTCTACTTGTATCCTACTCATTCTGAACTCCTCTTTGAATGAAAAATTATCTTCATAATATAATTAAATTTTTATTTTATAACATGTTCTTTTTCTTGTTTTTTAACCTCTTTTACGTCTTTTTCGTCAGTCGAATGATACAATAATATTCGTAACATTTTTACTCTTTTTAAGTGCAAAAACTGTAAAGCCACAAAACTCTTTACAAATTTTTTGCAAAACTTTGCAAAAAATGACAGTTGACTTGATATTTTATCTCGTTTGTGCAACAAACGAATAAATGCAAAGTGAAGATACTTTACTTTACATTTTGCATTTTCAAAATTTTACATGGCAACGCAGTTGTTTGCAAAATGCAAAGTGCAAAGTTGCAATGTAGAATAGTGCAACAGGGCCCTGGCCCCAAGCGATTATCATCTGCTCCGATTGATGCAACACGCCTTGGAAGATGCACATTTCCATAACTACGGAGAAATCGAAAATTGGGTAAAAAAACAAACCATCCTTGCGTCGACTATTTACTTATTGTTACAATGTAACAGATTGTAAATAAACAGAGACAAAAAAAAATTCTTGCGTCTCGGAATTCAACTTCTACCAGAAAAGTCCTAGCATCCGAGGGAAAATGTTTTGATTAATGTATTTACGCATATTGTTATTGAAATAAATTCTGAAAAATCACAATAAAACAACGACTTTCAGTACAACCTCCTAATAAAAGCAAATTTAATTTTAATTATTACTCTTCATACTTTTCTTTTTATCAAGTTTTAGTTGACTTCATGTTCATAATATAATACAGTTAATTAAAATTTTGCTGGAGGTAATATTCTCTTTCAATATTAATCAACTAGAAAATAATTAACATTTATTTTATATATTATGTATCCCTGAAAACCTGCAATTTTGTTATTCAAAATTTAATAAAATAACATTTTGCCTTACAGCTATTTTCATTTATTATTTATTTAATTATTGTAATTAAATTATATTCCTTCAAGCTTAAACACTAAAATTTAATATTTTCAAAGGATCGGATTTAGAATATGTAGTACTCCTGATACTAGATTAGTATGTTTCAGTGGCGATTTGTCAGGTGATGCAAGTGATGAGCAGTGTTGCCAACTATAGATACTCTCAATGCACTAAATAGAGCATAAGAATCCACCAGAAATGCACCAAAACTGGGGCGTAGTCCGAGTTTGGGGAGTTCAAAAACAATATCGAACAATTACTTTTTTGTTGTATGAAGGCGTCTGTTGGTAATAATAATAGAATAATAATTTTTTTTATTTAATTTTTTATTGTTGAATTATAACTTTCAATATTCAGTACCAGAATAATAAATATATAATAAACATACATATATATTTATATATATATATATATAATAAACTTAATCACATTCAAAACAGTTGCTTTAGGTGACGACAGAGTACTCATGGACAGGTTGATACTCTTCCTGAGGGAATCGAACTTTTATTTGTGAAGTCTTGCACCTTAATTTAATATATTCTATTTCTAAACTGCGATAATCGATGGTAATTGGCACCTTTACAGCCTCTTGTGTTTGTCTGTGCAAGATTTCTTAATTTTATGCAAGTGTATGCGTAATTTTATTGATTTTATTTATTTATTAATTGTTTAATTTACTGTTTTTAATATGTAGTGTAGTCATTGAGATGGGCTGCGTTAGGCGCAAATAGCCTTTGTTGCTGTGCGCCAAAATTTTTAACTAACTAACATTCAAAACAAAAACTACACATTGCAAACTCCCAATTGCCTAGGTAACATATTTTTAATCACAAGATAAAGTAAATGTTTCTCATCTTAACTAACAAAATAGAAACTCCGAAAAATTATTATTTATTTTAATTTATTAAAGATATATATTAAATTCTTCTAAACTAACTATTAACTAATGCTAGTTCTAACTATTCCGAAACTGGTCAGCTGTAGATAGTTGTATTTATTTATGTCGATACCCGTAAAACCTTCACTTCTACTCATTACGGACACGACCATCTCCACATCATTAAATGCTTCTTCCTCGTCTTGAATTATTTCATTTTTGTATGTTTCGTTTGTTTTAATTTTAGAAACCACTGAATCCGGCAGTTCCTAATTAAAGCAACATTTGTTGTATCTTTTAAGTCCAGCCTTTACTGTTAAAAATAAATAAAATAGCCAGTAGTTAAAATATAAATAAATAAATAAGAAATAAATAAATAAATAGTAAATGAATAAACTAAAGAGGTTTACAAAATATTAATTACGTAGCACACAAGTTATAATATAAGATGACGCTGAACATGTGGTGAGCTGCAGAGTCTGCAGTTCACCATATTTTCGCAGTTTTAAATCACAGTTTTAAATCATCAGCAGATGACTTAAAACAGAAACACACCAGAATTTGCACTAGCGCACTAGAACGCAATTTTGGTCACTAGATAGGCTTTCAATGCACCAGATCTAGTGCAAAATGCACCAACTTGGCATCACTGGTGATGAGAGGTCTCACCTACATTTATGAAGATAAATAAATAACTAAAATATTCATTTTGATCTAATTCATCAATATGTTTCTACATATATTATGCAATTATTTAAGTTTTGATAAAAAAAAATGGTTTTTAATGTTTTATAATGTACTTAGACAGTTAAATGAGAAAGCACTAGAATTTAAAATATCACCTTACTGTTAGGCATTCCCATTGATGGAATAAGAGTGCGAACCGTCCAGGTGGTAAGATATTAATGGTTGGTTTATATAAAACAGAAGAATAAGAAATAAAAATTAAAAGAAGTTAAAACATGGTTGCGCTATAGAACGGTTTATGCAGAAATAAACATTTCGTGCATTTTCGTAATTGTCATGACGAATGAATATTGGAACTAGGTCAATCAGAAGTATAAGTACATGGATGTCGTACGGGATCCGGGCAGAGAAACCTAGTCAACTCCTCTACAAGTTCTGTTCAACACGGTGACGACCAAGTAACCGACACCATATACCCATACATCTGGTGAGACAAGCAGTAGTACCATGTGAGTGGGAGAAGGTTTCTCCAGGCCCCTCGACTGACTATTGGGCAACCACCGCCTCGCTGATAGATCCAAGCTGATTCCGGCTAACTCCATGGACAAATTCATACAATTACATTGTAAATTGGATATATACTTAATAAGTTGTATTTTTAAAACCAAAGGTTGCATTTGCAGCAAACCACCTACGTGAGAAGTAGTTTGATATTTTCATAATCAACAATTTTGAGAATATAAGACACAAGAAAGTTGGTAACATTCAACATTTATGTGGAATTGGTTGTGTCCGTAAATGGGTATATGTAGAAGAGCTTGTACAGGTTGCGGACATATATAAAACAACTAGATCTAGCTGACCAGTTTCGAAATAATTTATTTCTTCATCAGAGCTACACAAAAATATAGAACATGAAGTACAAGGCTGTACAGTGTTAAAAAAAATACCTGATCTAATAACGTAAGGTCATTATAAAGTAGTTAAAATCATTATGTCACATCAATTATGTTTATATTATAAAATATTAGGATTTATCAAACGCAGTTGTAAACATTTTAGAGACGTAAAACCCTTTATTACTCTTTACAATGCTTATATTTTAAGTTTGCTCCAATTTTGCAGTCCTGTGTGGCATCCCGCATTTAATAATCAAATAAATGGAGTGGAAAAAATTGCGTGCCGCTTCCTAAAACATCTATCTTTAAAATATCCTGTTACAGGAGAGTCTTATCTTTCAAAATGCCGCTACTTCAAAGTTCTACAACTTAAAGATCGGAGAACAATATCTGATTTAGTCACTACTAGTAAAATATTAAACAATTCAATAGACTCCCCAGAATTACTGCAGAGGCTGTGTATTTCTGTACCAAACCGTAACCTAAGAAATTATAACTTATTTTGCGAAATATATGTTCGAACAAACATGATGCAAAGTTCCCCAATAAATCGGTTCGCTAAAACCAACAATAACTTCTGCAATATTATTGATATTTTCTCTAACACTGCAAAAAATATTAAATCTAAGCTTCATAAGCACTTTTCTAATAGTTACTAAAGAACTAGAATAAATATGTCTTACATTTACTATACGTATTTATCTATTATTCTTTTTTAAATGTATATTTTTGTTATTATCTTGTTCTGTTATACAACTCAACAAATCAAAAAATAAAAATAAAAAAATGTAAATAATCATAGTGTAAAAAACAATAATTCAGTGGATAAAATATAAAATACGTTACACACAAGTTAAAATACACCACACTCACAGCGATACGTATTTATTTTAATTTGTGTCATGTAATTTAAAAAAAAAAAAAAAAATCCAAAACATTTTTTTTTGCTTATTCTTATGTTGGTGCTTTCCTATTAAAGGTAAAAATACTTAGCTTAGCTAACAAGTTAGTCAAATGCCTTAACAAGAGAAAGGGTGGTGGAAAAAACTTAGTTTATCTTACTTGTAGTCTTATAAATGGTTCGCACAATTTAGATTAACTTAGGTAAGGTAAGAATACTTAAGTATTGTGGCGCCTAATATTCGGGATCGCTTCAACAATACCCCAACCAAGTGGTTTATATGATTCATAGCAGCGAATTTACACAAGTCCACGATTTCCACATTTCGTCCCTCGTTATATAACCGTCATATTGTTATAATATTTATTATATATAATATTGTTATAAATTTGTATAATATTTCTATTTTGTTATTTAGTAGTTCAAATTTTCACTACATTGTTATTAATTTCTGGTACATTTCTTTACTATTTTAACAGTTTTTCTTAAAATACTTTTATTAGCAATTTTCTTTCGTTAATTTCACGTTTCAGATAAATTTTTTTGCAACCATTTGTTTCTTTCCTTCCCTGACAATTGAGATTGTGATGACGCAATTGTCGAAGGCATTGAATCAGAACATCTAAATTTGGAGGAACCCGACGACAGTGATGATGAAGATCTTCCTGTGCCGTAACTAACAGAGAGGCAAAACAATGTATTGATAGATTACAGCGTTATTTTATGAATATGGAAATGATGAGAGTCCCATGTCAGCATTAAATATTTTCGTTGATTTTGTACAACTAGAGTCCCACAAAAACAAAAGGCAAAAAATTTAATTTAAATTCGAACATTATTTTTCTTTCAGAATTTATTATGTAATTAATTGTTTCAAAATTTATATTATTTTTTATTATGTAGTACGTACTTATATAATTTTTTAATATATTTGTATACGTATAGTTTTGTGCAATTTATCAAATAAAATATTTTATAAAAACTAATCCTGTAATTTTTGAAAAAGTACTAGTCCCGAGGTGTTCCGATTAAGCGGAATCGACTGTACTTTCATATTTTTATAAAACTTCAAAAATT
The DNA here is from genome assembly GCA_963971575.1 of Liopterus haemorrhoidalis. Taxonomy (NCBI): domain Eukaryota; kingdom Metazoa; phylum Arthropoda; class Insecta; order Coleoptera; family Dytiscidae; genus Liopterus; species Liopterus haemorrhoidalis. The sequence goes on along the minus strand of OZ020611.1, from coordinate 77,252,912 downwards.
CTATATATTTCGAAAAAGCAATTGCAAGGCATTCAAAAATAAGAATGAGTAAAAACATTCAAAATATAATACAATTTCAAAAAAAACCTAGTTTGAAGGCTAAACAGAAGCAGTCACTGATATAATAATATTTTATTATTATTTTTTATTATACAAACAGACCATAGTATAGGGTGACCATTCGTCCCGCTTTTTGCAAGATTGTCCCGCATTTTGATTGGGTGTCCCGCATTAAGATGCGTCCCGCAAAAGTCCCGCATTCTAACATTTTGTCCCGCATTGTAACTTGTATTTGAGGACCTTTTTTTTGCTCTTCACTTCCGTCCCGCATTGCCTTCTTAAGAAAATGGTCACCCTACCATAGTAAAGGTGTTTTTTTTTAGAGGTATAGAACTTTAAATTGCAATAAAACAACGATGGATTATTCGATTGACATGAATTTTTTTTTATTCGAAAGATAATCTTGTGGCATTACATTTTAAGTATGATTTCTGGCATATGACCGCCACGGCTGGCTCGGATGTAGTCCAATCTGGACGTCCAATTTTCGATGACTTTTCCAACATTTGTGGCCGTATATCGGCAATAACACGGCGAATGTTGTCTTCCAAATGGTCAAGCGTTTGTGGCTTATCCGCATAGACCAATGACTTTACATAGCCCCACAGAAAGTAGTCCAGCGGTGTTGTAAATCACAAGATCTTGGAGGCCAATTCACAGGTCCAAAACGTGAAATTAGGCGGTCACCAAACGTGTCTTTCAATAAATATTTTGCATTTTTGAAAAATATTGCAGTTTTTGGTGAATTTTGGCAATTCATGATGAATTGCCAAACCAAACTGAGAATAAATCACTTGACAGCTGTTAAATCGGTCGCCATCTTGAACAGTAATGCCAACTTAAAGTTCTATACCTCTAAAAAAAAACACCCGTTATAAATGACATAGTTATTTTTTAACGATTCACAGATTGAAAAAATGTGACTCGTGCAAAATACTGTAAGATTCATCGGAACAGAAATGCAGTACGAGGAACTCCACGAATTGGAATTTAAATGACAATGGTTGAAGAATGTGGCTTATCAGTCTGTAGAAAAGTAGCCTTTACTAGTTTTGTTTATCTTAAAGATGGTGTTTCTCATGTGCGGCTACCAACAATTTAAAAATAATGGTTTATATTTAAGGTTTTATAGGTCCTGCCGGATAGTTTTCAATAGGGAAAATAATCATAAAAATTATTGCAGAATTTTTTGTGTTTCGCAGTACCATAAACTGGGTAGTTACGATGAAGATGAAAGAGAATTTTTCTCAGATTTTTAAGAAGTTAAGTTATTTTTTGTATGAAATAAATATGTTTATATTAAAATATAAGTTCGTAATTATTTTTTGCTCACATTAGTTTTAAAATGTGTACTACAGATTTGAAATAGTACCTTGAACTAAAAACAAATGAAGAAACATTTTTCAAAAATATTTTTTTACTTAATAAATATATTTTTTCTTTTATTTTTATTGTTATTTGTTGGCAATTCAATATATTTTAAATTAGAATATAAATGCAATAATTTCATGATTAATTTTTAATGATTTTACTGAAAATAATAAAAATCTGTTCAAAATAACACTTAACACCACTTCACCTTCAATTCCGTCAAGCTTTTAGGATCAGCCCTGAATTTGGGATATATATTTTTTCTACGTTTCAGTACTTTTTCTATAAGCATGTCATAGCAAACCATAAGAATGTATTAATGCAAAATCTCAGCTCTTCAAGTCCTCCAGTTTGGTCACAATTTCAACCACACGTACAGACATTTGAGTCACTGTTTCTTGAAAATCTCTACAACTCCTTAAAAAAGTAATCGATAGTTTTAATCCCTATGCTACTTATGGTTTATTCTATAACAATATTATTTGATTTGAAATTTATAGATTTAGAATGTTCTTTAAATATAACAGTTTCCTGTATTTACTTATTAGTGTATTTGTAATATCGAAATATAGTTATTAAAAATTGAACTAATATTTTAAACAAATTACTATAATGACATAATAAAAAGATTAAATATTACATATATTCCTGGAAGCCATTCACAAATATAAGTATTTCGCCATTTTAATAAAAAGTTCACCTTGCACGGAAGAACACATGAAGCGAGAAATTGTTTTGTTTTACCGTTGTAACGGCGAATAAGCACGTATGAAAAACATGTGAAATAGTTAAGGGGGGTGATTAGCGAAAGTTTGACTAATAAACGCACCGTATGCGCGTTCAATACCTGTACTTGTCGTATATAAATAAGTTGTTGTATCCGATAATATGTCAGAAACTTAGTTTAATCAGTACAATCATGAAGTGTATGGTAAGTGTACACTGTGTAAAGCGACTTACAATTTCTTTATATATTTCTTACGTAATCACAACTAATAATAGGTAATAGTTAACGCGGTAATTACATTTCAAATGTGAGTTTATTTTCTTTTACAATGTACTAGTTTTGTGAAAAATTAATTGGTAACAGTTAAAGGAAAGTTGGGAAAAAATCAGGTTCTACATGAATGATAATTTGAAAATTGTTTACGTCGAACTAATTAATAGCTATTATTTATAGCACTTAAAAATAACAATTTGATTTTAAAATCGAGATGAGTAACTAGAGCAGTGGTATTCAATCTGTGTTCCGCGGAATCCTGGGGTTCCGTACAAATTTAATTTGTTCTTGACCGCGGTTCGTATCTTAAAAAGAATGTATCTAGAAACCTAATTTTCTATTACATCTTATAGGAAATCAATTAATTCGTTCCCAAATCAAAAAATATAAACAAATTCAAAAAATTTAAAAAAAAAACAAACTATTTTGAACTTAATAAAGATAATGCAAATAATGGAGAAGGAGTGTGAAGGAGCATTTTTTCACTATAAATGTCCATTTTGTATGCCATTATATATTAATTTTTATTTATGAAATTTTCTGTTTCACATGATTAGTATGAAGATCATTTTCCTTTAAATTGTAAAAAATGAACACCTTTCTTATTTCTTGGTTTTGTGGTTCAGGAGTTTTTGATTTGTTACATGTAGTATTATGTCGTTTCTAGTACTAGGGAAACAAGTTAAAAATGTATAAAATAAAACAGGATTTGATTCATTTAAAAGAAAAACATCACGGTTTGTATTTAGATGTCAAAATAGGATATTAAAATAATCTGTACCTCGAAAAGTTTGTATTTCGGGAGGTTTGTAAGACAAGGTACAACTGTATCAGATAATTTACTGCCATAATTAGTATTAGGTTAAAATGTAAATATATTTAAATTGCAACCATCTAAATCAAACGAATATGTTTGAAATAAGATTGCGAGCACCTAACCTCCATTTTCGGTACGCCACTGCATATTCTAACAAATGGTCGCAGATTGGCGAGTTTGCTCCAGGCGCCAAAAGAGCTAGCGCTGGCTCTGGATGACACTAGTTCACGTTCCACTCAATGTTAAGAAAATATACAATTTTATTGTCGTAATTTTGTCAAAAACCCTTTTGACTTCCCATATTAGTTCATCTACGTTTGATGACGATAACCAGAGCCCTAACTCGGCAGGGGTATAAGGAACCTTAAATAGTTTGCAAAAAAAAAATATATATATATAATATTGTCAAAAAAAATCATCACCTTTATTTTCGAAAAATTACCTATTCTTGAATGAAAATTTAATTTTTCCGTAAATAAATATAAATTAAAAAAAAAAAACGATCTAGTCACATAAATAATATTGTTCCAAAATGGTAATATAGTACAAGTAATATATAACACCCAGAAATATTTCAGATTAAAACTTAAGTACGTAAGATCCAACGATTTAGGTAAATAAAAACATAAGTTTTTTTTTAAATTTAACTAATTTAATGGTTGCCTCAGCTTCTCAGGTTATTGGCAACCAGATACACGTATTACATATAAACATTGGTCTGTGGCTGTACATATAGTTATAATAGTTTTCTCAGTACTAGTTAGCATATAAAAGTTCAATCTGTTTAATTTACATATAAATGAAACAATGTTAAAATTCAGGATCCGAAAAAAACTAGTTATGGCATAGATCAGTTAGTAAGTTAAAATTTTTGGCGCACAGCAACGATGGCTATTAATATAAGATGAAATACATTTAAATCAGGAATCATTGGACATTTATAATCTTTTTTTTGTCACATGTCTCAAACTATTTACATTTGCTTCAGCCAGAATTGTAAAAGAATATTTTTATGACATTAATTGGTTTTTCAAATTTGTTAATTTATATTTTATAATTATTTTTATCAATAGAACATAATTAACTTTCTCACAAAACTACTTAAGAAATCCAATATTTTTTATGTTTTATTTATATGAAGCAGTTTTTATTTATTTTTTTAATTTAATGATGTCAGAAACATTATTAAAAATATTAATACTCGTATTAAAAATTTCAACTCTCTAGCACATTTTTAGAATGCATTTTATAATGAAATAATAAAATTTTGCATAAATTTTCACCAATATCAATATTCATCAATAAAATTTCACTCATTATAATAAATTCTTTAGTTCTAACTATTTCAATATCATTTAATGTCAAATAAAAACTTTCAAAAAAAAAAAAAAATTTAAATAAAAAACATCCTCATTTCAGAACTTGTTCTAATTTATTACATCGAGAACACTGGTTCTTGATGGAATAAATTATATATTACCTGAACTACTGAATTAAAGAACCCATTTATAATGTACACATCAAATTGACAGATCATTTCCGGTTGGTTAATTCAAAATCAGGATGAATTTCTGATTGAATTAAGATAAATTAGTTGCAAATATGTTTTATAATCTTTCGTAAATCTTTAGTTCATGCAATTGGTTTGTAAATAATTATTTGATGGTAAATTTCTTAGTATTTGTCAAAATTTCTTGTCTTCTTGGGGGCTGTCAGTTTTGTTGGCGACGAAAGTTACCTTTCAGGGTCGACTTTTGGCCTCAGTCACACAAATTCTCCATCAAGGATTGTGGAAGGCCTTATGCGCCTATTATTTTACTCTGTATGCAATTTTTTACTTTATTTTGAATAATTACTATTTTTTTTTTCTTTTCTTAGTTTATCACCTTCGCCATCCTAGGCCTAGCATGTGCAGCCCCCAAGGACGTTACCAAGGAAAAACGTGGTCTTGATTTAGGTTTCCATGGAGGTTTTGGAGGCGGTGATTTCGGAGGTAGCTTCGGTGGACATGGAGGTAGCTTCGGTGGACATGGAGGTAGCTTCGGTGGACATGGAGGTGGCTTCGGCGGTCACGAATCAATCGAAGAGCACCACATCAAAACATCAGTCATCACTAAAAAAGTTCCTGTACCCCACCCAGTACCAGTACCTTATGAAGTCATCAAACACTACCCAGTTGAAGTTAAGGTACCAGTAAAAGTAGATGTACCAAAACCATACCCAGTAGAGGTACCCAAACCTTACCCAGTCACTGTTGAAAAACCATACCCAGTCACCGTTGAGAAGAAGGTACCATATGAAGTTAAAGTACCAATCAAGGTTCCATACAAGGTGCCATATCCAGTTGAAGTACCAAAACCATACCCAGTGACTGTATATAAGAAGTACCCAGTTCCTGTACCTCACCCAGTGTATGTTGAGAAGAAGGTACCAATTGTTGTACATGATCATCATGGACACTCCTTTGGAGGATCTTTTGGAGGTCATGAGAGTTTTGACTTTGGTCACCACTAAATAATTTACTCAAGTAAGTATTACTATACTGATATACACCCCAGACCAAACTTATCGTTGGGAATGCCGTCTTACTAATCGCGACACTTGACACATTTTTTTCTTCTGGCCTTTGCTTCTTCGTAAATTAGCCAGGATAATTCTTAATTTTTATTAACGGGATTTTAACCCGAGACCTTAGCAACGCAAGGCAGCTGTGCTACCACTACGCTACGCCGGTCGGCACTTATTAAGGTTATTTGCCGTAATAAATCATTGAAATGTCCGGTATCCCTTACCAAATAATTTCGAAAATATATCTAATTCCTTCAAGAATATTGACTGTAGGATGACATCGATACGGGATTAATGGAGAGGATTGCAGATGCCATCGGTACAAAACAGCACAACAATTTATTTACAGTTAAATTTTATAAGAAGTATCTTATTTGTTTAATGCATATGAATAAGCTAAATAACACAAAAAACAATTTTAAAAAATGATATTAAATTACCGCGACATCTTGTCTTCTCCACTTCCAACAAAACTAACAATTCATAAAATATGTATCCCTACGCCATAACTAAAACATTTAACATAACAATAAAATATATATTTCCATTTATAAAATACATTTTAAATCACACTAACCTGCAAATATATTCAAACTTATGAACGCAACAAGTTTCAAAAAAACAATAACACTTTTCAAAGAGGACACGTTTCTAGGTCTCCTCAGAAGAGCTTCACGGTATTGTTAAAAGTTCACTATCAATAAGTTACAAATACCAACAGGACACTGTAAAAAGTCAAAAACCTTACAAAATAGACTTTTATAAAGATCTTAAAAGATTTTTTCTACTTCTTTTAAAAAAACGGTACTATATTTCACTTGTTTTAGTGCTTGTTTATGGTGGGAGTTAAAAAAAGTAAAAAGCGTGAAAAAAAGTGCCATAACGTTTCATTTTTTCACTCCTGTCATTAAAACCATGCAAAATAAAAGGGGTTACAAAAGCTTTTCCACGGATTCATGTCGGTACAGTCCGAAGAAGAATCATAGGGTGCTTTGAAAACAATTCAAATTAATTTGCAATATTAAATATTGTGAAATTTATAAATATGGAATTACAAAAAGATTCAGATATTGAAATATATACCTCAGAATGTATAATCGTATCGGCAAATGAGGCAGAACAAAATTATTGCCTCAAAAATCTAAAGTTGTTTATTTAAAAGATTATAACTTGTTCATGGAATGGCGTAACCAAAAAAAAAAAAAATTAAATCATCCACATTATGGTCCACGTACTCGAAATTGAAAGCCACATTAATCATCAATAATAATGTTTATATTAGTAAATTCCAAGTTTATAGCTTATCTTAAACGACAATCAGTTGGATATAAACCAAGAAAATCAAATATTTTCTAGAGAAGAAATAAAATAAATTATTTGGATCAAAATTAACTATAAATAATCCCAACAACTGTACTTTTAATATTACTATTATGAAAGAAAGTTCATAATTTATTATTTTTTAAAATTGTTACAAAATAAAAGGTATAGGTATATTACATTCTATTTTTTATACTTTCAGTTAGATACAGTCGTAGAAAAAAAAAGTATGAAACGCATACATAAAGCGTTTTCTTTTCACTCATGGGATTGCCGCACTCTCTTACGGCTCGTGCGGCCAAACTTCCCATTCGTGAAAAAGTACTACTTTATGCACTTGTTGCATAAATATCTATTAAAATAGATCTTTTTGATCTCTAAATTAAAATATTTTAAAGTTTTTAAAATCAAGTCTGTACAGTTTTTTTCCTGTGGCATTATAATTTTCCTTATATACTTAATGCATTATCATATCTGCAACATTTGCATTCTTTATTTGTTTGGATCATCATTTTCAAAAGTCTCACATACTTCTTTAATCATTGCAATAACTAAGAACAACATTTAGAACATAGGTTTTCATTCCCATTTTCATTCGCGTACCGACAAATGACGTAAACATTTTAGCAGATCAGGAAATTGAAAAGTATTATAAAACATTTCACGTATTATTCTTATTATTATTAGGGAGTTTGTCAGGTCTTGACAAGCGCCCACTAATCGCAATCTTCAGCAACCTTTTGAGCCGCGTCATACTAGAGACCAGTGGAGCTAAATACAATGTTCTGAATGGTTTGAAAATAAATTTCAAAAATAGAATTCTAGAATTTTTCTATTATTTATTAGTTTAACCAATTATTTTATTATTCTCTTATTTTTCACGGACCGGCAAAATTATTTAAAGAACCAGTACGAGCGGAACATTGGTTTACAGGTAAACTTTGTTGCTTATGAATATTTTGCTACAAATTATTCATTACTTGCTTGAAAACCCATTTGAATTAGCTCATTTTCATTACAAATAATGATGCGAAATTGTTTAGAACTTCCAAAATATTCGAACAATGCAGATGTTAAATTCTACAACTCAAACCTAAAATTTGTTTTACTTGTTTTACAACACAAATTCGAAAATAACGTAAAGTGAAACGACGCACAATAATGCCAGGGTTTCACCCGTATGTGGAAATTAGACAGATGTAAAAAAAGAGAATAATTTGAATCGAGAATAGATAGATTTTTTTTAGTTTTATTAATATTACATATTTATTAATATTATTTAAAGGGTATTAATAAAAGCTCACAACGGTTACATAAGCAGACAATATTTATTACAAAAAAAAAGAATTTGACAGGATTACAAACCAAAATATGACCTGAAAATTCACCAGGCATTGCTCTTTTTAGTACCAGTCTTTCCACCTTCAGGTAAATTTCTAGGTAACAATCTGATAGATAAGGTTATGCGATAGTTTCTGTGCTGAATACATGTCATCCCGTCTGTCAATACAAATTTATCTATCGGATAGTTATTTAACGCATAATGACACTAACGTATAGAATTCACTGATTGGTATTGACATTTCTTCAGCAGATGAAGTTCCAGATAAACTTATCTGTCAGATAGTTACCTAGAGGTTTACTTGAAGGTGGAAAGATCGGGCCTTAATCCTATTAAATTAAATAATTACTGTTAAACTAGGGAAAGGTATTATTTTAATTATTTCTTTAAATTTGTCATTATATTCTACAATTTGTCTCCTATTTAATAAATATAAAGGACGGAAAAACTCATTTTGGTCCAGCCAACGAATTGACCGAGCTTGTCAAATCACGCAGTTTTGACTTGTTAAAACAGTCTGAATTATAAGGTTGCTAGTTCAATTCCCCGTTGATAATATTATTCGGGCTAGAATAATATGTTAACATTACTCCCATTTTCACAATCATTCTACCCTCATCCAGGTGTAGAAGCTCGCATCGGTGATTAGTCTCGTTGCAGAAATAGGCCGATGTAAAATAAATAAAATAATAATCATTTTTGACCAGATCAGCGGAAGAGCTAGATCGGGCCCTGATTACAGACTACTGTCTGCCTAACTTAAGCTGGCCGGTTGCGCAGTTGTGAAAAAAATAGAAGGGGCGTCGTTAGGATTCGTTTATCAGTTGTGAGATTACAAAAAAATGAATTCTTAGAACTAATTGGGAAGCGCTCGTGCGTATACAATACACAAATGCGTTTCTATCTCGACTGTACTCGGGTGGCACAACTTCTGTCTCATTCACTCATAATACTATCGCACTCTGCGCAGTACAGTGTCCCACCGGCCAGTCTGAAATAGCCAGACAGTACAAATGTGTGAAAATTCATCCTTCGCATCAATTATTTTTTTGGTATCTTTTTTCTACATATTTCGTTAGTTGTCATATTTTGAATCTATACTAGTTTTATATGTTGTAAAATAAATGGTTTAAATGAGTTCAAGATCAATTATTAAAATCTATTATTTCATAGAACTATTATTCAATCAAAATGACAGATGGTGTGCGCCAGTATATGATTGTATAATATGCTTGAAAACTATAAATTTTCTCCAACTTCCTCGTTACGTAATGCATGGGAATATTAAGAAAGTTTACATTTTTAATTAACAACATGTTATATGTCAATATGTTTAATTCGTGTTTGATCTTTTACAGGAAACTAAGTCTTCACTCTAAGTCTCTCACTTCACTGTTTCTGCCTCACTGATTTCACTCTTCATACGCTTCAAAAAATAGTTAACTTAATAACTACAGTTAATTAGTTGACGTATATTATTGTTGATTAGTTTGTTGATTATGTTTTGTTATGCCAAATCCTTTTTTTTTATACTGTATTATAAATAAATGATTTTTACAAAATAAATGTTTTATTTAAATTATTGTAAATATAATCCCTCTTTCATCTTGGGCATCGGCGATTAGCCTCGTTGCAGAAATAGGCCGATGTAAAATAAATAAAAATTTTAAAAATCATCTTGGCTCTACAGCCCAGTAAGAACTTTGGCATCCGTAAAGCTGCGTTCAAAGCTCTTTAATTAATAGACTGTAGACTATAGCTTGTACACTTTTGTCATATGGTAAGACGAGCAACCGTTCAGACCACTAAATTTAATACGTTATACGTTGTCGATTGTGGATAGTTTTCTTATAGCTAGCTCTTATAACTTATAGCTAGTGAGTTGTTTTAATGAGACAGAAGACAGACATGTAAACACATTGGATATCTCAGTCTACATCGGTAATAACGTTCATATTGTATGCCTTTACAAAATCTAACAAAATAGCATCGCCGATTTCAACAAATCTCGCCCAAAATTACAAAGACGAACAGTAAATATTATCAATTTAGGTATTAGTTAGTAAAATCCTAGGACAGCAGAATTAGGTAAATGATAATAGATAATAAACATTTTAAGAAGCTACTGTAGTTGGTTTAAAGACACACAGATGTCACACTATTCGCAACTCACTAATTTCCTTAGCTTTAAACGATGCCTGTTACGTTAAAACAATTTATTTAATTTATGCGTAGCTTACAGTCCACAGTCAACTAATTTAAAGAGCTCTGAACGCAGCTTAAGGGAACGAACACGTAGAAAAATTGTTGCTGGTGATTATAGATTGACCCATGGGAATTAATATGTATTTACTTTCTAATGTAGTCGAACACTTGGAACAACAAAGATTGTTGATACTTGTATTGTTGTACAAATAAACAGGAATCTTTGAAACATTATTTACCAGCTTGCAAGAAGCTGGCAGTTAATGTTTTTGATATTGTGATTTTTTTTTTTAAATTTAATTTGCGAGCTATTTATATTTCATAGATATTATTAAAATACCTTTGCTGTAGTGTATTACCAACGTTTAAAATTATTTGTCGGCAGAATAAATTTTATTATTTTGTTGCGTATTTCCTACATCTAGTCTGCAGAGGTGGACCTTTCTTGTAGGTAAATAAGATCCCTAACCAGCTACAGGAACATTAATTTTAAACCAGGTCATTTATAATAAAATTTTAATAAACCGATAACGGTCTTTCTTTGTGTTCTCTAACCAGCATCAACAAGTACCGAGAACAAGCGCATATAGGCGTCGATAAATTAACGCTGAAAACAATCTTTCTGCGTGTTCGTACAGTAAGAATGGTCCTTCAAGTAAGCCTTAAGTCCGTGATGGCGAACATTTTTTCCCAAACGGGTAAAAATAGAATTTGAAATTTTATAGATTCAAGTCGCGGGTCAAATATATAATGTGTAAATAAGAATCTACTGCTTTAGGGTGTAAGTAATTGTGTGGAACCTCCTGCTAATATCGTTAACTCTGCCTGAGCTAGAGACCTTGTATTTCACGTGTATAATACAGGTATATAAGAAATAATAGTTGAATCTAGCTATTATTATCATATTTGTCGATTTTCCTAACCTGTTTCGTAAATGCACCCGCTTAGACCCAACCTTAGTTATCTTAGAATATCTCTTTAGAATCTTCAGATCTTCAAAAATCTTCTTTTGTACGAGTCATTTGAAATCGTCATACGGGTCACCCGCGGGTGTTGATTCGCCATCACTGCCTGTGGTCTTGTTCAGTACAACTACTCCATCCCAACGGTGCCAAACTTTCTTCCTTTTACCAATCATCGAAGTCTGTTTTATTCAATAATGTTCGAAAAAGACAATCATGTAATTTTAGACTCTTTCTAACATTAAAAAAATTCAGTAATTTTAGTAGCTTTACAAATATTTTCGTTAAGCGAGTTACACTCGTAAAAAGCCCTCACTTGGGTCTTACATTAGAGAGAAACACACTGACGGACATACAGACGGATATTTGTTGTTTAATAGATTTACAAACTATTTCGTTGAACCGGGAATTCGTTAACCAAAGTGCGTACACAAAAAGTAACTTGGATTAGATCTTGCATAAGATAGAAACACACTGACCTAAATACAAATGAATATTGGTTGTTTAATAGTAGAATTATAACATAGATTGTTAAAGAGGAAATTATTTAAGCGTGGTGCGCCCGTAAAAAGTATCCTGTCATGGAGGTGGCAAAATTATAACCATTTCTACAAAATTTACTCAAAATTTGACCAGTATTTTTTTAGTTTCTTAGACAAACAGACAGGCATACAAAAAATCTAAATATGGTCAAAATATGGTCTAAGCTAGTGTTTCCAAAAGTGTGGTATGCGTACCCCTGAAGGTACGAGAAGGATTTGTAAGGGACACGCTGCGAATAAGTGAAGAGCAAGCATCGATTTACATTTTACAGTGATAGACGGAGTCATCGTCCTGTGATCTTAACATAAACAATGCCATCCTTCTAATTAATTAATATAAATATTAGGACGTCAAGGATGAAATTTGTAGAAAAAAAGGCAAAGTTCGTTGATAACTTACAAATAGAACGAATTATTTTATTCATCAAAGTATGCACCCATATTGTCAATACACTTTTGCCATTTAAGCGGCAGATTGTTCAAGCCGGTGGTATAAAACCTTGGTGGAGGAGAGTCAATGAATTCCTGGAAGGCAAGTTTGACAGCATTGTCGGACTTAAACTGTTTTCCTATTAAAAATTTGTCCAAATTGCGGAAGAAGTGGTAGCCAGTGGGGGCTAGGTCTGGTGAGTATGGAGGATGATGAAGAAGTTCCAATTCATGTAGTTTTGCCACAGTCATTTGTGCAGTGTGTGGTCTAGCATTATCATGCAATAAGATAGGAGTCGATCTGTTGACCAGTCTAGGCTGTTTTTCTTTAATTGATATCAATTTGATATTGTCTGCTGCGTAGTAACACTAGAGCTAAATACACTATTAATGATTCGCGCGGTCTGCGATGCCGTAGTTCAACGTAAGAAATCATACATAATAGTTCGAATTTCCGACCGTTCCATTTTCAACAAAATTAATTTAAAAATAAAATTTATATTTTTTATAGCATACAATGATTTCTTTAAACAGGCGAGATGTGTAACTTTCCAACAAAAAGAAAAAAAAAACAGAACGTTAAAATATTAAGCCAATATCAAATCATAAGCTGTTAAAGTTGTCAAAATTATTAACTACAAATTTCGTCCTTGACGACCTGATATAATTCATGCTTTTTATAATATAGTTTGTTACATATCGTTTATTATTATTACTATAATTATTTAATTATATTTGTTTTGTCAACATTAAAATGCATGTACCAAAAATTGAAATATAAATGTTTTTTTATTCTTAAATATATGCGGTATTTCCAAATGGAGCAGCTACTTAGCGTTACGAAAATTTTAAAAGGGGTACACAGATGTCGAAACTATAGGAAACACTCTTCTAAGCTAAGTATGTTAAAGCTACCAAAATCCAAATACTAAGAATATATTTAATGTACAAAAAGAACCTCCAACTTTTGTGGATTACTGAATTATTCTTTCATAATCTCAATTCGTCTGGTGTTGTGACTAATTCTACTTTAAATTAACATTGAACTTAATTCTGTGTAAAACAAACTTGACAATTCATTTGCATAAACCAGATAAATAAACTAATTTTTGTTTCTTGAATTTTTCACCCTTATTTCAACGAATAATATTATCACTGCGTAAATACAAATTACATAACAGTAAAAACTTAATTAAAATTAAAGCACTCTTAGTACCTACCATTAAGAAAATGATTAGTCAATAAAGTTTTCTGAACCAATATGTCACCTTAATAAGTATGTCAATTTTATGTTTTATTTTAGAGCAGGAGTACATAAATAACTTTGCATATTAAGTGAATTTAGTTTAATATCGAGTTCTTGCAGCATGTTTATATAGACTTTTATGTATCAGTTTATGCATAAGTAAGTATATTAATTATATATCAATATGACAAATTTGTCGGCAAAATCGACTGACATGCTCTTATTCTAAGTATGATTAATTTTCTTAGCAACGTTGCTAGTTTAATAATAATTAAAATTATTCAGTAATTATTTAATGCAGAGAATTCAGGCTCAAAAAGATATATTTTTCACTTTTGATACAAATATGAATCATATGAAATAAAACTATATAGAATTATTAAACTATAAGAGCTATATTACATTTCATGTAGAAATCTAGTCCTAGAATTAAAAATTTTAACTTTTCCTTGCACATATACAGAAATTAGTTCTACGTAAAATATTATAAAAATGGTTTTAAACTATTAAATTATAATTACAGGTATAATACTGGATTTGAAACTTCACTAGAAATTGCTAAACACAAATTATCTACATTTCAGAACTCTCCTATGTACAATTAAATATGCTTATTTTAATAAACTAAGTTCGGATATTAAATAGATTAATTCAATAATATTATTAAAAAAAGAAAAAAAACTATTCCTACTAGAGAAAGCGTATTATTTCGTAGATGAATGCATGAAAAATTCTGCTGCATAATTAACTAGTGTTCTGAAATTATACTTTATAACTATATATCATATTATGTATTTTCTTTGACATATTCTATGTCTGTGTGTACAGATCGACTGGAATAAAAGTATTATTATTATTATTACGCATTATTAAGAATAACTTCAAGATAGCCGAGCGCTGTGTTAACGGATGGTAGATAATTCCTCTGGGTTTCTGAGCTGTTGATGTTCTAGCTTCTGCAAACTATCAATAGAAGAAGCGAAACGACTTCCAGATATAATCTATAAAAGTTGAACTAAAAATTAATGTATCCAAAGCAAAAGAATTGCGCATAAATGTAGAAATATCAAATTAGATCACCATGAAATTAAAGGCAACTTTAAATCCTGGATAATTGCGTAATTAACCAACAGAACATTTCAAGTAAGAGTTGGTTCTTCTTACTACGAACGCCAAACAGCTACAGTGGAGTTTCTCAAAGAAGCTTCATTGGTTCTATTTTATTCATTAATTTTTATCATCGATCTCATAAACCTTCTTTCATCTGAAAAGCAGATGGACGCTGTTAACCTGAAAATATACAACACATTTCTAAATCGCCCCCTCCTTCAAAGTGATCTGTATAAAATTTAAGAGTGTGGATGTAGAGTTCAGATTAGTTATTGCCACTGAATCCAGTGAAATGCCAGGTTCTTCACCTTGAAAATAAGAACCCCAAGTTTCCCTACTTCGTAGAATGTACGGCCTTAGAGAGTATTTGCTCAGTTACTGACTTTGTTGAATCTTGAATGGTCTTCTCACACTGTTCAAACAGTCAAAATTCGAATAAAATTATAGATCTAGTACGAAGGTCCTTTCCCCACTTAACGACTACCTCTCTTTTCCGTGCACTGTATCTCTTCTATATTCGCACAGTCTTTGAAGTTGTCTGGTCGTCATGTCTCTAAAGAGACATCCAGCTACTAGAACAGTCCAAAGAAGAGCCACAAAAATTTCCAGAGGCCTACAGCAACTATTATGTGAGGAAAGACTTCAAGCGCTCAACATTCCCCAGCTGGTTACAAGACAAGCATGCGGAGACCTGATACAATTATATCCTAACGCCACCGATAGATTTTCAACTGACATGTCTGCACTGTACCAGCTTAATTTTGATGAGCGACACTGCGGCCAGCCAGAAGCTCCCACACAAAATATTCCGACGGCCCCAACGTCAGCGCTTTCTAACCAACGAACATTCAACACCTGTAACTCTGACCTGGAATATTTCAGGAGGAGGCGAGCCTAGCTCCAAATATCAACAGCTTTAAGAGACGAATCACCCATTTATTTAAATCATTATGTTAATCTATATTAATCTTAATTGTATAAATTAGCTATGTAGTTTATGTAATTTTAGTACTGCTCTCTCACCATGTAATAATAATAAAAACCAGTAGACCCCTCTTTTGCTGGGTACCAGATCAAGCATTTAAATGGTTCTCAGTACTTGGAGAATAATGTAACTGAATACGGCGACATGGCTAAAAATATAGAGAGCAAAATTCACAAAATAACAGGCGTCTTTATTCAACTATATATAGTATATGGATTCGCCACAAATGATCTCCCAATACTGATAACTGATGACATCTTACTACATAAACAAAGTGTGCAGTTGGGTCTGGCCCGGACCTATAAACATTATTATTTCAATTATTCTTTCGTCAACTATGAAGGATGATCGTTTATCTGGGTTGAGTATGCTAAATGTGTACAGGGAAAAAAAAATTAATAATATAGTATAATATAGTGTTCTGTATTTATGAAAGTTTATTTAATAAATTACTACTATTTTTTTTTTAAATACGACTTCAAGTTTTGCTCTCTCTTGAAAAAAGTTCTGCGGGCGTCCATGCAGTCAGTGGTGTTTTTGTAAATAGTTAACGGCCCACTAGTGAGTTGGTTGCTCTATTATTACTGAATAATAGAAGACACTCAACGCTTTATTTGATATAAATCGAATCAAAATCTTTATCATAACCACAAAGGAAACAAATGAAACACAAGCTATTTCATTCAATATTCTTATAACTTTTCAATGTCAAATATTGTATAATCATTCCTTTGTGTAACTACTATGCTTGATTTTAATACTTAATTTTAATTTTATGTAGTTTTTAATAATGAGTATGGTTAACAACTGGGTCGAAACATTTTTAATAGCCGGTTCGAACACATCACTGCCTATATGACTATTCATTTCACACTAGATGCGTTCAGAAAACGGCTGATAGTACGACGCAGGAGTGCATTATTCGCTTTGAGCGGCAAACATCTAATCAGAATCGCAATCGTAAACGTAAAAGCAATAAATGAAATAAAGGTTGTATTTCATTTTTATATAGCTATTTCCTACAATAACGGTTCAATATAAAATATTGTTTAATAATTTTTTAAGTAATTAATATGTTTGATTTTAATAATTAATTGTAATATTATGTAATTGAAATTTTAATGAATTTATCAACTCAAAAAATTATGAAATTTTAAAAGCGATTTACGGGAGCCGTACCTAGTTGCTCCAATAACCCAACAACCGACTTGCAAAATTCTTGAAAATTAAACACAGGCAAGTGCGAGCCGGTGTATGCTGACTCCAATACACAACTGTACTCCAACAAAAACTACAATTTTTTGGGCAAGTATTGTTAGTAATTCTGTACGGTCGAGAGATTTTACTGGGAGAATTAATTGGGGAAATAGAAAGAAATTAACAATTAAAAAGGTGGATGCATGATTGTTATGGCATACTCCTAAGGTGCCTACGGACGGTGTGCCAGCGTTCGCCAGCACTAGTTTTGAAGCTGGCCGTAACATGTAACTCTGCGGACACTTGTACTTGTGTACCCTACAGGCGAAGCGTCCATGCTGGCCAAGTACATATATAGCGAACATGGGCCAGCACTTGTAAAATTGCGTCTTACAGTTAACGTAAGGATATGGTCGCAGCTTCTACCTTGCTTTTGATATTTAAATTAGATTAAAAGTAGAAAAAATTACTTTTTACTTTAAGTAGACTTCATAACTTTCCTTTTGACCACAACATTCTTGACTGATATGATGACAAGTGTGTGCGCGTCGGGTGTACGGTGCTAACATGCATGTACAAGTCTGCACCGATGCTTGTCAAAATCCTTTGACTTGTGATAGAATACCGCATCGGAAGCGAACGTCGGCCAGTAGCAAGCCCAGCCTACGCTGGCTGTGACTTGTTGTCCCTACATACGAACTGCGGAGCTAGACAAGCATAAACATTGGCCGTGACTTGCCACGCCATCTGTAGGCAGAAGCGACTTTAGGGGGCGGCGGAAGGTCAGGTCATCACTTGTATTTTAAAAGTGAGGACCCTTTTTTTTGCTCTTCACTTGGATCTGTGAGGTGAGGACCTTTTTTTTGCTCTTCACTTGGATTTGGGAGGTGAGGACCTTTTTATTTTTGCTCTTCACTTAGAATTGGGATATGAGAACCTTTTTTTGCTTTTCACTTGGATCTGGGAGGTGAAGATCTTCTTAATTTTTTTTTTTTATGAGGGTGGCAAAAAAACCTCGCCCGGTGCCCCAGACTTGCTAAGGCCGGCTCTGTCTGTAGGCATCTTTAGAAAAGCTCGTAGCAAAGAGTGGTGCCCTGAAATTGTATACAATGTATGAGACAGCAAGGCTAGAGAATGAACCAAGAATATTTAACGCCCACGGACGTGCTATCTATACGGGCAGAGCGAAATATTTTGATGAATTATGCTCTAAAATATTTTGTGATCTGCACTTATTTTACTATATTGTAGTTCAATATTTGATTTTAATTCGGAGCAATACGAATTAACTCTGCTAGAGAATAATTTACTCTGAGTCTCTGCGCCTCGCTTTTCATTAAGCCACGTAGAAAACAGCGAGAAGGTAACACAGATAACACACGTGCCCTATATACGGCGGCTAGGCACTGGAATATTATCTGCACATTCAGCACAGGATATAACCCAAATATACGCCGATTCTGTAAACCTGAGCACGCTAGAAACAAAGCAACTATCGCAGTTCATGCTAAAAAGTAGTAGGAAATATTGGCATTTTTGTACAATTAGACTTTTTAATTAACGTCGAAAAAAGCATTTTATTTCAATTTTTTGTTGTAAAATCATTAAAGAAATTGGAACTGAAATTTCTAAAATTTTGTATTTTTATGCGATAAATGCCCTAAATCAGGGATGAGCAACCTTTTTTTACTACGGGCCAACTAGAAATTTAAAAATTTCCTGCGGGCCGCATACGAAATTTATTAAAATATGAACACAAGATGATAAACACAAATTATCTATTTATTAACAAAATAACAAAATTATTTTAAAAAAAATACACAAATGAAACATATAATAGACATGCTAGGTATAAAAAAACAGTCAAAGATATTTATTATGGGGAAAAAATCATAAACAAATTTTAATGAGAAGTTTGGCATTGCTTCTTTGCAACCAATTGCTCTATATTGCTCTTATTTATGCTTTAAAATATATATGTATCTTTTGTAATTTAATGGCCTTTTTTGAAATTTGACAGACAAAAACTTTGACGGGCCGCACGGAAAAGTACGCCGAGCCGCATGCGGCCCGCGGGACTCGGGTTGCTCATCCCTGCCC
Source organism: Liopterus haemorrhoidalis (assembly GCA_963971575.1). Taxonomy (NCBI): domain Eukaryota; kingdom Metazoa; phylum Arthropoda; class Insecta; order Coleoptera; family Dytiscidae; genus Liopterus; species Liopterus haemorrhoidalis. The sequence continues at coordinate 77,233,658 of OZ020611.1, read as the reverse complement.
TAAATGATATAATTATCGCTACTTATAATGTAAAAACTTGATCGTGTATATAGAATTCTGGATTTTTATTTATTTTTATTATTAGTCTAGCTTTTTATTGTTGGCAGTGTACCAGACATATACGACAAATAATTAATTTGTCTATTTTTTTTTTAATATCCAGTTTAGTTTTTAATTTATAATTTTCTTGTTGTTGACAAAGATGCCAATTTGTTATATATGTATAGTTGTCAGTGGCGCAGCCAGGATTTTGTCTTGGGGAGGGCCGAATCAAAAATACGTATAAACTAATATAATAATTAATCACAAATAAAAAAGTAATTACTAAAAAAATATGTTGAAATTATTTACAATATTAATCTTCGAGGTTGTTTTTTCATTCAAATATCACTTCTTCGTGTGTTATATTTACTTCCCAATGAAAATTTAGAGTTGCTAATCCATTTAATCGAGCTGCACCAGTTGTGCTCCTTAAATAAATTTTCAGTCGTTTTAAGTTAAAAAACGATCGTTCTGAGAGAGCTTTGATACAAGCAAGGTGACAAATATTTTTAAAAGATTATATATATATAATGATACATTTTTTTATAATCCTGTAAAGCGTCCATTCCAGTTGTAGGTAAAACTGTCGAGAAAAACTTGAGTTACGTTTGGCAGTAAACACGCCAAGTTGGTTTTTTAACCTCCCCTTTTGTGGCTAAATCATGATCTTTATATTCACATTTATCTATAAAATAAAACCAAAAACCGATTTTCTCCAAAACTATTCTTTTTACTATATTTCACGTTTGAGGTGTCATTTTAAATTTACATTCTGAAGGTTATAATGAAGCCAAATTTCCACTTTATCTTACCGGAATGGAGTAATTAGTAGTTTAAAATAATTAACGTTGGCCCAATATTTTGTCGTAAAGAACTATAGTGTTAGAAGTGACTGCTAAACATTTGACTGGCCAAAAGTTTCAGACCAGGGGTGGGCAAATCTTTTGGCTGTCAGGCCAAATTTTGGATGAAAATTTGAACGCGAGCCAATTAAATTTATTTCTAATTTTAAATATTGTATTGTTACGAAGGCTATGTTATAAATTTTAAAAACAATATTTTTAAACAAAAACGTGTATTTATTATGCAATTTAAAGAAAATAATTTAAAAGAAAATTGGAAAGAATGAAAATTTGAAAGAATATTGGACAGACAGTAATATTTTTGTAAGACACAATAATTTATTAAATGCTTCGAGGGCCGGATAGAATATCAGCGCGAGACGGATCAGTGGGCCGCCATTTGCCCAGGCCTGTTTTAGACGATGTGTCAGGGGTAAAAAATGATTAATGCTCCTCTTCATATAATTCGAGGGAGCATATTTGGAAAGTGCGATTAAATATATACATATATATATTTTATGTATATAGAAATATATAATTCTATATACATAAAAAATTGATGTGAAGTGTGAATTTTCACACATTTCAGGGTTTCGCAGGTATATAATAACTGAAGGCGGCATGCTGAGTGTGTAGGACAAATTTTGCTTTGTAGTAACCACGGCAAAATGAACGATCTTTTTAAAATAATTTATCGTCTGTTAATCTCAGCTTTAAAAACAAATTTTATGTTAAAATATTTTTTTGTTAATTTTAATTCGAATACCTAATATCATTATTTAGGTTTCTAAATAAGTGCAGTATTTTTTTTAGATAACAAGGTTCATTAAGATTTTGAAAATTGGGCCTATGGCTTTCATTGGTTGTCTTAAATCATACGCTCCGCCCCTCTGGCTTCGTATAAATGACACAGAATGAAAATATAATTCCAATTGGTTATTAAATTTACGCTCTTGAAAATTAAATTCAAAATGTGCTAAAATATAACTAGAATTTTAACAAATTAATTTAAACATAATAAATATAAAAAAAAACAAAAAATAAAATTGACTCCACAAGCCAGGAACGAACCTGTGTAGTGAATAACGATCCTGTGTGGTTGTCGAGCAACTGAGCCACTAGACCACCAAACGCTTATCAACTTAGTGTGTTATAAGAGTATAACATGTATGCATCGTCAACTAAAAAATACAAAAAATGCGTTATTTTCCGAAAACATAATCTGATCAAAAATTGCTGTTGTACTATTCCGGTTCACACCATTATACATTACTTAAAATTTTTTCACATTTTTAGTTTAAACCATCTGGGCTACAGGCTGTGGGACAAAAATTTTTTTGCACAATTTTGGCAAAAATCGCCTCAAAATAATTTATTTTGCAAAAATTAAATTTTGATCGTTAATCCACGCACTAAGGGCTTTCATTTGATACCCTACTCAGAATTTTAAAAAAATATTTTTTTTTTTCGATGAGCACATATTTGTTTATATTTTTAGGGGGATATGTTTATTAGATGTTTTTGTATTTTTATTATGTGCGGCTCAAAAATTTGTACAAGCATACCATTTTTCAACTCTCTAGGTTTAGCCGTTTGGCTACAATTTTTACCGAACAGACAGACAGACAGACAGACAGACAGACAGACAGACGACAAAATGACGGTATAAGGGTTTTTTGGTCATACCTACAAAACCCTAAAAAAGGAAAAATATTGCCAATATTTTCTATTGTTTACAACGTAGTTATTTAAAAAAAAATTACAGTTGCGGTTAGCAAATTTTATCTTCTACTCCCCGAGCAACGCCAGATAATCTGCTGGTATTGCATAATATTTGATAAAAATGTGCTTATTCTGCTGGCCCTGGGGAGGGCCGAGGCTCTTCGCCCCCCCCCCCCCTCCTTGGCTGCGCCACTGATAGTTGTATAGTAAATGTTATTTCACAAAAGCCTGTACACATTACAAGATCCACTACACGCCACCGCTATCGCCGATCAACACTGTCAGAGATAACTGCATGAAGTTCTCAAAGCGAAAACAAAAGACTATAGAAACATTGACTTCCAATCAATGACAGTGGGACGAGTTAGATGGAAAAGCTTTCTTGACATGCTCTTTTTAAAGGTAATCTAACATTACCCGATTATAGGAAAGATTTAATGTTGATGATCCGAGCACTGTAGTCAAAGCAAAGTATCAACCAGGAAATGAAAAGAAAACCATTTTATTGAATAAGACACTTAATGAGGATGTAATAGCGTAGAATGCTAAAGCACAATTTAATATCTGTCGACCCAAGAAAATAAAGATATAAGTTGAGAGAAGATTTAGTAAGAATTAGTATTAACACCTTTCTAGCACTTAACAGATTAAGAAATTAAAATGCGAATTTGTTACAAACGCCAAAAATTAGATTATGTACAATAATCCACAAGGCATAAAAACATGGGTAGGTCCCAACAAATCAGTGTTTCCTAATTTACATCAGTGATTCATAACTTGTATTCCGTGGAATCCTAGGGATCCGCCAATAAAATGGTGTCAAAAAAGTTATTTAAAAAAAGTTTAAAAACTATTAACATTCTTCAGGAAAAGAAGCCTGCGTTTCCTTCAACTTCCTTCTACTAAAAAATTACTGTTACCATTGACTTTAAAAATTAAAATTAATAATCAACTTTAGAATATGAAAATTTCATTGACTCATTAATGAAGTAACATTAAACGAGTTTTGGTGTTAAAAGAGATACATCCAAATTTATTCAGACAGTTAGTTATAGTCAGCCGTTTAATGCGATTTTTGTGAAAGCATATCATCGCTTTACACTGCGACAAAAATAAAATAAAGAAGTAAGTTGGATGCCACTTCTGACAGATAGATTTGAGCTGTCCATAATTAAACCATATTTTGAAAGGATATAGAATGAAAATAAGAAGTTAAATCCTTCACATTTTTGCTATTTATTATATTTTTAATATATTATTTTTAATTTATTGTTTTATGTTTCTAATCAGCAAAAATCATCAAACCTTTTTAGGAACAAAACTAGTCGACCATATACTATGATCATATACTAAGGATGAATGAAAGTACAGATATGAACAAGGTATGCGTAGCCAGGGTGTATAAAAAAAGACGAGGAGGAAGACCTACATACATAGGAAAGAATAGATTGACGAAATTATAAAAGCGGTAGAGGGAAGATAAATCCCCTAGAATGAAACAATAAGTATGACACAAGACGGAAATGAATGAAAAATCTGTGGCAACGTTATGTTTCATTCTATATTATTTTATTAAAGCCTAAGCACACAGCCTTTCCGCCAGTTTTCACAAATACACTTAATTACAATATAATTTCATATTACAATAAATAATTTCTTAATACATATAAACAATTTGGTTAAAAATAAGTTGGTTTATCTATAGTTGTATGTTGGAACAACTTAAAGTTAGTATATAAGTGTAGTAGTTTCAGAAGAAAGGATATTTAGGATACTAGAAAGAGATATGCGGCCATTCAATGACTTAGAGAGGTTGGAGCAGAGTAGATTGCAATTATGGATGTTGCTGGGATAGTTAAATAATAGGTGAGTAGGATTTATAGGTAGTCCGCATACACAAAGATCCGAACCGATGACAGTTATCCTGTAGAACTGGCGACGTTCCCACGGGAAAGAATTAAATAGAAGTAAAATTCAAACTCAAACAAAGCAAACGCCAGAGATTGTAAATGGGCTCAACGATTAAGTATCGATTGCAGTAGCTGATGGTTTTGAATCTGGCAAATTCTGCCTGATTCTGTCAATTTTTCTCGACTTATGTAAAGCATTGGATTGTATTTGTCATGGAATACTTATATCCAAACTTAACATATGGCATTAATGAAGACAGTTGTAGATGTATACTTTCTTATTTGTCCAATAGAAAACCGTTTATTAATGGTAAGTAATAAAAAATCTGATGAATTTTGCGTTACTCAGGAATCTGTACTGGATCCGTTGTTGTTCTTAATTTACATCAATGATCTCCCGAACAATATTGCCACAAAATCAATGTTATATGCAAATGATACCACCCTAGTTATCAGGTCAAAATATTACCCAGCAAGAAAATGATAATTTATGGTTTATTTATAATAACTTAACATTGAACTACGATAAAACTCAACTCTTGCTTATTACCACAAAAAATCACGATTTTGATAACCCAGAATATGTTAATTTTTTAGCTGTATATGTTGATCCTCATCTTAAATGGGATCATCATGTTGATATTCTAAGTAGTAAACTGCTTAAAATCATTTATTTAATCAGAAATTTGTCCACAGTGATTACTGTTGACATAATGTTAAAAGCTTATTACGCTCTTTTCCAATCAAATATTTGCTATTGTACAAGGTGTCTCAAAAGAAATTTTATATTTAGTGGATCGATTAAAAAAAAGTAAGCCGTATATAGAAAAAATGTTTATTAATTATTAAAATACGCTTTTTGGGGATTTATTTCTTAAAAATAATATCGTCTAAATGTAGACCCTCGCGTTCTCGGCACTCATTTAATCGAACAGTAAAATTACTTATGACGTCTCGACAGGTGGACTCAGGGATGGCTGCCATTTCGTGACGGATATTTTCTTTCAAATGCGCCAGTGAAGTCGGTTTATTGGCGTAAACTTTAGATTTAAGATAACCCCATAGGAAAAAGTCCATAGGGGTTAAATCTGGACTGCGTCGAGCCCAATTTATGTCACCTCTCAGGGAGATCAATTTGTCTGAGAAAATTTCACGAACACGTGGCAGAGACATATTGGACGTGTGTGAAGTTGCTCCGTCCTGTTGGAACCATGTTCTTTGGTTATAGCCAGGAAAGTTTTGCAGTTCAGGTACCAAGAAGTTGTCTAACATCTCCACATAACGCTCTGAATTCACTATAACTGCACGCCCCCTTTCGTCTTCAAAAAAGTAAGGGCCGATAATTCCTCGCGCCGACATCGCAGCCCATACGGTCACTTTAGGCGAATGTAGGGGTTTCTGATGTTTGCGTTTCGGATTCGTTGCACTCCAGTAACGGCAGTTCTGCTTATTTACGTGGCCATTAAGATGAAAATGAGCTTCATCCGAAAACAAAATGTTGGTAAACGTTGAAAATCGCTCAATCACCTGATTTACGAAATTAAGCCTCTGACTGGCATCTTGGGGCTTTAATTCTTGCACCAACTGAATTTTGTAGGGGTGCAGCTTTAGGTCTTTGTGCATAATGCGATGTAATGATGATCTATGCACATTTAAAGCACTTGCGCGCTTCCGAATTGAAAGGTTCGGGTCGTCACGAACAGACTGATTAACATTCTCCACGTTTTCTACTGTTCTTGATGACCTAGGTCGCCCGGATTTTGATCTATCCAGCGTTGTACCAGTCTCTTCAAACTTTTTAACCCTATGTCGAATGAGAGGAATGCTTGGCGCATCATTTAAGTGGCGAAAACCTCGAATACTGCAGAATTTTCTACGCGCTACAGTCGCCGAATCACCGTTTTTGTAAAACTCTCGCACAATGTATCTTCTTATACAACCTTTGATAAAATTCATTAGTACAACACAAACCAGAAAAATGATATTTGCCTAAACTACCTAAGGTTAGATAAATCTATAAATAGTACCTAATAATTACTACTCCATAAAGTTTTTTAATTTTTTGCCTGAGGAAATCAGATCAATGACTCAATTCAAAACTTGGATTAAAAATTTATGAATTATAAGATATTTTTAATCTCAATTCTTAGCACTATCTCAAAGATGGATATATTTTATTTTATTATTTATTTGTATTTTATTTATTTTACGAATATCATTTTTGTTCATTGCTGTTTCAGTAATTTTTGACTGTATTTATTTTTATTTCTTTTTAATTTTGTATTTAATTCAATGTTTTCTCATTTATTTTGTATAATATTATCTATGTAGTTTATTTTCTTGGATTGATGATAATTTTATTTGCATTTTTGTATTTACTGACTAAAAACAATATTGTACTTTGTAATTTGGTCAATAAAGAAATTATTATTATTATTATTAAGTAAGTAAGTAGTTCCGCTATTGAAATAAGTTGGGAACCACTGATTTACATTACGGAACAGTAAGTGTGAAACATGCGAGCGCTATAGTTCTCATCTGAATCATTTGGTGGAGGAAATGAAACAGGAAATGCTATTAAGTGGATAAGAAAGCCAGAAAGTCATGAACAAAAATAGTAGTAAATATGCTTGTACTACTCAGCACACCACTGTGTAAACCATTCTTGAACTGAGAACTTCTAACACAGCCCATTCATCCGACTTGACTCTTCTGATAATAATTTATTCTGGTCGATGCACAACTCCTTAGTTGATCAAAGACCTGAATATGCGACAGATATGAAAATAGATCTAAGATTTCACTACCTCGAAACCGGTTTCATTGTTTTTTTTTTTTTTAAGTAGGGATGAAATTTTTGATGATTCAGTTGTAGTTAATATAATAATATGTTATAAAATAATAACGAAAAATTGCGAACAACGACTTAAACTTTTCTATACAATTTATGTTAACAAGTGGATAAATTTGCATAAACTACCGATATACATTTCAGATTTCTGCCTTCTTCATACATTCTATTCCTTCATTACAAAATCCAAAAATTGTGCATATTTCGAATTCAATTTTATCATTAAGTTACTAGTTTTTCTATATTTTTAGAGTCAATTATTGGGAGTACTTATGTAATAATTGATTTTTATAATTACCTTAAAATAAATATAATCTGAATGTTGTGAATACGGTGCTCTAGTTTTTTCATTTTTTCTTTCAGTTTTGTATTATTTTATTTGGCAATTTATTTATCTTACCAGGAACTTAACCTTATCAAATATTACAACTATAGCATAAAACAATTGTTAGACACACCTGTTACATTCACAGTCCGTAATTTTAGTGAATGTGAGTAATATACGCCTCCTGCAAATTGCATTAGCAAAAGCAGGAAACCTTCTAGACATATTCTGCGTGAAATTCTCGCCTGCTAAAATTATGCTTCCTTTGTACTTTTATACAAATTTATTGGAACATTCTAAACGTTTCCGAATGTTGACATATACACTCTCACCAAATAATGTTTAGAGTTTACCAAACGATTAATTACAAGATCAAATTGATTTTGTAAATGTGAAATAAAATTAATTTTATTACTATGCATTCTATGTGCAACAGCATTATTACAAATCATAGTTAGCCTTTGCCGCCCGTAAGATTATTACCAAAATTCCTATATTTTGGTTTAGCTGACTCATAAGTAAAGCACGGATTTTATGCAAATGCATATTCTGAACTAAATGAGTTTTCCAAAAAAATATTTCATATCTTTGCGAATCTAATAAAATGACGTTATTGGATACGTTTTTTATTTTGCATATTTTGCATATTCTCACAATTTTGTGCATAGAATTAAATTAATTGCTTATAAATGCATATTTTACATAATACATATATTTTAAATGTTTGATTTATTTATTCTTTTTATTTTTTTCTGACAAAATTAAATATATCCATTATTTTCGGTCAATATCCAATTTCTGGGGTCAATTTTTTGAGTCATAGATTCGGATAACACTTTTTTCATAAATTTTTCTGCATATGCGTTTCAGAAAACACATGCACAAATGTAGTGAAATGATCGTTTACATTTTGAAGAGTTCCGTAAAGAAAATGTGTGTGTTAAGTGAATGTAATCTAAAAAAATATGTCTCAAACCTTTGAATATAAAGACACAAGAAGGAACCTAAACACGACCTTGAGGGGGAACTAGAGAACTCTTGGTAGTGGAGAAAGTTGAAAGGCCAGAAACTTTACAACCAACCGTTTTAAAACATCTGACGCACTCTTTCAATATAATACACGTGTCTTTACATCCGCCAATAAGACGCTTTTATGTGTCATATTGTAGGTTTTAGGAGTGAGGGTTTTAGTCGGAAGGTAAAATTGTGATTCTAGATAACAACCTCCTTCCTGTGTCTTTTTATTCAAAGCCTAAAACATTTCATTGAATTTTTTGTTTATTCATTTTGACAATAATAATTAATATTTTTACCGACCGCCAACATATATAAGGGAGGTATTGTGATCATACCGATTTTGACATTTCGAGATTTCGATGGATCTCCACGAATTGAGGTCCCTACATAACGTTTTGACTATTTTTAGCATGATGTCTGTCGGTCTGTCTGTCTGTCTGTCTGTCCGTCTGTGTACACGTGCAGAGCAAATTCGGCTGAAAGGATTTTTATGAAACTTCATATTTAAGCTTCTGCCATCAATTGCACGAGTTGATCAACTTTTGGTAAAAATCGGTTGACTAAAAATGGGAGTTTACTCGTGTCGATTTTAAGATTTTTATGAATATTTCACAACAGAAAAATATTTCGAAAAAATTTATTGAACAAAAGTTGCTATAAAAGCAATAATTAATAACTTTTATTTGAGACGTTTTTCGATAAAACGAAAAATTTCGAATAATTTTTGTAAAATTTTTCGGAAGTCTCAATTTTTTCATACTTATATGTAACGTTTCCATGGTCATGATAAATAATATCTCTGTTAGAAAATATTAGGCCAAGTTATTTCTACTCTGCTGCTAGAATGTACTACTTTATGATGGCTGTCGGTCCTGTGGTGGCCACAGCTGATTTTTTATTTAATTTAATTTAAATTACAAGTGACAAAAAATTTCAAGTAAATCAGCATATAATTTTGTATTGTAATTTTTTTAGAATTGTGATTAATTTATTGAAGTTTATAATTAAAGTTTGTAAGCTGATGAGAAATAAATGTTGTCTCATTATATATTGTATAAATTTCATGATGTATATATTTCATAAATAAATATAGTAGGTACATATTATTATTCTTATTATATACAGTAGAACCTTCATTATCCGGACCTCGATTATCGGAATTTTCGATTATCCGGATTCTTTTAAACGAGGAAATTATTTTACAAATTTGCTGTTATGCTGCTGTGTACCGGTTTTCACGTCATGACGTGTCTGGACGTGCGATTTAAATATTTTCTTTTAATATTACCGATATGTCATATATGAAAAGAAAACGTTTTGTACTATCTTTAAAAGACAAATTAGATATCATCAGTGCATTGAAATGAGGTGACTCAGGACGTTATTGGTCTGATATATTTATCGTCGGTACTTCCACAATATCGGATATAAAAAAACAAAGTGAAAAAATTTCACCGTTTACTGAACGTATATATATATTAATCGTCCATTTATTTTAAATTCATTGGAATCCGCTCAATGCCACTTTGCCTTGATCTTAGCCTAGCATTGATCTTCTTTTGGATATTCAGCAAGTTACTCGTAATCTATGATTTACCTATGCCTTTGATATGTTCAAATCAGCGTAGATAACCTATCTTTATATTTTGGGTAATACTTCCTTCATCAATGGACATTTGAAGGTATAAGTATGAACTTTATATGTCCATTGCATCACTACTTCTTAATAAGTCCGAGTATTGTCTGAATCTAATAGAGCTTGCATTGAATTTTATGTACGGCTTTTTCCATACAGACTCCATACAGAGTGACAATTTTGTGATGCCATTTGGTCTCTAATGAACTTTTATTTTGGTATTTCATCATGCCAAATTATGTAAAAATACCAGTATATCTGCTCTATTTGAAGATGAACATAAACAAGCTCTCTGAAAGACAGCACGAAGAGAGAGGTGTGGATCGTCTCATAATTTAAATCACGTAGAAACAAAGTATAATGTCGAAAAAACAAACATTATGGAAATGTTTTCCATTTAATTTTTCATAGTTTACACCAGTGGTTTCTAAAGGTGTCGCGACTCTTTAGGGTGTCGCAAGCTACTTGAAAGGATGTCGCCAGATTTGTTATTAACTAATTTACCATAGTTTAAATTTAATCGTAGTTTTCATAAAAATATATTTCAATTAATAAAATTACTTCAAGATGAACATTTTTTATTAAAATTAGTATATTTGGCGGATATCTCTGAAATTCTAAACAAAACTAACACAAGTATACTACAAGAAAAAAATTAGAAAATATTATCTTCAACAGAAAAAATGTGTGCATTAACGGGTAAATTCAACTATGGATCGAATTAAGAAAGGAAATTATATAATGTTCTCATCATTATGCAAATTTCCGCAATTATTGAACAAAATTTCAGAATATTTAGATACATTATTGGATAATATGGAACGCTATTTCTTTGCTTTAAATCCGACAAATTATGACGGGATAAGAAATCCTTTTGTTTCAGCCGAAACAAAAGGGTTTACATTAAAAAATCAAGAGCTGTAGACCTACAAACGATGAAAATAAAACATAAAGAATCAGATTTAGATACTTTCTGGGTTTTTGTCAAAATGATTGCCCTAAAATATCAAAAAAGCCTCATATATTATGCTACAATTTTCAACTACCTGTATAGAGCAAGGATTTTCGGCTATGACAAACATCAAAACGCAAAATAGAAAAAATATTTTTTACCACAACTGTTTGAAAAATAAATGTTTTTGTTAATGAGTGTAACAAAGTCTATTATTTTTCGTTCGTGGCGCAGTAAAATAAGTTTAGAAACCACTGGATTAGACAACTAAATAAAACTAACAAAATTTCATTACCAATAAGTATTATTATAATTACTAATGTATATAAGAGCGTTGGAAAGATTCTACAATAGTCGGACTTCGCTTCTAAATGTTTGGGAAGGAATCTCATTTATATCAGCAATTCAGATAGTGTTTCCCGGAAAAAAAGAAAAAGGCACAAATGAACAGAAATTTCTGCCTCAACTACGAGAAGCGAATGGTTTGGATTGTTCACTAAATTCTTGTTTGAGAGGAAAATGTCTGATCAATGAGAGATATACAAGATTATCTATAAGTTAAACAGCGATATTCAATCTGAATTAATTTTATAGTTGCAACAAAGAATTCGACAGGAAATATGTGATAAATTGATTTCTAACCTGAATTAATCTACATTTATAACCTTATATGTACAAATAAATGACATAATAAATAAACTAAGTGTTACCCGCGTATTTGCACAATCTAAAATATTTTATAAAAGTCCTGTATTACAAATTTATTAGTACATTGTTACGTAAAAAGTGTGAACGTTAAGATAATTGAGTTAATGTCCGGTTGCATAAAACTCGAAATAAAATTTTGGTACGGTGTGTATTTTATTAATTACATGCTGTCTAAGACCGTAAATAACATTTATAACACATTTTAGCACGTCTTATTTGTAGGTCTACATTCTCTAACATTCTTGCTTGCGATATTGCAATTTTCTTGTCAAAATTTTTAAATCAACTTTTAGTAACACTTATATTATAATTTCAATACAGAAAAAGTCTTCTGACTGGAAAAATAAATTTAAATATGAGTATTTACAGAGCCTAATGAAAATACAAAGGGACCAATCAGTGCCAGGTTAAGAGGTTGGAGCCCTGGTGCAATATTGAGCGTCCCTAAACATGCAAGTGACGACAAGAAAAAGAAGACTGATGACAAGAAATAAGGAAGGCGAATCCAAGTGAGTGTAAAAAAGTAAATCAAGATCGATCTAAGGAATGGCAAAAAACAGAACTGGGATCCAAGAGATGACCAAAAAATAAAAGGACACCCTTCGAACACTCATTTTAGCACCCATTGAAGGAGACGCCCCGATGCGGTTCATGCTTATTATGTAGAGGTCCTGGCCCAAATGGGTAAAAAATAGGTATTAGGTATTTTTGCATTTAAGCTCTTAAGACTGCGAAACCTTCTTTATGTGCCTGCCGCTAAATTTAATAATTAGTAATGGAGTTTTATTATGGTAACAATCGAAAAATTCCTAAGCTCAGACTTAAATCAAGCAAAAATAGTACTAGTTACTGGGGTCCGAAGCGCTTTAATAATCTTAGTGAAGAATTAAAAAGTTTTTAACGAAAAATAAAAGAGATTTTTGTTAATAAAGTATATTACTCTATTAATGAGTACATTGATCCTCATGGTACCTGGTCAAGATTAACAAAAATCTCTAACATCTGATGACCGCTGAAAAGCTACGTGCTGGTGGACTGGCGTACAGCCTAAGCCATTAAATTTAATATAGAATAGAATAGAGTACATTGATGACCCTTTATCTTAGAATATATTTATGTTTGTGTTGGAAGAGCTAAGTGGTAATTGTTGTATAAACTAAAGCCGCATTCAGAGCTCTTTAAATTAACACTTTATAGACTGTTCTTTCTTAGCTGTAAGCTATGTTTCTATGCACTGTTATACCGTTGTCCGTACCGTTCACAGCAAGTTAGAAATTAATATGTTACGAATAGTACGCCATCTGTGTTTTTTAAAACCAACTAATGACTTCGTAAAATGTTTTATATGTATTATCGTTCTTATAATTCTCTTGCCTTAGATTTCAACTATCTAAACCTAACCTAATTACCTAAATAGGGCACTCCAGAATGCTGTCACTTTAAGGCGGCTGGAGGAAACCGAAGATTTTGACATAAGTGTTTACGTGATATTTTTTGTGTGAATTATGTTCCGTGCGTGATATTCACTTGTTACTGTTATGGCAACCAAACTTTGCTACCCTCCAGAGACTAATCTGATCAGCTGTTTTGGAGTGCTCTATTGATCATGTTTACTGTCCGTCTTTGTAATTTTGAGCAAGATTTGTTAATGATGACATTATGTTAGGTTATGTAAAGGCATTCGATAACTACGGTGTCACTGATAGAATGCGATAGCCAATGTGTTTATATGTCTGTGTTATTAAAACATCTCACTAGCTATAAGTTTAGAAAATTATGCACATTCCACAACAAACAGCGTATTAAATTTGAAGGTCTGAACGGTTGCACGCCTCATCACATGACAAACTTTCTGGTGACAGTGAACAGTCCATAAGATACAGTCCATAACCTATTGATTTAAGATCTCTGAATGCGGATTAAGTTTAGAAAATTATCCACAACGAACAACGTATTGAATTTAGAGGTCTGAACGGTTTCACGTCTTACCTTATGACAAACTTCTAGTGACATGTAACAGTCTATAAGATACAAGGTATAAGCTATTGATTTAAGAGCTCTGAATGCGGCTTTACTGATACAGGAACATTGCCTGAGAACTGAAATTTCAACCTATACGTACCGGGTTATTAGAAATTGGCTGATGACAGTACCAAATGTCACATTAAAGTGATAAGTACTTTATTTTTATATGAATAATTATTTTTTGACACAAGTCATTTTTTTTGTTACTTATACACAGCATACTCTGCCCATTGTCTTTACCGGTTGCTATCCCGTTGGTACGTCTCCACAATTAGGGTTATCTGTGCATTCATTCGTTTTAAATATCCTTTCTAAAATAATATCCAGAATAAATTATGTCAAGAATTGTTTATTTTGTGTGTGATTTATTTTTAGAAATATTTTGTATTTGTTACTCACCAGCAATTTGTTTACAAAAAATCTGTCTTTAGGATGGTTTTTCTTTGATTTTTCTTTATTTCTCTCGGTCTATCAATAAAATATATATTTATGCTGAAGAAGAAAATTAAGATAAGAAAAAGAAAGCTAAAAGTACACAATAATAGCTGGACAAATTCAATTTAGCTTTTCTAGTGGCTATAGGGTAAGGCTGCGGTTACAGTGGAAGCGTGTTTGCCCGAAGTACACTTCGGGCATATTCACACGTGTTCGAGCGAGTAGATAGGTGGTGTTAAGTTCTAACAGTTTCGCGCGATTGATGAGCTTCTACTGTAACCACACATGCGTATTTCTAAACGCTTGAAGCAGTCGACCGAATGCGGTCGAGTACGAGCGTAGTATAGTTCGGGCGAACACGCTTCCACTGTAACCATAACCTAAGCAAGCCTGTAGCCACAAGCGCTTAAATGTTTATTCTTGCCGTTTCACCGCTAGCAAGGGTATCACATGGGTCAACCCTTGCCAACAATTTGTGTATAAATATTGAAACAAATTATTATGATTAGTTCTGATTACTTATTTGCAACCGGCTATAAACTGTAGGAGGTTTTGGACGTAATAATATATAACTACTGAATGTGCACAGATAGTAAATATGATCCCGAAACCTGGAGAAAGGAGTACTCGGCTCACCTCGCGTCGGTTGAAACAAATATTTATCTGTAACAACTTATACTCGAAATAATAAGGCGTATAGAAAAAGCAAAAAAGAAAAAAAAACACACACATACACAAACAATATATTTATTTATTTAATTACAGGGGCAGAAAAGACAGTAAAACGTCCTTTATATGCCCGTATATAATCTAGAGTAATACAAAACAATACAATACAATGTAATACAATACAATATAATAAAGTAAAACAAAATTTACAATATTTTTATAAAAATATGTGAACATTTAACATAAGACAACAACCATATATATGTAAATACAGCCATAATAAGAAAAAGATAATATTGGTATATATATATATATATGAATAAAATAATTTTCTTCGATATGGCCTTAAAAATGATTAAAACTTAAGCCCTTTTATCATTTTCTGGCGTCAGGCTTTTGGTGTTATAGTATTATATATATATTATTCTTGTGAAGTCCTTTTATTAATATTAATTTTCTTCACTTCTGTGAGCACTTTCAATATTAATAAATGGACTCCACAAGAATAAAAATATAACGCCTGACACCAGAAAATGGTAAAAAAAATTTAAGGTTTTAAATCAAAATTTTCGCATTTGAATGTGGCTTTAATAATTTCAAATAATCCCAAAATATGAACTGCTCTATATGAGCAATGTTTTATGACTAATTTTGCATATATCTATTACATTTTAATTTAAATATTTATCTTTATTTTCTCTTAAGGAAGTGTTGTCGGTATCTTAATAGTTTAATTTACACTTAGTCTGTAAAAGCAACAGGAGCAATGTTAATGCATCATAAAAGTGTATTTCACGTAGTAAATGTAATTAATATTTAGAATATTAGTTATATTTCTTCCTTTCCTTCCCATATTATTGCTAATAAATCGATATAATTTCACTAGTGAGAAGTTACATGGAGAAAGCACTTACTTAAGTTATGTATAAATACTTTTTGTTTGTTCTAGATTCTTCGATACGCATAATTCGTATGTTCTGTTGTTAAACATGTTAATAATTATTTGTGCACCGAACCAGAACGAAAATCATTTACTTTACATAACAAGGAAATCGTATTCACATTCTTACATCCTCATTTCAAAATGTTATTTATTTTCTTGACAAAACTAAAATTTGTTCTAATTGAATTTCCACAATGGGAGACTTATCACGATATACATTGTTACTACTTGTTACCTAATATCTAGTATTCTGATTATCTTATTAAATATTTCTCAAATAATATTTTTGAGAAAATTTGTTGCTTTATCCATGATCCAGTGGCTGTAATCCATGCTATGGCTATTAAAGGCTCGTTTGCATTAGGATGTTATAGTAAGTTCTACGCAACTTACTGACCCACTCACAGTACTATCTTACCACCAGGATAGTAGGTGTTGATATACTAAATAACACTTGCATCTTATAAGCGCCTAGTCTAACAACGAAAATGTTGCCGTTGGTGGTTTATGAATTTAATCTCTCACTAAAAGCAGATAAAGTTTTGAAAAACCTCAGCCATTCTCTGTAATGTAAGAAAACATACCTATTGGTAATTTTGGAATTTATTTAGAAATAAAATTTCAAAAACAAAAAAATTTAATGATCAATTAGAGTAAAAGATTAAACGATAAAAAGTAATATATTTCTTAGAAAGGGATACTTAAATGCAGACATCTTCATTAATCCCTAATATTATGAACATGGAACAGGAACTCGTAAATTATAAATTATCTTAAAATGATATCAAATTAACAGATTAGATGTATTCGGATCATATGTGGAAAACTATTTATCTCTGTCTTTAAAATAAACATTGATTTGGATATTTTTCTAAGGAGATTGTTCTATCTAATTTATTAAGTCATAACTGTTGTCTGACTTTTGAGTTAAAACAAATGACCAAGGGACAGGGTGCAGGGAACATTTTACAGTTAGGCAGTGTCAGCTTCTCAGGGCAGTCAGATTTGGTTTATCATGGGTTAAAGATATTTAGACTGTTCAGTCGAGTCTATTTAAAGTAAGCAAGTACTTCCGTATATTCCGTAATTGTTGTGTGTAATATATAACTAAAGAGTTGGAGAATATGTTCATAAAAACTTAGAAGAGACAATTGGTTTTCGGAGACGGTAGGGGAACGATTTGTGTCCAGTAGACTTATTTGTGTTTACTGTCAGTATTAATTTTCATCTTGAAAAATGTCTCTCAAATGTTGATGTGTACGAATATGCGTCTCTTTTGGATTTAGCTGTTATGTTAATTTTTAAGTCATATCGTATATATTAAACCATGCAAATATTAAACCCGTACTCATAATTAAAGTAGGTTAGTTAAAATGTCGAGTTTAATTTAACAACCTTTAACTTCTTCCTATGAGTCATTTCAACCAGTCAGCGAAGTCGGGGTGAACTCATTATGTAACAAATCTTGAGTTTGAGGCATGTACAGAGTAATTACAAATGAAGTATTTCAATATTCTATTCATATAAATCAGCTGTGCCTTATATTCATATATCAGTAAACTCCCCAAAGTAGAGTTCTAACAATTGGTACGTTTTAGCCTCTGACCACTTGAATCAAAAAACATAAAAATATGAATCCGGAACCAATCATCAAACCTATATAGAGTGCAATAAAGAATAAATTGTATTATAATGAAGAATTACACTAATATGATTATCTAATTTTTCCAGGTTAAGAAACGCAGTCATAAGTTAATTATCTATAATGTAATAAAAGAGAATTGTTAATTTTTACGAAATACTTAATAATACAGTAATATATGGATAATGCGTAATCGTCGCAAAGCGTAAAATATTAACGCGTAATGTTGAATCAAAAAATTCTTCAGTATGAATAACTAGGTTAACATTAGATGGGTTAAGTTAGGTTAGGTTTCAGAACATATTTTAAGATGTTTTATTTATACTAAGTTAAAAATCGAAACAAAAATTTAAGATGATTATTTGTAGCTAATTTCAAATTGAAATCATATGGGATTCTTGACAATTATTTCTTAAAGAATTATTGATGAATCCACGACGTATATGATAAAGTTTAACGTATCAGAAGATTTATTCTAAACGGAACCGGCCGTCTCCATAAAGGGGCTATATAAATAATTTCTCAATAAACAGCTTAAATTTTTTTCGTGGAAAGATTACTTTCTAGAGTAGAGAACAGAAATTAAGATAATCGCCTGAACTGCGAGTGGAAGATTTTTGAGGAGGGGCATGTAGCCCGGGGACCAGATGCCTTGTCCCCACCGCCCCTATTGTACAAGACTTAACTCTAACAAAGAGAATATGTAATTTCTAAACGCACAACTAAATATCAAAGTTCTCCACCAAAAGAAAACTATTGTTATTATGAATTTTGTAAATATTTAAATTTATTTTCATTAAACTTGCAGATTCCAGAAAATAACGAACTACTAATTAGGAATTTCTGTATATTCATTTCTATTTAGCAGTTTTTCTCAGTACTGAGAAATCGTGAAGCGCGTAGGTGCAAAATCAACCTGCATGTACAATATCGCACCATATCTGCCCATCTTCTGCATTTCTGAGGCCGACTTCTAGTTTAGATCTGTTATAGTCTTTTATTTGCCTAACCATTATCTAGAAGGTCTTGTTCTTGGACAGACACCTCCAATTTGGACCTGGATGACCATTTTTTCTAGGTTGTCAAAAGTCCTGCGTGACACAGGACCGAAATATTGGAGGATTCTTTGCTAAATACGCTTGGAAAGCCCGGTTGGGATTTTAATTTCTTCTATAGTTGAAGCATTAGTATACTTTGAAGACCACGATATTCGTAACATGCAACTCCAGCATCATAGTTCGAAGAAATTTAGCCTCCTCTTATCTATTGATTTCAAGGATTTCGCAACATGGAGAGCAAATGGAAAGATCAAAGATTGGACTAGTATAATTTCTGTCTTCAGGATGATCTTTTGTATATTATAGGTGCGTTCGGCATAAGCTAATAATCTACACATTCTGCATAATGTACACAAGAAACGTTCAGCATAAAGTTTTTGTGTGCTCTGTGCTGCACGAAGATCGTTAGGAAAATATCGTGCAATGCAGTTTGTGTTGCACAATCGTCACAAGTTCAGATCGTGCGCCAATCTGTGCAATCGTGTTTTTCGCGGTAAAAATATAAGTTATTATTTCTACAAAACAATATGAGTGAAAACAATCAAAATATCATTGTTTATGCCTGCAGCATTTGCAAAATAAATAGTACAGACATGAACCACATGATGGAACATGTAAATATGCTCAAGACACAAAATTTTCTGGATACAAGCAAAAATGTACTTTAAATTGATTTGTAGTCATGTTTGGAACAGTACTCTCTGCATATTCAACACTTTTTCCAAAATATTTTCTGGTTTGGAAAGTTTTTCTCAGTTGTCTTGCTCATCAAATAAAATTTCTTCTATATGACTTAAAAGCATCCCAAAACCTTCATGCGTCATTTTTATATTATCGTACAAAACAAGTAGCAGGAGACAGATCTCATGTAATCAAACACACATAATTTATTTGTTTACAAAAAAAAGGTTAGAATAACAAGAATAACTGCAAAATCTGAACAAAGCGTTCGTCTTTCTTGCTCATACCCTTTTCACACTAGATCTTTAAGACGATTGAACTTAAACTTCATCGATGTTTAATATCGGTTTGCTTTCACACTTGATGTTTAATTTGAAGAAGAAATCTCCATGTAAAGCTAGTATGTATTGCCAACATAATTTCATATCGTTTGAATTTATTCTGTCATTATTTTGTATATCGAGGTTAGGAGAAGTTTATTTTTTATATTTATTTAAATAATAACGCAAATAATCTTCTCATAACCTCGATATATAAAATGATAACAGCTGAACATAGATAAAAGAAGAGAAGCACAAATTCAATGAGTATTTTTTTATAATGGGAATTAAGTTGGCAATGCGGGCGAAGTTTAAGACGCCGATCTCTGTCTTAAACATCGGTCGTGTTTAGACGAGGCCGTACGGTTTCACATTAGCGTTTAAAGATCCATTCACTTAAACATCCGATCTTAAAGATCTAGTGTGAAAAGGGTATATGTGTGCACAGTGGTCACGTGACAAAAAACTTCCACTGCACAGTTATGCCGAACGTACCTTATATAGTTAATTTGTATCATCTTTGTAACAGAAAATTTATATTGAAATCTAAAATTAAAAACAAAAACAAAAATTTTAATTTTTTACTCTCTAATATTAATATTCGAATTATTTAGCCTTTTGACAAAGTTTTTATTTATTGCTTCTGAAAATCAGTTGTACGACTGAGACTGATCTCATGTCTAATATTTTTAAACAGCAATTTATAACAATTATAGCTTATGCACATATTGTAAATAATACAAATTATCGCCCGTACTTCTCTCTCTCTTTCACTGTTGCAGGTCCTTAATTTTGCTTTGTTGACAGGTTTTTCTAATTGTTTTCTATACCAACGATTTTCTGTCAGCGGATTTATTCATTTTTTGTGTGCTCAACGTAGTGTTTGGTCAACAAATTTACTTGTGTGTATATAATGAAACCTGTGTTTTTGACACCCTCCACTAATTTGTCCATTCTTTCTTCAGTTCTATTACTCAACGCTATTCGCATCTAAGAGTCTATTCGGAATCGATTTCTGTTACGTTTTAAAATTGTTCCGTTTTAAAATTTATGATTGTATTAAATATTTTTTTCACACAAATATTTAAAAACAAACAAATTTTGAATTGTGATAACAAAGCACGTGTGGATATTCACACTGAGCATGTGTCCAAAATTGGACCAGGCGACGAATGGAATTTTACAATACGTTGATGGTACCAGGAATAAATAACACGTTCAAATATATAAACTTGTATAATACGATTGGACTAATTTTTAGCTTATTTAAAAAAATCGTTCCCACTCGTTTGAGGGTAAAATAGTTTTATTCTAGCTCGACATCCCTTATTTTACTGATAAGCTAGATTCGGGGTATAGGTACAAAATAATAAAAATATAAAATAAAATAGAAAAAAATAAATATTACTTCAAAAATATAAAAATTTATAAATAAAGATACTGTATCTTTTTACCGACCGCCAACATATATAAGGGAGGTATTGTGATCATACCGATTTTGACATTTCGAGATTTCGATGGATCTCCACTAATTGAGGTCCCTACATAACTATTTTTAACATGATGTCTGTCGGTCTCCCTGTCTGTCTGTCTGTCTGTCTGTCTGTCAGTCTGTCTGTCAGTCTGTCTGTCAGTCTGTCTGCCTGTCTGCCTGTTTGTTTGTCTCTCCGTCCGTCTGTCTGTCGTGTACACGTGCAGAGCAAATTCGGCTAAAAGGATTTGCATTTTTCATATTTAAGCTCCTGACATCAATGGCACAAATTGGTCAACTTTTGATAAAAATCGGTTGACTAAAAATGGAAGTTTACTCGTGTCGATTTTAAGATTTTTGCGAATATTAACAACAGAAAAATATATCGAAAAAAATTATTTAACAAAAGTTGCTACAAAAGCAATAACTAACTTTTATTTGAGACATTTTTTGATAAAACGAAAAAAAAATGAAAAATGTTTCGAATTTTTTTCTAAGTATCTATTTTTTCATACTTATATGTAACGTTTCCCTGGTCATGATAAATAATATCTCTGTTAGAAAATATTAGGCCAAGTTATTTCTACTCTGCTGCTAGAATGTATTTTATACAAGTACTTTATGATAATGGTAGGTCCTGTGGTGGCCACAGCTGATTTTTTAGCATCATTTAACGAGTAGTGCATCAATATACATGAATAAATCACAACATGTAATAAGTATGGATTTAAATTAATGAGAAAAATTAGTTTGCATTTCCTTAGAAGGTTTTAGTATGTTAGATGTGTAGCTTAACTTACTTTGAAAAGCCACACGAATATCCTCAAAGAGCCGCATGCGGCTCGTGAGCCTCGGTTTGCCGACCCCTGCCCTATGTTTATATAGCAATGTATTTCAATTTTGTAATTACTGTTCTACCACAAATGACTGCTTAGCATATCAAGATGCACATTTAGAAAATTAATAAAATAAGTGAAGCAAGGATATAGTTTATTTATAATTATTAAAATCTTAACATTAACATACCTTACAGCATATAAAAATATAAAAACTATCAGTGTGCGTGTCAACTGATAGTTTTTAAACTAACCTAACCTAACCTAACCTACTTTTAAAAACCACTGTATTTGAGCACACTAGACAGTTTTCTTATCCATACTTGTGGTATTCCATCTTTATGTTGGTAATTACATTAACTTATTATAACCGCCCATATTTATAGAATTTCTAATAATTTATAAACAGTTGTTAAATATAATTTTTCCTATAAAAATGTCTCTGCTCACATTTCCTGAACTTGATAAATATCTGCACGATATTTATCGCATAATAATATATAATTCACAATCATTAAGTCAGTATTCTTCATACTTAGTAACAATTAAGTGAAATAATACACCAGATCATAGGATAACTTTCATTGATAATATCATGTTTAGATATGATAACAACCATTATTTTTTATTGGTAATAGCATCGTAAATTATACCTTTATACTATAGTGAAATTAACTCAATCAGTTAAACGATTATAATTATGTTTTAGTAAATAGCCTGAAGAAAGATCAAATAATCTTTTACAGGAAATTATGTTTAATAAACATAAAAATTGGTTTTTGTGGTCGTAAACAATATTATTGCAACTGTTTAATAGTTATTACATATAAAAGTTGATTTTTTTGCTATTATATAATGGGAGACATATGTTACATATTAAGTAATTTTATAATGTGCTAATTTCTATAAACATTCTAAAAAAGTGCACTATTTAAATAATTTTTTCTTATCGAATTTCTAATGAAAATTTCTTAATTTGACATGTTTAATGTTTTTTGCAATCGGTGCTTTTAACACACCTTTCTATGTTATCTGTATTTTTGGGTTATAATTTGTTTTTGGTCAATTTAATTTACGATTTTCTGCATTTATGAAATAATGGGTGTGATTCATCTTATATAAGAGAGCAAAATAGCATAGAAGTTACGGTCAAATACATACAACGAATGGGAAAGGACGAATTCATGATAATAACCCAAGCTAGGTCCCTTCTCGTGACAACCTTAAAGAACAATATTCCCATTTAGTTCCGCTTAAATTAATGAAATGGCCAATATTACACAGTTTTTTTCTTCATATCATTAGTTAATTTTGACCTACACAATGAATGAGAACATTTTTACAATCAGTGGCGCACCCAAGGAAGGGGGCGGACTGCAGACCCCCCAGAACCCTCCAGAAAGCAACTACAAGGATATTTCATTAAAAAAATAAAAATAATAAAGTTAAGCACCTAATATTTATTAATAGTTATATTTAATAAAATGTGTTATTACTTAAACCAAATTATTTAATGATTATTGAGATTTGTTTATTTAATATAACTCCTCGGCGATTAGCCTCGTTGCAGAAATAAAGGCCGATGTAAAATAAATAAATAAAATAAATTAATTTAACTCCTGAATTGAGTATCGCTATCTCATTTCATTTAATTTCAAAGAGAAGTCCCCTATCACAAAAACATACTGGGTGGTCTAAAGCCCTGTTTACTACATACATAAATTTACTTTTCTATCGATTCATAGTTACAATAGTTCTATTTGTTCGTAATATCGAGTGATGATGAAAACTTGTCCCTGATTTTAGTCAGTTTTTGTTCTTTTTGTGGGTCAGATATTTCTGTGCTGTTTTCAGTTTTGTAAACTGTGAAATATTTAAAAGAGTAAATTTAATTTTTTATTTTATTATTAATAATTGCAGTGTTAAAAATGTAAATAACAACATAACACTGAAATAAATTTAGTAGGTAATTGTTAGAAGTGAATTGATTAATTTAGTTTTAGTGCTAGTTGGATATAAAATTACTTTGCTTAAATTTTACAACATGGCAGAAAAAAAAAGTAAATAATTTATGGAATTTTGTAATAAAAAACCAAAACAAACTGAAGACGATTAAGTATTCAAAATGTATCAAATCAAATGCCATTACGCCACCGCAGACAACAACTGACACTCAATTCCATAACAAATCTCTCAGCTAATGCAGATATTCCAGTATTTCAAAACATTTTTAAAAACGAAAATCGAAGACTAGTAATTAAAAGCGGACTTCTCATCAAAAATTCCATTATAGAAGATCTTACCGAACTCAACATATCTCTACCCTCCAACCAAAACTTTTCAAGTAACAGACATATCCCCCCCTGGACCTTAAAAAGACCTATTATTAACCTTACTCTAACAAAATATCCGAAACACTCTACAGACCCACAAATATTCCTTCAGAAATACCAAGAAGTCATAACCAACTACGACCAATTCCATGCTATATACACAGATGGGTCAAAATAAACTTCCAAACGGGAGTAGCAGTAGTTTATGGACACACGGTCCATAAATACAATTTACCAATTTTCAGACAAGTGTTTACACTGCAGAAATATACGCCCTGCTAAAAGCATCGGAATTGATTCTTTCACACCAAGACGAACCAGCTCAATACATAATTCAAGTCGACTCCATGGCTACAATAAGAAGCATCCAAAAACTATATCCTGAAAACCACATAGCAATACAAATCCAAAACAACTTCCACCAAGAACTATCCACTGGAAAACAAATAGTCATGCTGTGGATCCCATCTCATATTGGAATCCATGGAAACGAACGAGCAGACCAAGCTGCTAAAAACACTAGAGAAGAAATTCTGGAAGACATACTTACCCCTCGCATAGACCTCATAGCACAAATAAAAAGGAAAATCAAAGAAAAATGGTTCGACAACTGGAAAACAACAATCAACAATCATCTCAGAAATATCAAAGAAGTCACACCTTGGGTTGATATTGAATATAGAAAAGACCAGATAGTGATAACTAGAATGCGAATAGGCCACACGTTACTAACTTACATACACATATTTGCCCACGAAGAACCCACCACTTGTGATCTATGTAACTCGAAGATTACCATACACCATCTCCTGTTAGAATGCCCAAAATATGATCAAGAGAGAAGAAACACTAATCTACCGCAAACACTGAAGGAAGATCTATCAACTTCCACAGACAAAGATGCCCTAAACATGAAACAAACCAATTTATACAATTTAATTTGATATATGATTATACCAACCTATATTACCATATATGTATAGCTATTGTATATCTATCTTTATTTAGGTATATTCAACAATGTATAATAAGGTGCTAATAGGCGTTGTTACTGAAGCACAAAATTAAAAAAAAAAAAAAAAAAAAAAACTGAAGACGTACATAATGATCATCCTCATAGTTCTAAAGAAACATGTGAAGTTAGTACAGACACAGAAACACAAAATGTTAACCTAACGACTAGTATTGATAACTCAAATGAAAATACAAACAATATTGCATGTTTAGCGGAAAAGATGAGAAAAGCAAGTTGATCAATTTCGATAGTCGAAAAATTTGATTTTATAGAAAATATTTGAAAACCTGATCAAAATTTTAATTTTCGTAAAATATTTAAATAATAAGTTAACATTTTTAGTGCAATGTACGAAATTTTTAAAAGAATAATAACAAATAAAGGTAATACTATAAATATATTTTTTACAATACATATATACTATTGTGTGTACACACACTCTCAGACACGCATATATACACTCACGAAAGCGCGTGCGTGCACACCTACACTCACTTACACACTATATATGTCCATGTAGGTAAATTGTAGCCCCCCCCCTTCAGGAAGAAATCCTGGGTGCGCTACTGTTCACAATGATCCAAGCAAGCCAAAACAATTTCATCTTAGGATCTTAAAAAAAGTTTTAGTTTTGATATTTTATCTGCTTTGTCAAGTTTGTCATTATCTGCGTAGTGCATAAACTTCATAATTTGAATAAAATGATCGCGGGTAATTTTTATAACCCACTTAGAAGTTTCCGTGGATCTCCAATTTTGTGTTTTTATTCATGGAAGTGCAAGAAAAATGCCGTGGTTCCCTGGGAATCCATATGGCCTTCATTAAGTTCAGCTGATCTAGGCGATAATGAAATATTACTATGAGCATAGGGAATTACAAATTAACCTAAACCAGGATTTTGTCATAAAATTACCAAGTTGTCTATGACTCCAGCAGATTGCACCCTTCTTATACATTCTAGCAAAGGATAAAATTTAATAATATTGTTTTTTATAACATTTTGGGCGGTCAATAAAATACCCGAAGCATGAGATTGTTAAAACATACATAACATAATTTGCATTAAAACTAAGATATATTACCAGAGTACGGACGTTTTTCGGCAAATCTGCACTAACGACATTATTAATGAGCTGTACACAGACGTTGAAAAATTCACATCATAAATCAATAAATGGGTACTCGTTATCTAAAAACTTTCCTGTCTTATTAATACAAATGCTACTGCATATGTTTTTTCCATAATGTGCATTGTTGAATGCGACATCATTGTGAGATGTTATCATTGTTAAGGAATGTTATTAAAGAAAAACATTTCTTTTAATGCAAACGTCAAATTCATTCAAACCTATAATATTTTGAATCGTTATTTAATCGATGGATTACAAGATAATTGTAATACCGACCGGCGTAGTGTAGTGGTAACACATGCGCTCTGCGTTGCTTAGGTCTCAGGTTCGAATCCCATTCAGGCATGGAATGTTTCAAAGAATAAGAATTGTCCTGGTTAATTGCCAAAGCAGCAAAGCCCATAAAAAAATTAAAACAAGTATCTCGTGACTTCGGCGTTTATTTAAATAATAATATTGACGCAGTTCTTCAGAATAATCCAGACCTTTGTATATTAACACAAGATTATTCCGTTGACTGCCCATATTTTTTAAAATCATTTTTAATCAATATCGAAATTATTTTTGCAGAGCCCCCGTCGTTACTTGTGAAGTCGAAAGTTTTTCAAGATTTAAAAATAGTTTTTCTAACGAAAATTTAGAAAAAGTCTGCATTGTAACTTGCAATTCTGACAAATTCATATAAGTTCATACAATTACCTTTCTTTATTAGGTATTTTTTTTTCATATTTATCCTAACATTTTTTTTTTTTTTTTTTTGGATTATATATGAAAAACCTCAATACGGTGACTATGGTCGGTGTCTAACACAGTAATTAGGGTCTTCACAGTTAAATTTAATTGGAATGTAAGGCATTAGACTCATTATGAGCGTATTAAAAATTGGCAAAGTACGAGTTTCGGTTTTGACAGGTTCGGCACATGAATAAAATGAACAATTTCTACTGAAAAAAAAAACATGCCGCTCGCAAGCGACAGTGACGGATTAGGCCTAACTATGTCCTAACTCTATATATTACTTAAGAAGCTATATATTCAAGGTCAGATTAAAAGACGCAAAATGAATGCCTAATTAAGTAGTTCAAACAAACGAACTATCACTAATTAACACCATCATAATCAATAATTGGTTGAGTGATTGTCTGGTACGGTACACCACATGTCATATCCAGTAGTGCGTGTAGTAAACCAAGGGAGGGATAAGTCACTAAGTAGAAAGCACACTCACTGATTCTATAATCCAGCATATAAATACTCGGGGAACATTTGGTTTTAGCAACAGTTGTCGTTCATCTATTCCTCCTATCTATACGACAATGAAGTTCTTCGTAAGTGATCATTATTATATACGGTGTTAATTGATACGTTCGCGATTTTAATTATACACAACATAATTTATTAATGAAGATTGTTGCGGGAAATTTTGTTAAATTAATGAAAAGTTGGGATTTGCTAAGTGAATTATAAACTTTGCTAAATTTAATAACATCATAGAAAATTGTAAAAATGAAAAAAATTGTAACATATAAGACTACCAATTCAGACAATTAGGCAAATATTGATAAACAAAATTTTTAATTATTGTTATTAGTGATATTACTATCAAAATTTACACAACTATATTTTTTGTTTTTTTTACCGACCGCCAACATATATAAGGGAGGTATTGTGATTATACCAATTTTGACATTTCGAGATTTCGAAGGATCTCCACGAATTGAGGTCCCTACATAACTTTTTGACTATTTTTAGCATGATGTCTGTCGGTCTGTCTGTCTGTCTGTCGGTCCGTGTACACGTGCCGAGCAAATTCGGCTTAATGGATTTATATGAAACTTCATATTTAAGCTTTTGACATCAATAGTACGAGTTGATCAACTTTTGATAAAAATCGGTTAACTAAAAATGGGAGTTACACGTGTCGATTAATTTCACAACAGAGAAACATTTCGAAAAAATGTATTTAACAAAAGTTGCTACAAAAACAATAACTAACAACTTTTATATGGGACATTTTTTGATAAAGCAGCATAAATTAAACAAGTACTTTGTGATGGCGCTCGGTTCTGTGGTGGCCACAGCTGATTTTTGATTTTTGTAGAAATTAATAATGTTTATAATAGATGAGTATTCAGATTGGCTTATGTGCCACAAAGGGCAGAGAAGCTAATTTATCAGTTTTTAAACTACTGGCTATGAACGGCACATGACTAAAGTTTGAACCGATTCTATTATCCCTGTGTAAACAGGTTATCATTTTAAGTGTTAAATACACGATCCTGAATCGATTTTGTACTGTCTACATAGTACCGAAATAGGCGAAATAGATTTCGAGGGTTTCAGTTGTGTAGGTAAATGCGTTATAATTAAACGCCTATTATGGTAGCCGAACTACGGTAGCCTAAATTTTAGTTTTATTAAAATGAACAGTAACTCCTTATATTATATTTTTATTAATTTTTTTATGTTATTTGTTATCATGTTTTGTCCCTGCATAACATTGCCTTCGCAGACTGGCTTAGTGTGTTGTTAATGCACTTGATAATTTCATATTGTCTGGGTTCGAATCCCTACCCACAGACCCGTTCTGTTACGGGGTGCAAATAGTGCAATGAACCCGGGCTGTATAATTTGAAGGCGGCATAACTGAACTCATGTTCAGAGAAAATTGAAAGTAACAAAATTGACTACAACATTTTAATCAAAATCCATCTTAAATAGCAGTAATATATAAGGTTTGGTATCGCGTTATTGTACTTTTAGAATTTCTAAATATGTATGTAGTGTGGTCTAAAAATTTTGCACCCGGGCGGTGGTAACCCACGAAACTGTCCTGCCTGTCTGGGTATGGATATAAATTTTGATGTCCCAGACTAAAGACTTGCTTATAATAGATATTTCCCGAACTAAACGTATTAATACCTATACTAACCGCTCTCAAATTATCAGTATATAGTAGTATTTTAAATTAATTATATTCTAATTTTTCAAACTTGTGTTTTAATTAAAGAAGTTAAGAAATTAAATTTTATATTATTTTATTTTATTTATTTATTTTGTTTTGTCACGTTAACTAGTAAATATATACCAGCAAATACAACTAAAATGTCCGGTTACTATGCAGTTTTGTTCCGGTTTTATTTATATTAATTTAAGTGAAAATATTTTCATAATCATAATTTTAGTGTATTTGGTTTAGTCATGGTTTTAGTTATTCGGCATATAGTTATTTGACAATGTTATTTTTCTGTTCTAGGCTTCTTCGGTAGTATTCGTCATTGGGCTGGTACTTGTATCAGCAGCTGACAAGGCCGAGAAGAAATCGGTGGAACCAGCAGCCGACAAGAAAGTCGAAGCTTCTGACAAGAAGGACAAACGTGGTCTTTTCGATCTAGGCCACCACGGTGGTTTTGAGAGTCACGGTCTTGAACTCGGCGGAGGCCATGGTTTGGAGCTCAGCGGAGGTCACGGTTTGGAACTCGGAGGTCATGACTTTGGAGGTCATGACTTTGGAGGTCATGGTGGATTAGAACTTAGTGGAGGACACGGAATCGAACTTGGTCATGGTGGATTTGGAGGTGGATTTGGAGGTGGATTTGGAGGTGGTGAAGATCATGGACACATCAAACACATTACCATTCATAAGGAAATTAAGGTTCCAGTACCACATCCATACCCAGTACCAGTAGAAAAGAAAGTACCATACCCAGTAAAGGTTCCAGTACATGTCCCAGTAGAAAAACCATACCCAGTACCAGTTGTTAAGCCATACCCAGTTCCAGTTGAAAAACCAGTACCATACCCAGTAATTAAGAAGATCCCAGTACCAGTAAAGGTTCCATACAAGGTACCATACCCAGTCAAAGTACCAGTACCAGTACCCAAGCCTTACCCAGTTCATGTCACCAAGAAAGTCCCATACCCAGTACCAGCACCGTACATCGTTGAGAAAAAAGTTCCAGTTCTCGTGAAGGCACATCACGACGAAGGGTTCGGTGGTCTCGATGGTGGTTTGGGAGGACATGATTTCGGTGGTCATGATTTTGGTGGCCACGATTTCGGCGGTCATGATTTTGGTGGATTTGAACACCATCACTGAATGTGATACTACCAAATACTATTTTTGTTGCTATTAAGTTTATTTTTTTATTTTATTTTTATCTTTAATGACTGTCTTGTTCTGTATATATGATAATAAGAAAATGAAAAAAATATTTTTTTTCTTCAAATTTTTGTTTTTATTTATACCTTATTTGAAAATATTAGCACCTTAATATGCACTAACCTATTCCCTTGAACAGTGTACTAACGACATAAACATGAGGGCGCTAGACTGTTAACCTATAGAGAGTCAGAGATGCGGCAGGCCAGTGACTGCTGGCATCGATGTACCTTGAAAGACTTTAAGAGTTACGTTACGTGAAGGGAGCTCAAACAATCTGCCCAAATAAAAATTAAATGGCAAAATTTACTGTCCCTTAATAATTGAAAATTATATAATAATCAATTTTTTGAATCAAATTTTGGAAATAATATAACAATTAATTATGGATTCCCAAGTCCTAGGTGGTACAATGAGTACAAAAAAAATTGTTTCCTGACCTCCAGAACTGTATAGAAACCTTATGGTAGCAGTTATGTTTTAACGCGTATAATCCGTATATAAGCAGGTAAGCAAGTATAAAAACATTAGGTTTATTCTCTCAGCTGACTGTATAGACTGGAAAAATTTCGGTAGTTCGAAAATTTGAACTCGGATCCCTGTAGAGACTCTATAAGTAACCATCTTGCCATGTAGCCACAGAATATTATATTATGCCACAGTTACGTTATGTGTAAATAACGTAACTAATTATTAATGCAACAAATGAGTGCTTCATGATCTCCTTTTGCTTGGGTACTGTTGACAAGTTAATTGCCGTCTTTCTTAACAGAAACTTCCATCTTGCTTTATCAAATGTCCGGTTTTTGCAGGTGTATTGTACACTATATGTCCAGTCAAATCCTTTGTTACCTGAAAAGCTCACTAAATATATATATATATATATAGATATATTTAGTGAATTTTTCCCACTGATTGACGAGGAATAAGGAATGCGGTCAAGGATAATTTTTCATAAATTCTGGGAGGATGTTTCTTAAGTTGCGGATCAAAATGGTGCATACATAAATAAATAAATATATATATCGATATATAAAATTATTTTTTAGAAAAAAATGCAACAATTTTTTCTTTTATATTTGTGGCCTTTGCTGCTTTGACAATTATCCAGGACAATTATTATTTTTGAAAAATTCCATGCCTGAACGGGATTTGAACCCGGAACCTTAGCAACGCAGAGCAAATGTGTTACCACTACGCTACGCCGGTCGGCATTGTTGTCTTTGAACTTTCCTGAATAATTGGCACGTAATTTCCGAGCAACCCAACCAGTGGAGTACTACCGTGGCTAAAAAAGTAGTATATCTACGAGCCCTGTCCACTATCAGTTGGCCCAGCTACGAAATTTTTACTTATTGGTGTTCAATTAACAGAATGCGAATAGCTTATGAAATCTAGGTAATATTTTATTTTCAATTAAATATTTTAGAGATTTACGATTAATATTTACATTAAGTAAATTAATAAGAAAAAAAGTAATATTTCCATTGGAAAGCCATTAACTTGGAAACCTATTTCAGAAGTTACCACTGGGTAACGTCACCTTTCATTTTTATAATGGCATTAATTCTTCGAGGCATAGTATCTACAAGGTCTTGGCACTGTCGAGGAGTAAAATTATCCCATATTTCTTGAAGCTTTAGTCTTAATTCTGGAATTGTTCTAGCCGGTGTTATACGCAATCGTTTTTTCATTTCGTGCCAAAATGTCTCGAAGGGGGATAAGTCTGGGCTACTTGAAACCCACTCTAAAAGTGGAATAGAATGATCACGAAACCATTTCAAAGATTTTTTTGACGTATGGCAAGCGGCTCCATTTTGTTGAAAAATAAAATCCTCCCCAGAGATTAATGCATGTTCCATAGTTGGCAACAGAGAGTCCTCTAAAATACTTAAATATTTGGCTGTGTTAACAATGCCATCGATAAAGTGAAGTTTTCCTACACTTCTTGCAGACATTGATCCCCACCACCATCATGACAGATGCTGGAAATTTCACCTTCCTTTTCAAGCAATCGGGATAATATGCTTCATGTTTCTGACGAACAACTCTGCTCCGGTTGTCCCCTACACAGACTTCAAACCTAGACTCATCGCTCCATTGCACGCTGTTCCACTTTTCACAATTCCATATTTTATGTTCTCTTGCCCATTTCAACCTGTTTTTCTTTTGCTTAGACGTCAACAATGGTTTTTCCTTGGCCTAAGAAAGTTATATAAATTTCTGTAAATATACATTTAAGAGTCCGATTAAAAAAATATTACCTTATAGGTTCCAAATCCTAATTTTTTAGCTTCCTTATGATATAAAGACCTTGCCACGTCTTCCAACAACATCGCTCCACAGTACACTCAATTGACTGTAGTTAGCACGTCTGTTATCCTTAATAATTCTTTTCAATGCACGTTTGTCATTGTCCGTCAGTGTAGATTTCTTCACGGACTGGAGTTTTGGGGCAACTGAACCACTTGTTTTGTACAATTTTACAATATTTCTAATACTGTATCTTGACAAACCTAATAATTTTCCCATTTTTGAATTGGTTTTTCCTATTTTTGCTAAGTTCACACTGATTAACCGAATTTTTTCATCAATTGCTTTGAGTCTGCCCATGTTTTAAAATTATTTAGACTTAACCCTTTTAATACATCACAGTCAATAAACAAACTTCAAACGCCTACTACGCATAGCTACCGCAAAAACCCAGTTATTTTATAAACAGTACAAGAATACATGAACTCAAAAAATACGTTTGTTTTACGAATATTATTTTTATAATCACAAATTAAATATTACGGAATAAATTTTGACCTCTTTGCTTCTAATATGATTATATTGTCAAAAAATGTATAAAGCAGCATTTACTTTTACTTATTATTTAATAATTTCTAAAGAAACTGAAAATTTCATAGCTAGGCCAACTGAAAGTGGACAGGGCTCGTAGGCCTCTATTTAAAAGACGGCTATAGTCCTAACAAGGAAGGAATAATAATAATAATAATAATAATAATAATAATATTTGTTACAAAATGTAGACGGATGTATTGAAACTAGACTGTTAGCGAAACAATCTGAAATCATATTAGTCAATAAGTTGTATGTATACAAAAACCTCAAACCCATATAGTTACATGTTAACATAACTTTTAATGTTCGAATGGGACTTTAATATCAATTGTTTTAATCTAGTAAATCGGGTTTTATAAGAAAATTTAGGTTATAAATGTCAGTTTTGTTTTTTAAATTAATTAATTTTTGGTCTTAGCTACGGTGGTCATTAACCAGGATATCTTTATATTTATTATGGATACATTAGTAATTTTTACAACAAATACAAACATCCATGCCATCACCGGGATTCGAACCCGAGCTCCCATGGTTAGCAGTCAAATAAGCTGACCACTACGCCATAGCGACCGGCAATCAGTTTTATTAAGACTTGATTTTTTAATAACATAACAACTGTCAGTGTCGCAACCAGGATTTTGTCTTGGGGAGGGCCGAATCAAATTTCGAGGACACGCGGGCTGCATACAGCTCTCAACCTCCTGGCCCCTGAAGCGGTAATCAAAATCACTAAGCTTATTTAGGGAAAAAATATATTTAAAAATGTAAAATATACTCTCTTCCCCTTTTTTGTTTATAAAAAAATGTCAAGAAACCCTTCGGGATATTTAAAGTTTCGTCACTGCTTATCATTTTGTATGTAAAATAGACTGCGACCCAAATCAGTTCGACACCCCTGCTGTTGGATATTGATGTTTATATCAAATAATAATTCCACTATTTTTTGATAAAAAAAATGTAATTGTTAATCCATGTATCAAAAACTTTCACTTGTTTTTTTTTTTCAATAAATACATATTTATTTATGTTTTTCGCGGGATATATTTTTGAAGTCTTAATATTTCTCTTACTTATGTTCAGTTCTCTAAATCAGCCGCTTGGCCACAATTTGTACCGAACGAACAGACTCATGTGACGGAATAAGGATTTCTTGATTATACCTACGAATACCTAAAAATAACATGTAAATATGTACGCATTTTCTGTTAATTTCAACAATATTCATAATAAAATATAGCTTATTATTATTGTAAAATACATAAGTTATTTTGCTGTACGATTATGATAAATTTGTTAAATTTTCATTTCATTGGACCTTCAGAGGGGGCTTGTACCCCCCCCCCTCTGAATACGCCACTGTTGTTCAGTACAACTTATATCAGTCCTTTTTGTGTGTAAAACATCATAATTTCAAAAATACCTAAGAAGATATTAATATTCACATTTATCTACAAAATAAAACCAAATACCGATTTAAAGAGCGCGATTGTGTACTCTCTACTAAAACTAAAAAACTAAAAACTACTCTCTTTATTATATTTCTACCATATCTACTCTATTCCACGTTTGAGGTGTCAATTTAAATTTACATTCTGAAGGTTATACCGAAGTCACATTTCCACTTTATCTTACCTGAATCGAGTAATTAGTTGTTTAAAATAGTTTTATCATTTGACTGGGCGAATATTTTAGTCGATGTGTCAGGGGGAAAAAGGATCAACGCTCCCCTTCATATAATTCGTTGGAGCATATTTGGAAAGTGATATATTTTCACTTGAACAATAATTATGACACTTTATCAAGCGTAGGCAATCTTAAAAAAATGTTAACTTATACG
This sequence comes from Liopterus haemorrhoidalis, assembly GCA_963971575.1. NCBI lineage: Eukaryota > Metazoa > Arthropoda > Insecta > Coleoptera > Dytiscidae > Liopterus > Liopterus haemorrhoidalis. The sequence goes on along the minus strand of OZ020611.1, from coordinate 77,198,249 downwards.
AAAAAAAAAAAAAATGCCAATATTGTTTACAATAAAGTAGTTGAAAAATTAACTACTATTGTGGTTAACAAATTTTATGTTCAACTCCCCGGGCAGCGCCGTGTAATCTGCTGGTCCTGGGAGGGGCCCAGGTCCGTTGGCTGCGTTACTTGTTGTGGTTAACAAATTTTATCTTCAACTCTCCGAGCTCCCCCTTGTATATCAATATAGCATTCAAATAAAAAATTGATATTTGGAACATAAACTGACATATTTTGGGGAGATTAGCCAACATTAAGGAAATCACTAAGTATTTGAGATATAAGCAGGTAACATTAAAAAAAAATACTATCTAGTAATTTTTACTCCGCACGATGATAAGAAACGAATAGATTCTAAGAAATAGATCTTACCTTTTAAATTTATACAAAGACATATAGGCTATTCCAAAAGTTTAAGCGGAACTCGATTTTGAAAACTAGAATATGCTATTCCAAACGTTTAGGCGGAACTAGATTTTGAAATCTAGTAATTTTTATCTATTAATTCGGACTTTTGGTTATTTTGTTTAAGCTTAATAAACAAAATGTAAATCATTTTCACATTGCAAATTCTAGATTAAATTGATTGTCATTCTACAATGTCATTTTCATTGTATTTTAATTTTTTGTCATTCTTAATAAAAATTTCCCATTTATTTATTTATTTATTTTTTTTGTCTTCAAATATATAAAAATTTCATTCTTTTCCATGGTTTCGCTGTTGGAATTTTAAATTTTCAATTACCAACGTGAAATATTAAATAATCCAAGCAAGGACCCTTCTCGTGACAACCTAAAAAAACTAAATTCCCATTTAGATCCGCTTAAACGGTTGAAATAGCCTGTAATTCTTATCGGTTAAATTCATTTAATTTAGTTAAATTACTAGTAAAAGTTTACTAGTTTAATTACTCTCAGCTTTTGATCATTTTGTTTAGCAAAAGCTATCCTCAATCATTAAAAAGTGAGCTCATGACAGCTTAAAATAAAAATTCCAGTTGGTTTTACTTAAACGTTTGGAATGACTTTAACTGGAATTTTCATTTTCCTAAGTTGTAATGAGCTTTCTTTTTAAGGTTTGAAGTGGGCTTTTGCTAAACAAAATGATCAAAAGCCAGGAAAAAAGGTTACAATTGGTAAAAGTCAAGAGGAAAATTGTTTTCTTAGGGGGACTCGGAGGCCGAAATGTTTTCTTAGGGGTTTAAGAAAAAGAAAAATTCTTCCATTAAAACGGGTTTTTTAATGTGGGGGGGGGAGGCTCAAGCTCATCAGCTCCATCAGTTGTATAAATTATTCGAGATGACCTAAACGACCTAAAGATACTGCAGTGTCTTATGCATAGAGGGCTAATTCAATGTTTTTTATTTCAAGTGCGTCTGTTGAAAGAAAAAAGAAGTTAATAGCCAGGGTCCTGTTATGGAGGAGCTCTTAGAGACCCCTACAAACTGAAAAAATAAGGTAAGAAAAGGTAAGCTTAGGTAAGAAAATACAATTTCATTTATAAATCCCTCAGACATTTTTGGCAGAAACCACTATTTTTCTAAACTGTCAATAGCAATATTTTTTTCTTTTTCTTCTTCTTTGGACACTGTCGCGCCCATAAGGCCGCGTTTATTATTAAATTAAATTTTTCTTAATAGGGGATAGGCATGATTTTTAAATTTTTTTTTATTATATTCCTCTTGTTGCATATAAACATAAAAAACAGTTTTTTTTTTTTTTTTTTAATTTGAAGGCTTAAAAAAATCATAAATGTATGTAGCGCGCGAAAACGACGTGTGACGTCATACCCTTCTAACTGACACATGACACTACTAGTCTACCCAGCGTACATTGTGAACTTATTTGTTTGTATAACTTTTATAGGTTATGTAAAGTTAGAGTGCTTTTAATTAAAATAAAGTTTAATTCTATAAAAACAATGTATACATGTTTACCGAATTAAATTTTATATTAAAAAATATATAAAATATATATATATATATATATAATATATAAAGTATGGAAGATCCAGGCCCCAGTACTTCGAAACATAGTCGAAAATATTGTTTAGTACCAATGTGCACAAATAGTTCAATTAGAAATCCAAAAAAATAATTTATAACATTACCTGATGACGAAAAACAACAGAAAAGCTATGAGGCGAAATAAAACCGATATTTCAGAAAAAAGTAAACTTTATGTTTGTGAAGACCATTTTAATGTGAGTACATATATTTTATAAATTATTTTAATAATAAATGCGTGAAAAATTGTTTAAAAACAAATACAAAACTCTCAAACAATACAATATAAACACGTAAACATTATGTTTTGTCTGTACCTGTGACGTCAAACCCTTACAGTCTCAGTCGTATCTACTCGGCAACCTTCGCGGCGTGGTCGGCTTATTTCAAATTTACAATAGTTTAATTAAAATATTTGGCTATAATATTAATAAATGTGATTTTTGTTGTGTTAGGTGACATAACTAACATTAAAATATCAAAAAAATGTAGTTTTAAGGAAATATAAATTTTATGCGTACCCCCTATTTAATTTAAATCATGAAAACTTTTGATGTTTTTAAAAATGTTGAATGCCGCTACCTGCAAGGTTCAACATTATCTAGCAAATCTAATCCACTCTGAATGACCTGTTTAGTGTGTACGCTTCGCTAGTTAAAATATATTTTTACAGTTCTTAATTTAAATTACGCGTCTCTAACGCGGTTTTAGTGAATTTACACCTGCTGTTCATCATCAAAATATTTTGTGTGTGTCTACCACCATCCAAGGATCTATTCCGAAGACCCAGGAAACTGTTTTTTGGGACACCAGTGCCACATATGTAAAATTGGAATAAATATTCTACATATTTATTAAAAATACATCTACTGTAAGTCTGTTCCGATTTTACATACATTTTAATTCATTGTTTATTTAATATATTTTTTTTGTAACTTAAATTCTATTTTTATTATCGCCTCTGTGCAATTTTGTATTTTTTTTGTTCACACACGCTGATCTCTTGATCACGTGTGCTGATTTATTTTCAATTTAAATTTAACATCAGTAATTTTTGTAATATTATTAATTTTGTTATTATCAGTTTATTATTTATTATTGTATTTGTGGTACTGCTATTTTATTTATTTGATACGTCCATCGTGTTGAGTAACGTTTTCCGTATTGTTTGTCGCTTGGCTAGGGTTTTCAGAGACGTCGTGGGATTTCTAGGTTTGGTTCCTCCCTAGCCATTACTTGTGGGCCTAGGATTTTACCCGTCTACACCCCAGCTAGGGCTACCATTTCCCTTGTGTTAGTAACCTAGAGGAGCCCCTAGGAGCAGAAGAGTTTATAACCCCTCTTCTTTCCTCTAGGTCGTCCGTGTCTTCCTCAGCGGCTCAACTCGGTGCGTTCGTGTCACATAACTTCCGCTTTTCTTTCTATATTCCAGCCTTCTGCTGGTGGTCCTTCGAGGTCTCCACCACGCAGACCATTTGTGTGACTGTCTGGACACCCTACATTACTTAGGCTGGGAGCGGGCGACACAGGCACTATCAGTCGGGTTGACTTTTGGCCTCACTCACATAAGCCCTCCATCTCGATCTATTCATTGTCAGGTCTTGCCAAATACCCTGTATACCAATACATGTCAGATCTTTGTTTAGCTGATCTCTCCATCTCTTGCGAGGTCTTCCCACTGGTCGAAAGGTGTTCAATCTTCCTTCCCATATCTTCCTAACCATTCTGTACTCCATCATCCTCATAACGTGTCCTATCCATTGTAATCGTCTGCCTCTGAGTTCTTGGGTGATACTTAGCCTTAAGTAAAGTTCTCGGATATCTTTGTTCTTACGGATTCTCGATTCACCATTAATTTGAATGGGACCAAAGATTCTGGGTAATATTTTATTTTCGAAAACTTTGAGGTGTTGTCGATCTTGCTTTGTTAAGGTCCATGTTTCGGAGTCATACATAAGTACGGGATGTACTATAACTTGATATAACTTGATTTTGGTGCTCCTCGACAAGAGTTTTGTTTTGAATAGGGGACCAAGTGCAAAATACGATGCATTAGCAGCAATTTTTCTATTCGTAATTTCCTGCTGTATCATATTGACCTGATTTATCAAGGTGCCCAGATATTTGAAAGTAGAAACTCTCTCAAAAGTGTTATCATTTATTTTTTAGTTGGTCGTGTTCTCATGACTGCGTCTTCTAACAATGAGATACTTGGTTTTTTTCATTAGTGATGATGAGTCCTACTTTACGAGCTTCAACATCAATATCATTAGTAAGGTATATTACGTCTTCAACCTTATTTGAAAGATAATATCCAGACCAATATTTTACCAAAAAATATTTACTAAGTTAAGGGTATATGTACCACCCATCATGGTACAGTTAGATAACCCTTCTAACGCAACTGCATTTATGGCTGCATATCTATTAGAACATAATTTAAATAATGCCATGCTAATATAATACGCTCAATTATTTTCCGCAATTAAATTTCACATGTTTTGAAATTTAACAATGAACTAATTTATTGTTTCAGTATCCTATTTAACAGATCTTAAGTAACACCTTGAATACACTTTCGCAAATAACTTAACTCGAATACTATAATTTTATATATTTATTAGTAGATTTATTGTGTACTTATGTTCCAATAAGTACTTGTAGTGATTGTACCTTGCGTAACTGGAATATTATTGCGATTTTGTTACTTTAATTTTATTATAATTAAGATGTATATGATCACGTACTTAGATATAGAATTATTTCCCGAAGGCTATTCTGACTCATATTTGCACAATATAGGTTTCCTTTTCTTAATGAGGTGTTTTCACGGAGGACAATAATTATCTGAAGGACTGAATAGAAATCTACTAGTTTTCAACAAATAAAGGATGCATTTTTTTCTACTGTATATGAAGATGAACATGAGAAATATTTACAATTTTAAATAAAATTAATACTTATAAAAGATCAAATCTTGACATTTAATTATATGTCTGTTTGGTAAAAGTTGTGGACAAATAGTTGGACACACGTAGTTGAAATTTGAAACGCCTTTACAGCTTTTTAACCTGCATGTAGGAAAAATACTGAGACTGAACAAAAAATACATTGCTAGGAATTTAATACATACCATAAGTATTTTAATTTTGAGTGGGATATCAAATGGAGGTATCTTGATTAGCGACGGGCATTTCGATTCAGTGGTTATCTTTCAAATTATTGAGCCCTCTCAGTGAACCGGCGCAGTATACGGTCTCCGAGAAACAGCGGCGTTGAACGTCTGTTGATTCCCATATCTATTCTTCGATGATTGTTTCCAATGAAATGTGGTACGTTTCCTACTACCTTTATTTGCAATTTATTATTCAAAGCGTAATTTATGACTTGTGGGCAAGTCAGGGACGACGGGATGTCTAATTCACCCCGATTTTAGATTCACCCCTTTAGGGGTTGATTAGGACAAAATCCTGAAATAAGATTTTCGGCGTTTCTGTGAGTAATCTTTGTAAGTCGATATCTTATTGGTCCGAAGAGATATTAAGGAGTCCTTGAATTCACATTTCACCCCTTTTCACCATTTAGGGATGCAATTTTAAAAAAACTGTCAATACCATTTCGAGATATTTTAAAAAGAGACTTATGTGCAAAAAAAAAAATATATATATATATATAACTCAACAAACACAGGAAATACGACGGGATATATAATTCACCTCGATTGTGGATTCACCCCTTTAGGGTTTCATTAGGATAAAATTTTGAAATAATTTTTTCGGCATTTGTATGAGTAGGTAATCTTTGTAAGCAAAAACTAAGTCGATATCCCATCGGCCCTAAGAGATATTAAGGAATCTGTGAAATCACATTTCACCTCTTTTCACCCCTTAGGGGTTGAATTTCGAAAAATCCCTTCTTAGTGGGTGCTTACGTCATGGAGGGAATGTATTCTCCAAATTTCAAGTTTCTAGGCCTAGGGGTTCGAACTGGGCGGTGGTGATTGAGTCAGTCAGTCAGTCAGTCAGGACCAGGACATTCGCTTTTTCGTATATTGATAACACGTAGATAACGCTCTACTAGTAGAATTATACTAAAATGGACCCAAAATGCCAAATCCTTGATGATCCGCCCGTGTTCGGTGCACACACTCAACACCAACGCGTGATTGCCTTGATTAAAGTCTTAATGAACAGAAATTTGTTAAAAAATATTTTTATGTTAACACGATTCTTGTTAAAGATATGCAAAACATAACTTTTGTATCCCATCCGCTTTCTCAGGAGCTGATTTAAAAACTGGAAAACTTTTATGTTTTGCACTGCACTTGACTACTAAAGTACAGGTGCAAGTATTCTCAGCATTCGTTTGTAACAAGTACATTACGAAAGCTATAAACTTTAGCGATGGTTTTTATTCGATTTAGCAAACTGGCTACATTTTTGGAACATATGAAAAGGTGAATAAATAAATAAATAAAGCACTCGGTTAGTTTTACAAATATAAGTTTAATGTTACTCTATACGTATTTCAGCAGCGATGCCATTGAAAGGAGTTCAAATTACAAACTTAACTTATTTTTAACAAATACATTCAGTGGTAACAAATATCAATGGTATGGAATACAAGCTTAAAAATAATTAGCAAAATTTATTTATTAGAGGTAAGTTATAAACATCCATCTGGTCATTGATTAAGTGAATTCCATAGTTGTTATTTTGTAAATTTCCCGGTACTCTAAAAGGTTCAGTTTAAGAGTTTTATTATGAATGTGTGTATGTTTTTTTTTTTTTTTTTTTTTTTAATCATTTACGTTTCTCTCTATTAAATTATAATAATGGAAAATGTTTTACGTCCAAATAATTAAATGGTAAGAGAAAGAAAAAGAGTCACTCATCTTTTTGGACAATACGTATATTTTAGAAACACAGCGTTTCGCTAAACCATTGTTAGCTTTCTCAGGTGCTATAAAGAACAATAATCTGTTGTAATATTACCTATTCTAATGCTACGTTAAACTAACATCATAAACATCATCCATCTGTTACAGGAGGTAGTAGCCCAGGAGAAGCTCCCAAGATGACTGATCCAGAACAATGTAACCAGGCTAAGCTCACGAGCAGGGTTTCTTGTATGATGCCTGGGCTTGAAGAGCCTTGTCTTGCTAAAGCGTCTGAAACTGAGGTTGGGTGACCCTTTAGGGGTGTTCTGAATGAAACAACAATTGAATTTACATATTTATTTAACGAGTTATAAATAAACATTACAAAAGGTGTATTAAATTAAACTATATTAACAATATAACACCGCAATACAAAGTTGAGGACTAGGATTGTGGTTAGGGATTGTGGTAGGACAGCGAGCGTCGTTGTGGGCGGCGAGCGTCCAACATGGTGATGGGCGTCGCGGCGTTAATCTACGATGGACGGCGAGCGTCGTAGTTGTGTCCGTGGTGGACGTTTGTGGACGAACTAGTGTCCTTTGGTGGCAGCGCCAGAAGGCTCTATGGCGGCGGCGCCAGAGCAGACGTTGTGGCGATAGAGCAGGCATTGTGGTCCATCGCGCCGAACATCTCGGTGAGGTGACGGTGACGGAATGTGCGATGCATTTATCCTGTACAGTCCTTCGTTCCAATGCTCATCCAGAGCGATGGGTGACTCTATGGTTTAGGATCTTTTGGCAGGTGGCGCTTCAAGCGAGAAGGCCAGTGGATTTTTATGACTCTGAAGGAAGAGCTGAAGGCTTTTGTGGTCCTGGATTCCAGGCGGAGCTGCGATTCTTCAGCATATCTACACGGTTTTGTACCCAAGCGGAGGTGTATTTCGGCCTTAGGAGCCGTGCGGGAGCAGCGGTAGGCGGCACTGGATTGGTGTCGTTGTCCCGAGTCATTTGAGCAGCCGGTCAATATTTTGCCGCGGGCGCGGAAAAATATGGGGCGCCACTTTCGGGTCTTCCTTCTCTAGGAGCGTGGAGCTTCCTCCGAGACGGTCTTCCCCTTCGTCGTTGCTGGCGGCAGTTAGTGCCACGTAGTAGGAACGAGCGGTAAGGGGTACGCTGAGGTTCGCGTCAAGCAAACGTTACTCAGCGTTAAGCGAGTTTGTTGCGGGCCGCGTTAAGTGAGCCGTGCAGCGAACCTCGCGTTAAGTGAGTCCGTCGTGCGGGCCGCGTTAAGCGAACCGTTGGTGCGGGCCACGTTAAGCAAACCGTTGGTGCAGGCCGAGTTAAGCGAACCGTGAAACGAGCCGCGTTAATCGGACCACCGAACTGGTAGCTGTCCAGAGTTTGAAGCTACTATTTATACATATTATTGACGTCATTTGGGGAATTTCCGGGTTTCAGCCAATAAGGGTTTAACTCCGCCCATTGATAGGGTCATTTTTGGCAATACCTGCTAAAAATGCGCGGGTTAAGTTAATTAGCGGTTTCAGGTGTCGGCACGAATCATGCGATCATGCTGATGTGAAAAAGCCACCGGCACGCGTGCTATCCGCGGTAACACATCACAGAAGATTGGGCGGTTGTAATGACTGACCATTAGACAATAAGCGATTGACAATCTTAGAAGGATAGGAAATAGGAAAACAGGAATAGTTTTAAATTGGTTTAACGGAATGTTACATGAATTTAAATTACAAAAAACCAAAATCTATGGTCCAACATCTGAGGATAAAAGAAATTATCCAAAAATAAAAATACAATACAATAAGTAATTACAATATTATGACACCACCTAGTTCTACACTCCCTAGAATCTGATACGCACAAACCCCAGAGATTGAAGCGCTACCTGCTTTACAACATATTGTAATCATTAGTCTAATAAAACAAGTTAAAATACCAAATAAGAGTAAATTTAAGAACTAAACAGTGCGAACAACAGAATGCAATTCCACGATGGAAAATCATACAAATCAGCGACTACCCCCTCAAAATCAATGGTATGCTCAAGGATAATGAGAGAACAATACACCAAATTGTATATCAAGACCACCGAAACAATCACACTAATCAAGTCATACCGTCCGTCCCCAAAATGCACCTGTCACAAAATTAAATTTTGAGAGATTGCACAAAACAAGGGGAAAGGATATTTTTTTCTTTTTCTTTCTCTTATTAAATTATAATATTCTTTAGTTTTTTTAGAGAGCCTTGTTTTCTCTACCAGCACTGATCACCTCTAGTTCCAATTCTTTCTCGGTCTACCATGTGATCTTCTATCTTAATTCTGCACTGTTTATGTCAGGAAATCATCGCATTTATAAATAATTCATTGGTAGTAACAAATTGGAAAAATAATAATATTACAACTGAAACAACGAATGATATGTTACGACAAAAAATAATATTTTTTTTTTTTTAAAAAACCTAAGGGATTAAAAATGGGTTAAGAGAGCAGAACTATTTAACTCTAGTTGTTCTTTCATTAAATTTGGGCTTAGCAACTCAACATAACGTATTCTAATGTTGCAGAACATATGATGCACAGTAACATACGCCTAACTTCGATAAAGTAAATGTATTACTTGCACAAACTAAGGGATTGAAACTGGATATGTTAGAAGCGTTGATTAAATACGCTGTTTCTAAGAACAAAAATTAACACTGATATTCCATAAGCAAAATCAGGGGTGAATTTACAATGACGCTAATGACGCTAACAGTGTCGGGCCACGAAACTCTATGGGGACCCCAACAGTGCCAGTCTTTCGAACTTATACATATGTATACATAGCATAAAAATTACAGTACTCTCTTTGTTCTGTTTATTACAAACAGATTTTTAAATGGTCAAAGTTTTTGCTCCATTCTTATGCATTATGTTACGGGTCTATTATAAACGAAGCTTTACTCTGGAATATTTGAAATGCTGATGAAATGCTTATTTTTAAAAATAACAATTGCGTACGCGTAGATCCTTGGAGCACCGTAAGTACTTGCGCCATAGCTTAAAGCAGCATTTTTACTGTAAGTTGTGCAACAGACATTTGATATCGTTGCAATATAGAGTTCACAAAAGCATGATCGAAGAATGATTTTCTACGATTTTAAAGACAGATTAACTCAAAAACAATGCTTGGATCATCTACAATTAGTTTTTGAATACGAAGTACCATCTTGTGCCACTGTATTCAGATGGTTTGAAGATTTCTAAATGACCTAGAACACACAAGCTGTATCTCGTCCACAGTAGTCCCAGAAATCGTGCCATACAGGAAATAATAACTGATAATTATCGATTTACATAGCAAATTAATATCGCTTCCCTTGGTATCGAAGTCGTTTCCTTGGTGCTGAAACCTATATACCATTTTTCTATGTTCCAACGCGTTAAGAGTAGAGTATGCGTTTTTAAAGATGACCATGGTGGTGTAAACCAACCATCATGAAAAGACAACGATCAATGTAGAAAGTCATATACGCCGTGTTCTTCAGGCTTTTCAAAGCTAAATCAATTGGTATACACAAAAATGTCTGCCACAAGTGCTTCAGGAGCTGAATGCTAGAGGTTTAATGCTTCACCGTGATAAGGCTCTGTCTTGTATGGCTCCAAGATCCAGATCCAGTACATCCTCTTATACTAGAGATCCGGTTGCTACTCTACAATCTGAATGCTCAGAATGTGAGGTTAGAGCTGTTTTGGAAACCGGGACATGTTGGTATTAAAGATATTGAAGCGGCTGATGTAGCTGCAAAAGCCACCTCCTACAAACCTATGATTTATGTGACTTTCATATTTTCAGATGACGCAAAGAGTCATCTGAAACATCTGATTTTAGCCAGATGGCAGCATGAGTGAAGCAGCATACAGAACGTCAAGTTGAGACAGATTAAGGAAGACGTTTAAGCATGGGGTTCGTACTGCAGGATTAACTGAAGGGACGAAACCGCCATCACACGCCTCCGTATAGGTCACTGTTAGTGGACCCATGGACACCTTTTTCGAGGTGAAGAGTCCCCTATCTGTGAGACGTGTAATACTGATTTGTCTGTGTTACATTTTTTAACTAAGTGTATACAGTTCGAGGACGTCAGGGAGAGGTTAGCCTGTGTTATGACCTGTCAGTTGCTTTAGGTGACGACAGAGTAGTCATGGATAGGATGATACTCTTCCTGAGAGAATCGAACTTACTGTTTTATGTGTGAAGTCTTGCACCTTATTTTAATATGTTCTAGTTATTGACTGTTTTATTCGATGGTAATTGGCTCCTTTACAGCCTCTTACCATCACCCTGAGTCTTACCTTATCACACTTTATATCTTATTTATTTGTGTTTGTCTGTGCAAGATTTATTTTATTAAGTATGCGTAAACTTATTTTATTTTTTCTGTTTATTTATTGTTTAATTTATTGATTTTAATATGTAGTATAGTCATGTAGATGGACTGCTGTAGGCGCAAATAGTCTTTGTTGCTGTGCGCCAAAAATGTTTTAACGAACTAACTAACTAACTCTCTTGTATGGCTGGAAGAAAGGTGAAGTTTCTTGTAGATAATAACGTCAAATTAATCAAATATCCACTGTACTCCTCCGATCTATCTACGTGTGACTTCTGAATGTTTTATAACCTTGAAAAATATTTACGTGATAGTAGTTTTACGTCTGATGAAAATTTAGATTAAAGAAAATGAATTGCTCGAAAATTCATCTTCAAAAGTGTGTCAATACTGAAAGAGACTACTTTTAGCATTCTTAAAATTTCTTCGTCCCAGCATTTACTGTTTACTAGTATCTTACAAATTTGCACGTATAGTCGGATTGCTAATAGGTGACTGTTACATGTATGTATCAAGAATTGCAATCATATAATAATCTAGTTACCATTTTTCAGCGATTTTAAAACTGTTTTTTGTTATTTGTTCTTAGCTGTCAGTATCTGTTTATAATATTAATTAATAGATCTTGCGACCAATTATTAAATTCACAAACTTTAATTTTAAATCTGCTGGAATATTTTAATTCCGAAAAAGAGAACAATGGGCCACTTATTTCTCTATATTGTGTCCGTCAAAGAGTAGCAGCTGCCTTAAAGATTTTGGAATCAACAATTCGTAGAATTATAAAATGTAATAAATGTAAAAAAATAAAATTATCACTAACAAAATCACGAGAAAACGAAAGAAATTAAAATCTGAACCAGTTTATTTTATTGATACATTGGCACAAACGTATGGTCATGAAGTACTAAGATTACCTCCTTATCACTGCCAGTTTAACCCCATTGAACTAATTTGAGCTATAACAAAAAATTATTATGATAGACATATTGGTCAAAACGGATATAGTGATAACAAAGTTTTGAAAATGTAGCAGTGTAGTAGCCTGTGATCAAATTAGTTGTGAAACTTGGGCTAAATCTGTTAAAAAAATCGAAAATTTAATAAATGAATGGTGGGAAAGGGAAAGGATTGTGGATGATATTAATCCAATAATAATAAATACAAGAAATGACAGCAATAGTTCAGATGACGACGATATCATGCATTACAGAGACTAATTGTTTTAAAATTAAAATAAACATTTAAATACAACTTGTAGCAACATATTATATGAATAAATATATTTTTACTAAATATTTTATTACTTTGTACTTAGGGGAAACATAAAAATTTAATTTAAATAAACAACAAATTATAATCCAAAATTTACGTAAAAGTTTTTCCTTATTTATAATTATTACCTTAAAATTAATAATTTTGTTTGTTTGAGTACTGCTGTGTATTTATTTTCGTGCTCCAATTAGCAAAGATATCTACGAATAATTCCGTTTCTTTCTAATGCTTTGTTTTTCATTAAACTAATTTGGAAGGTTAGTTGTAAACTTGCGTCACTGTACGTTACTATGGGTATGCAAATAATTATAATGATATAGACAGAGAAAACATATAGTATTGTATATCGATACTTGTAGCAACGAACCTATCAGCAATCCGACTATATGTGCATTATTTAAGGTTATATTTTAATGTATATACTTACGTAAAACTTTGCAATAAAGGTTTCGTAAAATTAACGGTATTTTGATTTAAATCAGGGGCCCCAAAATGATTATAAGCTTCAAGCCCCGGAAAGTCTAAATCCGCCATTAAGCAGTAGTGAAAATATTTCGAAGTACCCCCTGTAAATTTTGCAAATTTGTGCACTTACATACATATGTGGCAAGAACGTAGACTCACCAGTTCTTTGAAAAAAAATTATTTGGTGTGTGTCCCACAGCGCGAACACTAGGACATAAAGCGTTAATTAAAAGGGTCACTAAAAAAGAAAAATATTTTTTCCGTATTTTTACCCGAGCTTCACCAGATTGATATCCTTGCCTTACAGGAACAGTTAAGGATCCTTCAAAAGTCATTATTTGACAGGCTTTCACAACACGTTGTCAAGCAATTTGTATTTCTTCAATAGAACTATAAAACTGTATAGAAATTTCATGACTGTAGTTGGTCTATGGTAGCATTTCTGAATATATTTCCTCGTGTATTGTGTAGCAGTGTTTCTCTCTGCCCAGTGAGAATAAGCTATTACACTTAATTAGCCACTTGGGGCTCTCAATACCGGAAATACTATCAGTACTTCCCCATTAATGACCAGAGATGCAGTTGCAATAAAACGGTATTGACTTTTTAAAATTTAACCTAGTTTTAACAGATCATTAATTAGTTACATAGTTTCCGCAATATTAAATTTAAAGTGTTTGATATCCAACGTTACATGCTGTGTACTCTCACGCCTCTTTCTACAGCGGAAATTCTTATTCTTACATCATTCAACATCCATTTACCTGTATGCAGCTGTGATATGCATGATTTGTCCCACGAAAGTTGAATTACTTGTGTGAAATACATGCTAGATTATAATCACTTTTATGAAATCTCTTCAAAATTCTAAATATACAATTTTAAATAAATTAAACTAATATTCAGCAGTGATTTCAATATTCTACTAGTATTTGCTTAACCGCAAAACAATATTTCTATTTTATTTACCAGGTCTACAAGTATGAAATACGGATTTTTTTCAAACTTGCTGCGCAAACAGAGTGTATAGTTCAAAGTTTCAACACATATGGCGTTTTGTTAAGTTATCATTAAGTGTCAAATGCGTATAGGTTATAATTTGAAAAGTGATCATATAGTTTTGTTTTACTGTGTTAAAAATGTCAAATTTTGTGCAAAATAAAGAGCATTCGCAGACAGTACTACTGTTTTTTTTTTCATTTGAAAAAAACTGCTGCTGAATCATACCGACTACTTCGAGAAGCTTATCTACTCCATCGCAAGATACGTGTAAACGATGGTTTCGGCGTTTCAAAAGTGGTGACTTTGATCTTACAGACAAAGAACATGGAAAACCTCCAAAAAAATATGAAGATACAAAATTGGAAACACTGCTACAGGAAGACGATAGTCAATCACAAAAACAACTAGCAGAGCAGTTAGGCGAGTTAGTTACGAGAGATGGGTAAGATCCAAAAAGGCGGCAGATGGGTTCATGCATTGAACGAGAGGCAGATGGAAAAACGCAAAAACATTTGTGAAATTTTGCTTGCACTATACAAAAGAAAGTCTTTTTTGCATCGTATCATTACTGGCGAAAAATGGATTTATTTCGAAAATCCCAAACGCAAAAAATCAAGGATGAACCCAGGTTCACCATCCACATCAACTGCAAGACCGAATCGCTTTGGAAAAAAGACAATGCTCTGTACTTGGTGGGACCAAAAGGGTGTGGTCTATTATGAATTGTTAAAACCTGGTGAAACAGTTAATACCCAACGCTACCAACAACAACTGATCGAATTGAACCATTCGCTGCTCATAAAACGACCAGAATACGAAAGAAGACAGCACAAGGTAATCTTTCTTCACGATACCGCTCCATCACATAAGGCAAATGCAGTTTGAAACACATTGTAGGCACTCAAGTGGGAAGTGCTACCCCATGCCGCTTACTCACCAGACTTGGCCCCTTCAGATTACCACTTGTTCACATCGATGGGTCACGCACTTGCCGAGCAGCAGTATTTGTTCATATGAAAATGTGAAAGAATGGCTAGATGAATGGTTTGCGGGGAAAGGGGAAGAGTTCTACTGGCGAGGTATTCACAAATTGCCTGAAAGATGGGAAAAATGTATAACTTGTAATGGAGCATACTTTGAATAAATAAACTTTTGCTGTTCTTTTGAGTTAAATGTGTTTTATTAAAAAAAAAAAATCCGCATTTCATACTTGTATACCTGATAAATGGCGTACATTTGATGGCAAGAAATTTATGAAGACATAAAACAACAGTTTTTGAAGATTTTCTAAAATTTTCATTCTGAGGTTAATTTTTATGCATCTTTAAAATAAAAACTTTTTTTAAATATTGTTTAATATTCATATACTGCATATTTCCTTTAAACTATTTTTATTTTTTATTTCCACACATCAGATTAAAATTGTGTTTCCTCTATCTTGTTATACCCTGTATATGTCAAAGTTTAGTTTATTAATATTTAATGAAAATTCTCCATAGACCACCACTAACTCCTTCATCACCATCAGAGTGCAGGTCTGTGCCCCGGTGAAGCAATAATTCTGGGCCCGGGTCCTGGAACAATGATTATGACGGGCCCGATGACAGATAAAAACTGTGCGAAATTAGAGATTGTTCTTCATTTTTAGAGTTTTGTAGGCATTTCCAAAAAACCCTTATACCGTCATTTTGTCGTCTGTCTGTCTGTCTGTCTGTCTGTCTGTCTGTCTCTCTGTCTGTCTGTTCGGTAAAAATTGTTGCCAAACGGCTAAACTTAGAGAGTTGAAATTTGGCATGCTTATACAACTTTATAACCCGCACATAGAAAAAATACTAAAATATCTAAAAACATATCCTACTAAAAATACCATGAGTTCAAAAAGTAATAACATAAGGGTTGGCAATGGAAAAATAAAATAATGTCTACTGCAAGCTTTAGAACTAATTAACTGTCATCACTGTTGTTTTTGTCATAAGTTATACCCTTTTCACACTAGATCTTTAAGATCGGATGTTAAAGTGAATGTATCTTTAAACGCTAATGTGAAACCGTATGGCCTCGGTTAAATACAAGCGATGTTTAAGACAGAGATCTGCGTCTTAAACTTCGTCCGCATTGCCAACTTAATTTCTATTATAAAAAAATACTCCTTGAATTTGCGCTGTCAACATTTTATATTATCATAAACAAGAATACTGTATTATATCGACGTTATAAGAAGTTTATACTTATTGTTATAATAAAATTATTTATTTTAATAATGTGTTTAATAAAATACAGAGCTACAATAATTGAGATAAAATGTATCGACTTACATGTTAATACAGGTGTAATATATTCTTTATTGTAGTGTCTTTATTGTAGAATGAAATGAAATATCTATATTTGTTTATAATAATTCAAAATGTGCGTCTGCGCAGACAGTATAAAACTGGTAATTTCATGACGGTAACTTAAGGACAAAATTACTGTAGCTGATGACAGCACCATTTAAGGATTTAAACATCAAGTGTGAAAGCATACCGATCTTAAACATCAGTGAACTTAAAGTTCACTCGTCTTAAAGATCTAGTGTGAAAAGGGTATTATTTGTTGTTATATAAAGCTTGCAGTAGACATTATTTTATTTTTCCGTAGTCAACCCTTATGTAATTACTTTTTGAGCTCATGGTATAAACAAATATGTGCTCATCGAAAAAAAATATTTTTTAAAAATTCTGAGTAGGGTATCAAATGAAAGCTCTTGGTACGTGGAATAACGATCAAAATTTTAATTTTGCAAAATAAATTATTTTGATGCGATTTTTCCCAAAATTGTGCAACATTTTTTTTGTCCCACACCCTGTAGCCCAGATGCTTTAAACTAAAAATCTGAATAAATTTCAAGTAATGCACATTGGTGTGAACTGAAATAGTACAACAGGTATTTTTGATCAGATTATGTTTTCGGAAAATGACGCATTCTGTTTTTTGGTTGACGATGTGCAAAAGTTATAGTTATGTAACACACTATACTAGAAGGCGTATCCTGGTATAATGGTTAGTTTGTACGCATGCTACGCAGCAAACTAGGGTTCGCTCCCGGGCAGAGGAGACAATTTTGTTTTTTGTTTTTTTTTTTCATTTTTATTTTGTTTAAATTATTTTGTCAAAATAATTGGATTGGACATTGGATTTGTTGGAATTATATTTTCATTCTATGTGTCATGTATACGAAACCAGAGGGGCGGAACATATGACTTAAAACAACCAATGGAAGCCATAGGCGCAATTTTCAAAATCTTAATGAACTTTACTATATAAAAAAAGTTCTGCACATATTTAGAAATCTAAATAATGGTATAAGGTATTCGAATTAAAATTAACAAAAAAAATATTTAAACACAAAATTTGTTTTTAAAGCTCTTAGATTAACAGACGATAAATTATTTTAAAAATATCGTTCCTTTTGCCGTGATTACTACAAAGCAAAATTTGTCCTACACACTCAGCATGCCGCCTTCACTTATTATATACCTGCGAAACCCTGCAATGTGTGAAAGTTCACACTTCACATCAATTTTTTTCTACAATACGAGGGTACGCGAGAGGACACATGGTTCTTATTTCAAGGATTTGAAATTCCTCACCCAGTAATAATAAATTTTTCTCCCTAGTTAGCGTTACCAAGTTTACCTGTTCTGGTATTCGACATTACCTACCTTCTTGGCATCTTTTACTAATTTCTTAAAGCATGTGGTCCATTTCTTTAGCTCTTCTGACGTTAACACCATATCAGCGGCGAATTGAAGACCCTGGGATAAGAAGGATTTAAGCCGCAAAACTGAGTTTTTGAGTTATTTCATTTAGAATATTTTAGAAGAATCTATAAATTGTACACACGTTATTACACAATTTTCAATATACGCAACATCTTTAATAGATACAAAAATATGTACTAAGATGGAAACAGAATAAATAATGTTTATATGTTAATAATAATAAGGATTTTTGTTTAAAAAATGAAGCATGTACCCTTTTTATATTACAATATAACATACTTTTTATGCAAAAAATAATAATTAATTATTTAATTACAAAACAATATTAATGTTACAATCAATAACAAGAAAACTGTCTCTCCAAAAAAATCAATGTGTACATTTATTCAAATCCAGAGGCATTTTATAGTATAAGTGGGCTGTAATAACTAATACTAAATCTTTTTGTTACGTTAATACCTTGACAACTGTGATCCATGTATATATATATATATATATATATATATATATATATATATATATATATATATATATATATTTGTTTTACCGCTTATGCAAGCCAATTCTATGTACTCAATGGACGGTGTCAAACCAAAATTGACGTTTTCAGACCAGGGGAATGGTCTGAAAACGTTTTTCATGTTTTTTGGAGCTCTTGCACCCTGATTATATAGCAGCAATGACAGAGAAAATTTCACAAATGGTCTGAATACGAGGGTAGATCGTATATTTATATACAAATTTAGTTCACTGATTTGTCGTGAAGAGCACGCGCCAGTAGTTTTTGTATATAACTTTTTATACAAAAAATGTACGATTCCGACTTTGTCAGACCAGCACAATTCAGTCGACGTTGTCAAGCCTTAAATCTGGCAACACTGTATAGAATGACCTAGATAAACATTCCAGTCATGATAATTTTAGTTCATTGTAAGAACTTAAATATTTTCTTTCAATTTGTCTTACAGAAAAACTTTAAACTCAAATTTAGTTTTGGCAGACTCGTAGATACTTGAAAACAATGCATATAACCGATTTGTATCAAATTTGTTCAAATTAAAATTTTGGTATTTGCGCCATGAAATTCTCCAATTTAGAAATAATTACATTTTTATAGTTTATAGATTTTTTAAAGCGTGCTGAATGTTACTGCTTCAAATGAGACGTTAAATTTATTTAATATTTTTATTAGAATCCCAAATAAATGTACATTTTAATAAGTTTGAACTTTGTTCATATATTTCACAGAAAATTATTCTAATACGGACATCAATGTCCATAATTTATTCTTAATTCCAAAGAAAAACACAAAAGGTTTCAAATTACAAATAACTCGTTTGAACAATTACTTTTCTTAATTGTAAAAAATAAAAATAATTGTAAAAAACAAAAGTTCCAATTTCATTTTGAGTATTGAACATTTATGTGTACGTTTAAGAGCGTACTGTACCTGGTTACGCTCAACGGATACGTGCATTTGAAAGGGCCAAAGAATTTGAACGAAATGTTGTCGGATCAATTTGATTTTTTTTTAAATTTGAAGTGAAAGATTGGCTCCGTTGGATTTAAGAGTTAAAATTTGGTTTTATTTTTAATTTTCAGTTTTACAATGTCCTAAACTTTGTCTAACTTCACATCACTGTTCCTCCGTAAATCAATAACAATTGCAAATTCCATAGCTAGAATCCTATAGATTGTACTTTTATCTTTAAAATGAGCCCTTATTTATGAAAATTAATTAATATTTAGTACCAATTCTTTGGCCCACACCGAAACACTATTTATATGAAATACTGGCATTTTCAAGCATCGAGAGATGTATCCATCTGGTAGCGTGGTTTTAAACTAATCTAATCATAGTAGAGGGAGTCTTAAGCTCCGCCTTCGTTTCCTACACATATCTTTGAAATCGGTTGAAATGGGTAACAGAAGATCTTTGGAATAAAACAGTTTGTGACGTCAAATTTACCTGTTTTATTTTAGACTTTCCGTGGTAGAATACAAATTCATATTGACACAAAAAAATGGTCCCAAAAATTAAGTTAAATAATTATGGCCGGCTTCTGAAAGCTTAGTTAACTATAACCAAATGGTCAGAACATGGTTGTTATGGTAACGTATGGAATTGTTATACTGTAATCGAGTTTAACCAAAAGGTTAAATCAACCCCTAAAGGGGTGAATCTATGATTATTAACATAATTTTTTGATGATAAAAAAAAAACTATTATTTCTACAAAATTATCTGTAAAATCAGAATTGGTAATAAATATTAATCACTTTTCACACACAAGAGCTTATTTTAAAGATAAAATTACAATATAGAGTGGTTAAGTGTTAACATTTGTAATTTTTATTCATTTACTGAGTAACAGTCATGTGAAATTGAAAAAAGTATAGCACTGTAAAATTGAAAATTAAAAATAAATCAAAATACAAATTTAAACTTATTAAAATATTTAATTTATTTACTTTATTTTTTATTAAAATTTATTTACTTATTTACTTATTAAAATTTTGATATTTTCTTTCATATCTTGAAATTAAAAAAAAAATCAAATTGATTCGAATATATTTAATCTATATTTTATGATTCCCAAAAATACAGGTTGATTTATATATATTAGCCCTTTTCCCTCTCCCTGTAAGCTACTTCCACTTTGGTCACTCCCCCAATGACGTAATACGACTTCTCGCCACCGCACCCCGCGTGCAACGATGGACTTTGGAGGTGGCTACATTCGCCTCTTAACTTCAAATTTTAAGATGCCATATCATAGGCTCGAAACCTGGTTTCACTCTGTCATGACATTAAATTACGAGAAAATATATATAGCTCTTGTTTTTTGAATGTCAGATAAATAAACCCATAGAAAAAAAGCATATCAGACAGACAGAGAGATTTTTTTGTGAATTTTGTCTTACATTCACTTGGAACATGTAGAAACGAAAAATGGGTACCAAGAAAAAATTATGTGAAGTGGGAATTTTCACACGTTTCAGGGTTTCGCACGTATTTAGTGAATGATGATTAATTATTTGGGAAGCCAAAACAAATTTTATGTTAAAATATTTTTTTATTAATTTTAATTCGAATGCCTAATACCATTATTTGGGTTTCTAAAAATTTGCAGTATTTTTTTTTTTTATATAGCAAGGTTCATTAATATTTTGAAAATTGCGCCTACGGCTTCCATTGGTTGTTTAAGTCATAAACTCCGCCCCTCTGATTTCGTATACATTCAAACATAGAATTAAATTATAATATCAACACTTCCCACTGGTTATTAAATTTACGCTTTTAAAAATTAAATGCAACATTTGCCAAAATATAACTAGAATTTTGACAAAATAATTTAAACAAAATAAAAATGCAAAAAAAAACAGCAAAAAATAAAAATTGACGGGAGTTGAACAGTAGTTTGCAACTTACGAAGCGAGAACGTTACCACTGATCTACGAACGTTCACTCCTTTACTGTGTTAAATAGCGGATTAAATATTTTACATATTTTAGTTAAAAACACAAAAAATGCGTTATTTTCCGAAAACATAATCTGATCAAAAATTCCTGTTTTACTATTCCGGTTCACACCAATGTACATTACTTAGAATTTTTTCAGATTTTTAGTTTAAACCATCTGGGCTCAGGGTGTGGGACAAAATTTTGCACAATTCTCGCAAAAATCGCGTCAAAATAATTTATTTTGCAAAAATAAAATTTTGATCGTTAATTCAGGTTTCAAGGGCTTTCATTTGATACCATACACAGAATTGTAAAACAATTTTTTTTTTTTTCGATGAGCACATATTGTCTTATATTTTTAGGGGAATATGTTTTTTAGATGTTTTAGTATTTTTCCTATGTGCGGGTCAAAGAGTTGTATAAGCATGTCAAATTTAAACTCTCTAGGTTTAGCCGTTTGGCTACAATTTTTACCGAACAGACAGACAGACAGACAGACGACAAAATGACGGTATAAGGGTTTTACAAAACCCTAAAAAAGAACAGATTTAACCTCCAATTTTATAAAAGGTTGTTAAATGATGCTTGTTGTTACGTTTCACAGATTAGTTCACTGACTGTAGTTTCGGCTCACCGTAAATTAGAGAATTGCCAGATCCGAAACTGCACTCAAAAAAAAAAAAAAAACAGTGAGATATAACAAAAAGGTCTAATTAAACAACCTTTTACAAATATTATTTTTTTTTCTCGTTTATGATCCACCTGACATGCATACTTCTTTTTGGTGTATAGAATTTCGTTTATCAGTGATTCTAAGGATCTTGCTTAATTTTACTTATCACAAGCAAGCCTGTGGCTGCCAGCAATAAATCGTTTGTGCTTGCCGTTGACCGCTCGCAAGTAGATAATAATTAAATTGTTAAAATAATTTGTGTAAAAAATATTTAGACAAATTACGGGCTCTGCTTAGCAACCGGCTATAAGCTGTACGGGCATTTCTGTGTGCGCTAAAAAATAGACGTAATCCTGTCTATATTACTCCTACATGTACACAGATTGAAAATGTGGTTACAAAACTTGAAATCAAGAGATCTAGACTCATCTCGCGCTGGCGCGTCAATGATGATGATGACTTCTCTTTATTTTTCATATGAGAAATATAATTGTAAATATTACCTTTTATTATCACGACAGTAATAGTTTACTGAATTTATACAGTAATAAATGTCCTTAATAACAAAATACGTAAATAATACGCCAATATAATTAAAACCAAGATACAATTTGTAAAAATATATTTTAATGCGCAGTACAACCTAGTGGCTGTGCTTTTCGGATCAGGTATGCGACAGTATTGACTAATATTTCTTCATTTTATTGAGTAACAAAATTATTTAATTTGAAGTGTAATCATTTTCAAAAACGCGTGAAAAAAACAGCACAGGAGGATCCCCCGAATATATTTTATGTATAAAATAATAATCGGCATATATTAAATGTAATTACTAACTTATGATCAAAAAGTCTTTCAGTCTCAGATGGCTTATGTATTATAAATCGCAGATCTTCTTTTGTTAATTGAGTATTCATAATGCACGTGTCATTTGTCGAAAAAAAAGGAGATTTTCTTATATAAAACATAGCCGCCCGAAGAAAGGACATTTCGATCCACATGTTACATTGCAAATACGTATATGAATTATCAACAAGTGTTTTTTCACATATAATATTATTATTATTTATTTAAAATGCACTCTTGAGTGTAAACATACTCCTGAACAGTAGGACTGAATGAGTCGGTTTGAATGTTTTCAACTTTACAAATCATATTATACACTATGATAAAATTGGCAACGTCGCAAGGCCTGACAATGTCGATTGAACAACACTATTTTATACAGGTGATACTGAAAAAGCGGTTCCATATACTGGGTCTAATAATGTTTATTAAACATAGCGAATTTTTTTTCTGAGATTTTCTTACCCCTCTCAGTGTGCCCTGAGAGTTATAACTGGTAGATTCTATATCTGGCATATATACACGCGAAATCCTTTAAATAACGGTAGGTCTTAGGTCGCCTGTTGGATATCATTGGTCTGACCACGTCGGTTGTATCAATATATATATATATATATATATATATATATATATATATATATATATATATATATATATATATACACATATATATATATATATATATATATATATATATATATATATATATATATATATATTAAGTTCACACATATGTTAGGTATTATAACAAATACCACACATTAACAAAATTAAAATTGATGTAAAGTGTAAATTTACACATTTCAGAGTTTCAATCCAAGGATTTAGATGTCTAGGATAGCATTTTTGGGGCAGTTTTATTACTGTAGTCAGATCAAAATCAACAATTTTGTAATAATTTATTTATTTAGTATTAATAGCGCAATGCACCCAATTCAAATAACATTTGTTCTCAGCAGTACGTGGTGGCCAGTATCTTGTAGGCGATAGAACTGTTGAGAGATAAACAGTTGAGTTGAACAGAGAGAACATAAATAGTGATTTCGAACGACGTAAATGGAGCAGAGCTGTGGTGAATTCCGGACAGAACGCAGCAGAACGTTCCGGTAGTTTTTTACAGAGACAGATTTGTAAAATTAATGATTTATCATATAATTTATCATAATACTTCATTATATCATAATTAATGATTTATCATAATATCATGTAAATATAATTTATTTACATTTATTGCACTGCATACACATTATGACTAGTGATGTGCTAGATCACATAATCGCCAGATCCGCTGATACAGATTATTTGTATCCTGATCTGCTGATACAGATACGGATACGGATCATGCATTCAAGTAAAAAAACGAAGGTCCTTGAAGCGATAGTTTGATGTGTCGCGCGATTAGTTAAGTTCAAAATCACTCACTATTTGCCTCGTTAATTTTACTTTAATATATAATGTAGATATACTAGACCAGCGGTTTTCATTCGATGGTTCGTGAACCGCTGGGGATCCACGATGGTGTTCTAGGTGGTTTACATTAAACATTCTGCAATGGCGTCAATTCACCCTATTTGTCATTTATCATGTAATTTTTTATTCTCAAAATCTTTTGTTAAGTTACTTTTACAACTAAATAAGGCCGGGTTAACGCAAAACGTTTATATCACAAAGAATAAGGGGGTTTATGTATGGAACTGATTAAATATATTTATTAAATTTTAAAAGTTTTGCTGTTGCCGGAATACCATATTCTGATTTACTACAATATTTTACACAAGAGTTTCTACAGTGCACCTTGTAGGATTTCAGAGAGGGGGTTCGCGATAGCAAATTTTATGTTGAGAGGAGTTCGCGAGTCAAAAAAGCTTAGGAACCGTTGTACTAGATCATTCAAAAAGCACAAGCAAGTTATGTGGTGCTCGACAAAACAAAAATTTAAACGTTAAAGTAAAATTTAGTCCACCTTGAGTATTTTTAACGCAAGCTTATATGAAAACTAATTCAAATTTATCTATTTATCTATATTATATATGCTTAAGATCCGCCTTCGAAAAACGTATACCGACTCGGTAGATACGGGTATTTATCTTTTGCGGATCGTCCCACTACTAATTATGATATATGAGAACTATAATTATTTAAAACTAGCGTAGTAACTAAGTATTTCTCCGCTAGAAGTAAATTGACTACATACCAGCCCTCAATAAAAAGTTTTTTATGTATAATTTTTTGTTTATTTTATTTTTAACAATTATATAAACAAACATAGAAAATGTAAGCAGTGATGTCTGAGAAAAGCAGTTTGTAAGCAGTGAAATTTAAGAAAGATGGGATTTGGCTGGTTCGGAATAACAGCTTCTTTTTTCTTTTTTTAGTTTCAGCGAACCAATTTTTAAAATTATACTACTAACGTAATATTAATATAGGGAGTTAAACCGAAATAAAACATAGCGAACCGTAACATAAGATGCCAATCAACAGGCAGTATAGAAATATCTGAAACAATTTTTTTTCTACTATATGAAAATTTTGCTTTTGTTTTTCTATGAGTTATGATACGTACGTAATTTTTCCCAATTCTATGATTTTGATATATATATATATATATATATATATATATATATATATATATATATATATATATATATATATATATATATATATATATATATATATATATATATATATATATATATATTTGTTTCACCGCTTATACAGACCCAACTCGCTATACTCTGCAGGCGTTACCAGACCAAAAGTGACAAGCTCAGACCCGGCATCGGGTCTGACAACGTTTTCTATGCTAGAAGTACGAATTAGGCCTCAAACAAACTTTAGCAATGAGTTTCAGGTGGGTCTGGGAAAGCGGTAGAACGTGTTTTTTTATACAAATTTAGTTCACGAAATTTCTGTGAAGATGGTGCGCGTGTCGGGCTTGTATAAAATATTTGTAATCCATACGACTTATACAGACCCGCTATACACTATATACCTTCACAGACCCGAAACTTGGCAACACTGTTTGGGTCTGTCAAGATACATACCGGGTCTGTAAAAGTAATATGGCTATCACATATTATATATACTCACGACACCTACACAATCTTTGTTATTTTAGACTAAAGTAAGCTTTATATTACCTAATGTACAAAAATATTCTAGTCGAAACGGTTACTATTTAAAATTTGAATGGATTAAGGTAAAAAGGTGAAAATATCTGTGTATGTTGCAAGACAAAGAGTAAATAAAATCTAATATATAAGTAAAATTAAAAAAGAACTATCTCACTTCAGGGGAAATGTGTCTTCACTTGTCAATAAACCATTTAATTATGGTTATTAATTTGGAATGCAGGAAATATAGGTCCTTATTAATAAAAATAGTATCACTAATTACTTGTCTATTTATTTATTCATTTTAATCTTTGTGTCAAAAATTTCAAATTACAATTTTTAGAAAATTATCAGATAAGTAATTACTTATCTCTGAGTTCAATAACCGGACAATATGATGTGTTCGTTATTAATTTTAAAACTTTTATTTTATATCGTGACTATTAACTAAGCTCTGATGAAGATTTAAATAAAATCGAAACGTTAGCGAAGTTAATAAATTTGTATTTATTTTCTGACTGGTCCGAATCCCATTACCTTCAACTATAATAAAAATTAAATTATTTTAAATAATTTTTATTTTTCTTTAATATAGTAACACGCAGTGCTATTCTTTTATGTTTGTCATCATTTCGATCCGTTTTCCTTTTTTAGGGTAGATATGACCTCCAAAAAACCCTTATAACGTCACTCATGTGTTTGTCTGTAG
This sequence comes from Liopterus haemorrhoidalis, assembly GCA_963971575.1. Classification (NCBI taxonomy): domain Eukaryota; kingdom Metazoa; phylum Arthropoda; class Insecta; order Coleoptera; family Dytiscidae; genus Liopterus; species Liopterus haemorrhoidalis. The sequence continues at coordinate 77,171,642 of OZ020611.1, read as the reverse complement.
GATAGAAATTGTAGCCAAACGGCTTAAAATAGAAAGTTCAAATTTGACATGCTTATTCAACTCTTTGTCCCACATATAGGAAAAATACTAAGAGTTCAATACATCCCGAGATAAATATAAACAATTATGTATTTAATAAAAAATAAAAAAAATATTTTTTTAAAAATTATGAATGGCATAACAAATGAAACCTTTTAATTTGTGGATCAATAAGCAAAGTTTTATTTTTGAAAAATCTTTTTTTTTTATGGGATATTTGCCAAAAATATGCCAAGAAATTTTTGTCCCCCACTTTATCTCTCAGAGGGGTTGAACTAAAATTCTGAAAAAAATCTCCATAATGAACATTGATGGGAACCCGAATAGTTTTACGGGAATTTTTAATAAGTTTTTTCAATTATTTTTTTAAAATTTATTGTGTGGTGTCAAAAGAAAACCTTTTAGAAGTAAATTAGGGAACGAAAAGTAGTTTTTAAAAATTCGTTTTTTTTTAACACGAATTTAGCCAAAAATGTGCTAAAAAAGATCTTTTCCCGCCCCCTTTTACCCAACGGGGTTAAACTAAAAATCTGTAAATATTATAAGTAATTTACAATGATGTGAACCAGGAACGTACGAGAGGATTTTTTGACCAGCTTGCGTTTTTGAAAATTATTGCAGTATTTGCGTTTTTGACAAAATTAATTATTTTTTTAATTCGTGGCTAAATTATAGATAATAATGTATGGATTGTTTGTATTTATGGCTAAGATAGTGTGCCTTTTTTTGAATTTAAAAATATATATAAAAAAAAAATTAACAGCTGAGGACCGAGTTTTTAACACCACACTATTATACTATTATACGTTGTGATTCAACCTTTTATTTTTAAGGTATCAAAGAGGATTAAATCATTTTTAGTAATGAAATACTTGAAAATAATGAAAAACAAATAACACATTGTTAATAGTGAGAAATACGTTTATGAAATTGAGAAAAATTATGCCATTTATAAATACTGATAAATATAAATAAATGAAGCCTTATATAATATATTTCTTATTAATCTACTGAAGACTTGAAGACAAAGCAAATGTAGAAAAAAATGTTAGGACTTTTAGTAAATTATTTAAATTTAATGGAAGGTTCTAAGGATTTTATCGGGACTATAGCTGTAGCCATATTTCCTCGTAGAAAGTTTTCCCCTTTAATCGAAAGGGGTTAAACTAAAAAAACTGAAACAAATTCTAAGTAATGTACATAGTTCTTAACCGGATACGGTCAAGAGGAATTTTTGAATCAGAATTCGTTTCTGAAAAATATTGCAGTTTTGATGTTTTTGACTAAATTAATTATTTTTTTAATGCATGGCGAAATTATCGCTAATACTGTTATGGTTTTTTTGTATTTATGACTAAGGTAGTGTATATCTTTTTTCAAATTAACAAAAACATTTATAGTAGTGAAATATTTACAAATAAAATAGCACATTCTTAATAGTGATAAACAGTGCCGTAACTATCTTTTTTCTGGTCCTGGGTAAGATTTTATAGTTTGGGCCCCTTAACATATTTTGGGACCCCTAACATATTTTGGGCCCCCTAACTTATTTTGATCCCCATAACATATTTTGGCCACCCGCGCGCATCTTTAGGCACTTGTGCCGCTCTCACTAACAGTTCAACTCTCTGACTGATAAACCATTAATACAATTCTTTCATTTATATGTAAATTGTTAAGATTAAACTTTTGCATCTGTGGATCTTACGTATTTAACTTTTCATCATTGCTGGGTGTTATATATTTATTTGATTACATTCCCGTTTTAGAACAATATTATTTCTGTGATCTGTTTTGTAACGGACAGTGAAAAAAATATTTTATATCACTACAAACAAAATATTTTTTCTGTGAATATATATTTTCATTCAAGAATGTTATTCCGTAATTATTCAATAACAAATGTAATCCGTTTTTCGAAAATATTATGTTAATTTAAATTTTATGGCAGACCATTTTAGGAACCCTATTTTATCAGGGCCCCGGACCTGTGTAATTATTTAAGAACTTTCTTTTGATATCACAATAAAAAAAAATTTAAATAATTACATTTTTCAACGACACAAAAAATCGATATTTTCGAAAAACTTATCAGATAAAAAATTCTTGTTGAACTAATCCGGTTTCCAACAATGTACATAATGGAGATTTTTTCAGATTTTTAGATCAACCTCTCTAGGAGATAAGGTGGGAAACTAACACTTTTTGGCGAAAATCTTTTAAATGATTTTACAAAAATAAAAATGTGTTTGTTTATTCACGGATTAAGAGGTTAAAGCGCTCAAAAGCTCCAAAGACACCCAACTCGGCATACGTTACTATTTAAAAAATCAAAGTTGTCCTTGATATCCAGTACTTCCGGTTTGTTCCGGAAAATTTCAATACTACCATTCGATTCTTTGGGCAGACTCGGGTTATCATAATTTTTTCCCCAAATTACTAAGACATCGTGTTTAAATAAAAAATTGATGTGAAGTGTGAATATTCACACATTTCAGGGTTTCGCAGGTATATAATAAGTGAAGGCGGTATGCTGAGTGTGTAGGACAAATTTTACTTTGTAGTAATCACGGCAAAATGAACGATATTTTTAAAATAATTTATCGTCTGTTAATCATATAATAAGACTGGTTATTAAATTTACGCTCATAAAAATTAAATACAACATTTGTCAAAATATAACTAGAATTTTGACAAAATAATTTCAACATAATAAAAATGCAAAAAAAAACAGGAAAAAATAAAATTCACTCCGTTACTCGAACTCGAAACCCTTCGTTTTCCAGCCAGTTTAAGAGCGCTCTAACGCATGTAGCCATCGCACGCTATGCATGTGAGTGTCTTACATTGGTATAACTTTTGTACTTTGTGAACCAAAAACCACAAAAAATGCGTTATTTTCCAAAAACATAATCTGATCAAAAATTCCTGTTGTACTATTTCGGTTCACACCAATATACATTTCTTAGAATTTTTTTAGATTTTTAGTTTAAACCATCTGGGCTACAGGGTGTGGGACAAAAATTTTTTTGCACAATTTTGGCAAAAATCGCATCAAAATAATTTATTTTGCAAAAATAAAAATTTGATCGTTAATCCACGTACTAAGGGTTTTCATTTGATACCCTACTCAGAATTTAAAAAAAATATTTTTGTTTTCGAAGAGCACATATTTGTTTATATTTTTAGGGGGGTATGTTTTTTAGATGTTTTAGTATTTTTCCTATGTGCGGGTCAAAGAGTTGTATAAGCATGCCAAATTTCAACTCTCTAGGTTTAGCCGTTTGGCTACAATTTTTACCGAACAGACAGACAGACAGACAGACAGACAGACGACAAAATGACGGTATAAGGGTTTTTTGGTCATACCTACAAAACCCTAAAAAGACAGTTGGTCAGTGGTAAATTTAAATATGAAATTCCTTAGTGTAACAGGGTGCTAATAACCTAGATGTTGGAGCACCCATAAATAAAATTACTATTATATATATAAAAAAAAACTATTATGACACGCTCTGTGTTGGTCGTACAGTAAAATGTTTTGAATCATTGTTTTATTATACTACAGTCTGTTCCAAACGGTTAAGCGGAACTAAATGGGATTTTCGTTCTTTAAGGTTGTCACGAGAAGGGACCTTGCTGGGGTTATTTCATTTTTAACGTTGGAATGTCAAAATTTAAAATTACAACAATGAAACCATAGAAACGAATGACATGTCAAAATTAAATTATTTTTTTTTACAAATTTTAATGACAAAAAAATAAATAAATGGGAAATTTGTATTAAGAATGCACAAAATATCAAAATATAAAGAAAATGACATTTTAAAATGATATTAACCTTAACCAAAAAATGTTAATTGTAAGTATGATTTACAAAGCTTAAACAAAACGACCGAAAAGCACGATTTAAGCGATGAAAGTAACTAGATTGCAAAATCTAGTTCCGCTTAACCATTTGAAACAGACTGTATAAGTTTTTATGCCGTACTTGGTAAATGGAAAACGTATCAAGAAATAGAAAAATTAGATTCACTTTCATTCTTGAAAAATAGTTTCGAAGTTGAAGTTAAATAATTTTAAAAATTCGTAAGTGAAAAGAATCATAGGAAGTACACAGACAGTTCTGAGGATGTAGCGGAATGCAAGTAAAAAAATAATTTTATTATTACCACTGCAACCGATCAAAAATGAATTTTTTTAGCCTCATATAAATTTTTAAATACTATTAATTGTTATGGACATTCATTGAATGTCAATAGTAAACATTAGATTAACCGAGAAACCTTATAAATGAACTATTAATCCTAAAATAAAAATTATGTCATATTGAAATATACGTAAATTTTATTACTATCGCTAGACAATCGTCAAATGAAGGTCAACATGAGGATATTTGTTTACAGAAACGATGTAAATACCGACAACACTGTACGGGATTGAGTACGTCGTCAGCATATACAAATTATACACAAATGACCTGATTACGACGTAAACATGTATGGGGTTTAATACCGGTTATCAAATATAGCAAAAATGTTTTTTTCATAATTCGTTACCCCTTGAAGGTTGCTCCAGGAGTGCAAAGTACGCTCTTTCTATTTTTGATACATATACTCCTGAAATCCCATTAGATTCGGTGGGTCTGTGGTTGTCTGTTGCATGTACATGGCTTGACAACGTCGGTCAGATAAATATATATATATATATATATATATATATATATATATATATATATATATTTATATATAATTAAGTTTAAATTATTTTAAAAATTTATTATTATTTTTTTTTTTCATTTGTAATTTGTATTCTAGCGCGAAAGGAACATATTCAAAAATAAAACACTTTAATGTGACACCACATATTGTTTTGTTCCACAGATAGTGGTAATGAAAATAATTTATATCTTTAAAACTATTGGTTTGTGGATCCATGTTGATAAATATGTTTTCACTCATTTTGGTTAGTACTAAATGGTCTTAAAATATCCGACCATTCCTTCAACACCGGTAATCCGGACATCTTTCGGTAACATCGGACTCTTTTACTACACTTATAATCCTAGTGTCCGTCAGTAGGCCTGCGGTATTTCCCGCTTTGAGATCGTATGATTTTGGCATTTGTTTTCCAGGTTTTTGCACCATACTGGACGCGGAGAAAACTTGACATTTTATTAGGTCTCTTAGGACCTAGAACAACTTTATCTTCTTGGCATTTAGTTCAAAGCCGCGCTCTTTACTTGCATCCATTACTCGGTCAACATTTACTTGTATTCCGTCCAGGCTATCTGCAAGCAACACGGTGTCATCGGCGTATCTAATGTTGTTAAGATCTTTTTCGTTGACTTTAATGCCGTGACCGACATCCTCAAGCGCAGCATTCCGAGTAGAATTTGAACAAAAGCGGAGATGAGGTGCAGTCCTGTCTTACTCCTCTGTGACCTAGAAGAGTTTTAAGATTTATTCGTTTATTCGTATCATCGCTTCCTGTTCCCAGTAAGTTGTCAATTACAATGGATGTATTTTTCATACATATCTTTATCTATTAAAACATAGTTCATTCTTCTGCGCTGGAATTTTTCTAAAGCTTTCGTATGATTGACGAATATGTCATATTAATTTATATGTAAGTTTTTTTTAAGGTCGCTTTTAAGGCATAATGTTCAAAGTACCATTATTTTGGAATTATATACAATAGTACATACACATTCATTCATAAAATTCTAGTTTCTTGATGGAAATTTTCATACGTAATACAACTACATATTGAATAGTTGACATGCATGATTTACCATAACAACGTTTGATTATATGTTTAATATCGCCAATATTTTTACTGCGACATTGGCAAAATATTGTTACGCTTGACCAAACAAATATGAGTAATAATGCGGACTAAAAATGTTTATTGAATAGTTCGAGAGCAATAAATATAAATAAATAAGATAAAACGTGTACTTTCATACAGCTGTACATGAATGTTATCTTAGAATTTTTGAAAGAAATTAAACGATATTTGTTCTATTTTGTTTCGATTTATTATTTTTAGATATAAGTTGTCACAGTATCTTTATGTATAGGTATTACAAACAAAATGATTTTATCACATTATTTAACTTCTCTAATTTTATAAAAAAAAACGTGTATTAATAATTTATAGGCATTTGAATTTAGCGCGTTGTCGTGTTAATAATTTTCGTCCCTGGCTGTTTGTATCTCAGCTGTACATGACGTATTTAATCATAAACCTAGTTCCGGAAATTATTTCACGTTGACAGTCGTCTGACATTGACAAATTCTAGTGTATTTATTATCAGAAAATGATCATTTTATTACATTTGTGCATTAATTCATTGGTATGCAAAAAATTGCCATATAAACAATAGTAAACCTATCTTATTAATTTCTTTGTCCGTTACTCATTAATTTACCTTTTAGTTTTCCGATAAACGCTACTAGTAAGTACTGTGAGGGCGTTTCTAGTATCGGTCGAAACGTCATGGTTGGCTAATTGAAATTAAATATTTTCATTTGTACTTCCTGGTACTTACTTTCCACATAGTGGGTTTCTCAACTTGCGAGCGGATAAAGTCTGAAACCCTAAAAAGGTCCGCTAGTTTGTTGCTATGATTCTTTATGACAGGAATAAGAGTTTTTTAATCAAAATCCGCATTTTAGTTTACTCACGACTCCCCTCTCTTACAATATTTCCCCAGCCCTTTTCTTAAAACTAATAATTTGATAACAGAACTCCTTTTTTTGTCGTTGTAAAAATAATCAAGTCTCCAATTAAATACAAAAACGTTTTAACTTATCTTGAAGACTCATATTTTAACTCCCAAAAATTCATAAACCGAAATATCCACTGGTGTTAAACCACAACAATGCAAAGTACAGGCTATATTAGAGTTTCCTCAGCCCTCTACAGTACAACAACTCCGCCGATTTCTCGGCATGATAAATTTTTATCGTAGGTTTGTACACCGGGCGGCACAAATTCAAGCTCCACTTCACAAATTTTTAGGAGGCCGGAACATTAAGGGGAAAACACCTGTAGATTGGACACCAGCTGCATTGGAAGCATTTGTAAATTGCAAAAATGCTCTAGCACATGCTACACTGCTAGCACATCCTGACCTAAGCCTTCCCCTCGCTATTTTTACCGATGCCTCAAATACGTGCATCGGAGCGACGCTACAACAATGGACGACTGACGGATGGCAACCGTTGTCATTTTTCTCCAAGAAATTTACTCCAGCTCAACGTAAATACAGCGCATTTGATCGTGAGCTCTTGGCCATGTACCGCGCAGTCAAGTACTTCAGGATATGGTTGAAAAACGTCAGTTCGCGATTTACACGGATCATAAGCCTCTGACATTCGCGTTCCAGCAAAAATCAGATAAGTGCTCACCAAGACAGTTTCGTCATTTAGACTACATTGGCCAGTTTACAACGGACATTCGACACGTCTCAGGCAAAGACAATGTTGTAGCCGACGCTCTCTCACGAATTGATACGATATCAACAGCCACCGACTATGAAGTGCTAGGTTTGAACATGTACACCTAGATCTCATAGGTCCACTACCAAGTTCTGAAGGTCAGAAATATTGCCTCACAGCTATCGACAGATACACGAGATGGCTGGAAGCTTTCCCCCTAGCAAATCAAGAAGCCACTACTGTAGCTCGTGCATTTTATGAAGGATGGATACGTAGATTTGGAGCGCCAATAAGAGTGACAACAGACCAAGGTCGCCAACTTGAGTCTCGTCTGTTTAAATCATTATGTAATTTAACTGGTACGACCCACTACAGAACTACGGCATATCATCCTCAAGCCAATGGAATGGTCGAGCGTTTTCACCGACAGTTGAAGGCAGCCATCAAATGTCACGAAACAGAACGATGGACGGAGATAATTTCTGTAGTCCTGCTTGGTATTCGCGCTGCGTGGCGAGAAGACCTTGTATCAACAGCAGCAGAACTTGTATATGGAAAGTCTCTGCGTCTCCCAGGAGAATTTCTTTCCTCTCGCGGCAAGCAAGAAGCCCAAGAGACCATCACAAGTGAAAGGTTAGTCGTAGACTTTATATCCAAAAACTGCGACTTTGTCAAGCAAGTAGGCACGGTGAGAAGAAAACATTCATATTTAAAGATCTCACTACTGCGAAGCATGTTTTCGTTCGCCACAACGCTTTGGCCGGCCCTCTCCGTAGTGCATACGACGGTCCATTCAGGGTTATTAAGCGAGACTCTAAAACATTTGTCGTACGGATTCATGACAAAGACGTCAGGGTCGCTATTGATAGAGTGAAGCCTGCATACATTCTGCAGGATGACAACAGCCAGCGGCCTGTAGAAAACCCAGTTCTTCAGACAAACCACGAAGCTGCCGATCAAGATATGATCCCCACTCCCTATTATACAAGATCTGGTAGAAAAATTAAATTTCAAAATTTGTTTCAAGCTGCTCTTTCCTAAACATTATTATATATATATATTTTTTAAATTTTGTCCATAACAGTATATTTTACATAATATTTATTTATTTATGACATGTTACAGGTAAATTATTCATGTTTGTAAATTTGTGATTTTCAAACACTGGCAAGGGGGTGTGTAGTGTGCCATGAAAAACAAAAAAAGAAATTCAATACATTTTGACAGTTAATTATTGTTCTGACAGTTTTAAATAAAATAGATTTCTAATAAGTGTTTTATCTTTGATTTCAACACATTCACACGCTTATACACCAAAGCTATAATGGAAAAAAGTGAATTGCGGGTGTTGATAAAGCACTACTTTTTGCGTGATCTAAAATCCTATTATGGAAACTGAAGCAAACTAAAAGTTAATATAGGAACTCTGCTTTGTCCCATGGAATGGTTCACAAGTGGTTCATTGTAATTCTTAGGGATCTTTCGAGCATGTATGATGCTAAGCGCTCTATGCATCTGAATGACGAGCCAACTGAAGAGTCAATAACATTCATGATATCGCGTTGGACGTCCGCTGAGTGAAGATACGCGAAATAGCCAAGATGGTAAACATCCTAGACGAATATGTTTCATATCCACCACGAACATTTCACAGTGGATCAAAAACGGAATCGCGCAACCACATGTACAAGTGCAATTCAAGTGAATTTTGGCGGCATTTCATAATCGTTGAAACAAATTATATGTTTCAGTTCAAAGTTACTGACTCGTATACCCCTGGTATTACAAGAGGTAATATTCACGTTAAATTTCTATGAAATATAGATACATGAATCTAGACACTTATCAAAATCCCATGATATTAAACTAAAATGTGAAAGACAAATATAAATCTGTTCATTCGTATTCTGACATTATTATATAACTTGTAGAACTATGAATTGCTATATTTACTCTTGGTGATTAATTAAGTTACTAACTGGCAAACGTGACTTGCTCAGTTCAAATTTGGACTAACAATGTTTCTGGAATTCCTCTTTGGTATATATTTTATATTACAATAATTTAAACGTTCGTTTATTACAATATCGTTTTTGATAAAGGTAGAGATTGAGAAAAACGTTTAAAGAGTAGTAAATATAACACAAGAACAAGAATAGTTTATTTCCAACGATTTGACTACAAATCCAGCATTAAAAATCAGCCACCACAGGACCGACCGCCATCATAAAGTACTTTTATGAAATACATTCTAGCAGCAGAGTAGAAATAATTTGGCCTAATATTTTCTAACAGAGATATTATTTATCATGACCATGGAAACGTTACATATAAGTATAAAAAAATTGAGACTTCCGAAAAATTTTACAAAAATTATTCTAAATTTTTCGTTTTATCAAAAAACGTCTAAAATAAAAATTATTAATTATTGATTTTATAGCAACTTTTGTTCAATAAATTTTTTCGAAATATTTTTCTGTTGTGAAATATTCACAAAAATCTTAAAATTGACACGAGTAAATTCCCATTTTTAGTCAACCGATTTTTACCAAAAGTTGATCAATTTGTGCCATTGATGACAGAAGCTTAAATATGAAGTTACATAAAAATCCTTTCAGCCGAATTTGCTCTGCACGTGTACACACACGGACAGACGGACAGACAGACGGACAGACAGACAGACGGACGGACAGACAGACCGACAGGCATCTTGCTAAAAATAGTCAAAACGTTATGTAGGGACCTCAATTCGTGGAGATCCATCGAAATCTCAAAATGTTAAAATCGGTATGATCACAATACCTCTCTTATATATGTTCGCGGTCGGTAAAAAACTATCGGTTTTAATATTTAAATAATAATACCTTCTACTACGATCATAGTTCCTTGAGCAAAGTGATGCAAAATGATGCACAATTAAATTGTTAAGAGTATTTGAAACTACCCTATTTAGTTTAGATAGGGTGCTCATTAGGGCGGCTTATCTTTTACGAACATAGATTTTCTTTGGTTTCACATCCTGACCCGACCCTAAGGGTTGGGTCACACTAGACTACACACACTTTCGGTCGCGTAATTTCAGTAGCGTCAAGCCCCTGCATGTACTATAGAGAGGCCATAAACTAGGACATACCTGACAGAAAATACGTCAGTACATCGGTCGTAATTTTTATTACGTCGATGACCAGCGTTTGTTTGGTTTAAGATTAATGGATTGTGTATTGATTGAGGTTTCCAGAATGATATATTTTTATATTTACAATCTGTTTTAAGCCATGGAACTGTATTGTAGAAAATTCAATAGACTGGCTGAACATTTTTAAAATTCAAAAACGAGTCACAAGAATTATGGCCCGGGTCAAGCAATTAGATAATTGAAGGGAAAAAAAAATCAACATTTTGAGAGTCCTATCGTTATATATCCTAAATTTGTGTTAAAGACAAGAAAAATATAAAAGAATTAATGTGAACTGTGAATTTTTACACATTTTGGGATTATGTAGGTATATAACAATTGACAAGAAATTGTGGGTACATATTAAAATTTATAAAATTTCTTAGCACTTGAGAAAATTAGTAACGTGCTTCTAGCTAGAGACTTGCAAGCATACCTAATCACGAGATACGCATGCATCAAGAGAGTAGGCTAATTTTCCAGTTAATCAATTAAATATTGTTAGTATGGTGTAAAAAAATCGATTACCTTCGAAAAAATTAATCAGATTAAAAATTCCTGATGTACTTTTCCGGTTAAATTAATGTGCATTATTAATATGTTTTTCAGATTTATATTTTAATATGTCTAAACAAAACTGCATCAGAAGCGTCTCCAAGTATTTGATCATCAATAGGTGGAATTTCATCTATGAATAACATTTCCATGTTTTGTAAAACGGAACATGCAATTATTACTGGACGACACATGTCAGTTTTTAATTCTACTCAAGCCAAATTGTTTATTAGCAGATAAATATAACGAAAGTAACTGATTAAATTGATGATGACAAGAATAATAAGAGACATTTTATTCCTTTGACTAAATGATAAAGCATTGAGTATGAAGCAGCGACAGTCACTGAGCTTGTTGGGTACTGTAGACAATCTGTAATGAAATAAATTGATAGATAGTTGAATTGAGATTTGATAGCTTGTTGAGTACCGTAAGACACATTGTATAATGCTGATGATATGGCACGTGTTAGCCGTAATGAGTTGTTTGACTCTGAATTGTCAGGGACCTCAAGGAATTCAGAAGAACTCTGGATAGTCAGGAACCTCAAGGAGTTGTGTTTGCTTTGTTTGGCTCTGGATGGTCAGGGACCTCAAAGAGTTGTGTTTGTTTTGTTTGGCTCTGTATGGTGAGGGACCTCAAGGAGTTCGGAAAATCTCTGGATGATCAGGGACCTTATGGAGTTGTTTTTGTTTTGTTTGGCTCTGGATGGTTAGGGACCTTAAATAGACGTAGGACCTAAAATGGTCTTGTTTGTCCTTTTGTCTCTGGTTGGCTAGGGACCTCAATGAGCTCTATTTGTTTTATTTGACTCTGAATGTTCAGGGACCTCAAAGCGTTCGGTGAAACTCTGGATGGTCAGGCACCTCAAGGAGGTGGATAAAACTAACATTATGTTTTAATTTCTTCTGTTTTATTTTGCAGTTATTAAGTTCAGAAGATGCCGCGAGGACGTAACAGGAGCAGGACGGCCGCTTTATGATAGCAAGTTTTTTTATTTTGCAGTTAAAATTTGTAGATGCCGCGAGGTCGCGACAAGATCAGGACGGCCATGCTAGGATCAGGACTAGTTCTTCGACGTCCTTTGTAATATGTTACGTTAGTAACTATAATGTTATAACATTTGTATATGTGACAGATTGTAAATTGACGTTGTAATAAATGCTTATTTGTGCTTGGACTTGTGTGTTACAATTGATATTATTACAAACGATATAAAGCGTTTAAATGAATATTCGTTCAACCTGAAATAAAATATAGCAATATTTGAATGTTGTCCTATATATATGATACTGGTTCTTAACCTATTTATTAGTCAGCGTCGAAGTACGCTTTTTGACGTCTGTGAATCACTAAGAATTACTTGCGCAAAGTATCTGTGTCTATCGAAAATCGAATTTATTTCATCTATGGTAATCAAGTTTTATTTCTACCTTGCGTTATTTCAACACACTAAATGTTTTTTAATCCAAAAACACTGATATCCGATGTATTTCCGATTAAATAATTAGATAAAGTTACTTGTTTTGTACAGTTCAAGAGTACTTGAGCTGAAGAGTGTATTGTTAGTAGTAAGAGTAAGTTTTGTGGCTCCAAGGTAATACGGTTGCCTGCGGAGCTCAGAGATGAAGGATTAAACCTCGGACATCATTTGAATCAAAATATTCATCTTGCGATTCTGTGTAGTCAACACAGGAATCGACACATCCTTAGGAATTTACTACTTGAAATAAGATCCTGATTATAGAAGAATAATGAAACCAATCGAAATATCTCGTTGATTACTTGGCTATTACAGGTAGTGCCGTAGGTCTCGAAACTGATATCTAACCTTCTTGTCCCTTATGCGCCACATATTTCAAATTCTAGCGCAACCTATTATTATTATTATTATTATAATTTTGAAAACATATCGCTCATTTACGATAACTCAAAACACAACTGTGTCACAACTAGGGAATGCAATCACGGAATCTGGAATCCCGGGATACCGGGATCCCGGCTGATTTTTTGTCTCGAAAATCCCGGGATTTAAAAAGCTGAATCCAGGGAATTTCGGGATTATAAAATAAAATTGAAATAATTAACTTATTTTGTAAATATTAATCAGTTTTTTCAGCCTCCGGCCATCAATAGTTAAATTAAGTTGTGTTCTGTTTGAGTTCTTAAGTTTCAAAAAATTAAACTACATATGAATTTTGAAAGTTTATCTCTACATTAAAATATACTATAAGAATACAATAACTTATATCCAGTAACTTGATGATTACTAAATATAATTAAGAACATAAGATAATTAAAACACAATAAGGTAGGTATATATTTTTTAATAGGGTCCCAACACCTAGATAGGCGTATATGGGGCAGAGAAGGTAAGTTCTCCGTTTCTAGACCGCCGGCCATTGATATGAAAGACACGTGGTATATATTTTGTATCATTTAAAAATATTTACATCTACCAATTAACCAAACTACCTATTTTATAATTAAACCAGTGGCGAAGAAAGACCTCCGCTAGACTTGCCCTCCCATAAAAAAATAATAGTTAAAAAAATATTTAATTTTTTTTTTTTTTTAATTTAAAAAGTTTTAGGTAAATCTTCAAAAATACATTAAATTATGTTCTATACAAATTTTTGTCCAAGGCTTGGTTTACTAGTTACGAATTTTTTAAAATTTTAAAGTTTAATAACTTCCGTTTCCGGTTTCGGATTTTCATAAAAAACAATAAGGTTCTTTCCATTTAATAGGACAATTTTTTAGTATCAGAACGAATTCTCTAAGTTGAACCGTTCTTGAGTTATCGTGTATACACACAGACACACACACACACACAGACACACACACATACAGACGGCACTTCGAAAATAGGTTTTTTGGAGTCCCTGGACCATTAAACGTGGTCATCAGTCAAAATCTCGACACCGAAAATTTTCGCGATTACAATACTTGCTCCTTATATATTAAAGTCGGGCAAGAAAAAACATGAACAACAAAAAATAATTACTGAAATATTTAAATATTTTATAGAATATTTCATATTCATTTTTGACAAAGTATGTACACGTATACTACATTAGTTTTCATTTTTAAGCAAATACTCGTAAATCACAGAATATATATAATTTCGGGATCCCGGGATGAAATATATTTAATCCCGGAATCCCGGGATCGTAAAACTTGCCTCGAATTGCAATTCCTAGTTACAACCCAAAATTTTGGCATTATTGAGTTTTTAGTATAGCAAAAATGGCTTCGAGGTGCATTTTTAACTAGTATAGTGTCGTAACTTAGCTTAAAAAGGTCTCCGCTAAAGGTCTAATTGTGTATAGTGTCTTTGTTTCACTCATAGAAGTTATAGTCAGGGCAGACGTACTGCACGAGCGACCGAATCAATCGCCCAAAGACCAGTGCTCGCACAATACACTATTCGCGACTCCAAATAACAGTGAGACATCTGGTGGCGGCTTGGTAAATTAAACAGAAGCGTATATTTGTGTAATATTTGTTGTGTGTTCTGCTTCAGTTTATATGAATTAAGACGTATTTTTAAATATAGTGACTTAAATACAGTGCTTTTTTGCCGAAATATTGTTTGAACAGATAAATATTAAGAAAAAACTTCTGACATATACGCTTCTCGTCGGCCATCAACTGTTGTACGCAGCTCCGCCAACGTTAGTTTGAGTCGCGAATACAAAATAGTTAAGAACAGTCAGTGCTCATTTGTACAAGACCTCGCAAAGATTGTAGCTAGTTCTTGTTATACCTCTTCTAAACCTTTAAAAGAATATTTGGAAAATTAAAAAATTTTGAGTTGTAACACTGTTGTCGCAATGAGCAACATTTTAAGCACTAACCGGCTTTTTTCTGTGTATGATTATATAAAAAATTTAGTTTTATGAGTAGCAATTTAATTTTGAAACTAACACTTGCACATCGCTGGTTTTAAATTACCTCGACATAATTAAAAACTGGTGCATGTACTCGTATCATAACCGTAAACAATTACCAAATAATTAAAAATTTGTGAAAATTCACACAAAGCGTAGAAATATCATAAATTGTCGAGTATTTTTACTGACGATAAAAAGATTTTTTGACATTGACAACTCGAAATAGATCTATTGATTTGCATTAGAATCATTCTCGGTTATGTTTCAACAATGAATTTTTTCTACTACAAACGCTTTTTTGTCTAAATTTTTTTTTTATTAGTTGTGTAACTATTATTTGTTCTTCTTCTTGTCCTTTGCCCACAACAGATTTGCTGTTTTCAGGTACCTTCGGCCACTATCTTCCCAGTCTCTTTTAGTCTTTTTAAAGCATAAACCCTAACTCAATGAAAAATCGGGAAAGAAACAGAAAGGACTGGAAAAAACCTTACAAACACTCAAGACAGGTCCCACGACAAGATTAGTTTAGTTTATGCACACACCTTGACACCTTCTGGTATTAGAAGTTTTTGATTATGTATGTATGTATTACTTTAGTGTAAAATAATTTCTATTTATAATCATCAGCAATAAAAACAAAAATGTTTGCAGTGCTTATTATTTCAATATTACTTTCCAATTTTAAGGAAATTCCAAGTTACTAGCTAGTAATTATACTTTTAAAATAGTATTTATTGAGAAGGTTAGAAGAAATTTCACCATAAATTATATTGTCATATATTTATTACCCAATTGTTTTATTACGCAATTATTCATAAATAACACTTATATGATGCTTAAGAGAATAGATATAAATTTCTGAGGCAATGTATCCACGATCAGTTCTTTCATAGACTATAACTGCATAAGTAATAATAGGTACTCTTCTGTAATTCAACATCATACTAATAATTTATTCTTTTAAATGTTACCACAATATTAATCAGAAAATATCAGTTAAATGCAGAGTGACTCAACCTATCCTAACCTAAAAAATCAGTTTTCCGGTTTTATAAGTGTAAGCAATAAACTATACTACGAGGGCGGAATGAAAAGCTGTGCGTAATACTAGTCATAGACGCGCTGGTAAAATTTGATATGTGAGGTTATGATCTGTCATATGTCAGTATATTGTCTGTAAAGTTTTATTCTGTTCTAACATTTAGTTTGGTTTTACCACTTGCAAGAAGCAGTTATCGGTTTTTTTAAGAAATGGAAAATTATGAATATTGTGTTGTCATTAAGCATCTTTTAAAAAAGAGTTGTTCTCGAAGGAAATCCACGACTATATGGTTAATATATTGTGTAAGGTTTCTCCATCGTATGTTACCATTTTCTGCTAAGTGAATGAGTTCAAGAGAGGAGGAATCAATGTCAAGGATGATCGCCGTAGCGTAAGTCCGAAAAGAACCACAACACCGATAATTGTTGACAAAATTCACTATGCCGTTTTAATTAACAAACGACTAAAGTTGTCAGAAGTAGCAGAGATAGTTGACCTATCAAAGGAACGCATATATTTTATTTTAACCGAAGAATTGGATATCTGTAAGCTATCCGCAAGATGATCTCTGCGGAGAACAAACTCATTCTATAGCAACTTTCTCAGACTGGTTTAGACAGGTTTAAGGAAAATCCGGTGATTTTTTTTGTTTCTTCGTGACCATGGATTAAACCTGAGTCCATTGTTATATGCTAGAAACCAAGGAACAGTCCGAACAGTGGATTCATCGTAGTATCCCGACTCTAAAGAAGACGAAAGTGATGCCATCAACCGGAAAGATCATGGAATCCATTTTTTAGGACGTGAAAAGGATATTATACATAAGGTAGATTGTCTTCCAAAGGACCAAACAATTAACAGACGATACTATGCTGAGCTTATTGACAGTTTGTTGAATGAAATTCGAAAAAACAAATAATGGTTTCATTTAATAGAGAATCTTCTACCACCATGCAATGCACCTGCAAATTTCAGCGGTATTGCAACTCGAAAATTGGAAAAATTATTATTGAAACATTATCTACCGGCACCCTCCGCTTCTTAATAATATTATAAAATTAAATTAAATTAAAGGGTCATTCCATATCAAGTGATCTAGTGGTCCCCACATGTCCCCAACGAACATTGGTAAAGTTTTACGTTCATGCATGCAATACTTGCTGAGATTTAGTAATTTGTTTGACCCCATACCGCAGCCTTCTATGGTGTGACTCCGAGATTTCGGCAACTTTGAGACGCACTATCTCTGGCAATATTTTGTTGAGAGAAACAAAACTTTGCCATCTTGTACAACTTTTTGCGCTCTATTAAACAAAATAATAAACAAATCTTCATGAGCGTTCTCCGTGAAGAAAACTTGAAGCAAACTTGGCAAAAAAAATTTGCAACTCGAAAATATTTTAAAGTTTGGCTTTTTATACCTCTGAAAGTAAAGGTACGATAAACGTGAAATTTTGCACATAATAACTTATCAATACAAGGTTAACGAATATAAAATTTCACACTCCTAATATTTTTCTTTAGTTCAGGAATTGAGTGTACAGTTGATGATTTTTGTGAAAATGCTAAAAACAGGGTATATTTAGCCCACTTTTACAATAAATATGCCATATGCAACAAATATGCCTTCTGGAAACTGTTTTAAATTATTTTCATTAGAAAGAGCATGTTTTAAACCCCCTAAAAAAGTAGGATTGGTTTTTCATCCCTGGTATATAAGGCCTTAGAAATAGGGACAAAGTTGAGAACGTTTCTATCACATGCTGCTATCGCAATATCGCATGCATTCCATTATTTTTCATCTTGTTTGTTTTATACAGGCATTATAAGTACCTAAATTGCGTTAATCCATGGTGACATTGTCACTACCAGTTCAAAAACTTGAACCAGTAACTCCATAGCCATAAGGTTCACGCCCGATAGCCGTGCAATACCAGCCACGGGTGGGTTTCTTGGTTGAGGATCCCAAGCCTCTAGTTTGGTTTCTTCGTTAAGGTTCCAAAGCCTTGTGTGAGGTTCTAAGGTTCCAAATGATTGGGCAGCTTATTCTAGGTTCCTAAGCCTGAAGTGGGTATCGTACATGGTTCCCAAGCCGAAGTCCATGATGTTTGTATGAATTGCCAAATTCGATTGCTTATTTATTATTGAATTTATTAACCACTTTCTTCAGTGTCACTTCTTGGAATTGATACTGTCAATTACTTGGTGACATAACTGATGGTGCTGGAAGGCCATCAGTAAGATTTGTTTATTATTTTGTTTAATAGAGCGCAAAAAGTTGTACAAGATGGCAAAGTTTTGTTTCTCTCAACAAAATATTGCCAGAGATACTGCGTCTCAAAGTTGCCGAAATCTCGGAGTCATACCATAGAAGGCTGCGGTATGGGATCAAACAAATTACTAAATCTCAGCAAGTATTGCATGGATGAACGTAAAACTTTACCAATGTTCGTTGGGGACATGTGTGAATGTCCATACAAAATTTCATCGAAATCCGTGATGGTCGAGCAGGGCACTTCTCTGAAATCAAACCACTGGACATGGAATGACCCTAAATTAATATTAACTATAAAATTAATAAATCAAATTAAATTAAATTTAAAAAAATAAAAAACAGTTTAATTTGCACAACGTTCTATCCTCTCTCGTGCCACTCAAGTGTCTATCTGTCTGTATCGTAGTTATTGTGATTACAAGTTAGTAGCAGGTGACTATAGGTCCAGATCTAGAGAGATAAATTTAGCATACACAAATATTTGACCCGCATATTTTTGTAAAGTTTGAAAGTTATCAAATAAAGGCGCTTGATGCGCGTATTAACGGGAAAAAAAATATTTAAAAAAATTTTTCTAGCCTATTTTTTTTTTTTTTTTTTTTCAAATATTTGTCATATATTTATTTTCCTTTCCAGATACCCAGAAACGCTGGATTATAAGTCTGAAAAAAATAAATAAATCAGAGTAACGCAAGTATTAAATCGGAGTATTGAAATATGTTGATTAGATTATTGTTCTTTATCAAATTTTTTGTATTGTTCAAAAATGTATTGTTTTTTAATTAATGTAGACTACCTAAGGAAAGCTTTTGAAGCGTAGATTAAGAAACAAAATTAATTTTGAAGTCCTTTCTATTTCAGTACAATTTTATTCAAAAATATTTTCAAGAATTATTTTCTCTCATAGTGGTTCTACCTCTAAAAAAGAAATTTATGTTTATTGTATATAACTGTGAAAAAAGTTCACTCGAAGTTTTTTATGTAATAAGTTCTGTTATGTTCAGAAAGATTTTTTATTTAAAAAGAAAAAAAAAATGTAATTCAGACGTACCTCGAATAATAACTACGTTAGGTTAGGAGACAATTTGTTACAGCTGCTCCCTTTACATTATACTTTACATATTTTTTTTTTTTTGTTGTTATTTCCGGACAAATAAAATTTTATTTTATGTATCATATGTATAAATAAGTAAAAAAAGGCTGTTCTTCGAATAATGCTTTTTAAGTTTATGGTTCATGGCTAGAACCAAAATGTTCATTATTACAAAGAACGCCCTTATTATCTTAGATTATAGGATGAAAATGACTGTCAAAAAATTCTTGAATTTAAAGAGATTACAACAAAACATGTTTACCCATACCAAACTCTGAATTGTGTGATAATTTACACTGCACATCAATCTTTTCATTGTGAAGCCTTCCTCTTAATTGTATAATTTTTTCCACAGTTTAAATTGATCATTATCCGGTTGATAAAATTTATCCAATAACATATATCCATCTGAAATCTGAAGGAAAGTCGCAGCTGAAGTGGAAATAATATAACAGCTACATGACCCAAGACACCCTATGCACAGACATTAAAAATTAGACAGATCTAGACAAAGCTTTATAAGAAAAACTCCTGAGATTGAAACTTTCTAGCCTCCGCCGAGTAGAACAATAGAATTCACCGAATTCAACTAACACAGTAACTGCATTGAACCATTTACAAATGTTGATAAATTATTTACAGATTTTGTTTCAGAGCAATGTCTGCAGCATACCACCAAAAAATCGAGTAGCATATCGTGATGGTAATCTTGTAGCGTTATTATTGTATGAAAAAAAAACGAAAAGAAATTATCCTGGAGATCCAGATTGAACCCAAGGAAGAACATCCTCCGGGACACCATCTACCAAACAAGATAAGGAAATCTCTTAATAAGATGAGAACTGGTTATTTGTATATACTAAACTTATCTCAGAAAATGGGACATACTTCGGGAGAAGAATGTGTCTTGCGAGTGTGGACAGTGGGACAACTGGAGTACAAGACAATTGGAGTACAGGCCAATTACCACAGACTCATCTGTTCAAACATGAGGGAGCCTTGTACTATGGAAGATCTAATTTCTTTTAACTATCAAACGATAAATACCGTAACTTTCTGGCAAAAGGTGTCGTGACGTTCTGGACACGAAAAATAAGTAAAAAAGGAAGGGGTGGTGCAAAATATTAAGTCGTATTTTTTAAAATGTTTAGTAATTTATTAAATAAACTTTCATAAATACAGAACACCATTTAAATACAAATTGAAGGCCTCTGCGATCATTAGCAAATTGGAAATTGGCATTAACGACCTTTCCTATAAAATCTACTCTATTATTAGTAATTTTTTCCCTGTACACACTTAAGATAATCAAACCGGATAAAGGACCATCCGTCATACTTGTAATAATAATTGAAATGATATTCCAATGGTCCGGGCCAGACTCGATTTGCCTGCACACTTTGTTTATGTAGTAAGCCAAAATCAATTATCAGTAATTGGGCTCCTTTGTGGCGTTTCTATTTGTAGCCTTTGCGTGGAAAATGGGCACGTCACGTAAACATATCTTATATATTATATTACAAAAAAAAATCAGTTTCTATCTACTCACAGTTTTTTACTGTCATCGGGCCCACAATTATTGATTTTCCGGAGGTGGGGCAGAATTATTGTCTTTTCGGGCATAGAATTATTGAATTACCGGGACTCGAACCCTCTCTCGGCGCCTCTGCTTATCCTTTCTGAGGCTCGAGGTGCTCCAGGGTTGCCAGGACTCTTAATGCAAACTTGAAACGAATAAATACACATAAACTAAGATTTCTTTAACATTTAGGAGCAAATATAAAATAGACATAATAAAAATGGTAATAATATAAAACAGACATAATAAAAATGGTAATAATATTAAATAGACAAATATATTTTTAAAAATGTGATCAAAAAAGCATAAGGATTTGGAATAAAAAAGTGGAATTTTACCGTTTACTGTGGGCGTCCATAAGCACAATAAAAATATCATTTCGTTTGTTGTAAGTTATTGCCTTAATCCAATGTATGACAGTAAAACGTGAACAAAAACGACGATGATATGAAAAAAGGATCAAAGGGAAAACTACTATTAAACATAAATACTAACATTCAAAAACTAAACCTTGAATATTTACATGAAAATTTGTACATTTACAATAACCACCAATACAATTTAATTAAATCGGATTTATTAGTAATTGCAAATACAAATAATCTGAAAACATTCATTAATATTAGTCATGCTCGTGAACGTAAAATAAAAGGATCTAACCAAGAATAATTTGTAAAAAAATGCAATTCCCATATTTCACTGCAAAACACAATCAGTAAATCTCAACAAACAATAGCACAAACTCAAATAAATACAATGACACTGACATTCATAGTTGTCTTCTTCACGTAACATCAAGTGCAACAAATATTACAACATTTGTCAAGGTTGCTTTTACTTTTCCTGTCAGAAAGATGCCACAACAATCAAACAAACAAATAAACAACATCACTGTAAACTAATATAATCTTAATTAATGATCTGGTTGAGTGTAATTGTAGGAAATTCAGACGGTATGTCACGGATTGCGTTGTGTTTTGCTTCGCGAAATCTAAGGAGGGATAAGGCTCTAGAAAGCAACAGTAATTTAACTATTGCACTCACAGCAATCCCACTAACATATATAAATAGGGAGACGGTACTATGTTGGTATAACAGTTGTCGTTCATACAACCATTCACACGTACGACAATGAAGTTTCAAGTAAGTTCTAACATCTAACATTATTATATAACTCAAGTTTATTACGCAACAGGGGTTGCTACGGACATGTTAATTACCTACAATTACATAACGGTGCAAAATATTGGAAATTACGTAAATGTGTAGAATTATTTTAAAATTAAATTAATACCATTTCTTCCAATTCATGAAATATTGATGTGAAACGTGAATTTTCACACATCAGGATCACGTAGCTATTTAACGTGATAAAGTGATGGGAACCTACAATGGGGTTGAATACTCTAACCGCGTCAAAATAACACACATTTATGAGGATCAAGTTTCATCTGATAATATAAATATTAAAAGATTTAGTCATATACAGGTGTAGCACAAAATGTGATATTTTTACCTCTGTTATATTGGTAACTACTCCCTATATACGAGCCTCGTGTCACATGAGTTCGCCCGTCCTATTTTTTTAATTGAAATTTCAATACAATGTTAAATAAAAATTAGAACACAAGTTATATGGATGTTATACAATATTTTTTAAAAACTACAAGGAATATGGAACATTTTTACATAATTTCAAATTTAAGAAAAATGTACAAAGTATAAATATGCTTGGGCATAACTTTTTTAGACGAATCATATAAGTTCGGCCAGTTCCAAAAAATAAAATTTACCACTGGGTAACGTCACCCCGACTTTTCAAAACTGCTTCTATACGTCGTGACATAGTATCCACAATTCTTTGAGTCTTCTGCAGAAAAGGACTGTCAAATTTATTTAAATCTCTCTCCTGAATAGTCCGTCCTTGCAGGACAATTCGCCCTTTTTTCATTTTATTTCACAATGTTTCGATCGGGGATGGATCTGAGCTACTTGAAGTCCACTTTAACAACGAAATATTATTTTCTACCATCCAATATTTCAAGAGATTGAACAGTTTATAAGAAGTACGGACGAATTCGTACGACGCGGGGTCGTACATTCGGAGAAGTTTAATTACTTTAAAATAGTATGAGCATTTTTGCGCAAAGAAAATCAAATTCCTCATGTTAAATATCTGTAGACCACATTTCGTGTTAAATCCTGTAATAAAAAATTGATATTTTTGAAAAATACTTAAAAATTACAAAAAAATGATTACCTTCGAAAAACTTGATTAACATCATAATGTAATGTATAAGACAATATTTTCTGTTAAATTTCGAAATTTGTTCATCAATCTTTGATCTTACCTTGATTGTTACGGTTTCATATTGGTTGATATGCGTATGATTTTTGACAGCCTTGTATTATCTATTCCAAGCACAGGTTTCATTCATTCATTTTATTTTTAATGCTGAAGAAGCTCAATTTTTATCTTATCTCTGTAATTTGTATAATGTCCGAAATCTTGAGTACTCGAAATTCTTATCACATCAAAAATTCCAAGTGTTCTTAAAATCCAAATTTTTAGAATCTGAGTAGGAGTTTACACCCTAGATGATCGCTATTATCTCTAAATTACCAAGTACTCATTTTTAAGTATTAGTATAGGCGCAATATTAAAAAATACCTCAATGCGCGAACCATAGTTCACTCGTGAATATTACCGGACGTGAAAAAATTGCCTTGTAATGTTTGGGTGATCTGGATTGGGGAAGTAATCTCGCACGACGCACGACCATTTGAAACACCACTGGTTTATCAAATAGACTAGATCAGCGTTTTCCAAACTTTTTTCTGTGACCCGGTAATTTTCAAAAATTTTCTGCGTGACCCACTAAAATTTTTCCGCCTATAATAGTTCATAGGTAAGCTAAAACATATGGATGTCCATACAATTTTCATTTATTCACATAATAATTATAATAAAAAATTGATGTGAAGTGTGAATATTCACACATTTCAGGGTTTCGCAGGTATATAATAAGTGAAGGCGGTATGCTGAGTGTGTAGGACAAATTTTACTTTATAGTAATCACGGCAAAATGAACGATATTTTTAAAATAATTTATCGTCTGTTAATCATATAATAAGACTGGTTATTAAATTTACGCTCTTAAAAATTAAATACAACATTTGTCAAAATATAACTAGAATTTTGACAAAATAATTTCAACATAATAAAAATGCAAAAAAAAAACAGAAAAAATAAATCTCACTCCGTCCGTACTCGAACTCGAAACCCTTCGTTTTCCAGAAAATTTTAGCTTCCGACACCAGCGCTCTAACCCGTTGCACCATCGGACGCTTTGTATATGAGTGTCTTACATTGGTATAACTTTTGTACTTTGTGAACCAAAAACCACAAAAAATGCGTTATTTTCCGAAAACATAATCTGATCAAAAATTCCTGTTGTACTATTTCGGTTCACACCAATATACATTACTTAGAATTTTTTTAGATTTTTAGTTTAAACCATCTGGGCTACAGGGTGTGGGACAAAAATTTTTTTGCACAATTTTGGCAAAAATCGCATCAAAATAATTTATTTTGCAAAAATAAAAATTTGATCGTTAATTCACGTACTAAGGGCTTTCATTTGACACCCTACTCAGAATTTAAAAAAAATATTTTGGTTTTCGATGAGCACATATTTGTTTATATTTTTAGGGGGGTATGTTTTTTAGATATTTTAGTATTTTTCCTATGTGCGGGTCAAAGGGTTGTATAAGCATGCCAAATTTCAACTCTCTAGGTTTAGCCGTTTGGCTACAATTTTAACCGAACAGACAGACAGACAGACAGACAGACAGACAGACAGACAGACAGACGACAAAATGACGGTATAAGGGTTTTTTGGTCATACCTACAAAACCCTAAAAAGCATTAACCGTTACAAAAATTTGTAGAAATTAAACAAAAATTATTAATGAGAAGTGTGGTGCTGTTTATTTTTTACGAACGATGATAGCTATATCCTTAGATCCGGTTCTACTTCCAATCGGTTTCGGTACTTATTTTAAAGGAAGACTAATGTTGAGAAACCTGCTTCGCACTTACGCACGGTTCGGGTGGCGTGAAAGCGTAATCGATGTTTCTCGGCCCGCTCGCCGCTACGCAAGTATTATTCAGTAGTCCGGATTCAATGATATTTAATCGTATTATAGTGTTTCTTGAAAAAAAACACCTAGGTTTCGCGAGTTTTTATGCGACCCGGCATTTCACTTACCGCGACCCGGTACTGGGTCGCGACCCACCATTATGAAACCCTGGACTAGATCCAAACTAAAAAGCGCTCTTCGCGCAGGTTTTGATATATATATATATTGCGCCGCTTCTAAATACTCGCGACTGAGTTAACTACTATATCAGAAAATTAAATTCGGTTGGAATGGAGTAGACTGAAAAAAAAAATTATATTTGTATGTTAATTCTTATATTTATCTTGAGAACTACCATGATTCCTTGGAAAAACAGTTAGCTACGCTTGATTTTTTTACCCTCTGAGTTTGACCTGATGATAACTCGAACTTCAAAATTTTTACTTTCAAATTCAAATCTGTTCAGCAATTTACTCAGCATTGATTAAATAATACTGAATAATAAATATTTCTACAGGTATAATAGAGATGGCTGAAACACCATCCTACTATATTATTTTCATTGGTATCAGGGAAAACTTACGTCTTACATTAGGTACCATTTTGGCTTTGAAAAATTATAAATAATTCTTACTGTAAAAGCAAATTAGCTGATAAAGTATACAGCCAACCCTGAAGCACTTTTTAAGATGAATGAAGAACTTTACAGTTTCGTACATTATTTTTCATAGCACTGATATATTCAGTTGCAGTTCATAAATATATCTATTTTGCTTAAAAAATGTAAAAAAAAAATTGTGCACCATATTATTTCTAAAATATCAGGACGCTTTTTATTGATACAAATTCATGTGAAATTGGAAAAAAACCTCTTAAAGCCTAGAATTTACTAAAAATATATTCTAAAAATGTCGTTCCAGAAAAAATACATCGTTTGGTATTTTTGAACAAATATCAAATCATTTAATAAGTGGTTAAATGCAATGTGTTGTATTAATTGAAAGAACTTAATAATTTTTATTGTAATGCGATTGAGGGACAGTAAAGATTTTTTAAATTTCATAATTCGATTGAAAAAAAGGAAAAATCGCTCTATATTAAATGCACTCGAATGTGTTTTATTTTTTACCGTGAAACCACATTTACTATCAGTTTTAATACAATACGATCGAGAAAAAAAGTAGATTACGTCTAGATAACCATGGATTTACTAATTTTTAAATTAGGTTGGCAATACCATTCTCCTGTACCTTTTAACTGACATCTTACATCAGAATGTGAAAACATATTGAAAACAAATATGTATTGGTATTATAATTATTGACAAATACCCATTATAATTACAAGCAACTAGAGTAAATGCTCAAAAACGGTAAAAAGTACAGAATTATTATACTAACAGTTAAAAAAAATTCAAGACCTGCTAGAGGCCGATCATATTGTACAATAACAATGTCAAATTCATAATAGTAGTTTTTCTGTTTAAAATTTGCATTCAATCCGTGTTCATTTATTTTACTGTTAAAATTATAAATTTCATTATTCAACAAATAGGGAAGTTAGCAAGATAATATTTATAATTAATTATCCTTTGTCGTTATTATAATAGACACAAGATAACAATACATATTCAAATTTGTGAAATAGATAATATCTAATTTTGTGAAAAAGAATTTCTATTATATGCAGAAAAAGTACATTGTGGATATGGTAATTATGTATGGCGTAAAGACATGTTATACGTGTAGCCAGTCTTTTATTGTGTAAAGTATTTAGTGCAATATTGCTTCACAATTTGTAACAGAATTTAATTTTTCTCGTCATTTTCGAAATTCTTATGTGAACAAATATTCTGTACGCTTAATTTATTTCATTTATATGAAATCTTTTAGTTGAGTAGGGTAATCTAGAACAGCGTTTCTCAACCGGGGGGCGCGGCCCTCTGATCTTTCAAAATCGAAACATGAAAATATAATAGAAATGCCCTCAGTCTTGCTAGATATAAATTTTATCCATATTTATAAATATCTTACATTTATATTCATAAAAATATACCTTTTATAACATAAATAAAATAAATATTTTATTTATTATTATATCTAATGTTATTTTGACTAATTTAAACTACAAGCTATTCCAAACGTTTAAGCGGAACTAAATGGAATTTGAATTTTCTTGTTGTCACTAGCTAACTTTATAGTGTGTAAAGTGGGCTTTTGCTAAACAAAATGATCAAAAGATTTGAAAATCTAGTTCTACTTAAACCAAAGAAACAGACTATAAGTAAAATATATCAAGGTCAAATAAAGTGTATGTGTCCGTTAATGCGCTTCTGACAATGGTTCGCGTTGGAGGTACTTCAAGTACTTTCAAGTTGTTCTTTCAAGTAGGTACGATGGCTAATATGGTTGTATAAACTAATGGCCAATAAAACAATATAAAAGTAGGTACGACTTGAAAGTGTAATATTTTATATTATGCTTAATGAGTAAGGATGCAAAACTGCTGGAAGGCAATTTGAACACTTGTAAATAAAAATTATTCACTTTCAAGTCGTTATAGGGAATATAATCGTCTTATAAATATCACAATTTTTTATTTTATCGTCTTATATAACAAAATATAACAAAAAATGTTTAAGTAAAATTTGTTTCTTTTCAAAAGCTCTATCCAAAGACACCCAATATAACAAACGTTCCCGTTTAAAAATTCGAAATTGTCCTTGATATGCTGTACTTCCGGTTGATTCCGGAAAATTGCAATACTACCATTAAATTTTTTGGATAAATTTTGACCTTATTTTTCCCCAACTTGCTCACACGTCGCCTTTTCGAGAAAAATCGTATTCCCTCAATCTTGATACACTTGATATATATAGGGGGGCCGCAGACAATATTTACATACTTTCGGGGGGGGGGGTCCCATGACAGAAAAGGTCGAGAAAGACTGATCTAGAGCACCGTTTTTAAACTGTGGTTCCCAGAACACTAGGGATATGCGAGAAATCTTTAGGGGTTGCGGCACAAATATTTAGAGGCTCCGCAAGAAATAGTGATGAACAGGCTAATCCAAAGATTTTCGCTTGTGGTGGTATATAAAACGTAGGATCACGGACCACTAGGGATGTACGGTTAAGAAAATGTTGAAACCCGTTGGGATAATCATATATAAATGTATTTTTGAGTGATTTCATATTCGAGTTTCCACTACACACGTACGCCATATTGTTTGAATATATTTGGGCATTATAATAAAGTCTTCCATCCTGTTTAGATTTATGTTCATTTTTATATAGAGATTCTCTGAGACATAAATAATAATTTCAAGGGTACCGCGAGAGTAAAAAGCTCAGAAAGACTGACATACAGATTACGCCTGAGTTGCAAATTTTACATATCATTTCTGCTAAATTTCCCGCCAATATAAAACTTATTTAAATATAGTGTTACATGTCAGTATGTTTCAAAATATCTTGTTAGAATTCAAGTTGTGGAAGAAAAAGGGTATGTCAGTAAACTTGCGCTTTGGACGGTTTATTTTTCTTCTTCTTGTTATGTATATTTAAATTCAATTTATGCAATTATTAATATATTTCTGGATAAACTTTAATCCATACTTTATTGGATGGAAAACTTAATATCGATGGTGTAATTCTAATGCCTCGTAACCCACTTTTTTTCGATTTTGGAATTATTCCCATGATAAAAAGTGCGCTAAATCGATTGGAAAATACCTCGTAAGCCGCAGGGGATTGACTTTAGTGCTATACCCTGTGAAAAAATACCTCGTGTCAAAAACTAGTACAGTTGTTGGTACTGGTACTGCTACCTGTACTGGTACCTCGTAACCCACCTTTTACTAAACACGTTAAATTACGAAATAAAAGAAATACATTTGTCAGTTTGAATATAACAAAAGAAATTACCAATAATTCAAAGAAATTTATCAGTTTTTCAATCATTAGGAACGTTTTTTGCTCTCCTGAAAAGTTGAGTTTTTTGGGTTACGATGTATTAGAATTACACCATCGGTATTACTGACTGTAGGGATTATTTTTTATTTATTTATTTATTTTTCTTTGTCCGTATACGTCCTGAAAATGTATACTCTCGAATGCAGATCTTATTTTTCAATGTCTATATTGTTTGAGGAAACTGAAGCACAAGTGGTATAAATACAATTTACATAAAAACAGATTTAAGTGCAGAAATGGTAAGAACAGAGTTCTTAGACATATTTGTACATATAGCGTGTTTCTTTGATTTAAACGGAACATGATTTTGAATTCTAGTAACTCTTAACGTTTGATTGAAGCTTTTTATTTAAATTTAAATTCCATTTAGTTCCGCTTAAAGGTTTGGAATAACCTGTAGTCTTTTATTAATTTGTAGATAATTACCTTCATAAAATCCATGTCATAGAAAGAATATTAGATTAATTGTACAATTTTCCTCTTACTGAAGTATGAACTCAATTTTGAAAGAACATTTATGTCACTTATACCCTGTTTGATCTAGACCTACCATTTGAGAATAAAAAACTGATGTGAAGTGGGTATTTTCAAACATTTAAAGCTTTCGTCGGTATTTAATAAGCGAAAGAGCCCAATGGAATGTTGGATGACCTGGAAAATATTTCTTGCAATGATCAAAATCTACTTTTATTTTTCTTCTGTTAATCTTAATTGCTTTCATTTAATAACCTACATTCAATTTAGAAAATTATATTATTTTACATCAATTCCCAATATTCTGCATTTCTTAGTCTGAAAACTAAAGTACGGGAAAAAAAAATTTTTACAAATTTTTGATGAATATAGCGTCAAAATGTATACCTACATATTTATTCAAAAATAGTATTTTGGACGTCCATCTACCTACCAAGAACTTTCATTTGATACTCAATCTCATACAAAATTTAAAATTAAAAAAACAATCGAACATTACAAAATTTGCTTTCGCGTGATTAATTTTTTTGAAGCCTCAGTAATTTTAGATTAGTATTTTTGATTCACATATGAATTAAAGATTTGTATATGTATGTATCCATACTTCAGTACTCAAGTTCATAATTTATACCGTACAATCAAACAGACACATGAGTAACGATATAAGAGATTTTTGTTTATACCTATAAATCTCTGAAAAGAAACGTAATAGTACCCAAAACCTCTTACAGACCAGAAAAATTCTATGATTCCCTGTAAATGGGATGTTTTGAAACACACCTAAATTATATTTATTTTTTAGATCACCACGTTAGTGTTCTTCGGTGGGCTAGTCCTTGCCTCAGCTGCTGAGGAGAAAAAGAAGGAAGTTGCCGCATCTGAGAAGAAAGACAAACGTGGTCTCTTCGACCTGGGATATGGAGGTCATGGATTCGACCTAGGTGGTCATGGAGGTTTGGAGCTCGGTGGACACGGTTTGTCTCTTGGACATGGGGGAGATTTCGGAGGTCACGGTTTTGAATTAGCTGGTGGACATGGTGGACTCGGTGGTGGTTTTGGAGGTGGTTTTGGAGGTGGTCTTGATGGTGGACACATTAAACATATCACCATCCACAAAGAGGTAAGACATGGATTCTATAATATTGACATATTAATTTTAATTCTTAAAGTATTAAAGCACTCTAGAATTATGCATTAGAAATACAGGTTAAATACATATTGTTTAAAATTTTTGAGGGCGGAAATGGATTTGATATTGTGTTTAAAAAAAATATATACGTATAACGTGCTGGATAATAATAATAATCTGATCTCTGACAAACACTAACACTTTATGTTGACGATGTTATCATAATTTCTAGGTAATACAGATAAGCTGTGACAGTCTACAACATAATTTTCTTACATTCCATATTAATTTCTACTTTTGGTCAATTTCGTATCCCAAACTTTCTGAAATCCATTTCTATATATATTGTCGATGTATCATTTCATAGATCTTCCTACGCTTTTAATTCCTATACAACTTCTTTTAAAGATAGTTTTGTTGAATTACATTCTGCATGGCGAATACACAGCAGTTGATTCAGTTTAACAAATTTGCATGTAGATGTCCAACTTTCTGAGCCTTATAACAAATTGGCTTAGTGTCGAGTACAGAATTAATTTTGTTTTTCAAGAAACACTTTGGAAAAGAAGGACGTTCTGCCATTAGTTTTTATAATTGTGCTTAGATAAACGAACTCATCTTTTGTATCAAAGTTGTAACCGTTACTGGTAACGTGCAGGTTTAGTGATGGTTTATTTAATATTTGGGATTTACAAACGTCAACATAGCTTGTCATTGTTCTTCACCATTGTACTATCAGTTTCCAGCTCTTTTAAAGCTATTTTTAAAACGTGTTGATTTTTTGTTTATTTGCTAATATATATATAGTCAACGAAGAAACTAACAAAAGCATTTAATCAGGAATAAACCATAATTTCTTGTTATTTACGTGTTTCCCGATCGAAAATATGTTTATAAATAAATTAATTATGCAGATCTGTCAAAGCCATCACTAACTTAAAATCACATTGCATAGATTTGCTATTGTTTATGCGATTATTTTCTGCTTATCAATAAAATATGTACAAAACTGGCAACAAAAAAAGTTTTTTCTAATAATAAATACACTGGAAACTGATAAAAATGCAAAACTAAATATGCAACTGACTATGTTAAATAATATCCCTGCGCTTATAATCTAATGTGTCATGTACACCTAAGGTAAAAACACTGTGAGATGAAAATGAGTTACATGATAATACGCTAAATTCAAACGCCTTTCAATTATTAATGAATGCTATGGATTTTACATAACAATGCAAACATCTGTAATTATCAAGTTATCGAACATTTTTTCTTAACTGATGATATTGTGGGCCAACATAACTAAATACAACTATTATTTGCGTTAATCATAATAATGAGTACCCCAAATTTTTTATTTGAAATACATATTTCAGGAATATTTTATTATTACATTGTTTTGAGATTATGCAAATTGGAATATTACGTCGATTTTTCCGGTTGAGTTGTAAAGCAATCCCTCATTGTTGGTAATTACTATTTACCTGCACATCAATGGCTAAACTAGTGTTTCTCAACCTACAAAATTAATTATATAGTTTCGTAAATTGTGCTCCCCTTTGATCACTAACCTGTAATTTAGAGCTAACTATCTTACAACAAACGTTTATAACCTGATTGAATTAATTAACAATTCCCAGATATCATATAATAAAAAATCTCTAATAACATTTATATTTGAGGGACATAAATAGGGACAATCGTCCTGTCGTTTGTAAGTGAAAGGTATGCCGCGAATTCCGAAGATTGAATACGAAAAAATATTATGAAAAGAGTCAAATCTCTGTCACCCTGTCCTCTAGTAGGTTGCCTTTAGGTAGTAGGGAAGTTTTCTTCTTTTATATTATGATTCCGTTACCTAAAAAAAATTTAAATCTATTGATCGAACCCCTTATGGACTTACACTAATGGTTTATGTCAGTGACAGCAAACGTAAGACCCTCGGGTTACATAGATTTCAAATTACCCGTACAAAAAAAGATGTAGTTCTGAAGATTCTAAGATATTCTAAAATAACAAAGATTGGGTCTAAGCGAGCCTATTCACGAAATTAGCCGGAAAATCGACAAATATGAAAATATTAGCGAGAAAAAATTATTATCTGTATATGCAGGTAATATTATTCACAAGGTCACTAGATCAGGTACAGTTACCGAGATTAGCAGGGAATTTTATACAAATATTTACATCCAAGCGGCAGATTTTTATTTACGCACTACATATTTGTCCCGCGATTTCAATCTACAATAATTCAAATTCAGTTTTGACCCATCTGGGGAAGAGGTTCGCCATCGCTGGTCTATGTAGTTCATGCCCAATTTTTAGAAAAACCTGTCTTCAAATTTAAAAAAAAAAAAAAAAAAAAAAACAAGCATTATTACATCAGTAACAAATATTTATGTATCTTTTGAAGTTTTTTCAGTTTATTTTTATTTGATATCTATGTAACTCCAAAAATATAACAAAATAAATTTTACCTTACACAAAACTTAATAAACTAAAAAACTAAAACCCATACAAAATATAACTGAATATCTTTTATTTCATTTGATCTTTTGCTACAGTAAATATGATTTTAGAATATATATTTATGTAAAAAGTGCATAACAATACTTTTTTCACGAATTGAAAGTTTGATCGCACGAACCGTAGGTGAGCGCAGCAAACCCATAAAGTTAAATAAAAATGCTTTATGTAAGAATTTCATACAGTATTTTTTCTACAACTATATGCAATTAGAAAAAATAAATAAAAATTATTATATGCATACATTTATCTACGGCTGTCTCTAAATAAAAAACAAAACCTGGGACAAAATTAAAATTTGAGATTTTCGGAGTTAAGATCACGAATTGATTTTAATTATTGTTAACACTGCACTCTTTGGTACTTCTCTGGAATGCGCGGACACGTGTGCAGTCCTTGGAGATGGTTCTGTCGCCCCCATGAGCGACAAGTGCAATTAAGGAACAGGAACATTTAAGTTCCTGGACATAGTGGTGTAGCCCCAATTAGCCGATTTATTATGCTTATGGGAAGCGTTTCATATCAGACATAGGTTCATTACAGACTATACTGCGCCTTATATATTAAATAAGGTCAAATTATGTTATGCTAATAAGGGTAATTGCTGCATAATTAGTTCCAGAAATATCACAAAATTTAAAATAAAAGACATTAAATTAAATTTGGATTTTATAAAACAAATAACTATTAATAATATTGATAGATGTAGCTATTAGCTATTAATGGAACATTATTGTTCATTAATTATTCATTAATAAATAGCAAATAACACCCTTGGTAGTATTCCATAAAATATTTTATTCAACATGATATATATTTCGGCTTGGTAGGTCATCTTTATAAGAATGAACTTGCTGTATGCAATGTTGATAATTTTACCTAAACATAAGGATTATCTATTACTTGTAAATTGGTGTGAGAAGGGGTTAGAAAGTACCATTAACCATAGTCTTAAGTATGGGTGATTCCAACAGATCCAGTAGTTCGTCGATAAGATTATGCTTTTCGCGTTGTGCATATTTAATTTCAAATGTCTCCAGTATATGAGTTTTCCGCTTTTAATCTCAAAGAGTAAAATTTATGGTTTTTCTTACTTACAGTGGTGTCCGCTTTCTATTAGATGTTTCGTTAAATTAGATGATTCAGATTTATCATATTTCCACGCCCTCAAGTGTTCGTGAAATCCGACTTTAAAATTACTAAAAACTGCAAGCAACTGCAAATAAATATAACTTGTAACATAATTCTTTGTTTTTTTCAGGTCAAAGTACCAGTCCCACACCCGTACCCAGTACCAGTAGAAAAGAAAGTGCCATATCCAGTCAAGGTACCAGTAGCCGTCCCAGTCGATCGCCCCTACCCAGTACATGTGGCCAAACCATACCCAGTACCAGTTGAAAAACCAGTGCCATACCCAGTAGAGAAGACCGTACCATATCCAGTCAAAGTACCAGTCAAGGTACCAGTCAGCGTACCATACCCAGTAGCAGTACCAAAACCATACCCAGTCCATGTAACAAAGAAAGTCCCATATGCCGTACCAGCCCCATACATTGTTGAGAAGCACGTACCAGTTCTCATTAAGGGACATGGTGGTGGTGGATTTGATGGTGGATTTGGAGGACACGGTCTTGATGGTGGATTCGGTGGTCATGATTTTGGAGGCCATGGTCTTGGTGGACATGGTCTTGGTGGACATGGTCTTGGTGGACATGGTCTTGGTGGACATGGTCTAGGTGGCCATGGTTTGATTGGATTTGGACATCATTAATTTAGTTAATTCATTAAATCAATTCATGCGTTTAAAAGTCTACTTCTCGTACTATCAGTATTATTTATATCATTTTATATTTTTCTTTGTATTACAATAAATTATGTAAGATATTTTTTTGAGTTTATATGTTACCTTACTAGTCATAATTTGAGCTTTAGATCTCCAAAAAAGACAAATTAACAATTAATGGAAAATTTGGGAATAAATCTTGAACTATACTGATGAGGACTGTATAGCAATCAAAATGTACATTGAATATCTATTAATTAAAAAAATTTAATAAACATAATTTGAAAAAATGATTCAGTGTTTCATTCAAGATTCTGGATATATTATTTTAATTTTTAAACCATTTCCAAAATATGATAAAATATTGTGATCATACCGATTTTTCATTTCGAGATTTTGATGGATGACCTAGAATTATAGTCTCTACATCATATTTTGACTATTTTTAGCTTGATGTCTAACGGATTTTTATGAATCATTATATTTAAGGTGTTGTCATCATATCCAATATTTGTTCAACTTTTGGTAAAAATCGGAAGAAAACTAAAAGTTTACTCTTGTCATTTTTATTTTTTTGCGAATATTTCAAAAAAAAAAAAACTATTTGAAGAAATTTATGGTACAACTACGATTACCAACTTTTATTTATGTATTTATTTTTTGATTTAGTGAAATATTTTATTTACCATATAAGAATAATGAATAAGAGAATAAGCTCACGGCGTGTAGAAATTCCAACTTAAATTCTTGAAAGTTTAAAATTTTTAATTTACATGATATTTTATATTTTATATCATCTTATTTCTGCAACGAAGCTTATCGCTGATGCCAGGGGACGAGCTCCTACACCTGGATGAGAAGTGAATGATTGTAAAAATGGGAGTAATGTAAACATATTATTCTCGCCCGAATAATATCACCAACGTGGAATTGAACTAGCAACGTCACAATTCGGACTTTTAACCAGTCAAAACTCAACGATTTAACGAGCTCGGCCACTCTGTTGGCTAGTTTCAAAATCTTAAAACATGTTAAAAGGAATCTTATTTGATTACGTATTCTGTGGTAGCTACAGATTTTTTTTTGCTAATTTTGAAACATATACAATATTCGGCCAGATTCCAAAACTTTAAATAAAAGTGTGTGGCAAAAGATTTTTTAGAAATTTTTTGTCAAAAATCTTCATAAATCGATGAACGGTGTGCTATCTATTGAAGTGTACTTCCTACTTCAAGTGTACTACTTGAAGTGAGCTCTCTTGCCTAGTGTATAGGCCCTTAATAATTAGTCGACCTAGTCCGGCTTCAGTTCACATGATGTGGCCGAAATTTTGAAGTATACAGTCGTAAATTACGGATGAGAGGCACTGTTGTGTACTGAGCTCTCCTAGAAATATTCTAATAGTACGACGAGCAGTGGGACGACAGAACCACAACTCATAAGCTTATAATCGTCTATAGATCACGTCAATTGCCGCTTGCTAGTAATGTACAAGTTTCTGCTGCATGAAGAAATACCTACAACACTAGCATGACGTATACACCTGAGCATCCCGATATTGTACCGGGAAAACCTGGTATAAACTTACTGAGTTCTTCTTTAGACCCTTGAACATAACTATGGGATTTGCTTTGGTATGATGATGGTACGAAGGATAATTGGTCTCTTCCGTAGAATTGTCCATTGTAACCGCTATCTGAGACACCGTAAGAAGCATATGAGCTCCGGAAGAACCTTGTAGTTGGAGCAATACCGCAACAAGGGTAGTGCGAGCCGTGCCGCCGCACCAGGCGTCCGATTCATAGGGGCGCCAAATAGCCAAATTTCATTTGTTTTAAGTTATTTTTTATATTAATAAACTATAATCAACTGGCTAATAGCCAAAGCAGCTAAAGCCAACAAATAAAAGGAAAAAAAAAACTATAATCAACAGAAAATTAATTTCATAAATGAAAAATATTGATTTTTTTTTTAGAATCTTGTAGTTAAGTAAAGTAAATTCAAACTATATTATTTCGAATTGCTGTGCATTAGTGCACGCCGTAATGGCAGGCAATATCATTAATTGATGACTGTGCAACTGCCACTTCAATGCAATTATTAGAAGTGATCCACACTTACGATTTAAAAGATGTGTACCATAATATTGGCATTGCGCTGCACATATTTTCAACGCTCCCTGTAACTGTTGCATCGAATGAACGCAGTTTTAATAAATTAATTTAAAAAATTATCTTCGTTCTACAATGGGCCAAGATAGATTGTCAAATTTAGCTCTAATATCAATACAAAATACTATAGCGCAGTCATTAAATTATGAAGACTTAATTAACGAATTCTCACAGTTAAAAGCCAGAATAGTTATTCAATTATGTTAAATAATATATCTTTAGCCTTTTTGTGTTTCATTTTAGGTGTTTTTCATTTTGTGTTTTGTTGACCTAGAGTTTATATTTTATCCCCTTTTATCCCCTTTTATATTGTATTAGTTGATTATCATGATTTTTGAGTTTATTAAAAGGTTTGTAACATAATTTGTTAATATAATCGTTAATATTGCAATTTAAATCAAACCAAAGAAAAAAGTTAAAACTAAACCAAAAAATAATACCAACAAATGTTTTTTTTTAATTTTTATAAATTTATTGTTAAAAATGACTTTATAATATATATTTTTGTATGTTCCTTTTGGTATTAAGATAGTTCCTTTGTTAGGAGTAAGTGTTCCTTTACTGGAAATTTCGTGATTTTTATGAATAAAGTTAAGTTTTTTATTTTTTTAAGTTATTCTTTTATTTTCACTTGCATCAAAATAAAACAATAAGATTTTAGGGATTCTCGATAAAATATGGTAAGTAAATATCTTAAATAACATTTTGGTGAAGAAAACAACGTAAGTAAATGTCTTAAAAGTTCCATTACTGATGCAATCACCCTACCATAATTTTTTTTAAATTGCGTCTGTAATTAAAGAGGGAGTGGACGCCAAATAATGTTACGCACCAGGCGCCAATTTATGTTGTTGCAGCACTGAGTTGGAGTGATTAGTTAGTGCATTGTAAGCTACTTGTTGGAAACAGTAAGTGCCATGACTTCTGTAATCACAAGCTCCTATAAGACCTAAGAACCATGACCACATAAAATATGAAGGCCCACATAACCAGTCCTGCTGTAGTATGTTAAACATCAGGACAGTTGCCTCTTGTTGTACAGTTACATGTTTAACACTCTTTACTAGAACTTAAACCTTACAATAAAAACATATTCCAAATAAAAGGTAATGACTAGGATCTCTAAATAAGTTATTTAAGGACAAAAACAATAATTATAGATAAATATAGCCATCAAAATTTGCATCAAATCTGTAATTTTAAAGTTGGAAATTGATTTTTTTTCTATCGAATCAAATAATTGAAATAAATTGCTTCCGAATCTAAAATACGTCGTCGAAAAACTCAAACGGAAGCAGAAATAATTTTTAAAACAATTACAGCTAATGACAAACGATGTACTGATGCCTTCGAGTTATGGGTATGGAGATGTATGCGGTACATGTAACCAGTGGCGCACCCAGGGGTGGGGCCCGGGGGCCCGGCCCTCCCCTAAAAAAGAAGGAAATAAAAATAAAAACACACTAGAAAACTTTCACCATCGTCTTAGGTAAATATATCTATTTAGAAAATAGAAATAAGAACTTTTTTTTTAGGTCGTCACTTGTATTTTAGAAATGAGGACCTTTATTTTTTAGGTCATCACTTGTATTTCCGAAGCGAGGACCTTTATTTTAGATTATCACTGGAAATTTAGAAGTGAGAACCTTATTCATAATTTAAATAATTTTGTCTTCCCCGTCCCATTTCTTGGGTGCGCTACTGCATGTAACCAATTCATATGTTCAATATATTCAAGAAATATAACTGACTAACACTAATAAAAGATTAGTGCGGTTTTATGCTGATTCTAGCTTTAAACCTGAAATTGAAATACTAAAAAAATAGGTTGGTCAGAGGAAGGCTATCATACCAAAGGAGTAATTTAGAGTATCATGAAAATGATCTAAGACCGGGATGTGTGGAGAAAAATCATCAACATCAAGACCACGAGGTGTCTGACAATATGCAAATGACGAAAGAGAGAGTATAAACCTATTAAATTAAATAGTCGATAGTCGAAATTATTTTGCATAAAATAATTTTTGCCTGTGTTTGGGACTCATCTTATCATCATTTCATTTCAATAGTTTACATGCCAAGTTTCTTTTTCAGAGACAAATTAGGAATGTATTCATCACGAGTAATTCATTAAAGTTTATGGAACTTCTGATATTCCGATTAAACGTTTTAGTTTATAGGGAACTATTTATAAGAGCAGACAGACTGGACTATTCTAGAAATAAATAGATGTATTTCAACAGATAATTTAATAAATTTTATTACAAATAGTTAACAAATAACAATAATAAAACAAATAACAACAAAACAAGCATGAATATAATTTACGGTATGCTGCCTCTGTTAACGTATCACATCTCATTGTTTCTGATTATCACTCTGTTCAGAATCTTTGACTTGGTAACCAGCTCCCACTACATAGGCTTCACCCTGTGGTTGTTCCTGCATGATACCAGCAGCTGAGCTAGCCTGAGCACTGTGGTCGCCTTGTTGATCACCTCCTTGGTCTCCACCACTAGCATATTGATTTTGGGTTTGGAAAGCCTGATATGAACTTACAGAGTTAGATTCTTCAGATCCTTGAACATCCCCATGGGATTGGCCTTGATATGACGATGGTACGAAAGATGATTGGTCTCCTCCGTAAGACTGTCCACCGTAAGATTGTCCACCGTAAGATTGTCCACCGTAGGACTGTCCACCATAGCCGCCATCTTGTGTGCCGTAAGAAGCAGCTGAAGCTCCGTAAGAAGCAGCTGGAGCACCGTAAGAACCTTGTAGTTGGGAATGATCAGCTGGTGCACTGTAAGTTTGTTGTGAACCATAAGAGTCCTGTCCTCCATAACCAGAAGCACCTACAAGAGCCTGGGAACCATAAGCACTATAACCACCGCCATAACCAGAATCTTGTTGTTGTTCCTGATGAGCTTCTTGTTGTACAGGGACATGTTTAACAACCTCCACTGGAACAGGCTGAGAGACTTTTACAACATGTGGAACTTTTATGATGTGTGGTATTTTAACAGCTACTGGATAAGGCACTTTGTGTGGCACATGAACTGGATATGGTTTTGGTATTTCTAGTTTTAGTGTTTTTATTATTTTTATAGTTTCAGGTTCATGAAGTGCTTCATGGTGTTCACCCAGATCTTGTAGACTTGGCTTTGGGTACATGGTTTTTCCGTAACTGTTGATATCAGGTACGGATTGAAGTTGAATATCATGGTGAGATTGATACGATGATTGAACTATTGTCAAATAGCAGATTGCAACTACAAAACCCTGAAACAAAAAACAAACATTTGATGTCAAATATGTAAAATCAGAATCGAAAATCAAAATATCGCATATAGTGATCAAAGAATTAATCAAGTAATTACTGCTTTGAGATACATTCATTGTGTCAAGTATAATTTTATGCTTTTCAAAAATTCGTTGGGCATTTACTCGTACGTTAAACTTTTATGTTGTTTATATGCTAGTGGAATGAACTAGAGCTTTTTACAGGACAAAGGTTATATCGAACCAATGGCTTTATTGATATATTCATACCAATAAAAACAAGTTCGCAACTTATGAGCAAAGGCATCACTATCCGACAAGAAATTGAAATAAGATCATTCCAATCCATCACAGGATTGATAAAGCCAGATGTGGCATGAACTACTATGGAATACAATTTCACAACTTATTGCCAGCAAGCATCACGTCACTATCCACTAGTAAATACAAATTATATATAAAAAATCTATTAATACACAATCTACTGTACTCCATTGATAAGTTTCCACCGCTCATCAGTGGAATGCCGAGATTACCGAGGCCTGAGGCCGATTTAATATCAATATCAATATCTTTATCATTGGCTATATTATATTCTTTTACTATAATTAGACATGTATGTATTCTCTATAATATATTTGTGTTAAATGTTATGTGTATCAATTTGTTGTAAATGACTGACTTTAAACAAAATTTTTGTAACATGGTCAATAAATGAATATAAATATGAATATGGAGTAGTCCTAAAAGAGAAAATTATGTTTACGTAAAGATATTACAAACTTCTTTTACATTTATCTGAGGACGGAAAATTTGTGATTCGGATCATGAAATAAATGTATTTCAAATGTAAATTATAACAAACTGATGTGAAATATGTATTTACATACATTTCTGACATTAGTATGTATCCAGTAAGTGATGGCTGCCAACATACAATATTTTTTAATTACATATTTTGTTCTTATCATGTTAAAATCTACAATTTTTGGAAACAATTTTCTCTGTATTAACGTATTAAATACTTTTAACTAATATTCTACAATTATTATTTTTTTCAAAAATGCTTATTTTTAAATTTCAATGGCCTTTGCTTCTGTGGCAATTAGCCAGGACAACTCTTATTTTTGAAAAATTCCATCCCTCATGAGATTCGAACCCGAGACCTTAGCAACGCAGAGCACATGTGTATGTGGGCCGACGCTACGCCGGTCGGCCAAAAATACTTGATAACTTCAATATCTTTCAAAAAAAATTATCTGACCTAAAGTCACCTTCTGGTTCACATTTATATAGAAAGAGTTCACAAATGATTGAAAGACCTTTGAATTTAGCTAGTTGTTGTTTTATTAATTCTCATTTCATAATGTTTGTACCCTACACATGACACAATTGCGCATAAATTGATATTTTTTTATATTGATGTTTGCATATTTAGTTTTGCTTTCTTATAGTCGCCAGTATATTTATTATCAGAGAAAGCTTTTTTATTTCCACTTGTGTACATGTTTCATTGGCAAGCAAAGGATTTGAAACATAAGCTAGAACAGATGTACCTATACAATGAGATTTTAAGTTAGTGATGGCTTTGACATATCTGCACTTTAAATTTATTACTACGTATATACCTAAAGAAGAAAGAATTGGCAGTTATTCCTCAATTTTTTATAGTTTCTCCATCTATTTAATACTTCTGTATAGCGCACGCCTATCGTACTATATTGACAAAATGTCTGGCGACAAAGTAAGATGGAAGAAATTGCTTCTTAGTTTAAACTGCCACGAATGTAAAGGCTATTCCAAACGTTTAGTCGGAACTAAATAGGAATTTCGTTCTTTTCGGTTGTCACGAAAAGAAAAATTGCTTGGGTTATTTCATTTTTCACGTTGGTATGTGAAAATTTAAAATTCCAACAGTGAAACCATGGACACGAATGACATTTCTTAAAAATTTTAATACATTCTTATATATTTTGAAGACAAAAAAATAAATAAATGGGATTTTTTTTAAGAATGACAAAAAATTAAAATGCAATGAAAAGGACATTTTATAATGACAATTTATTTAATCTAGAATTTCTAATGTGAGTATGATTCACAAAGCTTAAACAAAATGACCAAAAGTTTGAATTAATAGATAAAAATTACTAGATTTCAAAATCTAGTTCCGCCTAAACGTTTGGAAATTGAATTTGTTATGCAGCAAAATCACTAATAGTAAAATTGGATATTGATTTTATAATATATAAATAATAATAATAATAATGGATCCTGCAGTTATCCCTGATCCTGGCTTCCCCCGTCCTTCGACACCCTGCGAATACGACTCGGTAATTATTTTACATAATACTTTATATTTTTAAATATTTATTTAACATTTAAAATTAATTCTACGTAAGCATAATAATTTTATTTTACTTGATAACAGAATTACAAACTCAATATTTGTAAATATCAAATCAACTTTGTCAGCAATTTCACAAAACTTTTCATTTGGAACTTAGCTCCTTCTTTCTCTTAGTATTTCAATTACTTGATTTATTGACAATGAAGTAAGGACAAGCCAAAGTTATAGAAAGTTTGAATAAGTAATTACAACAAAGCTGAAATTTTACAAAAAGCTTTTAGAATGTCTTTAGGAAAAATCCTGCGTTCTAAACAGATTTAGAAATATATATCGCCAATCTTTTGGCTTAATGAGAGAAAATATTTAGTTTCAAGTACTGTTCGATGAAAAAAAAAAAGCTTTTTAAACTTTAATTGAGGCTTTAAAAGACTGTTGATGGTTTTCACAATTTTTGTCAGCAAAGCTAAAAAAAACTTTGCATCCCATCCTATAACCCAGAGAATCGATCTAAGAATCTGCAAATGAA
Organism: Liopterus haemorrhoidalis; assembly: GCA_963971575.1. Lineage (NCBI taxonomy): Eukaryota > Metazoa > Arthropoda > Insecta > Coleoptera > Dytiscidae > Liopterus > Liopterus haemorrhoidalis. Next base: position 77,128,186 of record OZ020611.1, on the reverse strand, counting down.
AAACCTATAAGATTATTTTTCCGAATTTTTTTATGCTGAAAAAAATATTAACCGATTATTGTCAAAAACATGCAGTAAGAATTTTTCTCTACTACTGTTAAAAGTTAATTTGAGCTAGTCTGTCGTTCTACAAGGTGCCTTTGAGTAGACAATTTCGTAGCTCGACGTTGTATTCCCTCAAATTGTAATATATCTTTCTTGAGGTGTGGAGACCAAATAGGAACGGCGAATTTAATGTGAGACCTAATCTATGCTGTATAGAGTTTCTTCAACACCGGAAGTGAAGATCTGCAAAAGCTTTCTTTGCAATAAAAAGCATTAAAAAAATTCATGTGCAAAAAAAAAAGTTTTCTATAGAAAACATTTCGTATACGACTGTTAAGAAACTGTGCAATATTTCACTTGTTTTTGTGCATTAAATTTGTGTTTATGGTGACTGATAAACAATGTAAAAATAGTTAAAAACGTCTCAAAAGCGACTTATTATTTCACACTCTCCATAAGCATAATACATCGGCTAGTGTTGCCTACATCACCATCTCCATAGACTCGAGAAGAGCCAATGGGGGCGACAGAACTATCTTCAAGGACTGCGGACATATCCGTGCAGTCCGAAGAAGAATCCAAAAGTACATTGAAAACAATTAAATTTAATTCGTGATCTTATATCCAAAAAAGATTTTTTTGGTTTTGTCCTAGGATTTTTTAATTAGAGGTAGCCATAGAAATATGTATCTATATATCATTTTTATTTTTACAATCATAGAAAAAGTATTGTATGAAACCCATGAATAAAGCATCATGAGATTGCTGCACTCCTCTACGACTCGTGTGATCGAACTTCCCATTCGTGAGAAAAATACATCTTTATGCACTTGTTGCAGAAATAACTATTGTCTCCACCAATTGGAGGATACCCTAGACGGAAACGTGTATCTGAGATACATGAAGAATTGAATGTAATATATGTTTAAGATTATATAACATATCTTACCAAACGATTTTTCGATAGGTGTAATCTAAATAGTAATTGATTAATAAACAAATTGGGTAATTATGCTTTTTTAAGTTACAAAAAAATACAAATACAAGCGTATAAAGCATATACTTTTGTAAATAGATGTAATTAAAAGTGTTTAGGGTTTTCGCATTTTTTTCCCTTAAATAAATTTATTTGTCATTAAAATGATGTATATGTAAAACTATATATTTAATTCTAAAAATACATAGGAAATTTATTGATATATGTATGCATTCTAATTTGTAAAAAAAAAACATGTTATATTGTACTAATTTACAAATAAATAAATATTTTATATACCGGGTGAATTATTTAAGGAGCAACATACATGTTTCACATATAATGTTAATAAAGTGAGTTATTTCAGAAGCAACATAGCCATAAAACAAATGCTTATCGTAGCCATAGAAAAGAAAAAATATCATTTTTTAAAATATTTTTTGGACTTAGCCACTAAGGACATTATTATTTTTGTTTGTATGTAAATATAAACAAACTAATAAAAATTCATTTATTGTTTCTAATTTACTATTTTTTAGCCGTCTAGAAACTTTATAATGTCAAATAACTATTATATCTAATCACCATTGCATATTCATTAATATTATATGTGAAACATGTATGTTACTCCTTAAATAATTCACCCGGATAATTGTCTCCACCATATTTGCAGGTGTGACAAAAATAAACAAATTAAAAAATAGCCAGGGTTACTACTTTGATTTTTTTTTTTACAACGATGGGAGCCAGAACAGTACACCCCAATTTGTTTTAAATAAATCATATTATGTTTTCGAGAGGTAATGACTTTTAGAGAAGTATTTAAAAAATGTTTTATTTGAATGCTATTTTTTCAGAATTATACCAAAAAACCAGTCTCTTACCCTCTTTCCAGAGGGACCTATTTAAAGATTTTAAAAATTCAGAGTAACTCATATTTTTGTGTACTACAATAATCGATCGACAATCTTTGTAATGTGCAAGGAAAAAGTATAGATATTGGCAATGCAATGTCGCTACTGAGGTCATCAGACAGAGGTTAGTAAGCTTCCATCACCTAGGTGGCGCATAAGGTAGATAAGTTTACTATTTCTATACCTCCGATATTATGTGAAAGCCACGTGATAGGCTTGACGTCCGTAATTATCCCTGTATGTACTGGTACTCATTTAAAATATTAAATACAGAAGAGCGAGTTCTGAGCTGACTGACAGATGAAAATTCCGAAGGGATTTGAACCTTTCGCCATGTGCCCCGTAGGTAATACCCATACTGCCGAGCTACGGCAACTCAATAGGTTACGTAAATGAGGGATAAAGATGGAAGAGGGCAGAATGAAAAAAATCTGAGAACGAAGAGTGGGAAGAGAGAAAAATAAAGCATTTTCAAGAATATATAGCAATTATTGGTTTCCATGATTCATGAAAAGAGCATGCATAGAACTAAAATAATTAATTGGGTGTAAAGTCAAAAGTTGTTGGATTATAGGTTGCCATACATAAGTCGTTCTCGGCTAAAATTGCATCAAAATGAAACTTTTTTCCTATTAATGTACGTATCAATTGTCAAGGGCGCCGCGGGCCTACTCGCTCTCCGGGTACAACCAGCATATTGTCCTCCTTAAAAAATGGGAACGATTTTAAAAGTCGCAAGAAAAACTAATTTTAATTTGAATGAAGGAAGTGGGCCATTACAAAATCAACATGTTGTTTCCAATTTAATGCAGTGTTAAGATATACCCCAAAAGCACTTGATAAAGCCCGTGCCCCGTAGGTAATTCTTATACTAACGAGCTACGGCAACTCAATAGGTTACGTAAATGAGGAATAATGATGGAAGCGAGCAGACTGAAAATAAAATCTGAGAACGAAGAGTGGGAAGAGAGAAAAGATAGAGCATTTTCTAGAATATATAACAATTATTGGTTTACATGATACATGAAAAGAACATGCAGAGAACCAAAATAATTAATTTGTGTAAAGTCAAAAGTTGTTGGATTATAGGTTGCCATACATAAGTCGTTGTCATGCTAAGGAAATGGCGGCGCCGGCGGTTGAGTCAGAGGGGTCAGGGGTGGGGATGTAGCTTTGCTAAAAATTGTTCTGGTCCCCAGCTAGCTCCTAGATATGAATAAAAAAAAAAAAAAATGTAGATAAAACTAAGTGCCCGGTTTAGTTTGGGGATCTTTCGAATTGGAAAGATGTAAGCGGGTTAAAAACCGCTTTCATCTTTTCAAAATTCAAAACCATCATATTTTCATTAATATTTATAAAAAAAAAAAAGTAATATTTCCTGTCCCCCCTAGTTCCTAAAAACTAGCGCCACCACTGCCAAAGGACGTCAATGTAAAAAACCATAAAAACATATAAAAAAATTGTCAATATAATCTGCCTTCTTACTGTTTTAAAAATAATTTTCTAATAGATTAGTGGGCGACCGAAGAAAAATCAAAACCGAACAAGTTCCAAACAAAATGACGCCGCTCGCTATGGCGTAGTGGTAAGCTCATTTGACTGCTAACCATAGGGGCTCGGGTTCGAATCCCGGTGATGGCATGGATGTTTGTATTTGTTATAAAATTACTAATGTATCCATGATAAAAAATAAAGATATCCTGGTTAGTGGCCATCGTAGCTAAGATCAAAAATTAATTAATAAAAAAAAAAAAAAATGACCAGTCTAATTTATACGATTTTGAAAACAACCTGTACGAGTACAGTACTAATGATTTGTGTAAGGCCAAAAGTTAATCCAACTGACGCAAAGACATAAGGATCGAGAGAAATTGCTAATAGGTATTTAACTACTGTAAAAGTGTTCCATTCAAAACACTTACTTTAATTTTCAATTTTCAAAAAAATTATCGATGATAATATATAATTAATTTGCATGAAAGCAATAATTAAACTAATTAATAGAATTTAAAAAAGACATTATTTATTAGAAATGTACTTACAAACTTATTCATAACTATGTGCTTGTAGCTACAGCACAAAGAAAACTGAAACTGATGAATAACCTGCCTAGGAATCAGCTTTTATACGATAACTATCTCTTTTCATCGAGCAACACCCTATATACTTTCTTCATTTGATAAAATATCGACTAGACATTCTCCTATTATAAACATCGAATCATTCCGTCTTCCTCCATCTCAATACATCAAAATTCAAACAGAAAAACATAAAAATAAAAATAATTTTTATTCAACTTTCATTCAAATTTACTACTAAAATAGAAACTATATTTGCGTAAAATAATATTTTATACTTTTTGCACTCGATTAATTTCTGCAACACTGAACTTCATCTTTCTAAGTTCATTACCTCTGTACTAACCGTTCTAAATAATTTTATTTATCGTTTGTTTATAGTTGGAGTGAGAGAAGCTAAATTATGTTTTCATAACGGAGTTCTTATTTACAAGCGAAAGTGTTCCCTTCACTGCAATTGTTATAAAAAAATTCCACACTCTAACTGGACACTGGAGATGAAAAGTGAACTGATTCCAGACACTTAGTTTATTTTACTGAGACGTCTATAAATAACAATTTTCAATATCATGATTCTACTTATCTGTCTTCTGATGTGCAAGTGTAAGATGAAACAGTAAGGTTATAAAACAGAAAACTGTCGATTACTGGAATTGATATCAATTTTGGCAAAAATAAACTGTAAAATTTATTTCGCGAAGATAATAACAATATCTATTAGTGGTTCTCAATTTTTTTTAAATATTAGCACACTTACGAATTGTTAAGATTTTAGTGGCCATCAACGAATGTACCAGATTATATAATAATAATAATAATAATATTTATTGATCCAGTTGATTACATACAAGTAATATTGGATATGTTATTTTATAAATTGTCAAAAATTCTTAGCATTTTTACAGTCAAAATTAAAAAAATAAAAATAAATAAGAAATTAAAATTATAAATATACAGGTAACAAATTAACAATATTTATAGTCGTCAATATACAAGTTAAGTAAATAAATAATTAATTAATTAAATAAGTCCGTATAAATATTAAATCTGTTTGATATTATTATTTATTGTTGCTGCATAAGATACTCATTTAGATTATAAAAACACTCACTAATTATAAATTTAACTATCCTTTTCTTAAAGATCGGCAAGCTCGTACTATCTTTTATATGAGCAGGTAGTTTATTAAAAATTTTATTCATCAGTATGTTTGGATTTTGTGCCGTTTTTGCAAATTTTACTGTTTGTATTTCTAAATTGCCGTTGTATCTATTTAGTATTATATGTATGTATATCTGACCGCTTTTCCAAAACTGGCAAGTTTTGTTGTACATGAAGGCTAGCCTGGTAGATATATGTACATACATGGTAAAGGTAAGATATTCAGCTTTTTAGAAATAGGAACACAAGTGGTTCTATGGTAGCACCCAACCATGTTTCTGATGATTTGTTTCTGCATTTTAAATAATCTATTGAACTCTGAACTTGTACCCCAGTATAATAAACCATACGACAAAATGGAATAAATGTGACCAAAGTAATACGCTCTGACTTCATTTTTACTACAACATTTTGCAAGGCTTTTTACTTTCCAGCATTCCTGGGATATTCTCTTGCAAAGACTACTTATATGCATATCCCTGTTTAAGCATTCGTCCATATAAATTCCAAGTATTTTGGTAGATTGGACTTGTTCAATCGATTTATTTATCTTAATTAATTGACTTGTGTCACGTTCTTTTTTACGTTTAGTTAATTTAATAAAGTTACATTTACTTTCATTAATAATTAGATTATTTGACATAAGCCAATTGTACAGAATTTTAAGATCGTTGTTAATCTTTTTATCAAGATTTTGACTATCAGAATCAGAGCCCATTATCGTGGTGTCGTGGTGACAAATTCTGAGCTCAAAGTATCCCGTGCAATGTTATTTACATATAAATTATATAGAAGTGGCCCAAGTACACTTCCTTGCGGTACACCCTGATCTACTCTTAAATAACTTGATTTTGTATTGTCTATCTGAACATATTGCATCCTATTATCTAAATATGACGAGAGCCAATCATATTCAAATTTTCGAGTTTACTTCGAAGAATCTCATGATTGACTCTATCAAAAGCTTTAGACAAGTCTAGAAACAATGCTAGGATATGCTGATTTTTAATATAATATATTATATTAAATCTCAGCATAGATTTATAATTATAATATAATACAGGCTGATTCTGATTGAATCTGCCAAACTTAAAAGCCATGTTTCTCGGACTATTTTAAACAAAACACGTTCTATCAACATAGATTCGATTCGACAAAATTACAAAGATATAGCATGCTAAAGAAAAACTCGTAAGTAAATTATATAAGTGAAGTTATTCACGGTATAAATAAATTGAAAATGGAATAATCCGCTCGGAAACCTTTTTACGTCGCGAGCAGCATTCAGTAACAATTTTTAAAAGTTTTTATGTGGCTGGCCGCATTTTAATATATTCCATAGTAAACCTGAATACAAATTATTAATAAATTATTTATTTATAATAAAATAATAATGGGGTACATTTGTACCCCACACCGCAACCAAAGGACACCGTAACGTAAGGGTTAAGAAGTGTTTTCATAAATTTAATTCGTTAGGAAAACTAGAAATTTGAAATACTTATTGCAATATGCAATTTTTTTTTTCAGTTTGAATTTTCTTTAATCATGAATTTTCGTTTAAATAGTAATTTCACCACGGCACGGGCACCCGTGGACTTTTTTTCAAAGGGGGCTAAATATGAAGTCTTTTTTGTAAATATTTAAAAAAATATATTAAATAAACGTTCATAAATAAACACAGAACGCTATTTAAATAGCAATCTTGTGACAATTCCATAATGTGTTATCATTGACGGAAATATAGATATTATTATTATTATTATTAATTGAATGCGTCTGCGATCATTGACAAATTGGAAATTGGCATTAATGATTTTTTCTATAAAATATACCTTATTATTAGTAATATTTTTTCTGTGCCCACTTAACATACTGAAACCGGATAAACTAAACTAAAAAATTAAATAAAAGCGGTGGTGCATAATTATTGTCTTCCCGTGCCCGGATTATTTTACTACCGGGGTCTGGGTCCCCCTTCGGTGTCCCTGCATAACTTGAAACGAGTAAAAGCACATAATTTCGTACATGCACATGAACTAAAATTTAACATTTGATAGCCAATATAAAATAGACATAATAAAAATTGTTCCAATATAAAATAAATAAATTTGAAAACAAAAAAGCATAAAGGTTTGAAAAAAAAAAACACTTAAAAGAGGTGGATCCAGGGGGAGAGCCAAGTGCCCACCTTGTCTCTTACTGCAGGCGCCCACGATGTTGATGTATTACATAAATAATTTAAATTTAAAACCGGTAATAATTTTGTTCACAAAATCTCGCAACAAGTGTCAATGTACTTCAATCTACATTTAAAAGTAAAATGACTCTGTCAAATAAAAGTGAAAGAGAATTTAAAATAACACCAGCAAAAAGTTCAATTTATGAAGATATCAGATTGAATTAATAGACAGGAAAGTAATACAGTTTCAAATTCAGCACTTTTTTTATTCAGACTACATTTTTACATTTAAATATTTTAGAATGCTAATTCCAATTTAATATTTAAAAAAATGGTCAGGAAATGAGAATGCACACATTTTAGGGTTTTGTAGGTACAGAGTAATTAACAACATATGTATATGTACAACAAGGGTGTCAAACTGGTGATTCGCGGGCCGCATGAGGCCCAATTGTTGCATTTTTGCGGCCCGCAATTACTTTTTATACTATAATAGATTTTTATACTATATGTCTTATACAGTATAAAAATTTATGTTAGCAGAAACACCTCGTGACAGATTCTGTTCGGGCCGCGGTGTCAAGACTTTCGCAAAGGGCGGAAAACCAATAGTCAGGCAGTAACTGTTGCAGTTAGCCAAGGCCGTGCGATAGTCGGTAGATCGGTAATTCCCCGTGATTCCAAATAATATACTCGTAAGCAGAGCTTTCAAATAGCACTTTTCTATATGTGCAACTGCAGTTTACATTACCAATACGCTGAACTTTGTTGTTCGATAAAGGAAATATTTTGGCAAAATTTAATTGTTACTTCTTTACTTCCTTCAAATAAATATTCAGAAAAATTGTGGAAAATTAAAAACAGAATGAGTAATAATATAAATAGGTATCGTGCGGCCCGCGTGAATTTTATTTGTTAGAAAAATGGCCCGGGGCTGATATGAGTTTGACACCCATGATGTACAATGTTTTTGCTATATGGATATTTTTTTAGTAAGTTTTTTATTCCCAAATTATTTTTATTATCTCCCCTTATTATCCCAAAACAAAACAATCCACGTTTTTCGCAAAAATAATGTGACCAAAAGTTCATTTAGTACTATATCAATTCACATGTGTTTTATAATTTGTTTCAGATTTGTAGATCAACCTCTCTAGATTATAAGGTGGTACACATAAATTTTTGGAAATATTTTTGACTCAAATTGCGTCAAAACATTTATTTTAATTACTTTCAATTTTTTAATATACTCTTCAAAAAAATTCCTTGGATACTTTACAATGTTTTTTTATTTAATAATTAATGTTTTTAACAGTAAAAAGATCGATATTTCTCGAAATAATAATGCGATAAGAAATTTCTGTTGTACTATTTCAGTTTCTTGCAATTCTTGACTAAAATTGCGTCAAAATATTTTTTTTTTCTTACTTCTCAGCTATTAATGTAAATATCAATAGTTAAGGGTGTCGTGGGCGTACTCCGGGTGCGACCATCATATAATTAACTTGTTTCCAATTTAATTCAGTGTCAACTTTTACCCCTAAAAACTTGATAAAGCCTGGACTCTGAAATGCATACTTTCTTAAGGAAATAACCATATTTTTATATTTATTCGTATTTAAGCACATATTTGTTGCAAACCAATTATTAGCATTATTTCAGTTTAAACCACTATTATTAATTAATTTGCCAAATGATGAGGATCTTGAGATGAGTATATAGAATCATCGGCATATAAAACAGTTTTTGTCTTTGAGAGAATGTCATTGATATATATTCGGATAGAAGCGGGTCATGGATCGAACCATGTGGAACTCCACATTCTATGTCAATTTAATCAAATATTACTAGCTTTAAAACGTCGGAACAATGTTTGGAAATTTTGTGAAACACAATAACTTCATCAGAAACAAAGCATTTAAATGCTTTAACAGCGTTTTAGCTTTAATACTTACTTTACTTAATCCTGAAACCTTTCTACCTTGAGGTGTAAGCCCATAGTCGAGTTACTTATTTTCTGGTGTTGTTCTCCATGTTTAGTTCCATCGTGTTCTGTCCTCTGTACATTTCCTTATCTCGTCCCACTTTACGTCTCTCTTCGTTGCAGCTTCTTTTGTATCTTGGTGCCAGGTTTTTCTCGGTCTTCCTGGTCTAACTTTCTTCACTGTTCTTACTTCTAAAACTCTTTTTACTATTTTGTCTTCATTCTGTGTATATGTCCCAGCCATCTTAGCTGTTCTTCTTCTATTATAGTCTCTAAATAAATTAGTTCTGTGCCTAGTTTTTCTCTAAATACTTTATTTCTTATTCTGTTCAATTTGGTTTTACCCTCGATTTTCCTTAAAAATCTCATTTCAGAACTTTTCATTTTAGACCTGTGCGTCTCTGTAGTGATCCAGGATTCTTAGGCGTATGTCAAAATTGGTACTGTCACTCTGTTGGTTGGTATTTCTTTTTTAGTTAAAAACGATGCTTTGATGCTGTTGACTGCACGTCTGCATCGCCTACTCTTTTCATAATTTCTTCATCCATTTTTCCATCTTCCACGAAAACTGTGCATAGGTATTTGAATTTTCCTACCTGTTCTATTATTTTGTCATCTATTTTTATTTTGTGTTGCATTTTTGTCCTGCTTATTACCATTGTACCATACGTATATATATATATATATATATATATATATATATATATATATATATATATATATATATATATATTGATACAACCGACGTGGTCAGACCAATGATATCCAACAGGCGACCTAAGACCTACCGTTATTTAAAGGATTTCGCGTGTATATATGCCAGATATAGAATCTACCAGTTATAACTCTCAGGGCACACTGAGAGGGGTAAGAAAATCTCAAAAAAAAAAAATCGCTATGTTTAATAAACATTATTAGACCCAGTATATGGAACCGCTTTTTCAGTATCACCTGTATAAAATAGTGTTGTTCAATCGACATTGTCAGGCCTTACGACGTTGCCAATTTTATCATAGTGTATAATATGATTTGTAAAGTTGAAAACATTCAAACCGACTCATTCAGTCCTATTGTTCAGGAGTATGTTTAAACTCAAGAGTGCATTTTAAATAAATAATAATAATATTATATGTGAAAAAACACTTGTTGATAATTCATATACGTATTTGCAATGTAACATGTGGATCAAAATGTCCTTTCTTCGGGCGGCTATGTTTTATATAAGAAAATCTCCTTTTTTCGACAAATGACACGTGCATTATGAATACTCAATTAACAAAATAAGATCTGCGATTTATAATACATAAGCCATCTGAGACTGAAAGACTTTTTGATCATAAGTTAGTAATTACATTTAATATAAGCCGATTATTATTTTATACATAAAATATATTCGGGGGATCCTCCTGTGCTGTTTTTTTCACGCGTTTTTGAAAATGATTACACTTCAAATTAAATAATTTTGTTACTCAATAAAATGAAGAAATATTAGTCAATACTGTCGCATACCTGACCCGAAAAGCACAGCCACTAGGTTGTACTGCGCATTAAAATATATTTTTACAAATTGTATCTTGGTTTTAATTATATTGGCGTATTATTTACGTATTTTGTTATTAAGGACATTTATTACTGTATAAATTCAGTAAACTATTACTGTCGTGATAATAAAAGGTAATATTTACAATTATATTTCTCATATGAAAAATAAAGAGAAGTCATCATCATCATTGACGCGACAGCGCGAGATGAGTCTAGATCTCTTGATTTCAAGTTTTGTGACCACATTTTCAATCTGTGTACATGTAGGAGTAATATAGACAGGATTACGTCTATTTTTTAGCGCACACAGTAATGCCCGTACAGCTTATAGCCGGTTGCTAAGCAGAGCCCGTAATTTGTCTAAATATATATATATTTTTTTTTGAGTGCAGTTTCGGCTCTGGCAATTCTCAAATTTACGGTGAGCCGAAACTACAGTCAGTGAACTAATCTGTGAAACGTAACAACAAGCATCATTTAACAACCTTTTATCTTCTAAGTGAAATTTACAAAGTTGTGGAAAATTTACATATATAAATAAAATTGGAGGTTAAATCTGTTCTTTTTTAGGGTTTTGTAAAACCCTTATACCGTCATTTTGTCGTCTGTCTGTCTGTCTCTCTGTCTGTTCGGTAAAAATTGTAGCCAAACGGCTAAACCTAGAGAGTTGAAATTTGACATGCTTATACAATTCTTTGACCCGCACATAGGAAAAATACTAAAACATCTAAAAAACATATTCCCCTAAAAATATAAGCAAATATATGCTCATTGAAAAAAAAAAAAAATTTTTTTTACAATTCTGTGTATGGTATCAAATGAAAGCCCTTGAAACCTGAATTAACGATCAAAATTTTATTTTTGCAAAATAAATTATTTTGACGCGATTTTTGCGAGAATTGTGCAAAATTTTGTCCCACACCCTGAGCCCAGATGGTTTAAACTAAAAATCTGAAAAAATTCTAAGTAATGTACATTGGTGTGAAGCGGAATAGTGAAACAGGAATTTTTGATCAGATTATGTTGTCGGAAAATAACGCATTTTTTGTGTTTTTAACTAAAATATGTAAAATATTTAATCCGCTATTTAACACAGTAAAGGAGTGAACGTTCGTAGAACAGTGGTAACGTTGTCGCTTCGTAAATTGCAAACTACTGTTCAACTCCCGTCAATTTTTATTTTTTCTGTTTTTTTTTTCCATTTTTATTTTGTTTAAATTATTTTGTCAAAATTCTAGTTATATTTTGGCAAATGTTGCATTTAATTTTTAAAAGCGTAAATTTAATAACCAGTGGGAAGTGTTGATATTATAATTTAATTCTATGTTTGAATGTATACGAAATCAGAGATGCGGAGTTTATGACTTAAACAACCAATGGAAGCCGTAGGCGCAATTTTCAAAATATTAATGAACCTTGCTATATAAAAAAAAAATTAGGCATTCGAATTAAAATTAATAAAAAAATATTTTAACATAAAATTTGTTTTGGCTTCCCAAATAATCATCATTCACTAAATACCTGCGAAACCCTGAAACTTGTGAAAACTCACACTTCACATAATTTTTTCTTGGTACCCATTTTTCGTTTCTACATGTTCCAAGTGAATGTAAGACAAAATTCACAAAAAAAAATCTCTCTGTCTGTCTGATATGCTTTTTTTCTATGGGTTTATTTATCTAACATTCAAAAAACAAGAGCTATATATATTTTCTCGTAATTTAATGTGATGACAGAGTGAAACCAGGTTTCGAGCCTATGATATGGCATCTTAAAATTTGAAGTTAAGAGGCGAATGTAGCCACCTCCAAAGTCCATCGTTGCACGTGGGGTGCGGTGGCGAGAAGTCGTATTACGTCATTGGGGGAGTGACCAAAGTGGAAGTAGCTTACAGGGAGAGGGAAAAGTGCTAATATTTATAAATCAACCTGTATTTTTGGGAATCATAAAATATAGATTAAATATATTCGAATCAATTTGATTTTTTTTTTTTTTATTTCAAGATATGAAAGAAAATATCAAAATTTTAATAAGTAAATAATTAAATAAATTTTAATAAAAAATAAAGTAAATAAATTAAATATTTTAATAAGTTTAAATTTGTATTTTGATTTATTTTTAATTTTCAATTTTACAGTGCTATACTTTTTTCAATTTCACATGACTGTTACTCAGTAAATGAATAAAAATTACAAATGTTAACACCACTCTATATTGTAATTTTATCTTTAAAATAAGCTCTTGTATGTGAAAAGTGATTAATATTTATTACCAATTCTGATTTTACAGATAATTTTGTAGAAATAATAGTTTTTTTTTTATCATCAAAAAATTATGTTAATAATCATAGATTCACCCCTTTAGGGGTTGATTAAACCTTTTGGTTAAACTCGATTACAGTATAACAATCCCATACGTTACCATAACAACCATGTTCTGACCATTTGGTTATAGTTAACTAAGCTTTCAGAAGCCGGCCATAATTATTTAACTTAATTTTTGGGACCATTTTTTTGTGTCAATATGAATTTGTATTCTACCACGGAAAGTCTAAAATAAAACAGGTAAATTTGACGTCACAAACTGTTTTATTCCAAAGATCTTCTGTTACCCATTTCAACCGAATTCAAAGATATGTGTTGGAAACGAAGGCGGAGCTTAAGACTCCCTCTACTATGATTAGATTAGTTTAAAACCACGCTACCAGATGGATACATCTCTCGATGCTTGTAAATGCCAGTATTTCATATAAATAGTGTTTCGGTGTGGGCCAAAGAATTGGTGCTAAATATTAATTAATTTTCATAAATAAGGGCTCATTTTAAAGATAAAAGTACAATCTATAGGATTCTAGCTATGGAATTTGCAATTGTTATTGATTTACGGAGGAACAGTGATGTGAAGTTAGACAAAGTTTAGGACATTGTAAAACTGAAAATTAAAAGTAAAACCAATTTTTAACTCTTAAATCCAACGGAGCCAATCTTTATCTTCAAATTAAAAAAAAAATCAAATTGATCCGACAACATTTGGTTCAAATTCTTTAGCCCTTTCAAATGCACGTATCCGTTGAACGTAACCCAGGTACAGTACGCTCTTAAACGTACACATAAATGTTCAATACTCAAAATGAAATGGGAACTTTTGTTTTTTACAATTATTTTTATTTTTTACAATTAAGAAAAGTAATTGTTCAAACGAGTTATTTGTAATTTGAAACCTTTTTGTGAAATTATGGACATTGATGTCCGTATTAGAATAATTTTCTGTGAAATATATGAACAAAGTTCAAACTTATTAAAATGTACATTTATTTGGGATTCTAATAAAAATATTAAATAAATTTAACGTCTCATTTGAAGCAGTAACATTCAGCACGCTTTAAAAAATCTATAAACTATAAAAATGTAATTATTTCTAAATTGGAAAAAAAAGAAGAATTTCATGGTGCAAATACCAAAATTTTAATTTGAACAAATTTGATACAAATCGGTTATATGCATTGTTTGCAAGTATCTACGAGTCTGCCAAAACTAAATTTGAGTTTAAAGTTTTTCTGTAAGACAAATTGAAAGAAAATATTTAAGTTCTTACAATGAACTAAAATTATCATGACTGGAATGTTTATCTAGCTCATTCTATACAGTGTTGCCAGATTTAAGGCTTGACAACGTCGACTGAATTGTGCTGGTCTGACAAAGTCGGAATCGTACATTTTTTGTATAAAAAGTTATATACAAAAACTACTGGCGCGCGCTCTTCACGACAAATCAGTGAACTAAATTTGTATATAAATATACGATCTACCCTCGTATTCAGACCATTTGTGAAATTTTCTCTGTCATCGCTGCTATATAATCAGGGTGCAAGAGCTCCAAAAAACATGAAAAACGTTTTCAGACCATTCCCCTGGTCTGAAAACGTCAATTTTGGTTTGACACCGTCCATTGAGTACATAGAATTGGCTTGCATAAGCGGTAAAACAAATATATATATATATATATATATATATATATATATATATCGCTTTAAGTTGAGAACTTCTAGCGAATGCAGTGTCTAATATATAGTTTTTCATTATTTATTGTTCCCAATACTGTTTTGTGAGATTATGATTATCATTACGTTTCCAAACTTTGATGCCAAACTTTCAAAACGGCAAATCGATAGAAGTTTATTTGAATTTTAAATAATCATATCAGAGCGTTAAAAAATAGACAACCTGTTCGAACTTTGATCAACCAAGATTAATTAACATTACTTTTTAAATATAACATGATTTTTATAATTAAATTTAATTGGCAATCACATTGTGTAGTTATATTGTTCTGAATTACTTTCACAAACGTGCTGGAATGAGGAACGCTCTTTAAAGTAATATACTTGATAAATGTTAACAAGCATTACGCCAACAATCACCAAGCATAATTCTAAATATTTGTTTTACATTCTTTTTACTTAACATAAATGCATCACTGTTATGATGGAATCTCGCAAATTACGATGCGCATCAAAGGTCAATGTCTGATGTTACCTTGAAAATATGAAAGTCATTGATCTTATATGTTGGTTAATAACTTAACTGGAAAGTGTTTTCATAACTTGAAAATATTTAATCCAGTTTTAATTTTGTGTGTACATAATATACCTACGTGTACAGGTCCGGATTTAGTTCGGGGTTTGTAAGGTGTAATATAATTGAAATCTATCAATGAGAAGTTTTTTGAATTTGTTTTGTATTTTTTTATTCCATTGATGGACGTTTACACGTAAACTTTAATTGTTTACGTTTACGTGTAAACTTATGTAAACAATTGGTAAATTTGTTAACAATGTAAACAATGTAAACTGTCAAATAATGAGGTTAGTTTTAGTTATTTAATACGAATAATAGAGAGTTAATGAACAAGTATATTCAGTTCAAAACAATAAATTAATTTAAAAAATGGTGGCAAGAAACCGAAGGAATAGTTCTGAAGAACTAGGTTTTATTTTAATTAAAGAAAATGAAAGAAAATATAGGGCGTTATGCAAAATTTGCAATGAATCTTTTCGTTATTAAAAAATATAGGCTGATTTTCTTAAAGGTGAAATTTAATGTATTTTGTTATTAAAAAAATTAGACTGAATTTTTTACAGAAAACAGTTTTTTATTTTTCATATTCATATTTACTAATTTGTATGTAACACCTTAATGATGCAAATTCGATTTTTATTAATATGTATATTGGCTTGTTTTAATTTTATATACTTACTTTTTCATTTAAAATCGTTTCATTAAAATTTTATTATTTATAAAAATGTATTGAAAATGAGGTTCTGTAATTCAAAACAAGTGCGCATGTCTAAATCATTGTTTACATTGTTTACATTGTTTACAAGAGTTTTTGTGTTTACTTTACATCAATTGTTTACGCGTCAAAAATGAGGTAACTTACATCATGTAACTTACGCGCCCATCACTGTTTTTTTCCCATATGATTATCGTTATGCAAATATTTAAGCAATGTACAGACATAAGAAATAAACATGAACAAAGAAATATCAATATTTATCAGTGGTGGCTGGTACTCCAAAATTAAATTAATTTAAACCTGACAGATTTTTATGATTTTTTATTCTCCCGCCATACCTAAATACTTAATTTTTCTGGATATACGTGAAGTAAATTACGAAAAAATGTATTCTGCAATAACAATTAAAAAAAAAAAAAAAAACAGTTACCAGTATTTTATAACATAGAATGGTAAAGTAAAAAAAATAAGCCATTTGCATAAAAATTGTGTGAAAATAGAGACTGAGTGAGAGAAATGGATATTTGCTATTCACTACGGAAATTATACGTAATGCACAAAATTGGCATGTGTCACGCGCCCTATTTATATAACTTTGCGTTTGTGTATTACAAAATAGCACTTTAGTTTGCGTTTTCTCGAGCAGACTGAAGTCAAACAGAGTGACTCGGAACACACCGAGCTTGCTTCCCGAACCCACTCCCAGTAGCCTTAGATTAAAACCCGCAAAAATTGAGAATTTAACTTTTCTGTTCTTTCCCAAAAAATCATTTCACAGTATTCAATAGACATTTACCAATACAAACACAAAAATTATTTTCATATAGGTATATTTTATCTTACATAGAAACAATATGCTATGTTTCCATGTAAACAACAATTTACTTTTTAAGAGACCAACCTACTGAATGAATGTGCAAAAATTTTAGTAGCCATGTTTAAAATTGTAGTTAGTTAACCTGCGCTGAATAAAACATTGAAAAACACATCGTCAAGAATGAAATTTGTAGTTAATAATATTGCCAACTTTAACAGCTTATTATTTGACATTGGCTTAATACTTTGCCGTCCTTTTTTTTTTTGAAAGTTACATATATCGCCTGTTTAAAGAAATCATTGTATGCTCTAAAAAATGTCAAAAACTTTTTTTAAAAATTAATTTGTTGAAAATGGACCGGTTGGAAATTCGCACTATTATGAAGTATGAGTTCTTACGTGGAACTACGGCATCGCAGACCGCGCGAAACATTAATAGTTTATTTGGATCTAATGTTACTACGTAGTAGACAATATCAAATTGGTTCGCCAAATTTAGTACAGGTAACTTAAAAACAAAAAAAAAAAAACAAAAAAACAAAAAATAAATAAATATATAAACTGGCTCATCGATCACAGCAGAAATATACTGCAACCAACTGGATGAAATGATGCAAAAACTTAAAGAAAAACAGCCTAGATTGGTCAACAGAACGACTCCTACCTTATTGCATGATAACGCTAGACCACACAGCGCACAAATAACTGTGGCAAAACTACAAGAATTGGAGTTGGAACTTCTTCATCATCCTCCATACTCACCAGACCTAGCCTCCACTGACTACCACTTCTTCCGCAATTTAAGTAATAATTTATCGACTGGCCCAAATAACCAATTGTCTCTCACATGTTTCTGACTATTGTCTTTAAATCTCTTTAGATGGGCACTACATTAACGTTCATAGGGGATTACTTGTTACGCGACCGAACACTCTAAATATCTCTAACCCATGAAGAACAAACACTATTCCCCTAAATACGCCTTAACCCCATGACTCTTAAAAACCAATTCTCTTTAAATATGACAACATCTTCACTCTTTATATACAACTACTCTGATGACTTCCCTTAGCGGCTTACATTGCCCCAACTGTATAAGATCATTTCACACTCTCTTGAACTGTCCATTTCAAAAAAACTCGTACCACAATTTATTGGTGATAACTTAGATAAGTAACCAAATCAATATTTATTTTACAGACAAGGTTGTTATCAATATTATAATTTACGATTTCCTTTTCATGTTAAGTTTACAAGAGTCTTGAGTTACAATAATAAATATGGCTAGCCTTAAGTGTCCCTTCTTAGAAATAGATTATTTTTTTATTCTTTAACATTTTTAATATTTTACACGAATTGGATGATTATATTGAATTTAGTTATGAAATTTTACTTCTGAAATAATACCAAAATTAGTTCCCTTACACTATCTGGACTACAAAACCACTATCCCATCCCAACTGCTAGTACGAATACTAGAGCTAGTTGAATCTCAAGCGTTTACATTAGGATAATAACTACCATTGTTACTAGCAAACTAGTCACTAGCCCGTTTATAACCTAATGTAAACGCGCCATAGGACTTGAAAGTAACCAGAGGAAACCATTAGTTTTGAATAGTGATAATAACAAATAATTTTGGAATCTTAGATATATATATTTCTGTTTATATTTAAGATATAATATAATAACTTTTAACGACTATATGCATTTTTCAGCACGGTTTGCACTTTTTTTATAAAAGGAAATACTGATTAACTTAAAACTCGCAATTATTTTTCTTATCTGAGCAATATCGATCTAATTTTATAATAATTACTGAGCCATTAAATATATTGCTAAAGCTATCAACATATTTTCCCTATATTGGGAATAGCTATCGATTTGAATATCGCGGATAATTAACCTAAATATATTGGATCATTTAATGTTGAACAAAATCATATGCAGCGATTAACACTTTATTTACACTCGTAGTTAACTAAAAATGCATGATTTTCTATTAAATTATGTAGAAACTAGTTTATAAATTAATGTTTTCCATTAATTTGAGTACTATGTTGAAATTTAATAATAGTGTCATCCAAAATGATCTATACACCATTTACTAAGTAAAAAGATCAGTAGCCATGGAATTATTTTGTCTATCAATAAAAATTAAATACATTTATTTGATTTTTTTTTTTTTTTCACGATTATAATCAGAAATTATTGTTACTTACTAGTCCTACGAAATCCTGAAATATAACTTAATTTACACCACATCAATATTTGTTGTTTTTCAAAGAAGAAGTGACTAAAACAAGCTCAAGTGAGTGTAAACAAATAGGAGGGAACCATTTCCACAATTTTATCAAATACCTCATATATATTATCTATATTAATAGTTTTATTCAGTTTCTAGTTTCTACACGTTCCAGTTGATTATAAAATGATATCCGTAAAAGAATAAATTTTTGTCTGTTTGTCCGGGATTCACGCAAAAACTGCTGGGACATATTTTTATGTTAACAGGGGAGTTGTGTTGGAAACTATTTATAGTTATGTTTTTTTCAAAGTATTGTAATATGACTTGGTCATCTATAATTATTTAACGAGAGTTTAGTGGGATTAACAGCATGCGGCTACCCAGTAGGCTATAAATATTATTGCCATTTATCTAGAATGGGCCGTCTTTCTAATATTCAGGTCTTCAGGTATATTGGTTGTTTATTTTTACAGACTAAACACGTCCCTGCAAATATACCTCTCTTATTATTGACTTAACAGAAAAATACATTTAATAAAAATAGTTAAAATAAAAAAGAAATCTTTCTTTTTTATGTTTTTTTTTTTTTAATTGGAAGAATATTTGAGGATTTATGGGAATACACCCTAAAACTAGACATTTGAAATATCTCCTTTATTATTGTATTGTCAGTAAAAATGTGTAAAACAAAAATTGTTTATAATAATAAAACAAATCTTTTTTCTTCTGTTAATTTTATTAACATGATTAGTACTGAAGAAGATACGGGAGGACTAACTAAAATCTTGAAATATTTCACTTATATATTTTACATCAAAATATATATATTACAACAAATTATATAAGAAAATTTTTTTAGAAGGAAGAAATATTTTAAACTGTTCAATACAGTTTATAATAAAATATTCTTTAGAGGGGCTAAGTGTTTCCTATGAATTTGAAAAACCTCCCTACTATTTACTTGGCGGTAAAATATATATAAAAGATGTTTAAAATGGGGATACGATTATTTTCTTTTGAGTGTAGTTTTTAATAAAATTTATATTTGGTGTATGGGGAGCGCTACATAGACACATCAAATATGTCACTTATCATAATACTTTTCAACAAAATATGTCTACCAGGAACCATACGAAATACGGGTACATCAGCTAGTACATTAATAAAATTGATACAATATCTGTTTTTTTTTTCGGCCTCTTATTTGATTTTATGTTTCATGTTTCATTACATGTTTCACATGATTATAAGACGATATCTGCAAAAAAAAAACAATTTCTAGGTCGCGCAAAAACGGCTGCACATATTTTTTTGTAATTTGGTATGATGATAGAGTCAAACTAGGATTTGAACATAAGCTGTATGCCATCTGAGTATTTTCTTTCTAAGGGGATGTTATGAGGTTAAAACTGGTCACTAAGAAACTTAAAATATACCCCTTACCTCAGGGTTGGACTGGGATTAAAATGTGTACCGGGAAATCTGGAGGAAGTCGGGCCACTATATATAGGGTGACCATTTCAGTGAAGGGAAACCGGGACACAGGAAAAAAAAAAGAAGGTCTTTGTTTCCTCCCAAATCCAAGTGAAGAGCAAAAAAAAAAAAGGTCCTCACCTATCCAAATTCAAAGTGAGCAAAGAGATTCAAAAACCGGGACAAGGAACAATCGGACGTCCCGAGGACAATCTTCGGGACACCGGGACAATTGACCGAAAACCGGGACGGATGGTCACCCTAACTATATATATATATATATATTTTTATCATTTTGATTTTCGGGCCAATTGACGAATTGAACCGGGCCAATTGAATTCGGGCCACCGGAAAATTCCCGGTATCCCGCCGGGCCAATCCAACCCTGCCTTACCTATTTCTATTATTGACAAAACAGAAAAATGTAAAAAACAAACATTGTTTATAACAAGAAAAGAAAATATTTGTTCTATGCATTCTATGTGAAAACTAAAAACAAAAAAAAAATCATCTGTTGCCACCACAGGACCGAACGCCATCACAAAGTACTTGTATAAAATACATTCTAGCAGCAGAATAGAAATAACTTGGCCTAATATTTTCTAACAGAGATATTATTTATCATGACCATGGAAACGTTACATATAAGTTATTTCTACTCTGCTGCTAGAATGTATTTCATTTTATTACCAACCGCCAACATATATAAGGAAGGTATTGTGATCATACCGATTTTGACATTTCGAGATTTCGATGGATCTCCACGAATTGAGGTCCCTACATAACGTATTGAGTATTTTTAGCATGATTTCTGTCGGTCTGTCTATCTGTTTGTCCGTCCGTCCGTTTGTCTGTCCGTCCGTCTGTCCGTCCGTCCGTCTGTCTGTCTATCTGTTTGTGTACACGTGCAGAGCAAATTCGGCTAAAAGGATTTTGGCAATCAATGAGTTGATCAACTTTTGGTAAAAATCGGTTGACTAGAAATGGGAGTTTACTCGTGTCGATTTTAAGATTTTTGCGAATATTTAGCAACAGAAAAATATTTCGTACGTAGTTTTTAATAAGATAGATTTTTTAGGAGGTTAAGGGGAGTGTTACTTATTAACTCGAAATATCTCACTTATAATTTACTTAACAGCAAGAATGTATATTAATAAAGTTGTTAAGAAGAAAGAAGTGTATTCTTATCTGTTCAATGTAGTTTTTAATAAGATAATTATTTGGGGAACAGTGGGGAGTGTTACCTATACACTTGAAATAACTCACGTATTATTTACTTAACAGTTAAAACATATATAAGAAAAGTGGTTAAGAATGAAAAAATGATTATTTTCTGTTCCATATATTTTTATAAGGTGAATATTTGGGGCGCTATGGGAAGCGTTACTTATGCACTTCAAATATCTCACTTATCAACAAAAATGTATTTAACAAAACCGTACGAAGTACGGGCACGTCAGCTAATAATAAATATATTTATTAAAATACAACACATTCATTTATAAAAGGTATTTAAAATAACTACAAAACAAAATACTTTTTTATATATGTATTTAGTAAAAATGAAGCAAAACAATAATAAATTGAAAAATCTGACGTAAAATGTTTACATTAAACTGATAAATAAAAATCATAATTATAAAAAAAAAAGTAAACGAATGATGCTCACTGTAAAGACGAACTGAATAATAAATATATTCTCAAACGTCTTTATTTTAATTCTTCATGCACACTATTATTGTACCAATCATTAGCACAAACTGTTCCACTTAATTCCGGGAATAATTTTTTATTCTCTCTAATTGGTAAAGACAACCAAAATTTCGATCTTCCAAAATCATCATTTGTTATTTCTTTTACCTCCATGGGCGAAATTATGTTTATATACTTCAATGGATCACAAGTATTTCTTCCGACAGTAGACCAAGTAGCATTAAGTATTTTCGGAACTCCTGTTTTAGCGAAAGATGTCCAAAGATCTAAAAATTCCTCTGACATCTGGATATCCTTTTCTGTGGAACGAGATTTGGTAGAGGTTTGTAAAGCATACATTGTGTCATCACCGTGAGATACTCCAACATCTTCTTCAATTTTGGCTAAAGTTTCGGATCTACTATGAGCACCTCTGTAGGAAAAGTAATAGAAGTAAACTGATTCCTTTGAAACATTGGCATGTAATCTCGCAGCAAGATCACAATCAACTTGGAATAATCGGTCACCCATCATTTGAACTAATTCATTGTAGGTATCTCTAGAGATGGATCTATTTTGGAAATATTCTTTCAAACACTGTGCAGATACGTTTGTTTTGGTGGTATTTTCCGTTTCGATGATGGTATAATTGTAATCCAAAAGATATGGTGCAATTTCATAATATCTTTCAGAAATTTGTGGTATGTATTCAGGTTTCGACAAGAACTCAGCAGCCGGATACAAACCTTCAGCTTGGACAGTGGAAGTTAACCAAGGTAGTTGTTGTATTTTACCTTTCTTCAATATTTGGTAAGGATGCTCTGTTAAGAAAGCTTTTTTCCCTCTTCTTGGTGTTGGTTCCACAACTACCCCAAATGGTGGAAATGGATTGAAAAGGAAGCCAAGGAATTCGTCAACATTCTGGACAAGTTGTCTGCTAGGTCTAGACCTCATACAGTTAATCATTTCTTTGTTACTCCGTGTCCTACAGCCAAGGCTAAAAGCTAATCTTTTGGCTTTATCAAGTGAGTTTTCTACCATTACCCATGAATTTAAAGCAGCGCCGCTCATGGAAAAACCACGATGAAACAATCCAACAGACATTGGTGACATGTAATGTAAATGCACACTAGCGCCCCCTGCTGACAGTCCAGTCAATGTAATTGAATCAGGGTTGCCACCAAAATATATAATGTTATTCTTAATCCACTGCATCGCCATCACTTGATCTTTCATCCCCATATTACCAGGAACGACATTATCTTCGGTGCTTAAAAATCCAAGTGGACCAAGTCTATAATTTATGTTGACATAAACTACATCCCTGCTTAACAGTATTTTTGGGCCATATCCATGACCAAAACCAAACATAAAAGCACCACCATGTATATGCACTATTACATCAAGAAGGGCCCCAGGATTCAACTGTGGAGTATACAGGTTAAGATACAAACAATCCTCGTTACCAACGACTCTGTCTTTTCCTGGTTCTATGTAATGGGCGAATTGTATACAGGTGTGTAAGAAGTTTGCTTCCCAGACACCAGGCCATGATTTTATCGGCTGTGGAGGCTGAAATCTCAGATCCCCCAGGGGTGGACGGGCGTAGGGTATACCTTCGAAAGCTGCAAACTTTCTACCATTCTCAGCATATTGGAAAGCACCTCTTAGTGTGCCTGAAGGTATTTTTATTTCAGGCCGTGGAACTTCAGCACAAATTAATTTTATAGTTATTAAAAAAATAACACAAAACTTCATTTTGGTACTACACTCATTTGAACATTCGATTAATTAAAGTAAATGCTCTGGTTTTTATTCATTTAAATATTTATCTAAGGATTGTGATAAAAAAATGTATATTTATGTTATAAAAATATGCCAAGGTAGTTTCAGAATTTGTCTTTATTCTATTTAGATAATTTTAAGATTTACAACCTGTCTTATTCAGCTTAATTTTTTGTTATTCAAGTAGTAGTCTAGTGCTTACGCACCATATTTTGCGTTGATACTGGACTTGATAATAATGGAGTGCCATTTGGTACACATATTTGTGAACCGAGGCAGATTCAAGATGGCGGCGAAAATAGTGCGCCTAGTACGATAACGATAAATAATTTTTACGATAGAACAAAATCGCTAAATGCATATTTGTAGAATGGAACTTTAGTTACAATTTGCCGCGATGAACACGAATATCATCTGTAATCACGTATATCACTTGGTTTACAGGATATCATCTGTAATTCATTATGGGGCCCAAAACAGTGATTTTCGAAATATTTAACGAATTTTGTATGAAATCGATCATTTATTTTTGTTTTTAATTAGGGATTCTATAAACTGTATTTGTTGTGTTTCAAGCGCATTCTGCAGATTGCAGCAGTATTTTTTGGGAAATGAGACGGTTTTCTACTAGGGTGTCTTAATCATTCGTTGCAGGTTATAATAAAATTCTCCTTTTTTCCGATTGCCGGGTATATTCAATTTGCCATGCGCTGTAACAGCTGTTTTTTATAGCTGACATACATATATTCAGTCGGAAAGTGAGATTCATTAATGAGTGTGCCATGTCTTGCAGCTTCTCTGGCCTTATTGTCGGGTATAATGTTGCCCGGTATATCGGTGTGCCCTTTAATCCATATTTATTTAATTTCTGTGTCCTTGTGGTTCTTGCATAGATGGATGTTATTAAATATTTTATATATTATTGGTTCATTGTTCTTGAATCCAGGATTTGCAATTTTCTGTAAGGCGCTATAGCTGTCTGAAAATATAGCAACTGATGTTTTGTCCAGGAGATTTAGCAGTTATTATTGTTTTAATATGGTAGATTATGAATTTGTTTCAAAATTGCGAAAAATTACAAGTTTGATAGATTTTTTCCCAATTTTGAGACATGATGATGTACTCAGTGAATGCAAATCTGCGTATGTTAACATTTTGTTTCGATTCTTCCTAAATCTGTATGGCATATCTTTAGCTACAAGAATATGTGCGGAATATCCTCTGAGGGGCGTCGAATTTAAGATAGCGGCCAAAAGTGTAAAGTCTCAACTTCGTATTATTTCGACACCTTTTTTATCGCTCTCGAACAAGCCGAACATGTAAATTATAAAAATGAAGCAATAAACGGCATATGACTTGTTATTATTCAGGTTTTACCCAAAATAAAATAAAAAATCTAACATCAAAACGATTGTAAATTATAACATTTAAGTAATATGCTCCATGCATATACGTAAAGCAAGTAGGGGAGATGTGGGGACGGTGGCACACATTTTGGTTTTCTGTACATAACATCTTCAATTTTGAATTTTTTAAATAAATCTTTTTGCCACTTAATACTTATAATGTCGTTGTCTAAATAACCTGTTAAAAATTAATGTCCTTATCACGTGCTATTTATAATTAATATTTTTGTTGACCTCTGCAATTGTGCCACTGTACCTATACGTGAGGGTACAGTGAAACAGCATTAGGGATACAGTGGAACAGTAAATATAATAGGTATCTAAAGAATCTGTATATGTATCAATAATTTTTACTGAAACTTCAATTCAATGTCTTTAAAAATAAATCATTTGAAAGGTACTGAAAAATTTATAATATAGAAAAAAAAATCAATTTTTTTGTAACAAACTACTAAGTAATTAAATAATGTATATAAATATATAAATGTAAATTTATTATTAATATAAAAAAATAAACTTTGGTAAGTTCCTTGGAAGCAGTAAGTTTTGATAGTTTTTATTTTAATGTTAATTATATTTCATTAAATTTACTGTAAAAATCAGAACGTCTAAACGGTGTTTTGTGCTACCAGACGGAGCAGGAGATGGTAAAACTTTTATCAGCTCTGATTCTTTAAATGTGTAATTTTCATTTGTTTTAATAAATTTAAAGAGTAGAGTCAGCCGTCGGAGATATATTACAACAATATCGTCAGTCGTTATTTCTATGATTTCCCCTATAGAGTGGCTCTTCATTTTATTCTTTCCGTATCCTTCAAATGTTAAGGCATATTGCCTTACTTTAATATCCTTGTTTACGTAGTCTGTCGAATCTGTATCACATTCAGAGTCAACATTATCATCTGAGTTTGAATTCTCATCAATATTGACATCAGTATCAGATGTGTCTGAACTTAGAAGAATATCTTTTAATTTTCTGATTTTTTTTATTTTGAGCAGCTTGGAATTATTCTTCTAACTCGTACCCACGTACGTGGGTACAGTGGCTCACTGTACCACTGTATCCACATAACACGTGTGCCACTGTTAACCTAACCCTATTTTCACGAACATTTTATCAAATATAATAAATGATATAGTTTAGAACATTAGTAATTGCTTTACACTGTAGACAAATGACCAATTTACAACATGTAATACAAAATTTCTTACTAATTTAGTTGTGTCTCGTTCTAATAAAAATTTTCTCGTTACGAAAAACTTTAGTTTGCCTACCTCAAATCAACATTTTCATCATAGATGGCGGGACTTAAATTTATAGACTCAAAATGTGGATAGTATAATTTCTTAGTATCAGAGGGGCCTATATATACCCAAACAGACATGAAAATATTCTATATTTCAAAGATATTTCAAATGTTCCACTGTACCAATTGTGCCACCGTCCCCACATCTCCCCTATTTGCTTAGCTTTATCCGCAACAGGTGGTCCCAAATGAAACTGATTTCGAAATATTGCTCGAAAATGGAATTTTACTATTTACATATAATTTGGTGAGTTGTATATCAATTTCGGGTATTTAGAAGTCGTAGATTTCGAAAATGGAGTCTTTACATAACCGGCAGATTCATTACACGACATTGAAGTGTCACTGCATCCAAAAGGATAGTATATAGCAGTTCTGATAAAATTATATACGCACTAAATACGACTAATTACGACTAAATTCTGACTAATACGCACTAAATACGATTCTAATGCTGGCCGAAAACTACTCTTTCGAAAATGGTTTTATTTACGCTGATATTTTTATGTCACAAGAACATTGTAATTTATTGACAGTTGCTCTATAGGTATAAAATTCAGTCATGTTGTAGTCGACTGTTCTCTTCGGTATTGGTGGTTCGGTACGTGGGTAGATTAATGTCGAGTACGAAACATTTTTAAACGAATAAAGTAGCGAAAACATGATAAGGTCAAATCTAGGGAATATGTTGTATTGTGGGATAATTTTATTCTAAAATAAATGATATAACAGTTAATTTTAAAATTCTATATATGGGCCTGTTTATTATAATTTTTATAACCGTGCAACTTTCCTACTGAATAAATCATTAAATATAATGACTGCATATCAATGCTACAATTCAAATTTGTAAGATAATGATATGTTCACTTCAGTTATAAGTTATAACTCTATTAGCATGGAAATTGATTGTACGGTTTACAGAAAAAAAATTATATAACGTAACAACCTGCTATTGATTGAACATTTTTTACATTTCTTTACTACTACATTCATCTCAAAATAAGAAGGTAGTGTGTATACAAAATAATCAAGGATTTTATGTTGTATGTATTAAATAAAATTCGAAATAAAATATTTTGAACAAATATAGGATATTTTGGACTAAAAATCACTCACCAAATAAAGCTTGGAGCAAGATATTTATCGCTGACTCCGGTAAACCGTCACAGCGGTTATCTATTATTGTGGTAAATTATTCTTTATAACACTAGATAAAGCAATCCAACAGAGGTGCACGCAAGAGCCACATTACAGGGTGATTTTAAATCTTGATATTATGCAAAATATTAGTCATCGTTACAAAATAGCCTGAACCAATTACCATTGCTAGTTTGGATGTAAAATTTGGTTACAAATAAGTTTAGTCCAAGAAATCAGAAAGCTTCTGAAAGTTAGGCAAAGAAGGCTTCGATTTAATATTCTTGGAACGTTTAGCAGAGATTAGATGTATGCTGCACCCACGGGCACGTAATAAGAAGACCTGATGATTACGTAGGAAAGGGTAACTATGAATAACGTTGTCAAAGGTAAAAGAAACCGTGGAAGACCTAAATCGAGGTGGAATGATTGCATAAAGAAAGAATTAGACAGTAAAAATCTAGTAGGTTATGAGTATTTGGATAGAAGAGAATGGAGGAGACTCGTTAGTAACAGCGACCCCATATGAAAATGGAAAATGCTGAAGAAGAAGAAGATGTATGCTGCACCAGCGCAGATGTGAGTACTGACATTTGTCGGAGAGCGAGCATGTCTTTCCCTCCCAATCATCATACCTGACAGCCGACAAGTCTCCACTCCCACTCCGTACCTGAAGCTTTATGCAAATAATGACACAAGGATTTTATATGTATAACTAGTGGCTTATACCCTTTTCATACTAGATCTTTAAAACGAGTGAACTTAAAGTTCACCGATGTTTAAGATCGGTATGCTTTCACACTTGATGTTTAAATCTCTGGTGCTGTCATCAGCTACAGTAATTTTGTCCTTAAGTTACCGTCATGAAATTACCAGTTTTGAACTGTCTGCGCAGAAGCACATTTTGAATTATTATAAACAAATAAAGATATTTCATTTCATTCTACAATAAAGACACTACAATAAAGAATATATTACACCAGTATTAACATGTAAGTCGATACATTTTATTTCAATTATTGTAGCTCTGTATTTTATTAAACACATTATTAAAATAAATAATTTTATTATAACAATAAGTATAAACTTCTTATAACGTCGATATAATACAGTATTCTTGTTTATGATAATATTAAATGTTGACAGCACAAATTCAAGGAGAATTTTTTTATAATAGAAATTAAGTTGGCAATGCGGACGAAATTTAAGACGCAGATCTCTGTCTTAAACATCGGTTGTGTTTAGACGAGGCCGTACGGTTTCACATTAGCGTTTAAAGATACATTCACTTTAACATCCGGTCTTAAAGATCTAGTGTGAAAAGGGTATTATGGGGCGCCAGCGACCAGAGAAGTTGAATAATTTCGTGCGATCCGTGAAAGAAAGATACAAAAAAAGAGCATTTTTGTTTTTTATAATAAATCAAATATATATTCGAATTAATTATTCGGAAAGTAGTATTTTACCACTGACAGGATATTTCAAATTTGTTCATTAATGCTTTTGCGACAGACCAGGGGTCGCGCCTCTCTGGTTGAGTAACACTGATATAGTCTGCAACACTCAGAAAGGTCTAAGCGATACACCATTGAAAGAATTTTTCAAATCGGGTTGATAGTTTCTGAGATTACATCGAAAATACAAATTAGCTGGTATAATAAAAAAAATAATAAATAATAATAAGTGAGATATTTCAAGTTTAAATATACCTACCTTATGTAACAAGATAATACACCATAATATACCATAATATACCATAATACACCATAATACACCATAACCCAAATATTCATTTTATTAAGAACTGCTCAAATTGACCAATAAAAATTGATTTTTTATTTTTACAAAATTTATTACTTTTTTTTATTATTATTATACATGTTTGATGTAAAATAAATAATAAATGACATATTTCAACATTTTAGTTTAGCTCGCACTTTAGTACGCTTCTCTTATCATAGTACTCATGGTACATAAGAAGAGTTCGGAATATACACGATAGGTACACGAAAAATAACAGACATAGGGAATTATTATATAAAATATTGTATTAATTGCAGGGCCGGTTTTTCCGTTAGGCGAGTACAGACGACCGCCTATAGACATCACGGGATGGACCGCCGGTAGACCATACAACTATGATTTTTTAAGTACTTGTGTGTAGCGTGTAAAATTTCTAATTTAATATTTTTTTATGTCTGCATTGTATAATATTAAGAGGGCGCCGAATTATGTCACAGACCATCGTACCGGCCTTGTTTAATTGTAACATCTATTCGTAATTTACATAAAGGTTAAAATATGTTATTGTCGCTACAACATTTAATTAAGAAAATTCTCGTGTGATATTATGTATTAATTTCATTATAAATTAAAATAACTAGTAGTTATATTAAAACCCCCAAGGTGCGTTCTCTATATGTGGTATTAAAATAGTTTTTAACTTTATTTCTCAAGCGTAAAGAATATATGTAACTAGGGCTCAAATGCAATGATAGACTATTTATATCAAAATTATATTAATTTATAATAAATGTCTGTATCAGGTAGCTTAACAAATTCCAGAATTTACATGTTTGAATTTATTATATTTGGTTCAGTTCATAATTGCCGAATGTTTTTACAAACGACCACTAGATGGCAATATTGAAATGTGTCATTACTATATTCGTTAATTTTGACATTTGTTAATGTGAAATCAGCGATAGCTTATAAATTGACCGAGTTGTTTGTTGACAGTGAGTGTTTAATAAAACGAGTTTGTGAAAAATTGGATATAACTCGTGAAGGTTTTCGTTGGATGATTTTTTACGATTTTAGTAAAGTCCTAACTCAACAACAATGCACAGATTCGTTTCGTTCAACTTTTGGTAATGAAACACCATCAGAAAAGATGGTCGCGCGTCCGTCAGTGATGAATCCCGTGAAGGTCGACCAAAATCGGCTGTGATTCAAAAAAACATCGATGCTGTGCGCAGAATGATAAAGAAGATCGGCATGTGACTTACCATGAGTTAGAGGCATCCTTTAGCATATCGCAGACTGAAATACATTCGATTTTGCATGAATATTTAGCTGTAATAAAGATCTGTTCGCGATGGATTCCGCATAATTTGATCGAAGCTCAAAAAAAGGCTCGTGTTGATTGGTGTAAGGGAAGTATACAACAATTTTTTTGCTAGAAGTCATCGCCAAATCAGGAAAAACAAGCAAAAACGTTAATTCTTCATCATGACAATGCAAGCTCCCACACAGCACGTCAAGCAATTGATTATTTGGAGAAAAAAAAAACATCGAATTAATGTCTCATTGCACGTATTCACCTGATTTATCCCCTAACGACTTTTTTTTGTTCCCTAATGTCGAACAAAAAATGCATGATCAGCGAAGTTCATCACCTCAAGAAGCCGTTAAAGCGTTCGAAAACCATGTTTTTGAGATACCAACTATAGAGTGGAAAAAATATATCGAGCATTGGTTTGAACGCATGCAAAATGTTTTAAATCTTAAAGGCGAATATTTTGAAAAGCAATAAAACAGTTTGTTCAAAAAATGTCTTTTTAGTTTTTGTAAAAACTTAAAAGGTAGCCCTCGCATATAGGTAATAGGGCAGTGTTTCTCAAACTGTGGTCCGAGGACCACTGGTGGTCCGCGAGACAGTTCTTGGTGGTCAGCGAACACACAATTTCATTAGTATTAATAATGGGCCTTTTCGCAAAAAAAAATTTTTTCTTGATATTGGTGGTCCGCAACTGTCGAAAGTTTGAGAAACACTGTAACAGGGTGTTCAATGTAGACATATCCATAGTTTTTTAATCTCTGGTTTATGAGTACCACGGTTGTTAATTTATTAAAATATATTTTTAATTTAATTTAATAAAATTAATTAGTACTAACTACTATTTAATTTGAGATAAAAAATTGTTAATGCAAATATATAAGGTTAATACTCTTATATTTTTGAAGATTTTTATTTATTTAAATTTTTTAAATTACGCAAATGTTTTAAATAAATAAATAACATGTTATATTTATGAAACAATTTAAGATATTCTTATCATACCTTTTCATCTATTATTTGATCGAGATTAAGCGTCTAACACAGATTTTATTGTTCTATTTCTATCTTTTATTGGTCTGTGTGATAATAAAAATTAAATGTAAATAGTCTAAATGTTATCATGGAAGTATACAAGTTTAAAACATATTTTGGGCATTTTAGGACAATAAATATTATTGAACTATTAACAATAGCATCATATGGAGA
Source organism: Liopterus haemorrhoidalis (assembly GCA_963971575.1). Lineage (NCBI taxonomy): Eukaryota > Metazoa > Arthropoda > Insecta > Coleoptera > Dytiscidae > Liopterus > Liopterus haemorrhoidalis. The sequence continues at coordinate 77,095,876 of OZ020611.1, read as the reverse complement.
AGAGACGTCGACACACACATACTTAGAAACAGGATAAAACTTTCAAATTAAACTTCATGATAAGAGTTTTGCAATGCACTAGAACAGTGTTTCCCAAAGTGGGTTCCGTGAAACCCTGGAGTTCCACGAAATAAATTAGGGGTTCCGCGAGACAAGTTGTGAATTTGTAGTGGAAACGCTATGTACACGAAAATCACTCAGATATCAACACTGATGTCAACGTTAATATATCTGTCTAGAATACTACCACTTATCTAATTTATAATAACTTTAGGTATGGCAAGGGTTCCATGATCCGTAAAAAATTGCCTAAGGGTTCCACAAGAAAAAAAGTTTGGGAAACCCTGCACTAGAAAATATAGAGAAAGATCAAAGAATACAGAATGAAATGGAAGCTACTTTAACAATTACAAACGGATGTATAGGGTTTTAAGATGGTACGAACATGTTGAATGGATGCAAGAAAAAAGGTGGCCAAACAAGATCCTCCAATGTTCTCTAAATTGGAGTAGTATTCTAAAATTAAAACTCACGGTTGGCTGATTTATTTTAATATAATTTTGACTTACTGCCTTTGTACTAGGGATGTTTCCTTAATTCTGGGAATTGTGCTATAATTAAATTACGCAGAACTTATAGGCAATGTTATTGGTGCCAGACAAGTCTTGACATGTTTATGCAACTATCTAGTGCAATATTGTTCAGTCTGATTTAGGTGTTCGACTGATATAGACGCGTTTTCATAGGACTGTTTTTGTAACCATGGAAGACGCAGCAAAATCTCAAAGAGCAATAATTTTCTTTTTGTGGAAAGAAGGTGTGAAAACATCAGAAATTATTCAGCGTCTGCAAGGAGTATTTGGTGAGTCTGCAGAATACAAAAGTACTGTTTATCGGTGGATCGATCGTTTTAAAACCGGTAGAACATCACTAGAAGCCGATCCACGCAGTGGGCGCCCAAGCACGTCGATAAATGAAAGAAACATTACTGCCGTCGAAGACCTACTGAAAGAGGACAGGCGAATAACTATTCGTCAAATTAGTGTGCGCCAAGGGATAGGTACACGACAAGTTCATGACATCTTGCATGATTGTTTGAGCGTTAGCAAGGATTCGCCGCGCTGGGTGCCAAGGCTGTTGGGACCAGAACAGAAACTCAATAGGTCTGATACTTGTCGTCAACTTCAAGAGCTGTTAGCCCGTTACGGTGATGAATGTATTCAGTTAAATGGAGATTATGTTGAAAAACTACATTGTAATATTGACGAAAATTAACAAAATAATAAAAATTATAGCTAAATTCCCAGAACTTTGGAAACATCTCTCGTACTTACTCGGTACATCCCTTAAACTAAACGTCTCCCACATAACGAGTTCATATACGCATGTGGTTTTCGGATATGAACCTCTCCGCCGTGTTCGCTGACTGGTTGCAATGATTCTTAGGAAGAAGTTATAGGTTGTTAAATTCAATGCATAATTTAAATGAATTAAATTTCTATTCTATGATATAATAGAACACATACTAAAAATTGTCATGGTTTCATTTTTAAGTGATCAGTTTCTTTTTCAATTGATCATTCATTATTCTTTTATTTTAACCCTTTTAACCAAATCCCTCTTTATATAATTTTCAAAAATTAATATTTTTCAAAATTCCCTTTAAATTTCCCTTTATACTGAATTTATGTTTTATAAATAATGTAAATGTATTTGTATTATTTATTGATGTTATTATTTTTTTGAATTCCTGTTTATATTTAAACAAAAACAAAATCAGCTGTGGCCACCACAGGACCAACCGCCATCACAAAGTACTTTTATAAAATATATTCCAGCCGCAAAGTAGAAATAACTTGGCCTTATATTCTCTAACAGAGCTATTATTTATCATGACCATGGAAACGTTACATATAAGTATGACAAAATAGATATTTAGAAAAAATTTCGAAAAATTTTTCAAAATTTTTTCGTTTTATCAAAAAATATCTCAAATAAAAGTTGTTAGTTATTGCTTTTATAACACTTTTATAACTTTTGCTCTGCACGTGTACACAGACAGACGGACGGACAGACCGACAGACAGACAGACAGACGGACAAACCGACAGATAGACCTACAGACAGACCGACAGACATCATGTCAAATATTGTCAAAACGTTATGTAGGGACATCAATTCGTGGAGATCCATCGAAATGTCGAAATGTCAAAATCGGCAAAATCAAATTATATATGTTGGCGGTCGGTAATTATTATGGCTAACCCAGTTACTATGCCAATGCTCCAGTGGTAACCATTTTTGCCCGACGTTAATATATAAGGGGCAAGTATTGTAATCGCGAAAATTTTCGATGTCGAGATTTTGACTGATAACCACGTTTCATGGTCCAGGGAATCCAAAAAACCTATTTTCGAAGTGCCGACCGTATGTGTGTGTGTCTGTGTGTATACACGATAACTCAAAAACGGTTTAACTTAAAGAGTTCGTTCTAGTACTAAAAAATTCTCCTAATAACTGGGAAGAACTCTATTGTTTTTTATTAAAGTCCGAAACCGAAAACGGAAGTTATTAAACATTAAAATTTAAAAAAATTCGTAACTAGTAAACCAAGACTTGGACAAAGTATAGGACATAATTTGATGTATTTTTGAAGATTTACCTAAATCTTTTTTTAAATTTAAAAAAAAATATGTATTTTTTTTTATTTTTTATTATTATTATTTTTTTATGGGAGGGCAAGTCTAGCGGAGGTCTTCCTTCGCCACTGGTTTAAATTTCCCGCTATACTGTATTTTTCCTGTGTAAATCGTACTCGGTTCGCATTGCTAACTACTGTTTTCATATTTGAACCAGAGTATGTCACTAATGCCAACTTGCAATAACTTTGCTTAAAACGCAAAAATATCTAGCAACACAATGCGTTGCTAAGTATTTTTGCGATTTAAAGGAATGCTTAAAATTTAAGGAAAGCTGATGCAATTGGGCATTAAAAACATATTTTTTCCTCTTTTTTTCCCCCGAAATATTTTTACAAGGCGTTTTACAATTGGTGAGGTCGTGTATAATAACGTGCTCTTGTAAACATAATTTTCAGACAAATTTATACGCTGAAATTTGGTAGCACGATGGTAGCGCAACTAACCGCGTACTTAGGTTCCCACACAACGTCCGTACATTTGAGTGAATACTATGTACAATGCGCATGTCTTTCATGATGCTCGGTGATGTTATTATCTTTATTAAAAAATCCGATTGTATATCAGCATAATAGCTTGAGCAAAAAATTTTAATTTTACATTTTGGATTCTGAAAAAGAATGCTTGAGAGATTAATCAATACTTCTGAACGGATATGATCGATCAACAGTGCTTCTCTATCTGCTGTCTCAGAATTATAAAATACTATTCAACTTCCAAGTTTTATGATTTATAGTGATTCGTAGTAAATAGAAAGCAACCGCCACCACGTTAACACGTTGTTGAACTAACATCTAGTTTCTAATACTTAGTCGGTAAAACAGTTGTACACAATACTAAATATGTCTAAATATTCATATTTATATCGGATATTTTAGTAATTACTGATACAGTTTTCTAAAATAAAATATTACGCCAAATCTTTAGTCCCTTTTAAATTAATGGTGAATGGAGAATCTGTAAGAACAAAGATATCCCAGATGTACTCAAGACCAAGTATCACACAAGAATTGAACAGTAGACGATTACAGTGTATAGGATACGTGATGAGGATGAGGAAGGACAGAATGGTTAGGAAGATATGGGAGAGAAGACTGAATTTTCGGCGAGCAGTGGGAAAACCTCGCAAGGGTTGAAGAGATAATCTAACCCAAGATCTAACAAGTATTGGTATACAGGACACATGGAGGGACCTAACAATGTACAGATTAAGATGGAATAGCTATGTGAGTGATGGCAAAAGTCAACTCGACTGACAGTGCCCAAAAATGAAAAAGAAAGGGGGAAATACCAATTTTTTTATCAATGGTCTTAGATACATATAGAGATGAAGACTGAGCACTTTTGTTTTAGATCATTACTTGTATTTCCAAAGCCAGGACCTTTTGTTTTTTATGTCATCACTGGTATTTCAGAAGTGAGGACCTTTTTTTTAGGACATCACTTTTATTTCAGAAGCGAGGAGCTTTTTCTGTGATGACCTGAAGGTCATCACTTTTTTAGAAATGAGAATAATATAAATAATTTTGTCACCCCCCCCCCCCAATTTCTGGTTGTGCCACTGTCTGTGATACATGTAACTAAGTTTGCCAACTACGAGGTGATTTTTTGAAAAAGACAACACATATTATATTATCTTCGTCATCATTGGCGCGACAACCTAAGGTGAGCCTCCTGTTACCAGGTTTCAAGACCATATTTTCAGTCTGTGTATCAGGTCTACAAGTATGAAATGTGGATTTTGTGCCAAATAAAGAGCATTCGCGGACAGTACTACTGTTTCGTTTTCATTTGAAAAAAGCTGCTGCTGAATCATACCGACTGCTTCGAGAAGCTTATGGTGAATATGCTCCATCGCAAGATACGTGTGAACGATGGTTTCGGCGTTTCAAAAGTGGTGACTTTGATCTTACAGACAAAGAACATGGAAAACCTCCAAAAAAATGTGGAGATACAAAATTGGAAACATTGCTACAGGAAGACGATAGTCAATCACAAAAACCACTAGCAGAGCAGTTAGGCGTTAGTCAACAAGCTGTTTCCAATCACCTACGAGAGATGGGTAAGATCCAGAAAGTCGGCAGATGGGTTCCACATGCATTGAATGAGAGCAGATGGAAAAACGCAAAAACACTTGTGAAATTTTGCTTGCACGATACAAAAGAAAGTCTTTTTTGCATCGTATCATTACTGGCGATGAAAAATGGATTTATTTTGAAAATCCCCAAAGCAAAAAATCATGGGTGAACCCAGGCTCACCATCCACATCAACTGCAAGACCGAATCGCTGTGGCAAAAAGACGATGCTCTGTACTTGGTGGGACCAAAAGGGTGTGGTCTATTATGAATTGTTAAAACCTGGTAAAACAGTTAATACCCAACGCTGCTAACAACAACTGATCGAATTGAACCATTCGCTTCTCATAAAACGACCAGAATACGAAAGAAGACAGCACAAGGCTATCTTTCTTCACGAGAACGCTCCATCACATAAGGCAAAAGCAGTTTGCAACACGTTGGAGGCACTCAAGTGGGAAGTGCTACCCCATGCCGCTTACTCACTAGATTTGTCCCCTTCAGATTACCACTTGTTCGCATCGATGGGTCACGCACTTGCCGAGCAGCACGTTTGTTCATATGAAAATGTGAAAGAATGGTTAGATGAATGGTTTGCGGGGAAAGGGGAAGAGTTCTACTGGCGAGGCATTCACAAATTGCCTGAAAGATGGAAAAAATGTATAACTTCTAATGAAGCATACTTTGAATAAATAAACTTTTACTGTTCTTTTGAGTTTAATGAGTTTTATTTTTAAAAAAAATCCGCATTTCATACTTGTAGACCTGGTACATTCAATGGTTAGTATTACGTCCATTTTTTAGCATACACAGATTGGCTGCGAAGGATTAAGTTGGACCTCTACTTTGTATACATATTTTTACACAAATTATTAGACATAAGCAGGATTTGAACTCACGACCATACCCTTGCTTAGTAGTCAAACCAGACGCACCTAGGTTTTTCTGGAGTGAGGGCCAAAGACAAAATTGTTTCACAGGGCAGGAATGGACCGGAACCTACATATTTATCAGGAAATTACTGATTCAAGCGGCTTTTTCTAATACGACGCATCTCTCTAGACACAACAAGTGCTGACCAAAATCTAAAAAGGACTTTACCTTCAAAATTCACGTGATGACCACAAAAAAAGGTCCTCGCTCCTAAAATGCAAGTAATGACAAAAAAATAAAATAAACGGTTGGAATATTGGCACCACGGTACATTGGTTTTAAAGGGTTTATGTATAAGTTTATAAATATGTTACATACAGTGAAGTTACATTGAGTTTTTTGCATGTTTATATTATATACAAACGACCACTAGATGGCAATATTGAAATTTGTCATTACTATATCCGTAAAATTTGACATTTATTATTGTGAAATCAGTGGCAGCTTATAAATTGACCGAGTAGTTTGTTGACAGTGACCGTTAAAAAAAACAAGTTTGTGAAAAAATGGATATTATTCGTGAAGGTTTTCGTTGGACGATTTTTTACGATTTTAGTAAAGGCCTAACTCAACAACAATGCATAGATTTGCTTTGTTCAACTTTTGGTATTGAAGCAACATCAGAAAACACTGTTTACAATTGGTTGGCACAATTAGTGATGCATCACGTGAAGGTCGAGCAAAATCGGTTGTGATTCAAAAAACATTGATGCTGTGCTCAAAATGATTGAAGAAGATCGGCATCTGACTTACCGTGAGATAGAGACTTCCTTTGGCATATCGCAGACTGCAATACATTCGATTTTGCATGAACATTTAGCTGTGAAAAGGATCTGTTCCCGATGGATTCCGCATATATTGACCAAAGCTCAGAAAAAGGCTCGTGTTGATTGATGTAAGGGAATGCTAAAAAATTCAACCTAGGCACTGCAAAAGACGCATACAACATCGATACAGGTGACAAAACTTGGATTTATTCATATGTGCCGGTAACTAACCAACAATCCACTGTTTGGGTCTTCCAATATGAACCGAAACCCACAAAAGTTGGTCGTTCACGAAGCACTTCCAAGAAAATGATTGTTTGTTTCTTCGGTTGTACTGGACATGTCGCAACCATTCCTTTAGAGGATCGGAGAACAGTTAATGCTGAATGGTATACAACAATTTGTTTGCCAGAAGTTATCGACAAAATCAGAAAAAAAAACTAAAAACTTCCCATCATTTTTCATCATGACAATGTTAGCTCCCATACAGCACAATTAATCGTTTGAAGGAGAAAAACATCGAAATAATGTCTCATTGCCGGTAATCACCTGATTTATCCCCTAACGATTTGTTTTTGTTCCCAATTTCAAACAAAAAATGCGTGGACAGCGATTTTCATCATCTCAAGAACCTATTGAAGCCTTCGAAAACCATGTTTTTGAGATACCAACTTCATGCAAAACTGTATAAATCTTAAAGGCAAACATTTTGAAAAGATTGTTCCAAAAAGAAATTTTTTTTTTTCTTATATTTTGTAAAAACTTAAAAAGTAGCCCTCGTATTAGTTGATATTTATTGATGTCTTTTAGAAATTTTATTAGTTTTGATTCTGTGTCGTAATTGTTCGCTAAGACTTTCTATACCGTAATTGACAGGTTTTTGTTTCTTCTTTGGTTGTTGTACTGGGAACATTCCAGGAGAATATGTGGTACCGTGATTCTCGTATTGCATGTAGTGCACGTGGGTGGTTCTGATGTTTAAATATATATTTATGCATCTACATGTTAACCTATTCTCATTTTTGTTAACAGTATCTATTCGTGTATGTTTCTGTTGGTTAGCCTATTTTGTTATATAGTTTTCTGTTTAAAATTGTTCGAGGAACAAGCTTTTAAGTATGGCAGATTTCTCTTGAATCTTCCTATACATAAATTTTTAGAGAATAATTTCTGTTTTTGTAAAATAAAGGAAATTTTTTTCAAAAAGGAGAACTGGAAGACATAAGGGGTAAAAGGAGTACTGTTCTCCGAAATGGAGGAAGGTGACAACCCTACATTCAACACTCAATACACAGTTGTAATTGTAAAGAAATCACCATGCTCAGTACTAAGTAGAAGGACTGAACTATCTGTATCCACATTCGGACCACTTGAAAATCATAAATAATTGAATAATTTTGAATGATAAAAAAAGTTAAATAATTTTGTAACATTTCTGACCCTAGCATTGATTTGTTCATTGTCCATTTATATCTCAAATGAATTAATCTTTATATAATTTTCTTCTTTCTTATAATCAATATCGAATTTAATTTTAGGATTGGATGTTTCAAACCTACTTTTTTCGCTTATTTTTTATTGAAAATCTAATAAAAATGTGTTATTTTATAATATTTTATTCAATATACGGATACTGAATACATCAATTTTGTGATGGTTTGAAATGGACTAACATTTTGCTATTTCATTTTGCATATTTGCTATATTCAGCACCAAACTAAACCAATCAGAACATCATTGTACAATAGAAGTCACGTATTATTTAAGTATATAAATTTAATTATTCCCCTCTCACGTTGGAATCTCTGGGAATGAAAAAGCAGATATCGCAGCCAAGGCAACCACTACAGATTCCCCAACATCAGACTTACCAATCCAACTATACGACTATAGGAACTTAATTAAACAGAAAATAAACACTCTATGGAACAACAATGGGAACAACGTCCAAAACAATAAACTGAGGCAAATCAAACATGACACCATAGTCTGGAAAGTGGACGGCACAAGAAAAGAACAAATAATATTAAATAGATTGAGAATAGGACACACTAGAGTAACCCATAGCTATATATTCAGAAGAGAAGACCCAGAAATTTGCGACACATGTCAGACAAGAAAGACGGTACCCCATCTACTTCTAAAATGCCAAAAATATGAACACATTCGGACCACATGTAACATTCCTCAAGTTCTGTCTGAAGTTCTAGGTAATAACTCAACAACAATAACAAATCTTCTTAAATTTTTAAGAGAAACAGAACTATATGAAGTCATATAAACGACCCACTCTCATGACTAGCAACATTACACCATAGCCACTCCATATAACAACTTTATTATTACTATTATGTTTAATAACCAATTCAATCTGTGTATTAATGCACTATTACAATTTTGTATTACCTGTATAATTGTACAATGTATAAGGTACTAATGAACCCGCAGTCGATGTACCTAAAACTTTAAATAAAAAAAATTAAATAATAATTTAATTATCATTTATATTTTCAGTAATTTTTAGTATAGATTTGTTTATTACCTTTATCTATAGAATTTATTAAAGATTGTGTACGTGTAGTTTTGTTCAACACCCAAATATATAAAAGTATGTACTGACTTGAGCATTGTTGCGCACATGGATTTTCGTGCGGGTAAAAAAAAATTGCACACACAACTTTCTTGTTCGTGTGCGTAAAATCTCGCTCCGCGTATTTCAGTTACATCCACGCACATATTTATTAATAATTATTAAGTAGTGTCAACGATGGCGAAAAGTAATGTTGGTACCTTAACAAGCGCAGCGTGCATCGTAATGCACATACTTATTAAAAAAAAAAAAGAAAAACAAAATAAACGGTGGTGGATGACACAACTATATAGAAGCAGGGAAATATATAGTAAATCAAGTTTAGGATCCCATAATACAGGATATTTTTCATACTCATCAATGAGTTGCAGGGCCGACTCATTACTCCATTCCATGTTGAATGTTTACTGGTGTTTACTTAAATTTACGCGCACATTCTTATAAACTGCATAAACTCGTACACAATGAGCGCACAAGTTCCTTGATCTTATCGGTGGGAACGACAAGCTAGGGATAAGATTCCTGCGCGTAAAAATGTACGCGCACACAAATTGTATCTCGTATTCACCAGAGCAATTTTACACGCACAACGTCCGTGCGTGCACAAATGCTCTAGTCAGCACGCGCCTTTAGAGTTAAATACCTAATCTTGCCATAAATACTGTTACAAAGTTTTCAATGATATTTAACAAGATATTAAAAGATATTTTAATTTTCTTTCAGTACATAATATACATAGATGTATCTTAATCAAGACAAAACAATCAGATTTCATAATTACCACTACTGGTCGTTACAGGGCGCTTAAATCCCTGCTACCACTCATCAATAAGAATTACGAAGGATAACTTGAAAAGAATTTGAATACTGAGGAGGCTTTAAATCGCCAGAACGACATGGCGTATGCTACAAGTTGACGAGAAGCTTGCGAGAAAGCGTCGACGATCCAAGGAGGCCATAAATCTGCTTCAGTAATGGTTTGACAGGGCGGTTGCTATGATATATAAGAGTCCTGTCGCTCCTATGTGAAGCATAGGGCCTCAATAAACTTCCGTCACTTGGATCTGTCTTGCGCTAGATATTTTAGCTCCCTCCATGGTTTGCCGGTTTCGCTGGATTCCTTCATGATTAGTCTGCGCCATGTGTCCGTTGGTCTGCCACATCTACGGCTCCCTTGTGGGTTCCAATCAAGAGCCGTTTTACTGATGGACAAAGGGTGGTTCCTTAAGGTATGGCCTAGCCATCTCCACTTTCGCTATTTTATCAGGTCTATAGAGCTTTGGTAGGTTCTCTCCCAAAGGCGAGCGTTGGTAATAACGTCAGGCCAAAATATGCGTAATATTCTACGCAAGCAAGAATTGACTTTAAGAAAATGGATAATGGTTCTAGAAGTTTTCCAAGTCTCACATCCGTATAGTAGAACCGGCATGATATTAGAATTGAATATTCTAATTTTTGTGGACTTGGCATACTGCGAAGTGTTCCAAACATTTTTCAAAATACTGAAACCATGCCTAGCTTTATTTTTGCCATTACCTTGCTTTAGTAACGGTTTGACGGGGCGGTTGCTATGACGGTACCACTAATCTTCAGTTTTACGAGAACGTCGGTTGTAAAAACGTCGGTCAAAGTATATTAAAAAACCATGTTGAAGTCGATAGTTAAAAAACTGAACAACTTCCTCAGTGCTGGTCACCACTAGAGCTTCCAGTAACATTCATCGCCAGCCCATAATGCGAAGGCTGCACAGAAGTGGCTTAAAAGTAATTTACTGAATTTTATTTTTCCTGCTGATTGGTTGCCTTATAGTTCTGACCTTAACCCCCTGGACTACAAATTTTTGTTCGTCTTCGAGATATGGCTTGCAATAAGAAACATCATAAATTGCATCCTTAATCCTGTTTGTGGGAAAGTGCGTTATCTTGGTAAAACAAGACTTTTTTGATTGTCAAATGAGGTTTTTCGGATTTAATTTCTTCGTTCTATCTGTTATTGTTCTTCCATGTTGCAAGTAGTTGATAAAAAATATTCCTCGGGAATCCAAAAAGACGGTAACCATAACCTTACCAGCTGATGGTATCATCTTGGCCTTCTTCGGAGTTGGTTCACCGCGTGCTATTCACTGTTTTGTTTGTTCTTTGGTTTCTGGAGTGTAGTATCCACGTTTCATCGACATTTACAAAACGTCGCAAAAAGTCTTTTGTATTGCTCTTGAATATGTCTAGACATTACTGAGAAATGGTCATTCGCACATGCTTTTGATTGTTTGTTAGCAAACGCGGCACTTATCTTGCAGTGAGCTTTGTTATGTCCAAATGTTGGTATAAAATTCAAAGTGTGCGGTCATAAGAAATGCCTGCTGCATCTGCTATCTCTCGCAGTTTTAGTCGGCGATTGTTCATTACGATTCCGACTTTTTTACCGTTTCTTCATCGGTTGCTGTTTTTGGCCTACCAGAATGTACACGCTCGATGCATGATCGACCGCGTTTAAATTCTCTAATCAAGTTTGCAACTATTGCATATGAAGAAGCAGATGCACCATGAAATCCGTTCTTTTATCTTTAGCATTTAAGCATTTTAAAAAGAAATGTTTCACCAATGCATGGAACTTGATTTTATTTATGATTAAGAAAATGTACAAATTTGTTGCGTTAGTTGACTGTCACGGCTCTACTGTATGCACGATCAGTCTGGAAATTTGACTGCAGTTACAGTCTGTATAATAAGACATCCTTGTTGATTTTTGGCGAACTGTAAGAGAGAAAAGGAAAAACTAAAAATAATTATAAAATTTACTGTAAATATTATTACGCTACTACCTAATAATTGGTCCAATCTCCATTATTATAAATTATTGCTTGGCATCTTTTCGGTACACTTTCAACCAGCTTTTCGGCATACTTTGAAAGTGATTTCCGTATCTGCTGTATTTGACGAGTTAGCTGATCCAAATTTTGAACGTTTTTTGTTCGAAACTTATATTTCATATACCCCCTATGTAAAAACTAGATTCATCAGAGAAAACCACATTATTCCAATCGCGGTGTAATGTTTCCGTGGCCCAAGCGAGTCGTTTTTCGACATGTTTCACCGATAACAATGGTTTTTGTTTGGTGCTCCTGAATTTAATACCATTTTCAATTAAATGACTTCTCAGGGTCATTAGACTTAACTTAATGTTTTTTTTTTTTTTAACAAAATTGCCTGATATTTACGTAAAGATAACTCAGGATTATTTTTAAAAACGTTAAAAATCACTTCACTTTATTTTTTAGTGGTCACTTTTTTTAATCCACGATTAGGTAAATCGTCCACATTTTTATTAATTTTATAACGTTTTACCCAATACTTCACAAAGTCTACTGACTTGTGCATATATTTTTGTCTCTTTTTGGTGGATACATAAAAATACCGCTTCAAAACGTTTTGCATAAATAGCACTCATTATTTCACAACCGCACTATTGAAAGACAAAACACTAACTAAACAATTTTTACTATCGGGCGTATTAGGTCTTGATGTTCTTATCATGTTTCAACCTGTTTATTATTTGTGCACATGCTTGATCCTGAGTCATAAGCATGTATGCCTTATTATACCGACTGTATATGAAAGATTAGGTTTTCAAAACTTATGAACGACATAGAAACTTTGCGAGCACCCCTCGTAATTCATCGTTTTTGTTCTCTATTCCCTACAAAAACTATGCCTCGATAGTTTACTGTAGTAAATAAATATACATAAAAATTATAATCCAGTGTATCTCAAACTGTGGTCCGCCAGCCAGTTCCTGGTGGCCCGTGAACACAAAATTTGATTAGTATTAATAATGGGCTTTTTCGCAAAAAAAAACATTTTTTCTTGATGTTGGTGGTCCGCAGTTAGCGTGGAATTCAGAAAGTGTTCCGCAACTGTCGAAAGTTTGAGAAACACTGTTATAATCTATTTCTGTATTGCAAAAATTAGCTATCTATTTTAAAATTAAAAATATTTATACAAATAAATAATTTCCAAAACTTGTGATATTTCATAATACGAGTAGGTATTTCAAAGGCAGTGTAATGTTTATGAGGTACTAAAATGAACATTACAGAACTAGTTCATATTAATGCAAATACTGTTTATTTGCATATAGTTAAAATTCTTACGCTCCTAAGCAATCTGCAGTAAAACAATTTCATAAGATCGCACTATATGATTTTGTATTGCGTGAGATACCTACTTGAAATGTTTAATTTAGTGTTATTTTAGTTTGAAAGTAGACGGTTATTACTAACACACTGAATTCATTTCAATTTTACATATAATGTAAATACCATTACTGTCTAATTTACTTAAATTTACATTTATGGATCTTTTGCTCCTATTATATTTCTGAAACATTATTTAAATTTTATCCTTTCAAAATTTTTACATGTCTTCATAATAATTTTAATCTTCAAATATCTTTCCCATTAATAATGGGAGAGATATTTGGAGTACTTGCTATAGGGTATGGAAAACTGGACAGTCACAAAACTAATGTATAGTTGTTGAAATAAAATTGATCTTTATTATATAGTAGGCTTTGCTCTTATGTGTTCAGCACAGAACTCAATATAAGGACACTGGCAGCAAAAAAAATTAGTACGTTCCCTTTAGGAATGTACCAATGAACTAAACAACAACAACCGCCAAATTTAAATTTTACTATCTGATTTACGTTCATAATTACCATTATTATTGTATTAAATATATTTTATTATTTATATTATCAAAAGTTTTACAATTAACAAAGAAATACATATATATTTAATAATCCATATACAGTCTGTTTCAAACGCTTAGGCGGAACTAGATTTTGCAATTTAGTTACTTTCATCGCTTAAATCGTGCTTTTCGGCCGTTTTGTTTAAGCTTTGTAAATCATACTTACAATAAACATTTTTTGGTTAAGGTTAATATCATTTTAAAATGTCATTTTCTTTATATTTTGATTTTTTGTGTCATTCTTAATAGAAATTTCCCATTTATTTATTTTTTTGTCATTAAAAATAATTTAATTTTGACATAGGTCATTCGTTTCCATGGTTTCATTGTTGTAATATTGAATTTTGACATTCCAACGTGAAAAAATGAAATAACCCAAGCAAGGTCCCTTGTCGTGACAACCTAAAAGAACGAAATTGCCATTTAGTTCCGCCTAAGCGTTTGAAACAGACTGTACATTAATATAACATAAATATCGAATTTAAATAAATAAATCTAAATAAAAGGTGTAAGCTATTTATTTTTGAAACACAAAATTATACACAACATTAAATATTATTTTAAACATAACATTATAATTACTAATTACAAAAACAGTATTAATAAAATTGGAGGCTATACCTGTTTTTTTTTTATTTTTTCGGCCTCATATTTGGTTTCTACATATTTCAGATCATTATAAGACAATATCCGTAAAAAATCAATTTTTGTCCGTCTTCCCGAGATGTACAATGTTTGTATCAAATACAGTATAAGGTGACCAAAATTGGAAATAAAACTCTATTATTTGAACCACGTATTTGAAAATTAACAAGCTTAAATGCGTATTACTTCAACACCAACTGTCATGTGTTTGACAGCTAATGGCGGCTGATCGACAGCTAGAACACGACGCTTCTGATCGTTCGAAGTCGGGTATATTCGTAATTTATTTTGCACTCTGTCGCCATCTACCAATGTACCAGAAAACTAAAACTATAATGTCAAAATGTAATATATAACCATTCAGTTCCAAATTAATAGATACAGTTATAATTGTAAAGAATATAGCTTGAATCATTTACTAGTTTTATTATTCACGACAGCTAAAGATTATTCAGAAGGTTAGTACATTCAAAAGTAATAAAGTGAAAACTTTTTGAAATGTAGACATACAGAAGTCTGTTAAAGATTTCGTGGGTAGAAAAAGTAATAAATAAAGAAGTTCTTAAGGAAATGGAGAAAAGACCTGAAAATAATGCCAATCATTATATAATTGTTGTGAAGTGTGAATTATCATTCACTAGCAGAAGCGAATTCACCGTTGCCAGGAAGAAAAATAAAGTTTATTAACGATATTTAATAAATGATTGCTGCAAAATCAAAAAATTCAAATTATTTCAATGAGGGGTTAAATACCAAGATACGTTTCCTTCGATTCTAGTTATTTAATTTAAGAGCGTTTAATTTATAAAAATATTTTTTATAGGTTTTTAACATTGAACGTAGGCTGCGTTCGATCTGTCATCAATTGGTACATGTAACGTATAACAGTCCAACACTCATTCAGCAAAGCAGCTCAATTTCACGAACATACATTGCGCTTTATATATTAGATTATAAGATTTTCTAGGTATACAGGGTGTCCCAAATAACTTGTTAAGCATGGAATTTCGAGAACGGCAAGAGATACGAGGCCACTTAAAATAGAGCAAAGTTGCCGCATTAAAAGAATATTGTTCTCCCAAAAGAATACATAGATTACTAGATATGAACGAAAATGTAAATTTTCCGGTTTTTAATATTTGCTCATTACTTCAAAAATTAAAATATTAAGTGAATTTGGTGTGCACTTTCTTGAGGAACTTTTTCATGATGAATTTACAGAGGCTCTCATTTTTTTTTTTGCTATTCAACCATATAAAATCAACATATTTTATTTTCGTTAATAATATGAAAAATTAAGAAAAACGTTTTTAGTCTATCAAAATAATAGCTGTATCATAGATAGCTATGAAAACAAAAATTAAAAGTAGAGCTTTGATACTACAGGCTATTTCAAACGTTTAGGCGGAACTAAATGGGAATTTCATTCTTTAGGGTTGTCACGAGAAGGGACCTTGCTTGCGTTATTTCATGTTTGACGTTTGGCATGTGAAAATTTAAAATTTTAAGAGTGAAACTATGGAAACGAATGACTTATGTCAAAAATAAAATCATTTTACAAATATTTTAATAACAAAAAAAATAATAAATGGGAAATTTGTATTATGAATGACACAAGAAATCAAAATGTATAGAATATGACATTTTAAAATGATATTAACCTTAACCAAAAAATGTTTATTGTAAGTATGATATACAAAGCTTAAACAAAACGGCCGAAAGGCACGATTTAAACGATGAAAGTAACTAGATAGCAAAATCTAGTTCCGCTTAAGCGTTTGGAACAGACTGTACATATAGGGACACAACATTATGAGATGGAAAATCTTACACGACAACGAGCTACATTCAAATGCTAAAAAAAATAACATTCGGAAAATTTGAAAAAGTCTTTTAAAAGGCTGCAAATAAACGAGACAGTATTATAAATTAAATTGGCAGTTATAAAAAGTATAAAGTGGCAATATTTAGAATAAACCGGTAGCATTATCGAGCTGTATAAAAAATAAAAATAAGCAGTTTGAAAACTATATTCAGATAGTTAAATTAATCAGGTAAATTACAAGCAGTGGTAAAATTTAAATCATTAAGATCCGGTTTCTGAAAGTTTAGCCGAGTTTAACCACCTGGTTAAACTCGGTTATAATATAACAATCCCATAAGTAACCATAGCAACAATTTTCTCACCATTTGATTATAGTTAACTGACTTTCAGAAACCGGCCCTAAGACAGTAAAAAATTAAAATGGGTAGTAAGAAAAACACGCAGTGCATATTAAATGCCGCATTAAAAACAAAAATTCTCCAGCAATAAAAATGAACTAAATTTTAACATTTTCACTATATAGTTTCAACTACAGATTTTTTAATTACAGAACAGATTAACCACTCAAACATACTATGGTGCTTTTAAATTATTTTTGATATCGATAGCTGCAATGTTAAATTTGGAAAATATTTATTGTACATTCAAAAACGAATAGCAAGTGTATTTCCTACACTAGAAACAATACAAATACATTCTGAATAAACAAATAAATAATAACAAATTACACAAAATTAATACTTGTTACACAAGCAATTTTTTGTCACAATCATAGAAAGGAATGCTGCACATGACAGGAAATTTCATACACACGTAGGTCTAATTCTTTCCGGAATTCATTAATTATATTGCTAAATTATACCTTTAACGATGCAAGGCATCTTGATATACTGCTTTCATTTCTTTCATTCACCTTTCTTACAACTTAAAGAATTAAGTTATTATTATAGTCCAAGAAATGCATTTTTATTTCCTTGTTTAATGTAAAGCTTTTCATTTTTTATAGATTTTTTAGTGCTGCATAGGTTAAGACTAATGATGTACCGGATCACATAAAGTCAGATCCGCGAATACAGATATGGATATGGATTACTTGCCCTCTGATCCACGGATACGGATCTTGCATTCAAGGAGAAAAATGTACGACCTAGAAACGATAGTTTGATGTGCCGCGCGGTTCCTACACACAAACTCAATTAAGTTAAATTCAAAACTGCTCAATCATTATCTTTGATTAAATTAATTTTACTATACTAATTTATGAATACTAGACCAGTGGTGTCAACATTTTCCTATAATGGGGCCATATTTAATTCTAGATATGTTCATGGGCCGCATTGAGTTGAACCGGGGGCCAGATATTTAAAAACTACTGAACTGGAGGTAGAAATTTTGAAAATCACTTGACAACGTTAGGAATAAATCTTGAAAATGAATTGATAACGGGGGGAGGAGTGAAAGTCCGACAATCACATCCTTATGTGATTGTCGGACTTTGTGGGGATGTGGGGTAGAGTTTTAAAAATCACTTGAGGATGAAGGATCACAAATTTCATGCGGGCTGTTTGAAATTATCGTCTGGCCAGATCTGTCCCGTGGGCAGTAGGTAGAACACCACTGCATTAGAACATTCTAAAAGCACCGACAAGTAATTTGATGCTCAACTAAACATCAATTTAAATATCAGAATAAAATTTGGTCACTTTGAACATTTTTAAATGCAAGTTTATACAAAAACTAATTAGAATTTATTTATATATATATCTATATATACAGTCTTGGACAAATGTATGGAGCACCCATGCAGTTATAATATTACATTTAAGTTGATGTACATTGTAACTTGTATATATTCGACAAAATGTTTTTAAAATATCGTTGACACATTCTAAAAGATGTGCGTCTAATCAGATAACCCAAAATGTAAACAGAGTTATGATAAAGCTTAAAATACAAATAAATATAGGCTCAGATCTGTTACGTTTTGTTTACATAAAAATAAACATCTAGGGCTTGGATCATTATTACACATGCGTTTGAAGTGAATACTGCCTTTTTCATGTTTTATTGAGTTCAAGTGAATATTTTTAATTATATTATGGCTAAAAACCGTGAACTCACTGTGGCAGAGAGGAGTCAAATTGTATTGATCCATTCACAAGGACAGTCGCAGGTGAAAATTAAAAGAAAAAATGGAGTGTTCAAGAAAAGCCGTGAAAATTACCATCAAAAGGTTCCAAGATACTGATACTTACGAAAACAGAAAAAAAACCGGAAGAAAACGTGCAACCACTTCCAGAGATGATCGTTTTATAAAGAGAAGTGCTCTTCGTAAACGCTCAATATCGTCAAAAGAGTTAGCTGGTGATCTGTGGGAGCACAGAGAAGTTAAAGTTTCTTCTAGAACAATCAGAAGAGCTCGCCGAAAACAACTGTTGACTAAGCGACACAAAAAACTTGACACGCCTTGAGTGGGCCAAAAGACACTTAAATTGGACACCTGATGAATGAGCGAAAATCATTTTATCTGATGAGTCCAATATAGAAGTAAGTATTGTAATGGTTTAATGTACTTACGAATTTAACAGAAAAATAAATTTCTAAGCAATTATTGCACAAACAATATAAAATTTAATTCAATATAAATTTTCGAAATTAAGGTTTGTTTTTTCTTTCATGGATCAGCTTTTTGGACATCCTGGAGCCATATTTGTAAGACGTAGGACGAGTGAAACTTTTCATTCTGACAGCATCATCCCTTTGGTCAAATTTGGTGGTGGTAGCATCATGATCTGGGGTGCATGCTTCGGCGAAAACTTTTTGTGCGAGGGACGCATTATTCTGTTCAATATATTACCATGCTTAATGAAGTTTTGGAGCCATCAATATTAAAATTATTTGATGAAGACAGTCCAGAATATGTTTTTCAAGAAAATAATGCCCTCTGTCACAAAAGAGGGTGGTTTTATCAATATTTCCACACGGGTAGCTGACACCCACGCAGCGGCCCTTTTTACCGACCGTCAACATATATAAGGGAGGTATTGTGATCATACCGATTTTGACATTTCAAGATTTCGATGGATCTCCACGAATTGAGGTCCCTACATAACGTTTCGAATATTTTTAGCATGATGTCTGTCGATCTGTCTGTCCGTCTGTCTGTCTGTTCGTCTGTCTGTCCGTCTGTCTGGCTGTGTACACGTGCAGAGCAAATTAGGCTAAAAGGATTTTTATGAAACTGCATATTTAAGCTTTTGACATCAATGACACAAGTTGATCAACTTTTGGTAAAAATCGGTTGACTAGAAATGGGAGTTTACTCGTGTCGATTTTAAGATTTTTGCGAATATTTAGCAACAGAAAAATATTTTGAAAAAATTTATTGAAGTTGCTATAAATGCAATGACTAATAACTTTTATTTGAGACCCTTTTTGATAAAACGAACATTTTTTTCCAATTTTTGTAAGTCTCAATTTTTTCATACTTATATGTAACGTTTCCATGGTCATGATAAATAATATCTCTGTTAGAAAATATTATTATTATTATTATTAAGTACAACAATGGGCAGGCGGCAAAGGCCAAGTTATTTCTACTCTGCTGCTAGAATGTACCTTATAAAAGTACTTGATGATGGCGGTAGGTCCTGTGGTGGCCACAGCTGATTTTTAATTTTTTTTTAAATGGTCTTTGCTACTGAATCAATTAGACAGGACAATCGTAATTTTTAAATATTCCATTCCTGAACGGGATTCGAACCCGAGACCTTAAAAACAAGGGCACATGTGTTACCAGTACACTACACCGGTCTGTGAATCCTAAAGATAATAATTATAAATTAAAAACACAACGATGTGTCACAATAAGTCAGTAAACGTAACATTAGAAATTATTTTTTATTCATTAATAAAATGTTATTGGGTTATTTTTCAACAAATAAGTTATCGGACGATTTATTCAACGAATAATGCTATTTGAGTTTTATTTTTATTCAATTAATAGTGTATTTATTCAGTGGATAACTTTTATTCAGCGATGGTAATTTGGGCCATAAGTTATCGATTTTTGTATGAAAATTTTTATACCCATAATGTTACTGACTATATCATTAAGAAAATTTATTGTTATAGTCGGATTGCTGATAGGTGACTTTTCGTTGCTACAAGTATCGATATATAATACTATATGCTTTCTCTGTCTATATCATTATAATTATTTGCATACCCATAGTAACGTATAGTGACGCAAGTTGACAACTAACCTTCCAAATTATTTTAATAAAAAACAAAGCATTAGAAAGAAACGGCATGATTCGTAGATATCTTTACTAATTAGAGCACGAAAATAAATTCACAGCAGTACTCAAACAAACAAAATTATTAATTTTAAGGTAATAATTATAAATAAGGAAAAATTTATACTCATACGTAAATTTTGGATTATAATTTGTTGTTTAATTAAATTACATTTGTACGTTTCCCCTAAGTACAAAGTAATAAAATATTAAGTAAAAATATATTTATTCATATATTATATTGCCTATATACTGTATTCTGATTTTCCTTTATGTAGCAACTCTGATGAAGGAATAAACCATTCCGAAACTGGTCAGCTGTAGATAGTTGTTTTTATTTATGTCCGATACCCGTACAACCTTTCCACTTATAATATATTGCTACAAGTTGTATTTAAATGATTATTTTTATTTTAAAAAAATTAGTCACTGTAATGCATGACATTGTCGTCATCTGAACTATCGCTGTCATTTCTTGTATTTATTATTATTGGATTAATATCATCAACAATCGTTTCCCTTTCCCACCATTCATTTTCTAAATTTTCGAATTTTTTAACAGATTTTGCCCAAGTTTCACAACTAATTTGATCACAGGCTACTTGCCACAGTTTCAAAACTTCGTTATCACTATATCCGTTTTGACCAATATGTCTATCATAATAATTTTTTGTTAAATTAGTTCAATGGGGTTCAAACTGGCAGTGATTAGGAAGTAATCTTAGTACTTCATGACAATACGTTTGTGCCAATGTATCAATAAAATAAACTGGTTCAGATTTTTCTTTCCTAACAATTTTTAAAAGATCACATTTTATGCCCTTTTTTGAAAACTCTTTGGAAAAAAATTAAAGTTTGTGAATTTAATAATTGACTGCAAACCAAATTTTAATTAATATTTATTACCAGACACTGACAGCTAAGACAAATAACAAAAAACATTTTTAAAATCGCTGAAAAATGGTAACTAGATTATTATATGAATGCACTACTTGATACATACATGTAACAGTCACCTATCAGCAATCCGACTATAATTATATTTTTTTAAAATTTTTACAATTAAACTGAAACGATTTATGTTGGTATCCATTTACTGATAGATTTATTTATTTAGAAAATTTAACAAAATATTTCAGTAATAATTAACACAATAGAAATAGTGCTTGCGAAATAATTGCATATTTCAGTAGTAAAATATGACAGGTGGTTATTAAAATGTAACCTATTACATTTTAACTTATATAAGAGTGTTGTCATAATTTCATGAATGAAATTGTAGAGACATGCAAGCAATTTATTTGAAGAAATAAAACACAAATTATTAGGTGGGGCATCTACATATTACTTTCCAAATAAGAAACATTTCGAAGTAATAATAGCATGGTTATGGAACAAGTTTCGATATAAATATTAATTTTTCAATATAAAATATACTTTTTTTACGACTATTGAGAAACAGGTCTACTAATCTCTTTTTTGGGTTATCACTTTGTATTTCAAATGTGAAGACCATTTTTTTTTTTTGTCATCACTTGTATTTTTAGAAGTGAAGACCTTTTTTTTTAGGTCATCACTTGTATTTTCATATTTTCACCT
Source organism: Liopterus haemorrhoidalis (assembly GCA_963971575.1). NCBI lineage: Eukaryota > Metazoa > Arthropoda > Insecta > Coleoptera > Dytiscidae > Liopterus > Liopterus haemorrhoidalis. Next base: position 77,073,694 of record OZ020611.1, on the reverse strand, counting down.
GTCTATTAAAATAAAATGAATAATGAAAAATGATATGCGCTATTTTAGCTTAAATTAATTTATTAGCCAAGGGCGCCAAAACAATTGCTACGGTTCTGGTTAGACCAATGTACTGACTTGGGGCGTCTCAGAAAATTTTTAATACATTAAGGGCGCCGGGATCCGAAAAATTTGGGAACCACTGGTTACCTGGTTTGGGAACCACACCTACATACACTTTTGATGACGCTTTTTTTGGTGTAGGAAATGTCCTTTTAATAACAATTAGAAGACGCTATGGAAAATACAACGGAATTGTCGAATAGTCGAATTTAAATAAATTAATTTATTATCATGTAAAACATAAAATTACAATAAAAGTTTTTTATGCAATGGGAACAGAAAATTACCAAAATTAAAAGAGGAATTAAGACAAATGGAATAAAAACATAATAAAAAGTGGTTACTCAACTACTGAAACACTTTTTGAAATAAAAAGCAACAAATTTTGACATTAAGAGAAATAATGAATTTGAAAAACCAAAGAATATGAAGAGATGCTTCTGAAGATGCTAGTCTTCGCGTTTTGTGTTGCAAGCTCTTGACGTTGTCGACCACGAAATAATGGTGTCGTAGAAGCCTTTGTATTTCTCGAGAACATAGCGAAGCACCTTTTTAGTGTTATCTATTTTTCTTTTATATTGATAGGGTTCATGCCAGAATAAACTTTTCTTTTGTAGGAACCTTGGTAAATTGTTCAATCACAAGGTAGAAAACTGTGACCTCTTCCTGGAAAATACTGTTTGGTCGTCACATTTCAATTATTAGATAATACCAATAAAAATCTCGGAATAGTGTGATTTTTGTTCTTGCATGTGCGTCCATGCGAAAATGTAATTTTTTGTTGCATTTGGAGGTATACACTTTTCTACATAATCATTAAAGGAAGAAGACACCTCGTTTCTTCTCTTTTTTGCAACACCTTCATGGTAGATATATATTTAGCTAGTTTTTGTTTATACATGTCACTTTGACATGAACTCTTTCAAAAAAAAACGATAATTTCAATCGCTAATTACATCCTACAGAGTAGAATGAGGGTTGAATCTGTTCAACACGTAATATGCCTATGATTCTGGAATGATAAAACGTCAAAACCTTATTTTCGTTAGAAAGTGGACATGTGGCCTTTCTTAATAATAGCTTCACAAAAAATATTACATTAATGCCCGATTGCATAAAAATTTTAAAACCAGATGTAAGCTAAAACAGATGTAAAATACAAAATTGCGTAGGTATTTTTGTGTTTTATATCTAGTTTTAAGATTTTTATGCACCCGGCATAAATGAAATGAAATTTACACTTAATTTTTGTTTCTTTCATTCATTACGCTCATAGCCGACTACCATTAGATGCAATTAAGATAAGTAGGCTATGCCGCAGATTAAAAAGACCTTACATCTCAGTCATCCTGGTCTTCATTCGACTTCGTCTCACGGCTTCATATTATCAGCACAACCCAAAGTTTTTCGTGGTCCTTCTCCATCACCTAGCTTCAGTAGATCGTACAAGTCTTTAAATTTAGCCTTTAGTAGTTTGTAAGTACAATGGAATTTTAGTAGGATCTTGGAATGTGGGGTGAACATGGTTCGTTTAACAGCTACTATATCACTGATTTTATAGCGAATAGTTAATTTTCTATAAATTCATCCTGTAAACTTCTTAAATCTTGTCCACCGTAAACTTTATTTTGTTATTTCTTTAATCTTGTCAGTATATGCAATGTCTAAAGCTTGTTTCAGATTAGCGAGCCGATCCTGTAATGTACAGCGTAATGTAACACGCCGTGTAACATTTTCGTCTAGTCTGGACGGTATCACATACACAAGCCGAGTGGTTTGCAGTGCGCTCAACTTTCTCCGCCCTTTGTCGGTTTTTGGCGCGAACACAAAGGAGTTCACTGAATTTGGTCGGACGCATTCGAGGTAGTTTAGACGCTGGCACGCATAAATGTTTGACACAAAGTTTACATAACTTGATAGTAAACGTTAGTTAATAAATGTATTTAATTATTTTTCGACATATTATGCCAGCCAGTTTAGCTTCGTCAAATTTTTTTGTGTGTTATATTTTTATACATTTTTGTTTTAACAAGAATTTAATAAAAACTAGCATTACGTTACGCGGTATATTAAAGGATTGGCTCGCTAATCTGAACCCAGCTTAATAAACGCTAGAGGCGATTTATTTTTTGTTTTGGGTAACTCGTCTTTTCGAGTTTTGTTGTATGTACCCCATTTTGACACTCTGTAAACATAGTCAACCGTGATCCACCGTAACAACCATCACGGCGTGACCCATAAACACACAATGTTCGTGAAAAACAAAAATACGGTCACGACCATTCATGACGTGAAATTTTATTTATCAAGTATGAGTCATAGGGGGACATCTTGTGAGCAAGCGTGACACAAATTCACTCACGCGCCTTTTTCTAATTTCTTAACATAACTACCCACACACTTTCATCATGGACGCCGGCAGAATTATTTGTAGGGTGGTGCAATCCAAGAGGATGTGAATCCTCTTGAAGTTCCACAATGAACAAATAATTTCTCCTTAGTTCATAATCACATTTTTGTTAGCATTGACTATGCTTTTTATTAAATATTCGTTTATACTTAAAATATTGAAGTGAAATGTGAACTGTCATACATTTCATGGTTTTGTAGGTATTTAATAAGTAAGAGTTACATTTAATTATTTTAAACCAAATTTAAATAATTTGCCAAACATCCCAGCGTTGTTTTTTGCATTTGCTTCGTGTTCAATTCTTCATTAGATTAATAAGAAATATTTTTCGGTGTGGAGGGTAGTATGGTGTGGTTAACTCAGGTCGCAACTATTAAAAAATTTAGTATTTTTAATTTCAAGATAATAGCTATAAATACAAAAAAAAAAACATAACATTATTAGCCATAATTTAACCATGAATTAAAAAATAATTAATTTTGTCAAGAACATAATAACAGCCACATTTTTAAAAACACAATCTAATAAAAAATTCCTCTCGTATATTTCTGGCTCAGATCAGTATACATTATCTTTTTCTGATTTTTAGTTTAACCCCTTTAGGTAAAATGGTGTGGGACAAGACCTTTTTTTTCACATTCTTTGCTAAAATCGTGTTAGAAGAGACGAATTACAAAAATCTATTTATCGTTCCATAATCTACGTCTTAAGAGCTTTTTTTTGATACCACACAATACATTTTTAAAAAATATTTTTTTTTATCAAAAAACAAAAAACTCAACATTTTTCAAAAAACTTACCTGGTCAAAAATTCCTGTTGAACTATTCCAGTTCCCATCAATATCCAGTATTGAGATTTTTTTCAGTTTTTTAGATCAGCCCCTCTGGGAGATGTACATGTTGATCACCGGATTAAAAGGTTTCATTTGATATACCATTCAAAATTTTAAAAAAATATTTTTTTTTCATTAAATACATATGTTTATATTTATCTCGAGATATGCTTTTAACTCTCAGTATTTTTGCTATATGTGGGTCAAATAGTTTCATTAAATACATATGTTTATATTTATCTCGAGATGTGTTTTTTAACTCTCAGTATTTTTCCTATATGTGAGTCAAATAGTTGTATAACCATGTCATATTTAAACTTTCTATGTTAAGCCGTTTGGCTACAATTTCTACCGTACAGACAGACACATGAGTGAATGGTTTTTTGGTAGACATACCTACAAAACCCTAAAAAGATCAAATTTTAGCATTACAGATTTTAGTTAAAATATCTCGGTTTTGCAAGTATTAGCATTAGTAATAGTTAATAAGTATTTATTGAATGAGTATCGATGACTTAAATAAATAATTTGTTTACGCATGCACTATTTATAATCCATATGAAGACGACTAATATTTTTGTTCTAACGATGATATTTCCAACGCTAAAAATAGATTTCTCAAAGTTCTATTAAAAATATTAATTAATATTTATGAACTGTGTTTTTGTTTAATTGTAACAATTATATTATACATTAAATGACTTCTTTCTTTTCTTTACCTGTGGATTTCCCTACTTTCCCACTTATTTCATTAGTAAAGGGGGGTGAAAGAGAACCTTCTTGCACTCCCTCGCTATGCCAATATCTCTCATGTTCATCACACTCTATTTTAAAAGCTTCCAGGTAATTTTTGCTCTTTTTCACAGCTTCCTTTAAGTTTAGAATCATTATAGATAAAATAAAATAATGTCTTCTGCTCTGTTTCTGTTCGGAAATAATTAGATAAATTCTAAATTTTCTTTATTACTTCCTGATCCTATAAACTGATTATTTCTTTTTTGTTTCAAATTGGTAGTCAACTGATGTAAAACAATTAACATCATACCCACATTACTTTCATCTCTTCCCCACCATACAATTCAACTTAATTAATGCATTCAAGTTACAATAAAATATGGTATACATAATTTCCTAGTAATTGCTCGCGGCAGAACGATACACTTAAACATACAAAAAAATGTAGATTACGTATATTTACGTAATCCTTTCCCTGCGGCGATTTACGATGCGTCTATATCCGGCTTTAATCTAAAAAAGTCTTCCTGGCCAGTAGTGGACCTCACCCATAGTAACATTTCACTTTCGCTGTAGATCTACGAGATCTGTATCTTTTATAATGCCGATGACTTCGGTCAACCGATGTGAAATTTGTTACGTGTAACATGGTTAATGTAATATGTTTGATAAATATTAATTTCTCACATTATATCCGACATGGTGGATGGAGATAAGAGAGATTGCATCTGGTTGATGTTGGAGGTGTATTAAAATATATGACTTGAGGTAATTAAATGTTAATATATTAATATATTACAAATTCTACAAATTAATATATAAATGATAAATGTAATTTCGCTTTAGTTAATTGAATATATTTATAAAGAAATATTAACTTGGTCAGAAGAAATATTGACCTGATTAGAAAAAATGCTGACTTGAAAATATATTGTTTTTAATAATATTTGAGAAAAGAAAGGGTATTCGTAGTTATGGTCGTAGGTATGGTCAAGAATAACCTATACCAATGGTGTCCAACATAAGGCCCGCGAGCCGTATCCGGCCGAAGTTTTACGGGCTATAACGTCAAGATTAAGACATAGTTTAGTTCAAAAGACGTTCCCACCACTTATTATCTGTACATCACGAAATATCTAGGGATGTTAATAGATATGAATATGATAAAAAATCTCGCCTACAACGATACAGAAGTGGAGTTGGTTGTTTAGATAAAGGTTCGCAAAAGAAGAACAAGAATATGATTATTGCAATTCCTCTTTTTTTTTTAAATTTTGTATTGGATCACGTACTTTTATTATTTAAAACGGTATTCTTTAATGCAGCAGTTTTTAATCTTTTTATACTTGGGACCCCCCAACTAGCCTAAAATATTTACTGGACACCCAAGAAAATTTTTGAAATAATTTTTTAAATGTTCTTAATAATTTATTGTAATTTTAAAAACAAAAACTGGTAAAAATTAAATTTTTATTTTAATTTCGGGACCTCCCGGTTTTGGGTACCTGAATTTTAATATTATTTTAACAATCATTTTTTTTTTTTTACTAGTTATTTTTCGTTCTTTATCTTGAGCTAATATTTGATATCGCACCATAAATTTAAAAAAAAAACAACAATTTTGTCAACAACTGGAAAACATAAAAATGTGAATTCGATGTCTATATGCGACTCAAAGAACTTTATATCCATGCCAAACTTCAACTCTCTAGGTCTAGTCTATCGACCACAATTTCTACCGTACATGCTAACAAAAAGACATACGGCAGACAGGCAGGCAGATACATAAATGAGTGACGGTAAAAGGTTTCCTGATTATACTTTCGAAATCCTAAAAGTCCGAAAAGAGAATTTAATTATCAAGGGAGTTAAAACAAAACACAGAATATGGCAAACTAATAGACCTGTACTTCTCAACCTTTTTACCCCATCAACCTCGTTCACTATATGTAAGAATATCATTCCCTTTTCAGGATTGTCTGACCCAAAAGGTGTATTCTAAATAATATGTATTTTAAATTGAATCAATTCACTCTTCGGAGTGAAATGCCGATAAAAAATGTCCAATATAAAGTAGCAGTACGGAAGTGAAAACTACGGCTCGGTCAAACTTATGTGGAAGAACAAAAAGAAGAACATTGAATCTACAGTTTAACTCCTATCCTGAAAAAAAAAAACCCTTTAAGTGGAAAGTGTTCCTTGATTGAAAACCCTTGATTTAGACCAATAAATTAATTGCCAAAAAAAAAACGATAGACGGTCAGATGCACAGATCGATAGACGGTCAGACGCACAGATTGATAGAGAGACCATCAAACTACTTAATTGTTCCACCGAAAGACAAACCGATAGACAACCCGGATAAAATATTCCTGGCAAGACCAAACATAATCAACTCAAGATAAAGTTCTTCTATTAGTGGGCTCCAAAGTTAATTCGACTAATGATGCGTAGGAAGAGAGCGGTGGAGCGAACTTAACATTTTGGTAAAATTTTGCAAATTGACTTATATAATCTAAATAATAAGTAGCAACTGTAAAATAAAAAACCGAAAAGTATTTCAAAAGGCTGTCGTAAAATATATTGTATTGGTTATAATTCAAAAGAGAAAATTATTTATTTATTATGTAGGTTTGAAAAATAAAATATTGTTCCACTAATTTGGTAAACAAAGTCTATTGTATTTTAATGAGAATTTGTATTCATTCGCAGCAAGTGATCTAGATCAGTTTCAGATTTATTGATGATGTAATTCTTGTCTCACATCTGCGGCTGAAAGAAGCACGGTCACTAAATTTCTATTTGTCACACAAAAAATGTTTAACACTTTCGCCAGATGTGTGGGATTATGTAACTTCAATCCAAAAGAGAAAAAGTAAGTGATATATATGCAAAATTACAATGCGCATGCATCTAGTGAGGTCATAAAAGTAGCAACAGCAAATCTTGACCTGGCTAAAACGTTCAACACAGTAAATGATCAAATATTACTTCATCCTCTCTTCTTATAGTGCTTATCTGGTTCGGATGTTGGCTGGCAATTTTCATATATTCAAATATTATTATTAATATTTTTTTATAAAAATTATGTCTATAATTGGACCCCACCCAAGCCAAAAATCTGTGTACGCCACTGTTTGGCTCTAGTGTTACTAAGCAGCAGACAATATCAAATTGGTTCGCCAAATTTCGTACAGGTAACTTAAAAACAAACAAAAAAAACCGGCTCATCGATCATAGCAGAAATATACGGCAACCAACTGGACGAAATGATGCAAAAACTAAAAGAAAAACAGCCTAGATTGGTCAACAGATCGACTCCTATCTTATTGCATGATAACGTTAGACCACACACTGCACAAATGACTGTGGCAAAACTACAGGAATTGGATTTCTTCATCATCCTCCATACGCACCAGACCTAACCCCCACTGACTACCACTTCTTCCACAATTTGAACAACTTTTTAATAGGAAAACAGTTTAATTCCGACAATGCTGTAAAACTGGCAGTCCAGGATTTCATTGACTCTCGTCTGCCAGGCTTTCATACCACTGGCCTGCACAACCTGCCGCTCAAATGGCAAAAGTGTATAGACAATATGGGTGCATACTTTGATGAATAGAATAATTCCTTATATTTGTAAGTTATCAACCAACTTTGCCTATTATTCTACAAATTTCATCCTTGACGACCTAATATATTGAGGTAGCTGAAAGCCACTGACGCAAATATTAATAGAAAAAATTAAAATAATCGGGATTACAGGTACAGGATATAACTAAATACACATCAGTACAGGTTTATTTATTTTACAATTTATTTTTCCTGTAAAATCCAACATTTATTGTAAAAAATTAAATATTGCTAAATTTAAAAATAAAATTTATGTAAATAGTATAAGGTATATACTAGAAGCATAAGCTATCACTACTGTACGTGTTCTACACACAATGTAATATTTTTATTAACGACAATAAAAGAAATTTTCAACTAAATACAAAGTTACCTTCGTAGATACCAACGTGTACAATCAATGACTAAATAAGTAACAAATTAATTGTAAAATGTGGCTTTCCTCAGGGATTATTAGCAACTCTGTTTAATATTTACTTAACTGACCTATTCAATATTAACATAGTTTGGAAAATTATAGCGAATGCCGATGATACAATCCAACATCAGCCAGTTCATGTGAAGCAACAAGAAAACAGAGAATACTGTAAAGGAAATATGTAAATGGATAGAAAATAATTTTCTGTTAAGTAACTTCATAATATTTGTAATTAAATCACTATCCTCAGTAAACCATTTAAGAATAAAAAATGTCGTAGGACTCACTAGTGTACAAATCCAAAGATCAATACTGTTAAATATCTAGGATTTCTTTAGTTATTTTGTTTGTCAAAGACTTTAAAAGATTATATACTACATGAGGATAAAGTTTACCACCCAAGCCGTACGCGAGATTTGTTATCATCCAAATATAATATAGTATATACAATATATGCGAGTAAAACGCAAGATTTTATCTACTACTATATAGTTTTATCATTAGAAAAATAATAACTTACTTTTAAATAATATTCTAGAGTTATAAAGATGTAGGAGACGCAAACAGCCATTGTTGCTGAACGCCGAAAATTTTAACTAACATCCTATAAAAAAAACTTGCCTTGTATAAGCCGTTTATTATCCATGGCTGAGCACTCATTCGCGTCTCATTATACCCGGCGTACAATATGAGCAGCTAATATGTATTTAAGTTGGACACATAAGGCTGATGGTCATAGATTTTTTTTAAAAAAATATTGCTCTTCTTTTAATATACATCTCAACGGTCGGATAACTTGCAAATAACGGTAAACAAAAAAAAAAAATCATTGGCTGATTTGAATTAAATTTCATAAAAATTCCCTAAACATTTTCAAATTGAAGGAGACGAATTTTTTGAACGATTTAACTCTGTAAACGAATTTTGGATGCACCATTACATTCCAGTCTGCTCGAATTTTCGAACAGGTACAAGATGATGGAAGGAGACAGACTAAAATAAATATTATATTAAAGTAAGGTACAAGACTTCACAAGATACATTGGACGACAGATCGATAAACAAACCGAGAGAAAAATACACATAAAAAATAAACTTAATATGTTTGGAGCTTTGGGGGCTCATTATTTATATTTTGACAAAAACACCTAAAAACCACGTGTTTTTGGAGCTCTTGGGGAGGGTCAAGCCCCTGAGCACCCACTGGGTGCGCACCTGCATCAGACAGACTCACAAACTAAAGGAAAACCAAAAACTAAAACAAAGCCACTTTACTGGGTTGTTGAGTCGGCAGATCTCGCTCATATCATACAGACGTTACGTGTGCAATATTGTCGCGTCTAGGTTGATTTTGGGGGGTTGGTATGAATAAAAAATAGTATTTCTACTAACTATTAAATTACTAACAGAATTGACAAACGCCAGGCTAAGTATGCCTAAATTATTTAACACTTTGAATACAATATATACAACTTAATAAGGGCTCTAGGTAGAGCTTATGTTCAACCTACTGACTCATTAATTAAGTTAATTAATTAATTTTGGATCGTAAGAGATTTACTGAAATGGAATAAATTCCATTAAAGTTGTGAGACAAATCTGGAGCAAATACAAAAATATAGTTTTAAATTGTACTTACATCACCACTGTTTGGTTGGCCACTGTTGGTGACGTAAAATTAGTAATAACAAAAGATAGACTGAATATGAATTACTTATCTTTTAAGATCTTTTAGTTCCTTAAGCCAACAGAGTGGCCGAGCTCGTTAAATCGCAGTTTTGACTTGTAACAACAGTCTGAATTGCGAGGTTGTTAGTTCAGTTCTCCGTTAGCGATCTTATTTGGGCGAGAATAATATGTTTACATTACTCCCATTTTCACAATCATTCACCCCTCATCCAGGTGTAGTAGCTCGCCTCCTGGCATTGGCGATTAGCCTCGTCGCAGAAATAGGCCGATGTATAGTAAGTAAAAAATAATAAAAATTTTAGTTCCTTATATATGAAAAATATAAAATAATCCATGGAATAATTTCATGACAAGTGTTACGTATTAAAACATGGGTCAGTTTAGTGCATAGTAAGCTATTCCTAAGATGTGCTGTATCCGTGACAATCTGATAATTTATAATTTAACTAAATTTGTAAATTAACATAGTTGTATTTAGTTTCAATTGTATTTAAATTTATTTATAATAATATTTAAATTATTTCATATATTTGACAATATGAATTATTAAAGTAAAATTGATATTTGTAAAATTTATTATATCTTAAAATTATTGATAATTTTCTAGTAGTGCTGCACTGATCTTTTACTAACATTCCACCCTAAAGACTCAAGAATATAAAGAATTATGTTTCTCATAACTGCAGGAACAGATCTATATGAAAACTGATGAAGCTTAAGCTTCAAGGCCTTGCTTTGTAAAATGCGTTGCACAAATAAAAAAAACGTATCAAAAACAAATATTGAAAAAACCATGATTGTTTAAAATTTTTCCAAATCTGACAACTATTTTAATAATCTACATGACTATATATTACAAGTTACCGAGAGGATTTTATTCAAATTATCTTTAATCAAAAGTAAATTTAGATCTCTCATTCGCAAGGAAATATTAAATTTTCTTCCTTTTTATCTATTGAATATTTATTATCTATTGATGGACATCTGGACATAAAAACATATTTATCGTATGAGAATCAATAAAATGTTATGCCAATGAAAATTTTAAAAATTTTAAAATAAAAAATTATGATATTGAACAATAAAATTTCAACTTGTTCTTTTTTTTAATTTAAATATTTAGGACCCATCAACAGCATGGTTATTAGTGTCCGCCGTGTGTTTGATTACAATTATTAATATAACATTAAATTTACAGTTAGGTTTTTAAAATATATACTTGTCAATGATCGATTTATAACAATGAATAGTTAACAAAAAAAGTTGAATGACAATTTTAATATCACAATTAAATGGAATCGCTGAGTTTGGTCCGTTTATGAATTTCAGTAAGTTGTTTAGTTTTTCAGGGTTGTCGCTTAGCCCTTACACAGGTTGTCTGGGATCTGGTATGTTCTTATTTCTTCCTCATATTTTGGACATTTGGTAATGATGTGCTTTACTGTAATTTTTGTATTGCAATTGGCATCTATCTGCAGTCATCCTGTCAAAGGTATGTTGGTGTGTGACACAGCTATGTCCTATTCTCAGTTTGGTGATTTCTGTTCCCTTCTGGTTCCGAAAGTTCTACATGGTTAAGTCAAACATAATAAAGAAATTAAGAATACACTTATTTTTAATTTCTTTATTATGTTTATTATCGGCGAAGGAGAGACATTCGGTTTGCCAATTTTCTAGGTTCCTCTCGATTAATATATTTTTTCAATCATAGTCCATCATTATGAGAGCACCGTCTGGTTGTTCTAATGTGGTGGCTTCTTTCGCTTTTCTGTCAGCCATTTCATTCCCTGAGATGCCACCATGTGAAGGGACACAGACTGGACACGAAGTATGAGATTATGCTTCGCATACAGTTTGTCTACTTAAGTTTTAAAGCTAAACAGTTTTTACTTTCTGGTTGACCTTCATATGTACAATATACGTAATGCTATTTTTGTTTATATAATTTTAAGTTAATAATACATTTATCTAAAAATATAAAATAAAACATTTACAGTGTATAATTTTTGTATCACTTCTCTCTTTCTTTAATTCCACAATTTTCGCTAAGATGCTGAGTTCAGAAATAAATATACATACTCTCATGGGGGCTCTAAAAGTTTTAAAGTTCAGGGACCCCTGCTGTACACAGCCGTCCCTGCATAGCCGCAATATAATTTTATTTGAAATAAGTATATGTGTTGGAGTAGATATAGCATTCTATTAACACCTAGTTCTATGATCGTGTCATTTTAGATTGTCATTTTAACGCTGGAGAATTCCCGGTTGCCTACTAATTTACAACATTATTAAATTAGTCACATTTCATAATATAATAAATATAATTCATAACAATAAATATAACACGTGATAACATAACACTAGCGTCTAGCTAACAATAATAAACCTTACGTGAATACGCAACTCACGTAAGGTCAGGTCAAGTTTCAGTTCTCATACAAAGACCAACACGGAAGTAAACAAATGTCGGTGAAACTGTGAGTAAACAACGCTATTGTGGTATATTATGTAGCAAAATGAAAATAAATGTAAAATATAATAGCATGTTATATAGCTAACATAGTTGTCATAACAAAAATTATATATTCAAAAGAGCAAAATGATACAATCATGTAGTCTCAACGACAAAATTATAGTAAACTTATTTAATATCAGTTTAAATGGTTAATAAAAGTTCAAAGAGTATGAGCTATTTCCATCTATTGGACGAACACGAAACTAAACCCTAGAGTCACACGTTAGAGCAGTGCTTTCAAACAATGCTTATGTTACGGCCATACAACAAAATAAAACAGATATTAAGGTTTTCACATATAGATATAGTATTATTATAGGAAATATAGTAAAATAAACGAGTTCGAGCGCAATGTATCTGGAAGATACTATAATTTTCAATCGAAAATAGTTTCGAAAATACTTCTCAGTATAAAGTGGAAAGTCGATTGGAGTAGAGAGCCAGGTGAAATATGAATTAGCAAATGAGAAACTTAAAAATTTCGGTACAGTGAATCTCACAGGTCCATTGCGCCTGACAGAGATTCAAACACTTATCAAAATAAAACAAATTCTGCTATAGAGAAATTCTATTTTCCTACGACTGCTATTGGAACTGTCTAATTTCGATATTGTTAATTGCCAGAAAATTATCATAATTTCGCATGTAACCCACAAGCGCGCGTCGTCGGTGCTAGAATGATAAATTCAGACCAATGCGCATATGCAGTGAGCGAGAATTTTCATTCCCGTACAGGCTGCGTGCGCATTAATGACTGTTAACCACATTTATATTGTATTTTCTTGATTATTCATGTATTAAAAAATAATAATCGAAGAAAAAGCATAATGTGCAACATGTGCAGAATACATATTCCGCACTCGAATGTCTTCATTCAGTCACCTACGGGTGTTCAGCAAACTTCATGCTCGTGCGGAATATATAATAATAATAATAATAATAATAATAATAATAATAATAATAATGAAAGTATGTTAGTCTCTAGTATGACGCGGCTCAAAAGGTTGCTGAAGTGTGAGATTAGTGGACGCTTGTCAAGACCTGACAAACCCCATAATAATAATAATAATAATAATAATAAACTTTATTGTAGGCGAAGTTTCAGCCAGGGCTGGTCTTCCAACTTAACCTTTTTCATCATGTTAATATATATATATATATATATATATATAATAAGTTTATTCAGTAAATAATTAAAATACATAAAATTACATGGTTAGCACACAGCACCCGTTACAAAAGTAACATAATCTGTATTTGGATATGTTGTTGTATGATTGGTTATCAGATATTTGAGTAATATTCTACAAAAATACATTATATATATAAATTACATTCTTACATTTTATACAAATTAGCATAAGAAGTTTAGCGAACTTTAATTTAGCAAAATTCAATAGACGTGCGGGCGAAAATATATGACCTGGGAGAATAAAAAGTATATTCGCGAAACGGTAGAGTGATTTCTTGTCTGCAACTATGTTTTATATTTTACTTTGAATGATTGCACAGAGAGAGATTTTAGGCACTTGGGTATTTGATTATACATTGATGGGGCGCAACAGGAGAAGGATCGCTCAAAAAATGAGCTTTTGTAGGCTGGAACTTCTAGGCTATAAAAATCCCTAAGAGTAAGGCTATGAAGGGAAATTCTCGGAACTAGTTTTCAGCTTAAATAGGTAACCGGTAAGCAAAGTGTAAATTTCGACGTTGCTCCATAGTAGTCAATTTAAAGAACTCAACCCTTTGGACGTCGGAGTAAAAGACTCAAGTGAGCTAGTGAGAAATAGGGTGGAGGCATATTTTTATATATATTATTATTATTTTATTTTTATTAAAGTTTGCTCGTTAATTGATAGTATTTTGATTATATCTACGAATCCCTAAAATTAGTATCTACTTGTTTGTAAATAGAAAATAGTACAAATTAAAACGTCACGGTTACAATGTGGTTATCATATAGTGTCGGAGGTCTATAAGCAGAAAACTTTCCTTCTCTGGTGTACGAAACTTAGGCACTGAGAACCTCATAAGTACAGCGGAAATAGACGCAAAACTGCTTACTAATCTTTCTCTTCCAAAGAAATTGCAAACCTATTTTTTACTACCACCGTGCGTTATCTCAGGTTACCATGGTAACAAACTCACAAATTATCTAATATACATTTTCATGGTTAAAAATATGTATATAGGGAGTTTCCGATACTACTGATACGATACCAGTATCGATATTTTTCATTCATAATTTTTATTTATACACACATAAATATGTGAATAATTTTTTTAAAATAAGAAACAGTTCTAAAAAATTGTAATCTTGTGAAAACTAGTAGCTCTAGATACGCAGGCGCAATGGCGCAGTACATAGTACGCGAATAAACATGCGTTGAAGAAAAATAAAATTGCTCAGAAATTCTTGTCTTTAGTAGCGACATCAGTTCCTTCAGAGCGCTTATTTTCGAAAGCAAGAGCCACGGTATTCAGAGACAGAAATAGGCTTCTGGGCAAAAGGCTTACTAAACTACTTTTTCTCGGAGCTTGCAATGAAGAAGAGTGGAGTGTTTAATTATATTTTAAACAATCACTCAGACCTATAGGTGCCATTTCCTTACCATTTTTTACCATTTTTTAATACCAACCTGACATACAATTTCAAAGGTGCAAACTACTGAAATCAACATTTCTTCTTAGTTTGTTTTTACAAATCAGTTCAACTGATTTGAAGCTAAGAACCATAACAATCCATTAAAAAAATATAAATTCCAAATAATTATTCATTATAGATACTGACTGGTCTGTCATCTTGTGTCAAATTTTGGTACTAAATAACAATATGGTGAAATAATTAATATTTTCGGAATTAGAAAAAGTATTGTATGCAATAAATGTTTAAATTTTTCTAAAGGAAAATTCTCACATTAAAAATAACTCCCTTATAGACTAAATGCATAAATAACTATTATGAATATTCAAATGTTTCTATCCTCTCCCATAATGCCTTAACACCACTGGTTGTGCTAGAAAAACAGTTTGGAAAACTCAGAAATACAATTTTCCCTATGATTAATATTGCAAAACCTCTATCCCTGCGGCAAACACGAATGTATGGTTTAAATTGTTACCAGCGCTAATGCTTCCGTTTGACTATCTATTATCAGAGCGAAACCCACTACGTATCAAATGTCAAATCATTTTTCCAAAAGTTCGAAAACCACTCCCATTTTCACGGTTATATTACTACTTCCAATAATTAAACAATGATAGGTCAGTATTGCAGTGATCAAGTACTACAGTGACTCATACCGCTTTAATAATTAATATATTAAGTTTATATCGTGCCAAGAACTAATTATATAACTTATACGCATGAATAAGATCATACTGAAATATCTTAAATACACGGTTGGTTCAGGAATTGTGTATTAGCTCACTATTATTTATGCCTTTTATCAAAGTATAATATAAGATTTTGTTTTATTTCGTGCATTTTTCCAAATGGAAGAAAGTTCATTTTATGAAGAGAGCGGAATGTTTTATAACAGATGTGAACCATGGGAATAGTGAATTTTTAACTAAGGATAAATGTTACTGAAAAATGTTGTTTCCGGCCTTTTAGCACAGTCAGCATATTTTAGTGTACAGATTTGTTACTCATGCTACGTATATTTTCCTTGTCATTCCAGTTACGAAAAGGGAAACTTAGTCAGTGCCGTAACTAGCTTTTCTCGGGCCAAGGGCAAGATATGTTGGTACTTGGTATTTGATATCCTTTTACTGAGTTTTTGGCACAGCTCTGATCAACATGGGTAATTTTCAAATAAATTCATATAACAGGAGTCGCTGGAACACTTGTTGTTTGTTTACAAATGCGGCATAAGTATGTTTGATACGCATCAGTCAGATCGGCAACGCCTTACAGAAGATAATAATATCCCTTGAAGCTTAGATTCAAAAATTTATGTGAAGGGCGAATTTTCTCATATTTCAGGGTTTTGTAGGTATTTAATAAGTGTAAGAAGCCAACATGATACTGAATTCTATGAATATTTGTTGTATAATTACAACCAAATCAACAGTTTTTTTTAATTTTTTTTATTTATATTGTTTCTGCTTGGCTAATAGCACCTGGTACATTGAAAAGTTTTATAATTTGTTTATATAGGTGTTACATTACACTACTTTACATACAATACATATTAATTTATAGCATGTACAGTGGATAACTATACAGTGGATTTCATATTTTATTGTATATGTTTATTTGTCTTAAGTAATTTATTAAGTTTGTGGTTGTATCTGTGGCGCTAGATAAGGCATGATTGATTGTATTTTGTTGTGGCTTCGTCGTTCAGGTAGGTACTTTTGGCAGTGTAGTATGATATGCTCCACGGTTAACCTGATGTTGTATGTTTCACATAGCAGTGGTTCTAGGTTGTGGAACAGGTATGCATGTGTTGTCTATTTTCAGTTTTGTTAAGACAACTTGGTCTTGTCTTCCTCTGCACTAGCTCCATTTTTTTGTAGTGTCCTTGACTGCCCACAGTTTGTATTAGCCCACTCTATGTTCCAGGCGTCTCCGATTTTTAATTTAATTTAGCTTTTTACATCATCTGCTCGTACTAGGATGTTTTGTATTTCTTGTTGGACTGCTAGCTTTGCAGCACTGTCTGCTTTTTATTATAATTAAAAATTTTATGTTATAATTTTTTATGGCTTCATATATGATTTCTTGGCTCTTCTTTATGAGGGGTCTAATGTGGTACATCTTTTGGAAGGTTTGTAGTACGCTTAAGGAGTCAGAGTAGATGCTGCAGTGTTGGTGTCGCTGCCTGAACCCTTTTATTAATTCTGTTGTTCTGAAGATGCTGAATGCCTCTGCTGTGTATGTACTGCATTGATCTGGCAAGTGGTAGGTATGGGTGTTGTTACCTATTATCATCGCTGCTCCGGCCTTTCCATCTATTTTGGACCCGTCAGGGTATATTTCTATTGAATCTGGATATTTGTTTCGGATTTATTATAATATTTGTTTATAGATTTTGGGTTTGTATGTTCTTTTGAATGTTGTGTTAGGCGGAAGTCAAAGTCAGGGGGTAAAAGGGTCCATGGTGGAGTTTTATTGTAGTAAATTTATTCGATTTTAGGTTTTGGATGTTATTGTTTTGGATCAATTGGTTGATGTATTGTTGGTAGAGGTAGAGGTTATATTTAGCAGTTTGGTGCTGTTTGTTGAATGTCAGAAGATATAGTTGTAAGCTGGGTTTGAAGGATTTTTTGCTATGTACATATATGAGATAGTTTAGGATGATTTGCATTCTGCGGTATGAGAGGGGGATTATTCCTGCTTCGCATAGATTTTTGATAACAACAGTTTTTTAATAATCACTTTTATTTGAGTACTAAGAGCTTCAATTAATTTTTTTAAAACAAATTTTATGTAATTTGTCAAATATCCAAAAGTTTTTCGTTCGTATTCAAGTCTTCATTAGATTTTTTGCTAAAATCTTGTCAAAATGACTAATATTAAATAAACGAATTTTAAAAAACAGCATTTCATTCCTTAATTTATGTCTGAGCTTTCTTTTGGTACTCCACAATTAATTTTATTATTATTATTTTTTTATCTACACAAAAATATCGACATTTTTCGAAAAACTAATCTGATCAAGAATGCGGTTGAACTGTTCCGTTTTCCATTAGTTGTCATTATGGAGATTTTTTTCAGATTTTTAGATCAACCCCTCTGGGAGTTAGGGTGGGATTTCATCAAAAATAAAACTTTGCTTATTGATCTTGTTGATAAGAGGTTTCATATGATATGTCCCGCAAAATATATCTATTTTTATGAAATACATATTTGTTATCCCGGGAGGTTTTTTTTTTGAACTCTCAGTATTTTTCCTATATGTGGGTCAAAGAACTGTATAACCATACCAAATTTCAACTTTCTCTGTTAAGCCGTTTAGCTACTATTTCTACAGTACAGACAGATAGACAGACACAGGGGTGACATTATAAGGGTTTTTTGGTAGTCATACCTAGAAAACCCTAAAAATCTAAAATAAACTACCTAGAAAATCTAAAATAAACCATAGTAATATATATTCATGAACCAGTACATTACATACAAATATTTTAACGGTCTCTTCTTTTCGAAAATGTTTTGTACCGTTGAAAAAGAATATTAGTTATTTATTGTGGGAAAATATTGTGAGAAAATTAAAGCTTTTGAGGCTTATATTAAGGTATAACATTTTTTAAAACCATTTTTGAAAAATTTTTATGCCAAAAATGAATGGAAAATATGTTTCACATCCTGTAACCCAGGGGAGGGTAGATCTATAAGTTTCAAAAAAAGAAGTGAATACATTGATGTGAACCAGATAGTACGACTGAAATTCATGACAGAATTATTTTTTCGAAATTATCGGACTGTTGAAAATTTAATTAATTTCTTAAATTTATTATTCGGTATCAAATTAGCGTAGAAGAAGTTTTGGAATAATTTGGAATTTGGAGTAAATTTTGGAGTAAACTAATATTCTTCAGCAGCCCTAAAGCATCTCTGACAAATTTGAAATGGCTTGATTGTTGATGAAGAAGAAATGTAGCAATCGTCATAGATCTAGTTTTTATGTTAATTTTTAGCCCAACAGCTTCCGCTTCACTAACTACTGAAGCAAGCTTGTCTGACATATTTCTGAATTTATGGGTTACAAATATCGTCTGCATATTCAAGTTCTTCAAGTTCGCTAGAGCCCTATCTAACGTCCGCACTTGCTCACTAAGTTCATCCTTCTAGAGAACTTGAGAGGAGGCTTCATTATACAGATGTTGAATGAACCTTATAAGTTTTTGTGGAATTCTTTTTTTCCAAAGAACCTCCCATATAGCGTTGAACCAGGCAGTCAAACGCCTTCTGTAACTAAAAATATAAGATACAGGCTAGACTTCCATTCAATTGATTTTTCATTTATAACCCTTAGTACTGATATGATCAATACCAGATTTATATGGCCAGAATCCTGCTTGTTCTTCATCGAGGCTGTAATTGATAGTGTTCGATATTCTTTTGTAAATTACTTTGGACAATATTTTGTTGCAGGAGTTCAACAAAGATATACCCCGCCAGTTATCGCATTCGGCAGATCTCCTTTCTTGGACAGTTTGACTATAAATGTTTCCAGTCAGAAGGACTTCGAAGAAGGCGTTAGTGGGCGCAGCAGTTTACTGACAGTCGTTTTGTCGGTCTTAAAAATATCTGCTGGGACATTGCCTGTGCCAGCTACTTTATTGTTCTTGAGTTGTCTTTTTGCATTCTCCAGTTCACTCTGCCTCGGGGGATCAGTGCTAATTCTGACTGGTTTCACCAGAACGGCTTTCATACAGTAACACATCCCGTACTGCACATCTAATGACGGGTTGAGTAGATCACTTAAGTACTCGTGCCATCTTAAAAATTGTTCCTGTGTGGAGATAATAAATATCCATCCTTGATCCTGACTAAATCTGCAATCATGAAAGATTTATTTGCTAGCCATTTAGTAATGCGTAAACTCCTTTTATGTTTAACAGTTTATACGTTTATATGTAAAAGGACTTATTTCGCTCCAGATAAAAACTATTCAAACTTCAAACAATTCGTCGATGCGTGTAAAGACATATGTTAGGTATCTCACGAAGACAGAAAAAGGGGAATGGAGTGGATGAATGAAAACAATTCCAGTTATAATCAAAAGAATAAAGAAACTCAAGTGTTTCAAAAGCGTACTATTAAAGAAGATTGACGTTGGCGGAAAACAAAAACGTTTTTAGTGAATCTCAATTTAAAACGAACTTACCAAATTTATATGAGTAGAAACGATTTTTTTAAGGGGTCATTTTTACCTTTCATCATCTTATTGATTTAAAAGTATAATATTTCGAATTGTGAAAGATAGAAGCGAGTCAAAGGGACGCTTACAACCCGCTTTCATATTCTCAAAATTCAAATCTATCATATTTTCAATAATATTTATAAAAATAAAATAAAATGGTGCCCCCCTCAAATATTTTTTGGCCCTCTCATATTTTAAAAGCTAACGCTGCCACTTTAAATATCTGTAATGTTCAAATTAATTTAATTTTGGGAGTGCTGCTGCAGCTCATATGTACCGGTCGCCACTACATGCTACTAAATTGGGTACAGGCCTGTCACTCCGTAGAGTGAAGTTAAAGGTCTACAACTCCTGGGACTTGTAGACCAGGGTGACCTAATTCAATTTGGGAGTTATGATACATTTACTGTGTGATGCTTTTTCTGTGCATTATTTTATTTAATAAAAATTGACGAGTGAATTTTCACACATTTCAGGGTTTTGTAGGTATTTAGTCAGTGAATGATGATTATTAGAAGGCCAAACGATGAATGCCTGTCACTACATAACACAATTACAAGTATTAATTTTAAATCTTTTAAATCAATAAACACGACGAGAAGGTTGCAGTTAGATTTTTTCTATCGTGTATCATATACCTCTAATAATACCATAATATATATTTAAAGGCATTTTTTTCCTGTATAATTGCAAAATATCATTCAAATCCAGACTTGGTAACCCTGCGGGCGATCTTTTGTCACGCAAAAGCATAACGCTTACAGGCATATTGTTTATATTGCGACTATATGAAAAACTAACAAATTCTCTACGTGATATGGAATCACAGCATCCGACCAGTTATTTATTTATTTTCCTAATCGATATTTGCAAAATAAATTTACATACCTCTTCTCTACCCATAACAAAATATATCCATGTATATTCAAATATATATTTTTAATTTTAGTCAAGATATTAAATGAAAATCTTAATACTTGGGCAAAATTTAGTCAAAATAAAATGTATTTCAAAAATTAATTACCGTTCCTTAATCGGCACTTAAAGAGCTTCCATTCAATATTCCACAAAAAAATATAAATTAAAAAAAAATCAAAAACAAAAAAATGCAATATTTTCCAAAAACAAAATCGGATAAAAAATTCCTCTCCTACGTTTCCGATTCATAGCAATATACATTGCCTAGAATTTTTTCAGATTTTATAACCCCTTAGGGTGAAAAGGTGCGGGACACTGATTATTTGGAAAAAATCGCATTTAAATAAAAAAAAAACTACTTCCCTTTCCTTTATCTACGTCTGAAGAGTTTTTTATTTGATACCACATAATAATTTTTTTTTTCGACGACACAAAAAAATCTATATTTTGGGAAAAACCAATTTGATCAAAATATTCTGTTGGACTATTCTGGTTCCCATCAATGTACATTGAGATTTTTTTCAGATTTTAGTTCAACCCCTCTGGGAGATATGGTGGGGGACAAATTTTTTGCCATTATATTGACAAAAACCCCATAAAAAAAAAGATTTTCCAAAAATAAAAATTTGTTTTGCATCCACGCATTAAGGCGTTTCATTTGATACCCCTCTCAAAATTTACTCTAATATTTCCTATATGTGGGTCAAAAAGTTGTACACGTATGCCAACTTTCTATGTTCAACCGTTTGGCTAAAATTTATACCGTACAGACAGGCAAACAGACAGACAGATACATGAGTAACGTTATAAGGGTTTTTTTGGTGGTCATACTTACAAAACCCTAAAAATATCAGTACCCTGCCTGGGATTCTAAGACCAAGGAGAAGATATCAATCAAGATATCTTTAATTCGATTTTATCTAAAAACTAGTTTCACGTTCCAACATTTTATCACCAAAACTGTTGCGGAGTCTAATAAATTAATACGGCTGTCAAAATACCAAATTTCTAAATAAAATATATTAGTTTAAGAAACGCAAAATAATCTGCTATAATTTGCAATTAATTATTGGTATTTAGAACATGACATTCTGATACGAAAAATAGATCAAATAGTGAAGTACATATAACGATCCCAGTGCCGTCGTGTTACGCAAAAATATATTTTACTAAAGAAATATTTGTAATTAAAATATCAGATAGTTTTAACGACGTTCACTTCATATGGGAAAGTTGAACTGTGAACTTTATAGAATCGGCTCACGAAAAACTGAACCAGTTTATTACTTTTTGTTTTGTTGATAAATGTATAAGGTGTAATCCAATTTTATTTCCTTGTTATTTAAAAGGTTACAATGGATTTGTTAACTTAATGTATGCTTACCAATGTTTTACAAGATTAATCCATAAAAATAAATTAATGCAAATTACAAAATCCATCTGTTATAATGGTCATATCTTTTCGGGAACTGATTTAAAGAAATTGGAATTACACAACTCATTTTATTACACACGATAATAAATTACTTTCTTTTCTTTCATGATTTAAGTATAATGAGACAATAAAAAATTATTAGGATACAACAAATGAAAAGAGAACATATCCAGAGGAAAAGAAAGAGAAAGAATGTGATAGAGAGAGACGGGGAGAGAGAGAGGAAAAAATAGATACGTACGAAGGAAGAAGTTAAAAGAAAAACATATCCTTCAACTTAAAATTTTAAAGTGTGAACTATTTCAGGATTCCATAGTTGTCTATTATTTATCTATTTATTTGTTTATATTTTGAAAATTAATTTATATCTATTAATTTAGGTGCGAGGAGCAGTACATACATTTTTTTTTTAATATTCATGTATTCAAAATTTCCATTCCAAAATTAATGATACCAAATCTTTTTCAAAAAAATAATTCTGTTTACATTATTTTACTTCATATCAATGTTTCTTATTGGGAATTAGAGATACGACAGATAATTTAGCACTGTTTGATATTCGCCATATTCAGCAGTAAAATTAATATTCGGCCGCATTCCAAATAATAAAAATTAGTATTGGTATAGTAGTGTTATTAGAAAGAATAATTACCTGTATTTGGCCGAATATTCATATGCATTTTTCATGATTCTCTTTAATATTATAAGAAAATTATTAGACAACTTCAGATCCTACTTATTTGACTGAAATCTAGGGGAATATTTATAATCAATATCATTGGCTCAATAGCCCGAGGTAAGCCTCGGCCACCTGTTCCAGGTTTCGTGACCATATTTCCAATTAAAGGTACATTCAGGAGTAATATGTCCACAGAAAGACACCTACAGTTTATAGCCGATTGCGAACTAAGCAGAGCCTGTAATTTATATAAAAATGTAATGTATTATCATAAAGGGTATTTTGACATCAATTTGTAGGGCAAATGTCTCTTCAGAGGTCATAAAAATTACGTTGTGGGTCGGATGAGGCCCGCGAGGCCTCAGTGATAACATACTATACAAGCTTTTTTTCCCCTACTTTTTGATAGGCATTCTTTTCAGTTGCTGAGAAAACTTAATAGTATAATAGCTTCTTCTCTTCCATTCACGTTCGCATTTGTACGAGGGTTGTCTTTTATATTTCAGGATTGCGCTAAACTAGTGCTGCCATCTGGCAACTGACGCTTTTTGATATTTTTGAAACTAATAGGCTTAGTCTGTACTTTCTTACGACCATACTATATAAAAATATTAAAAATATTGCCCAAATCCCAGATATCCGATTTATAAGGGCAATAAATATCGCCATAAACTTAACACATCTGGTTTAAAAACAGTAGCTACATAAAGTGAATGGTTTGTTTACTATTAACCTGGCAAAAATGTTAGATAATTCACTTCTATAGATTATTTATTTAACTTCATTATTTCTTCATAACAAGTTAATGCAGAAGGAAAAGCGAGAGAGAAAGAGAGAGAATTTGTGAATATGTCATAATTTACCTCCTGAATTCATACTAAGAATATTAACAAGAATAAAGGTAATATAGCGGAAATTATTCCTACGTTTTTATCGCATTTATTCCACTCGATCAAACAATTCCGCTTTCCGCTGCCTATTCATATAATGCAGGAGCCGGCTGAGTGACGTTATACCTTCATATTGCAAACCAACAACCGTGTTGAACGGTGGGAGAACCGACAACTGACCGACCTGTTTCTCAGGGATACTTTACTTGGCCGGATCACTGAGCCGGAGCACTGAGCCGGATCAATGAGCCGGATCAATGAGCCGGCTCAGCAAACTGAACGACCTTCACTAATCCGGTTCTGGAAACTGAGCTGAAATTCCCATCTCTAGTCAGTGGCAATTTTAATTTAAAGTACTTTTTTTATAAATAAGAATTTTATGAAGTTACATTTTTATTACTGTTAACATGAAAATAAAATTCTTGTTAAGAGTTGTATTGAAAATATCGACATTCTATAAAACGTACTTTTTTATCTCAGTGTGCTTGTTTTGTTTTGTGCTTTTCATGTTTTTAATCATTCTGTCATCAGTACGCAATAAATATAACGGCATTTGCAAACAAACAATTATATATAATTTGATTTATTTACAGATTAGTTCAAAACCATGTTTCGCTTCTCGAAAGTCGTGTTTATTTAAGCGAAAAAATTTAAACGTATGTAAGATGGTAACCTTTAATGTTACAGTACACTGAATATCAGATTCACATATAAATTACAGGCTATTTCTAAATGTCACAAAAACGAAAATATTCATAGAATAGATTTCATTTCGAAATTAATCTTAATTTATAACTGGTTAAAGTTTGAAATATTTATGTATATGTAACATCTTGTCGCTTCAAGAAACTGCATTTTGACTATTTGCATAAGATTTCTTTTGACCTAAATTTCATCGAAATAGGTTTATGTAATAAAACATTTTAGAGAAATTTGTGTCCCAGAATTTTTATTAGTGTATAGCTCAGCTGGACTAATATATTTATATTTAAAATCAATAAAAATGCTTCAATAAATCATTTAAAATTATTTGCATACAAGGTTAAAATCGTGTTTCATTTATTTTTAATTTCTGGGGAAAGCGAAAAAATTTACTTTTTTATTACAGTATCATCTGATCAGTTGGTGGTGTTTTTCTTTTCATACATTTCTACACGGGACTAAACTGCATTTGTTTCTTCTTTTCTTGTTATGATCAGTGTGACCAGTGATAACATACTATCAAGAAGCGCATTTTCTCCCTAGTTTTTGGTTGGCTTTCTTTTCAGTTTCACAGAAAACTTAATAGTACAAGGTGTCTCAAAAGAAATTTTATATTTAGTGGATTGATTAAAAAAAAAGTAAGCCGTATATAGAAAAAATGTTTATTAATTATTAAAATACACTTTTTGGGGATTTATTTCTTAAAAATAATATCGTCTAAATGTAGACCCTCGCGTTCTCGGCACTCATTTAATCGAACAGTAAAATTACTTATGACGTCTCGGCAAGTGGACTCAGGGATGGCTACCATTTCGTGACGGATATTTTCTTTCAAATGCGCCAGTGAAGTCGGTTTATTGGCGTAAACTTTAGATTTAAGATAACCCCATAGGAAAAAGTCCATAGGGGTTAAATGTGGACTGCGTGGAGGCCAATTTATGTCACCTCTCCGGGAGATCTATTTGCCTGAGAAAATTTCACGAACACGTGGCAGAGACATATTGGACGTGTGTGAAGTTGCTCCGTCCTGTTGGAACCATGTTCTTTGGTTATAGCCAGGAAAGTTTTGCAGTTCAGGTACCAAGAAGTTGTCTAACATCTCCACATAACGCTCTGAATTCACTGTAACTGCACGCCCCCTTTCGTCTTCAAAAAAGTAAGGGCCGATAATTCCTCGCGCCGACATCGCAGCCCATTTACTTTAGGCGAATGTAGGGGTTTCTGATGTTTGCGTTTCGGATTCGTTGCATTCCAGTAGCGCCAGTTCTGCTTATTTACGTGGCCATTATGATGAATATGAGCTTCATCCGAAAACAAAATGTTGGTAAACGTTGAAATTCGCTCAATCACCTGATTTACGAAATTAAGCCTCTGACTGGCATCTTGGGGCTTTAATTCTTGCACCAATTGAATTTTGTAGGAGTGCAGCTTTAGGTCTTTGTGCATAATGCGATGTAATGATGATCTATACACATTTAAAGCACTTGCGCACTTCCGAATTGAAAGGTTCGGGTCGTCACGAACAGACTGATTAACATTCTCCACGTTTTCTACCGTTCTTGATGACCTAGGTTGCCCAGATTTTGATTTATCCCGCGTTGTACCAGTCTCTTCAAACTTTTTAACCCAATGTCGAATGAAAGGAATGCTTGGCGCATCATTTAAGTGGCGAAAACCTCGAATACTGCAGATTTTTCTACGCGCTACAGTCGCCGAATCACCGTTTTTGTAAAACTCTCGCACGCGTAACGCGCGGTCTGCTCCCGAGAAACGCTCCATAGCGACTGAATTCCCAAGAGCCAGGCTACTGATTGACATAACCCCCGCGCCCCTCGGATACGTT
Source organism: Liopterus haemorrhoidalis (assembly GCA_963971575.1). Classification (NCBI taxonomy): domain Eukaryota; kingdom Metazoa; phylum Arthropoda; class Insecta; order Coleoptera; family Dytiscidae; genus Liopterus; species Liopterus haemorrhoidalis. The sequence goes on along the minus strand of OZ020611.1, from coordinate 77,047,012 downwards.
GCGTTCACGCAGTAAGCTAAATAAATATAAAATTCTTTTGAGACACCTTGTATAATAGCTTCTCTTCCATACACGTTCGCATTTTTATCTTCTGTTTGGGTATTTTGTTTCTGACAAGGCTTATTATTGCTTGTTTTGAAATACGTATAAATACAATACCTTTTTTTTTTTAACAATAACCGAGTGTTTTCATTTTTGCCTTTTTCAAATATTAGTGACTAGAGTATTTGAGCGTCACTGTGACCGCACTACGTTGAAGGGTTTTTGTTTTGTACTAGTAAGGTATTGTTTGCAATGGATGGTAAACCTGGAATTCAAACAATTCGTGTTGACGATCCAGAACTTGAAACTGATATTTTGAAGTGGGTTTGTGAAACTAATGGCATTGATATTATGTGATGAGAAGGGCATCGATGAAGACAACTGCGAATAAACTGTGCTTCTTGTGTCATCCATGACCATCTCCAAGTCCTGTGTTGATGAAATCCAGAAGTAATTTCATTTTATAATTTCACAAAGAGCCGTGTTGATGTATTGGATGTAAAATGCACTAAACATACGACTAGAAAAGACAACAACTATTTTACGGAAAATACGCAGTATATGTAAAACAAGAAAAACATAAATCTGTTTTCTATGTTTTATCTATGTAATCTATGTCAGAAACCTATATATCTATATAACCTATATATCTTAAATATTTAACTAAAATATTGTTAAACATAATTTATGTGTGAACATAATTTATGAAAATATATTGTCTTGTAGAGTTGCCGTGACTCCGTGGTAAAACAGTTGACTACAGATCTCAGGGACGCTGGTTCGAATCCCCCCATTTCCTTCGGATTTTTATCTTCCCATATTAGGCAGACAGCGCAGCCTCAAGTATCTAATAACTAAAATGAGGAAGTGTTTGTACAGAGATAATAGGACCAGTCGAAACACCACACTGATCACGTGGCTGTCATATCTATGGCCGGCGTATTTTCTAGAAACAGAGAACTACCTTCTCTGCCAAATACGCCTATCTAGGCGTTAGGAAATTATTATTTATTTATATATTTATTTATTATATTGTCTTGTAGTTTTTTTAATGCTGCTGTGTTTTCTTCTTGGTATTGTGGTTTTTAGTTAGTTTTTTTTTTGTCAATCTCTTATGTTAACCTTTATTTGATTTAATTTGTCTTGTTGACTTGTACAAATAATTGTATTCATACATATAAACATATAAACAAAATATACATTTTTCATGATGTTTGCATATTAGCTTTTTAAGAAAGAATAAAAGTATAAAATTTCAGTTTTGTTAATATATATATATATATATATATATATATATATATATATATATATATATATATATATATATATATATATATATATATATATATATATATATATATATATATATATGTTAGCGAAAATATAATTATGCAACATTTACACTTATTAACGATCGTAGGGTGCTATATCGTTGCTAAGGCATATTGTTTTATGTAAATAGAATAGTATAAAATATATCATATGATGTGTGAGACGTATTAGTTGATCAATAAAATCATGTCTTATTATTCATAAAATACCTTTTTTATTAATATCAGAAGTGCGATTGGCCTATCACCCACAAGAAATATAAAATAAGTGCTATATTAAAAATATTTTTTTTAATGCAACCATTATATTGATGCAAAGAAATTGTCGTATAATATTGCAAAGGCTAATGTAAAGTTTTCAGTTAAAGGTGACGATTGAGAATCATATAAAGGTAGTATGAATTATGAACTAGATAATAAATTGGCAAATTTCAAGTTATTTTGTCAAAAATTATTTCAAGTGGTTTCTAAGGAAATGACACTTATTGGAATAAATATGAAATGTGACATTTGTTTGAAAAATGCAGAATCTTAACAAAGATCCCTAAAAATTGTCAGGATGAACGAGCGTTGCTTTGTTATTAACAAACACAATTTATGAAGGTAACTGGTTAGATTGATGATGACTAAAATGGTAAGAGGCATTTTATTGTTTTGGTTAAATCATATGGCACGTGTTAGCCATAATGTGTAAAAATTAGATTTGAGATTTTGTTTTTGATATTTGTGATTTAATATCTGAGTTATGATATTTGAGATTTGATAATTAAGATCTGAGTTTCGAGATTTTAGTTTTGAATTTGAGCGTTTATTGGAAAAGATAAATGACAGATCACTGGGATCGGATTGGCAGAATAAACTGATAAATGTAATTGCTAATGAGTTGAGAGAAAAGGTTGTCGAGTACCGCAAGACATGCCGCTGCCAGTGGCATCAGTCCGGTAATAGCTCTGTAACCATGGTGGCAGATGGTGAGCTATGGCGACGGGCTGATGATGATGATAAAGCACTGTGTGTGCAGAAACAAATAGACGGTCTCTGAGCTTGTTGTACTGTAGACAATCTGTAATGAAGGAAACTAATAGATAGTTACTGAGTATCTGAGCTTGTTGATCTAGTCACTGAGTTCGTGATAGAGAAATGAAATGATAACAAAAGTCTCTAAACTTTTAGATCACGATTTATACTCTGCTATTGGAAGGTTTTGTTGCAAGCAAATATTTATTTTAACTAATTGATATTGGTGCATGGTTGATTTTGTGAAAGATCAATTCTGCGCCCAATTTTGCTCTATTTACAGATTATGAATTAGGTGAAGACTTTCAAGATGCAGTAGAAGATGAATGGTGGACCAGCTCAAGAATGGAGTTCCTGGTATGCAGGATGCTGTTACTGGTACGCAAGATGCAGGATGCTGTTGTTGGTATGGAGCAGACCATTGGTGGTATGCAGGTTGCTGTTGCTGATAACAACAATGCTGTTAATGGTGTGAAGAATACAGTTGCGTCCCGAGAACGTTCCGCATGTCAGTCTGGCCGTGTTAGCGAAAATATAATTATGCAACATTTACACTTATTAACGATCGTAGGGTGCTATATCGTTGCTAAGGCATATTGTTTTATGTAAATAGAATAGTATAAAATATATCATATGATGTGTGAGACGTATTAGTTGATCAATAAAATCATGTCTTATTATTCATAAAATACCTTTTTTATTAATATATATATATATATATATATATGTGTCCCTTATAGATTTTAGTTAACACGTCTAATGCCGGGCTTACATTAGGCAAGTAAACGGGACAGATACTAGACCAAGTAACTAACCGGTTCACTATACTATGCCTTAACTAGAATAGTAGGTGTTTACACACAACACGAACTATACTATCCCGTCAACTATACTATCCCAAATCCAGGATATTAGATGCATACACACAATGTGGCACTATAAAAAATAAGTGGCGTAGGCAACGAATCGGTTTTTTCAGTACTTAGACAAATTATTCCCTTAACGTCGAGAGAGTTGATTTTTCGCGATTTTCTTTTTCGACCGGTCACATTAAGGGATGAAGCGAAAAATGTTTACCCTCAGGGATAGCGTATGATCCATCCAAAAGTGGTTAACCACTTTATTCAAGATTTTCCCAACAGCATAGAGGTGGTTTTAAGTTTTCGAAATTTTTGAGTGTTGTGCAACGAGCCAAATCAATGTTTAGGAATAGAAAAAGGCCAGCGAAGGTTGCAGAATACTTTTTTCCCCAATGTTTTCTACCGTTTCGAGGTAGTTTTGAATTTTCTGGAAGAAGCGATTTTTACCATTCCCGCGGATTTTTTGGGAGAGCAATGTATAAAATCTACCCTCAGGGTTAGGGTAGAGTTCGTCAAAAGTAGCTGACCACATTTTTTCTGAATTTTGCCTTCTGCTTAAGGGCAGATTAATTTTCCTGGATTTCGCAACTTCGTTTTTTGCGTTTTTTCATCTCAATTGCCCTGATCGCAGGAGGGGATTAAATGAGCAATTTTTAACCTCAGGGGAAACCGACTGTCAAGTCGGTTCAGGGTTGAGGGACGGGTCCGAAACAAACCCGTCCCTTAGAACGGTTTTGCCAAAAGTGGCTGATAACTTTTTTTTCAATGTTTCCTACCCCATAGCGATAGTTTTTAATTTTCTAAGAAATCGACATTTTAGATATTTTGTAATATTTTTAGCTATTTTTAAACACAATGTAATTAGAGTGATGGGCGAGTTCATATGATGCAGACGAGTACTTTTTTTAAAATTATGTTTGGCCTTTGCTGCTTTGGCAATTAGCCAGGACGATTTATATTTTTAGAAAATTTCATGCCTGAACGGGATTTAAACCCGAGGCCTTAGCAACGCAGAGCACACGTGTTACCACTACGCTACGCCGGTGGAGAGACGAGTACTTCTAAACCTCGTTTTCCATATCTAGTAGGCTAGTTTAATTTTTCAGATTGCGATTACTATTTTCTCACGATTTCAAAAGTATGTATAATTGTAATAGTTATATTTATTTATAAAAGTAAATAGAAAACTATCCTTACATATAAGGATGTATTCTGAAAAGACAAAAGAGGCCCTTTTTGATTTTTATTTTTGTACAAAAATCTCCGTACCTTTTTATTTTGGTCTAGTACCAAAGATAGAGCTCTTAACAATGAAAAATGTGGCATACTGTGTTCAAAATCAAGGAGTAGTAATAAAATAACGTGGCAGATTATAATTGCTACCCTATTGGCTGTCAATTTTAAGTGCGCAACAGCCAACGAACGAGAGTTCGGCAAAATTATCACGTGAACATTGCATTATTACTACTTCTTGATTTTCAACAGAGTATAGTGCAGATAGGCTTGTTAGATAGTCATTGTCACGGATGCAAAACTACTGTCCTATCCCAACTACAAGCGCCAGTATTAGGGTTTGTTCAGTCTGAAGCGTTTACATTAGGATAATAGCTATCTTTGTCACTAGCAAACTAGCAACTAGACCGTTTACAAGCCTAATGTAAACATGCCAAAATAGGTGATATTAAAAAAAACAAAACGATTTTAAAGCAGTTATAGTCTTAAATATCGATGGTCACTCTGACCTCTACGACACTACGTTAACATTGTAATAATTATTTCACTACCATTGTTAAGGGTTGTTGGGCGAAAAGAACAGTGGCAGCGCTAGCTCTTAAAATCTTGGGGGGGGGCAAGAAATTTTGGAGTAAAATTTGGGGAGGCCAGAAAGTATTTGAATTTTTTTGATTTTACAAGTGATGACCTAAAAAATAAGGTCTTTACTTCCTAAATTACTTTTTCTCCAAACAGTTCTGGCGGGCCAGCCCCCTGGACCCCCCGCTAGCGCCGCCACTGGAAAAGAATTAATATTAATGGAAATACAATGTTATAATAATAGTAGTAATCGTTAGAATTACCGACATTCCAACGCTTCTTAAGTGGTTTTTACACGATTCAATTAATTGAAAAAGTTGACATTCAATTAATTGATGTGTGTAAAAAGGGTAAAAATTTCGTGAATTAATTGATCAATTAATTGACAAAAAAATTGATCAATTTATTTTTTTCGTCAATTTTTCATAAATTTTTTAGGGAATTCTAGGTATATTTTTATCTGTTAAGATATTGCCAACTGTTTAGTTCTAGCATAACCTCGAAACATATTATTTTCGTTTCGGTTTCAAATCTAACATAACCTCAAACGTTCTAATTTATCATCATCTAGGTTATTTCTTTTGTTTTTGTTCACAGCTCGTAATTTTGTGAAGATTTTTTCAATATTTTCATTTTGATAAATATGTCAACATGTTTTACAGTTGGTAATGTAAAAATTTTCAAAAAAATTGATAAATAAATTGATGTGTGTAAAGTGACGTTCTTGTTCCCAAAGTTACCAATAAAATTTTCAATTAATTGACAAAAAACTTGATCAATTTGTTGATCAATTAACTGCACTGTGTAAAACTAACTTAAATCAATACCGTAATGATTTAGTATATTGCAGTGACAGTTTTATTGATACACGCTTTAGTATATAACGAATGATAATAATATGTTAAATAGTATGGCTTTGCATAGCACGAAACATATACGGTAATTTTAGCCGCGCTATGCAAGACACTGTCTCACTCATTGTGAGACTCTCTTTTAAAAATAATGTTATTTAATATTTTTTCGCGGAACTGAAAGATTTATGAATGGATTTTATCTGAGTATATATATCTGTGTAACATTCACCGAAATTCCACCAGGCTATTATTGCATTAAAATAAAACATGTTCAGTGAAGAGGAATCTGGTTATTCCACTTGTCATTTTGCATATGGAATATATTATACAATAGTATTGTAATCTACTGATGAAAGAAATGGCCGATTTACGACAACATGCTTTCACAGTAGAAAGATTTAGCAATAAAACAAGTACACCGAGAATTTATACAAACGTATTGAGATATAAAAATAATGAGTGGAAGTAAGTGGAGCAGTCGTAAATGTAATTAAACATTTTACCACTTTATTTTATTGACACATTTCATAAGTTTCCTTGCCAGATATGGATCAAAATGTGTTTTAATTGGTTTTTAATTTTATTATTAATTTTTCTAATATTAACTCCTTAGTTAATACTTTCCAAGTACCTCCAATTTCCTCCAATAACGAAGAAGGAAATTATTTATTTGTTTATTTTATTAAGACGATGGAGAAAAATATGGCAAAAACCAGTGCCGTAACTACCCTGACCGCACCGCAATTTAAATATTTGATTTAATTTCCAAAGTATACTTGACAGAAATGAATAAAACCAATAATTTTTCAATTTATCATTTAATTTTCATTTTAATTTAGGTGCATTTTATATCTTTGGAAAGAGAAAAAAAAATCTAGATATCTTTAAATGCATTCATTTAAAGATAACTTTTAGCCCCATATGAAAATTGAAAGTTAGTATAAATTTCTCGAAAATTATAAGAGCTATAAAAATTTTGGGTACGGCTGTAAATTTCTCGTAAAAAAGTGCCTACAGAATGTGCAAATTAGAAACTTGTATGAATTGAAACAAAAAAGTTATAAGCCAAAAAGTAAATCGACCAAAATCAGTTTTTTTGCACGTATCTAGTGACCAGTGTACTTTCCCGGAAAACTAAATACTTCATTAAGGTGGCCAACAAATGCAGCAACTTTGCCCCAATTTAACCGACTTCGTATCTCTTATGGTTCACGAGATCCCAATGGTGAGGCTCGAAGAACGATATAGCATTAGTTTTAGTAATATTAATTAAATAAAAATATTTTATATAAAAATTACCATACTTTTATTTTAAAAAATAAAATCACCTACAATCAGTATTATTTAAAGCAAGTGAAGAATTGGATTGTAATATAATTTTTAGGATTTTGTAGGTATGACCAAAAAACCCTTATACCGTCATTTTGTAGTCTGTCTGTCTGTCTGTCTGTTCGGTAAAAATTGTAGCCAAACGGTTAAACCTAGAGCGTTGAAATTTGGCAAGCTTATACAACTCTTCGACCCGCACATAGGAAAAATACCAAAACATCTAAAAAACATATCCCCCTAAAAATATAAACAAATATGTGCTCATCGAAAAAAAAAAATATTGTTTTAAAATTCTGAGTAGGGTATCAAATGAAAGCCATACGCAGTACGTGGATTAACGATCAAAATTTTATTTTGTAAAATAAATTATTTTGATGCGATTTTTGCCAAAATTGTGCAAAACAAAATATGTCCCACACCCTGTAGCCCAGATGGTTTAAACTAAAAATCTGAAAAACTTCTAATTAATGTACATTGGTGTGAACCGGAATAGTACAACAGAAATTTTTGATCAGGTTATGTTTTCGGAAAATAACGCATTTTTTGTTTTTTTTTTTTTTTTGTTGACGATGCACAAAAGTTGTAGTTATGTAGCACACTATATTAAATAGCGTAGGATACGCTATTCTATAGTTAGCTTGCTCGCTTGCTACCCAGCATACTACGGTTCGCTCCCGGGCAGAGGAGACAATTTTATTTTTTGTTTTTTTTTTTCATTTTTTTTTTTTTTTGTTTGAATTATTTTGTCAAATGTAGCATTTAATTTTTAAGAGCGTTAATTTAATAACCAAGTGGAATTGTTGGAATTATATTTTCATTCTATGTGTCATGTATACGAAACCAGAGGGGCGAAGCATATGACTTAAAACAACAACATAGGCACAATTTTCAAAATATAGGTAACCCTGCTTTATAAAAAAAAAGTTCTGCTCATATTTAGAAACCTAAATAGTGGTATTAGGTATTCGAAATAAAATTATAGTCTATCTCAGAAAGACTGATAGTAATAAATCTTTTTGTCAAGCAGTTATTAGTGGCGTGCACATTTTAAATTGGTTTTATGTATTTCTATATTACTATTTATCATTTTAATAAACGCACGCCTGTGACCATATTTATCATATCATTAAACGCACGCCCGTCACCATATTTTTTCTCAAAATTTAATGGTAAAATTTTTATGATCTATTGTGTTTAACCATAGTTCGTATTCCCATATAAGATGTGCGGCACACTCGGTTGTTTTTAACAATATTTCGTTTCGAACTATTCATATTTTGTGGGCCGCTTCTGTGTGAAAAAACAATAACTTTTTCATTCACACTTCACATTCACATTCACACTTCACATCAATTTTTTACTAGGAACTACTTCTTAAAAAGAATAATATTCCAAATTTAAGTAATTTGAAATATCGTCACAATAAAATTTAAATTTGAAAGTTCCAGAGATTTTTTCTGCATTTCCTTTTTATCTACCCACCTAAGTCTTCATTAAATTTATTATTATCTACCTCCTAAGTCTTCATTAATTTCATGTGAAATATATTTTTTTTTCAGTTTCAGAAACGAATATTTCACTATTAACACTGACATATTTGATTTATAAGTATTTCACTATTATATAGATCAGCGGTTCCCAAACTTTTTTGACCACGACCCGGTACGAGGTTTTAAAATTTTTCGCGACCCACCTTTAAAAAAAAAAAACATTTATTTACAAAACAAATTTTATTTTAAAGCATTAGCTTTATAGTAATAAAGAGTAATAAATAATAATAAAGAGTATAGTATAGTGATAAAGAATATAGTATAGTAATTTAGAGCACAAATACACACTATTCTAGTGATTAACTGACGTAAAAAAAAATAATATGTACAAAAAAAAATCTTTTTTGTGTTTTTACAATTTTTTTCGCGATCCGACAATATTTTTCTGCGACCCTGTGCCGGGTCGCGACCCACACTTTGGGAAACGCTGATATAGGTAAATAATTAATTCCTCTTTGATACTACGATAAAAAAACTATTTTAAGTTCCTTCATCTACTAATCAAGAGCTTTCTTTTGATAAAACACAGTAAATTTTAAAATAATATATTTTTTTTATCGACACAAAAATACAATATCATCATCAAGTTGCAGGTAGCACAAAGAGCCATAAAGTGACACATAGTGGACATTACTATGCTAGACAAAAATACAAATGTGTGACAAGTTTTTGGTATATTTTTCATTTAATCGCGATTTTTCAAAAAAACGAAAAAATTTATATTCCCAAACCCTGAAACTTGGAAAGGTTGGTCTAAAATTCCGAAAGTTCAGACTTTTTGTTCAGATTACTTTTTTCGAAAAATATAAAATATATTATACAAACAAGAATATTGTTCGATTAATAAAGGGTATTAAAGAAAAACATATAGTACTTAGGAAATAATATAGTACTTAGTTTAATTGACGAACATGATTTTCAAGAAATTCATTATACGTCGATTTTGATGTGATTATTACATATGCACCTTCGAAATCCTCAAGTAAGTTAATATTCATATTAACACACATACAATTTTCTTATGACGCTAGTTTTTGATCAAATCTCATACTTTTCTACCCCTTACAAAAAAGGTAATTGAGTAGATCGGAGTAAATCGAGTATCTAAAATAAGAACAAAATAGTTTCAAATGGCAATCGATTAATTCTGCAAATGGAGAAGCCGGAGAACAATTGATGAAAAAGATCTACGTGAGATATCGCTAGCGTAATGTGAGAGGATAGATTATTCTCTACAATTAGGATATTTATACCTATTATACGATCGTTAGTAACCTGCTCTGACGCTATTACTGGATAGAGTGAAATGTTATAGAAATATAACACTAAAATTTCGAAAAAAATTTATGTTTTAAACCAGCGATGTCCAAAACACGGCCCGCATCAATTGACGTTTTTCTTCGGCTATTCTTAAATGTTTAAAATGTTTCTTCTTAAAGTTAAAAAAAATACTATTGCGTGCAAGTAAATCTAGCGAATGAAAATCAATTGAGGTCAAATAATGCCATTTATTTTCCGCTATTAAATGACTTTATTAGTTACTAGCAGTGTACCCGCTGCTTCGCTACCGAAATAAAGTAGTCGTAGCCCGCTTAGATCTGGCCCATTTCGAAATCGGTTCAAGACTGGTTGCTACGAATCGTTTTATATTCAAATATATTTATTTGTTTTAATCTACAATTGTATTAATATGTGCTTCTTATACAAATAATTTAAGTACGAATTTCTTTGTAAACATTGGTAGTACAGACATTTAATATCAACACGTATAAGTATCCCGATGTGCTAACCTAGGAAAATGCCCATGTGAGAATCATTGCCAAAGGCAGCGCCAGTCACGTAAAGCATTTTATGTTGCACCTTTCGAAATTATTTATTATAATTTTTATGATATTTATTATAATTACTTCGTGATTATTCCTGATTTATAAATCGTACCTATATAGATCAGAGCACTTTTTTTCGTTAGTAAATATTCTTGCCACCGAAGTAAGTTTTCTTCGCATTGCTTTAGGGGGTTACAATAATGTTCAATAGCGAATTTAACGTTGCAGTTGTCGTCTAAAATGAAAATAAAGAAAATTGTGATATATATCCTCGGGAACATTTTTGTTGCAATATTAAACCCAAAATTCGTTAATATAGGTATATTTTGAATATGTGTATCTTTTATAGTTTAAATATTTCTTAATTGATCGGAAACCTGGTGTCTTACCGCGATGATATATAGCTTAAAATCTTTCCAGACAAATTTGGAATACGCTGTTGCAAATAGCACTAAAATCGGTTTATCCGTTTTTGAGTTTTAATACATATACCGATTTTAAACAGACGCCTATGTGCCAAAAAGAAATGAAACAGGTCACTTGAAGGGTTTTATGAATATCCTTGAATCTAGATTTGCCTTGTATGGGTTGATCAGAGCAAAATACTGAACCTCGTTTTTGTACATGTGTATGGGTAATCTTTGTAACCAAAAACCAAGTCGATATCTCATTGTAGGTCTGAGATATTGAGGAATCCGTGAAAGAAACATTTCACCACATTAGGGGTCGAATTTAAAAAAAATCTTTCTTAAGAGGTGCTCACATCATGGAAGGAACATTCCTTCCTCCACGAATTTCATGTTTCTATGTCCAGGGGGCGTTCTATTGAATAAAAAATACCAATTTACCCTTTTAGGCGTGAAAATTTAAAAGAAAACTGTCAAAAAGTTTCTAAGATTTTAAAAAGACATCTATATGCCAAAACACAATGTTATAATTCAACATACATAGGAAATACGAAGGGTTCTATAATTCACTCCGAATACATAATAAATTTATCCCTTTAAGGGTTGATTAGAACAAAATTCTGAATTTAGTTCTTAACATTTGTATGTGTAACCTTTGTAAGCAAAAACTAAGTCAATATCTCATTGGGCCTAAGAGATATTGAGGAATCCCTGAAATCACTTAACAGCCCCTTAGGGGTCGTATTTCGAAAATTCTCTTCTTAGTGATCGCTTACGACATGGAGGAAATATACTTCTCGAATTTCATGTTTCTAGGTCTAGTGATTTGGGCTGAACGTTGATGAGTCAGTCAGGTCATGTATTTATATACATATGTATATAAGAAAATTTTATAAATGATATACCTATATACAGAAGAAGATTAAACAGAAAAGATTTGTTTATTTATTTATTTATATTATTGATATTGTAACAACTTCTGTTATACACATGTTTAATGTTAAGTCAATATTAAGAGATATTTCAAGTTTATAAGTAGCGCTCCTTCTGTCCCCCTAAATATTCAGAAGCTACACTAAACAGAAAATAATCGTTCTTCAATCAAAGTCTTTATAAATTATCTTTATAAATTGTTGATGTAAAGTAAATAATAAGCGAGATATTTCCAGTATTTTAGTTTTAGCACCTCCCCCATCTCCCTTCCCCTGCTTCTTAACCAATTGAAAAATTTTAAAGGATAACATGTATTTGTATTTTTATTTTAAACAGCTTTTCTCATGTGCGTTTTTGCTGTTAAGTCAAAAGTAAATGAGATATTTCAAAAGTTTAGTTTTAGGTTGTCCCTTCGTAACTCCCGTAAATCAATCCAATAAAATAAAAATCATTAAAAAAAAATATTTGTTTTCTTATTACAGTGAAACCTCTATCTATCGTTCCTCGAATAATAATTTTCCCGTATATATCGTTATTTCTTGCGGTTCCGAATTAATTTCATACAAAACACTCAAAAATAGATCGCATCGATCATTTCTCTCTGTATCATTTTACCGCATTCATCGTTTAAATTACGCAGCAAATTTCGTGTTTTTTCAAATTGAAAACTTTTTTTATGCGCATTCGATAACTGATGCCGAAAAAAATTTAATTTGTAACACCGAAAGAATATTGATTTCTTACGGCAATATAAAAAGCCAAAAAGCAAATGACGATGAAAGATTATATACAATACAAAGTATAATTTTTTTTGTCGGCATGCAGCTTCCTTTTTTATTTTGTTACGATATTTTTTATTTAAAATTTTATTTAGAATATATATGTACGTACATATTAAACATTTAAATATGTATTAATGTGTTTTTCATTGTTTTCCCGCATCCATAGTTTATTTCAATAGGTCCCTTCAAAAACGATAGATAGAGGTTTCACTGTATAAGCAATTTTTCTGTTAAGTCTACGTCTTAAGTGATACCATTTTTTTTCTTCTGATTTTCAATTTGCCTCCTTATATTGACTGTATTTCCTACCTATATACCAAATTCCAACTCGGTACACACAGATTTTCTGTTTTATATATATAAAAGATTTTACTATTATATTTAAACATTTAAATAAAAGAATAGAAAAAAAAATAAATAAATAAAAATAACAAAGTTCATAAAAATGCCCTAAAATTAAAAACCAGAAAACAGGTGCTCCACTTTAGTCTCGCTCTGCATACACTAATCAAAAATTTTACTAAATAACAATATATAAATCTTATCAGCTAGAGCAGAGTAATGATGAATCGCGCCGAACGACATTGAACGATGTTTCACGAACTTACTATAGTTGTCCAAACAACCATTGAAACGAAATTCCCGCGATCTCGCTGAGCGCATCATACATACTTCGATGGTCCAATATAATTTAAAAAAAAATTATTAATTTCTCGTTTCTGATGGGACTTTTTTGAAATTTTCGATTTTTCTAGTTATGATGAAAGCATTCCCTACCTGTATGCAAAATTTCAACTCGGTAGCATATCTGGAAGTGGGTTAGAATTTCCGGACATAGCCACAAATATTGTCTTTTATATATAAAGATTATTATTGTAAGAAAAAACCAAGTCGATATCTTATTGATCCTAAGAAATATTAAGGAATCCTTGAAATCACATGTCACCCCTTTTCACCCTTTGGGGCTGAAATTTAAAAAAAACTGTCAAAACTTTTTCGAAATATTTTAAAAATACACCTATGTGCCAAAAAGTAATGTCACATCTCAACAATCACAGGAAATACGACGGGATGTATAATTCACTCCAATTGTAGATTCACCCCTGTAAGGGTTGATAAGAACAAAATCCTGAAATTAGTTTTTCGGTATTTATATGGGTAATTTTTGTAAGCAAAAAGCAAGTCGATATCTTATTGGTCCTAAGAGATATTAAAGAAACCTTGAAATCACATATCACCCCTTTTCACCCTTTAGGGGTGAAATTTTAAAAAACTGTCAAAACCACTTCGAGATATTATAAAAAGACACTTATGTGCCAAAAAGAAACCTTATAACTCAACAAACACAGGAAATAAGACGGGTTGTAAAATTCACCCCGATTGTAGATTCACCCCTTTAGGGGTTGATTAGGGCAAAAAACCGAAATTGGTTTTTCGGCATTTATATGGGTAATACTTGTAAGCAAAAACTAAGTCGATATCCCATCGGCCCTAAGAGATATTAAGGAATTCGTGAAATCACATTTCACCCCTTTTCATCCCTTAGGAGTGAAATTTCGAAAAATCCCTTCTTAGTGGGTGCTTACGTCACGGAGCGAATATACTCTCCAAATTTCAAGTTCCTAGGCCCAGCGGTTCGGGCTGGGCGGTGATGAGTGAATGAGTCAGTCAGTCAGGACACTTGCTTTTATATATATAGAGATAGATAGATAATAAACATACATCCGTTGGCAACAGTTGTTTAGGTTAGACTGACTGTAAACTAAATGCAACCTCAGGCTTCGGGTTATAACAATTACGCACGAAAATGCACGATGTCCGAAGCTGCACTAAAGCCATCCAACTAAATATTTCTCAAAACTATGTTAATGCCCAAATATAAATAAAAACAAAATTCATGAATATCGTTTCTAATGCGATTTTTTTTATCGTTATACAGACGGCATTTTCTACCTGTAAACCAAATTTCCACACTCATCAAATTTGCATAAAAACTCAACCATGTGGGTTACAATTTCCGAATATTTTCTATTTTATAGATACAGAAAATAGATGTTTTAAAACAAAAATAGAAGAATGAGCAAGTAGCCCACACTGAAAAAATATGGCTATCAATCGCATTTAAATCAATATTCGTAAAAAAAAGATAGAAAAAAAAAATAATTATAATAAAAATAAGTTAAGAAAACTCCGTTAAAAATAATTATCCAGAAAACAGATATTCAGCTTATGTCTCGCTCTACATACACGAATCATAAGTTTTGCTAAATAACAATAACAATTTATTATCAGCTGTAACCAAACACCGGTTTTATTTTCTACAATGTTTACCTTTTGGTAAAGTTTATTCTCGGGCCGAACACTTCCGATATTTAGCGAACACTCACGATGTTCATACAGTTAGACAGTCAACTATTGAATGAAAATTCCTATCCGGTCACTGCATATGTGATAGATATACCAATGGTCGAATGTAATTAAAAACAAAATTATTAATTTCTCGTTTCTGATGGGACTTTTTTAAGATTTTCGATTTTTCTAGTTATGATGAAGCCATTTGCTACCTGTATGCAAAATTTCAACTCGGTAGCGTATCTGGAAGTGGGTTAGAATATCCGGACATAGCCACAAATATCCATTTTTATATATAAAGATCACAAAGATTTTTCGAAATTGTTAAAAGCATTCCAAGACAGATTCTCAAATATTTAAAAGTATGAGGACATTTTCAAAATATTCGTAAATCCATTTCAGGTTGATGTACAAGTAGCGCCTTCAAATTTACAAATGGAATTAATTGACCTTCAGTCGAGTATAGAATTTAAATATATGTTTGGAGTCATTGATAAATTGGAATTTTACGGAAAATATATTCTAGACGATAAATTTCCCAACCTGAAACAACTATCAATATGCATTACAGCTGCAATAGGAACTACCTATGTCTGTGAATGTTTCTTCTCGAAACTTGAAATCCTTAAATCGAAGAATCGAAACAGGCTGACTGATGAAAATATTAAGGATCAATTGCGTTGCGTGTCGGCTAAATTACTAGTTGACATTAAAAAAATAGCAAATAATATAAAAAATAAGTTTCACATTAAAATTTAATTTGAAGCTTGATTTATAATTTTATTGATGATATTAAATAAAATTATTAAAAGATAGGAAATATAGTAGTGTGATTAATTACCCTGTTTATATGTGCAATGTCACAATCAACCAATAAGATTTTTTTGAGACCAGCGAACGATTTCGGTTGGACATCACTGTTTTAGACCAATAATCTATTGGTGATAAATCTGAAACAGCACAATACAAAGTATGGTTATTAAATAATGAAACTAGGTTTCTGCGGATTGAACCACATCTTGTAAGTTTTACTATTTTCAATCACGTCGCATTATTATATCACTGTTACGCCTTTTTTGAAGTTTGAATTTGTTTTTAGTGTATGTCGAAAATAAATAAAAATATTATCACTAAGCTGCAGGTAGTACAAATAGCCATGAAAATACATGTGGTAAGCAAATTAGTTGTTCCGTAATACATCAAAAGTAATTGAACTTCAAGAATATGTCAACTAAAATGTAGTTGGGCTAGTCGCAATTTGCAGAACTAAAGGTAATCTTTTGACTCGGAATATAATGAGTTGGAGACCAAAACAAAATTATTGACCCATGGGTAGACCTCAAACTAGATGGTGCGATACCATCAAAAGGCATAGGTACATGACAAACAGATGGCAGAAGCGAATAGAGCGCGATGGAAAAATCTAGGGGTAGATTTACAGTCGACGATGGCTGACAGAATTGATAATGATGGTGTGCCAAAAAATTATTTAAATGGTGACGTTCAAAACAAGCAATGTATTAATTTAATATTTTTAATGAAATTGAATAAAAGAGCCACCGAATTTCGTTTACGGGGGTTAATGGGGGATCAAAAATTTGATACTGATACTCATTATATTGTACTATTCTAGCCTAGTACTATCAGCAATGGCAAACGTCCAAAATAACGGTGCCCGATGTATAGAATGTTATCAATTTTATTTCAAATTGCTAGTTTTGTATAAAAAACTGAACAGTAAAAAATAAAACATGTCACCATTTTGACGTTATTTTTGCAAAATATGTATCAATAATCTGTTTTTCATACAAGTGCCCCAACAATTACCAACACTTCTCCATATTATATCGACAACCTGGAAAAAAAAATTGAGACACCATTATCCATAAAAACTATTTCAACACGACCAACTCCTGAAATATGCAGCACAATCCTACTCTACTTACATGCAATAAATAAAAATTTGTAATTCATAATGCAACTAAGCACTGGCGGAATAGGAATTCCAAGCCAACAAACATAGAAGTAGAAGAATCTTTTTTTCAGGTATAAAAATCTAAAAAAAAAAAAAAACTCAGAGTCGTGCACAATAATGTAAAACAGAATAGTATGCTCAGTAACTTGTGTGTCATCTAATGAAATGCCTTAAAAGCTTATATTTATTTATTTACCCTGGGAACACAAACGGGACGAACCCAGCGAAGTGTTCACTAAATTTTTACAAATATTTACAACAAAATCAGTACAGTTCAAAATGTAATAAATTTAACAATTATTTTATAATTATTTGTAATTTATGCTAACTGATTATTTAATAAAAGTTTACACATTACTCTAAATTTATGAAGAGAATTATTAAATAAATCAATGAGTCCAAAAATATTATTATATGTCGAAGAAGCCTGACAATGGGAGAATTGATAAAAGAATTAGTGCTAGCGTAATTCTGGTGCAACAACTCGTTAAGGTGTGTGTTGTAGTTCTGCACATGATAATTAATTAGTAATACAAGTTCCTTGCACTCAATAATATCGTTTACAATTTTATAAAGAAATATCATGTCAAAAAGAACTCTTCGTTCCTGCAACGGTAAAATATTTAAGTCTAGACAAAGATGCTGGTAACTCTCATTATTAGACAGTGCATCCGATTATGAGACAATGTAACGTACTGCTTTTTTCTGTATTTTTTCAAGACATAAAACATATTTATTGTAAGAAGGATTCTATATAACTGACCCAAAATTTAATAAACTAAAGACATAAGCCTGATATAAAGATTTCTCTGATAATGAGGAATGACATTTTTTTGTTGCCCTTATAATGAAGCCTAGCATTCTCCAAGCTTTACCACAAATATAATTAAAGTGAGATTCAAATGGTAATTTCGAGTCTAAAAATATGCCGAGATTCTTAATAACATCGGTTCTTTATAAATTGTGACTGCCTAAGCTGTATTGAAATTGATAAGAATATTTATTTCGAGAAAAAATTATAACTTGACATTTTTTATAATTTAAGAAGAGTTTATTTTTTAAACAGTAGGAAATAAAAGTTATTTAGATCTAATTGCAGTAGATAATAATCCCGTGAATTGCTATGTTTCGAAAATTTTTTATATCGTTTGCAAAAAGTAATATGTTACTATGCTTTACAGCAGCGAGAACATCATTAATAAAGATAGAAAACCAGTGGCGAAGGGAAACCTCCGCTAGACGTGCCCTCCAAAAAAAAAATAAAATAAATAAAAAAAAAAAAATTAATTTAAAATTTTTTTTTTTTAAATATTTAGATAAATCTTCAAAAATACATCAAATTATGTTCTATACAAATTTTTGTCCAAGGCTTACTTTTTTTGGTTTACTTGTTACGAATTAATTATCATGGCCATGGAAACGTTACATATAAATATGAAAAAATTGAGACTTGGAAAAATTTTAAATAATTTTACAAAAAATTTTCAAAAGTTTTCGTTTTATTAAAAAACGTCTCAAATAAAAGTTATTAGTTATTGCATTTATAGTAACTTTTGTTCAATAAATTTTTTCGAAATATTTTTCTGTTGCTAAATATTCGCAAAAATCTTAAAATCGACACGAGTAAATTTCCATTTCTATTCAAACGATCTTTATAAAAAACAATAGCGTTCTTCCCATTTGATAGGAGAATTTTTTAGTACCAAAACGAATTCTCTAAGTTGAACCGTTCTTGAGTTATCGTGTATACATACAGACACACATACAGACACACATACAGACACACACACAGACACACACACACACAGACACACACACACAGACACACACACATACGGACGGCACTTCGAAAATAGGTTTTTTGGATTCCCTGGACCATGAAACGTAGTCATCAGTCAAAATCTCGACATCTAAAATTTTCGCGATTACAATACTTGCCCCTTATATATTAAGGTCGGGCAAGTAAAAATAAAGGGCCTAGATGCGAACACTACGGTACCCCAGAAGTAACATTAACAAAACTCGATATGAAATTATTAATTTTTATAGCCTGGCTTCTATTACTTATGTAAGATATGAACCATCTCAGAAAATTACCATGTATGCCAAATATCATTAATTTGTTTATTAAAATATTGTGATCTATTTTGTCAAAGGCCTTACCTTATTAACGAACAAAAATATTTTTTGGAATAGTTTTTATATTAACGCGATTTTTCAAAATAAAAGAAGGAAAAATTATGCCAAAAAATTGGTTTCCCCAAGCCCTGAAACTCGAAAAGATTGGCTTAAAATCGGGAACGCTTAGTCTTTTTGGTCAGATTATTTTCTCGAAAAATATAAAATATTTTATATTAAATAATACACACATTTTAATCAAAAAATGATATTTTTTTACCTAGTTTAGTTTTTCGTTTAAGTTTCTTTTAGTTTAATCTTTTATAACTCAGTTTAGCTGACAAAAAATTATATTAAAAAATACATTATTCGTCATTTTGATGTGGTTATTGCATATGCATCTATAGAACCCTCAAGTGTGTGGAAATTCACACTTCACATTTTTTTATGACGCTAGTTTTTTTTTATCTTATCTGTAAGTTAAATACCCTATACAAAAAAGGTAATTGTGCAGATCAGAGTAGATCGAGTATCTAAAATAAGAACAACATTATTTAAATGGCAATCGATTAATTCTGCACTTCCCTGTAACTAAATGTGAAACTGCATATACTGTTAAAAACAAAACATATATTTTCGTGTAAACTTACACCAATTCGCAATATATAACTCAATGTTATCTTTCTAAATCTGTGACACGTACATGGTTTGTGAATACATACAACATTAACCAGGATAAATTAACGGAAAATATGTTACATTAAACTCTGATTATTTACGCTGATTAGGTACCTACTCGATATCAAAATGTTTATAAGATTATAAGGTTCAGTACATCGGTTATACCACTGAGATATTATCGTGGAGATTGTGTTCATAATAATTTTCATCTTAATCCAGATAGATTGAATCATTTATAAAAATATAAATCAATATAGATACATATCAAAATGAATTATAAATTATTATTGGTGTTGAAAGTTTCAATAGAGTTGGTAAGGTGAATTGTTTCTAGTGCAGGTATGGATTTACCATGACGCTAATTACGCTACCAGCGTCGGGCCCCGGAACTATATGTGGACCCCAAAAGTATCCATCTAATCGTCTTTCAAACTTATATCTGACATATATGTACGAGTATGTGCAATAGGGTATAAATGGGTACCACAGGGTTCTTGTTTAGGACCTATACTCTGTGTAAATTTTTGATATGGAGAAAGTTTTAATTCATTGTAAATTGTGCTCTTTGCGGACGATGCTCAACTGCATTTATCTTTTAAATTAAAACTACAGGAGACTGCAGTCCATAATTTTAATACAGACTTTTCTTTACTTTTAGATTTCTCGAAAAAACATTGTCAATAAATTAAAACGTGATCTAGTAGCTCAAAATTTTAATATTCTACTAAATAGGTCTGTATTGCCGGTAATCACAGAATATAAAAATCTGGGAGTCATTATGGATACAAAACTGAGGTTTAAATCTTATATAAGTCTCTTCCGAGAAGAGCCTTCTTCGCGCTGAAAAACTTGAAATCATGAATCGGTTCTGTTTATGACAAAGTTTGTGAAAATCTTCCGAAGATAGTCTGGTACTTTCCACCAAAATGAGACCATTTTGATTTTAAACAACCGAGGAAACAAGTAAATTTATTGTCTTTTTTTTTTGGATAAATTTGACAAAGTAATATATATTTTTATTTTTATTCCATGCTTTTACTAAACACGACCGTCGTACTTAACATGTCTGTCCATTATATCAGCCGCTGCTGATAACTGCATATCACAGGTTGGAGATGCATTAATTGCAATAAATGCGAAACGTTCCAAATGAGTTAAATTAACTTATTTTTTTCCTACCTACATGACGATTTAAGAAGACTTTATTATCCTAACTCGTCAAGATCATTCAAACATATATATATATATAATTTAATTAAGGGCTTCTGAATATACTTGCACTGCCCTGATTTATGTTTTAGATAATCAATTATTTTATTAGTAAAATGTGTTATTAATTTTTATTTAGAAATTAGATTACATTATGCAACTAAATTGAAAGGATGTAAAGAGCAGTATACCAACATATATACTGCCGAAGTCTTCAGTCTATGGAAATCATCGGAATTAGTTAATGAAGAAAACCTGTGGGGCAAGAACTATATAATAGCAACCGACTCCCTAAGCGCTATATCTAACCCCCAAAAAACCACCTGCGACAAATAGCTAATTCAGACATGTCAGGAAAATTTCCCCAAGACAATTGAAAGGAATAACAAAGTCCTAATAGTCTGGATTCCTTCCCATATCGGCATAGCCGGAAATGAATTAGCAGACAAAGCAGCCAAGGATTCCATCTCAGAGCCAACAGTCACAAAGAACATTACAATACCAGCTGGAGACTTTAAATCCAAAATCAAGCACGGTATCAAATTAAGCTGGGACAAGATGTGCAAAGAAAAAAAAATGTGCAAAATAACAAGTTAAGGAAAATAAAAGATTATACAATCCCATGGACGACCATAGGCAGGAGAAGAGACCAAGTCGTCATTACAAGAGCCAGGATAGGACACACTCTATACACACACAAACACATGTTCAACAAAACAGAACCACCCATTTGCAACACGTGTAATACACTACTCACAATCGAACACATCATAATAAAATGCACCAAATACGCACGCTACAGACAAAAACTCAACATACCACAATCACTCTCAGAAGCACTAGGCACCAACATAGAAACATTACTCAACACTCTTCTATTTCTGACAGGCATTGATCTCTACCACCAAATCTAGATCTTCTTAACTTGACCTATTCTCAGACATACAAAACATTTTATCATTACAATTGCCTACCTTAAAATATTATTACATACTACCATAACCTGTATCTAAACTTATATAATTATACTAGCGTTGGCGAATCAACGCAGTTACGTCACAATACGTAACAAACGACTGTATTGTTTGGAACAATGCAATTGTTTGTTATGTCGTGTGACGTAACTGCGTTGATTCGCCGACGCTAGTATACCATATATGTACCATATACTCTGTAAATAACTAGTTATTAGTTCATACAAAATAATACATGTAATACACACTCTAAACCTTATATCTTTATAGTGCTAATGAGTAGTAAAAGAGCAGTCGTTTAGCCCTTTCTATAATACTGTTTAAATGTAGTTTTTTTTTTTTTTTTTGTAGTTTATGCTATTTAAATTTTATCATACTATTTTGCTCCTAGTTCCAAAAAAATAAGAACAAAAACAAAATATAATGTAGATATTACATAGATATAAACTAACGTTTTGACCAGGTTCAATATGGCGGGTGGCTGTTTCCTCCGACGCACTCTGCTACACTTACCTCGTCTATAAACCGTGTTTACATTCTTTCTATATCTCTATGGTTGGTACTCTTCTGTGTACCTATGGCTATAAGTTTCAATTAAAATTCTAAAGATTTGATAAAAATGAGACATTTTCTATTTACTTTTTGTAGTTGCGTTATAAGACATTATTTTGTTGACAATTACCATTTAAAAATTATAAGATTTTTAAAAATCTTGACAAATCGTTAAATTCTGTAAATGGCTATTAAATTCAACTCTCTAGATACAGCCGTTTGATCACAGTTTCCAACAGACATACGGACACATGAGTGACGCTATAAAGGTTTATATATCATGGTTGTTTCCTTTGTATGTCACAAGTAAAATAGGTAAAAGGCCATTAATATAAAATGTTAATTTCAAATACATTAAAATATCCTTCTCCTATTGAGATTAAATTGTACTTGCAAAGACAATAACATAGCATTAACACATCAACAAGTGGACTTCCTCATCCAGTCCACATAAGGAAGCATATATCATTTTCGCCCTGGAGCTCTTTTTGCTATATTGGAAATAATTTTCTCACTGACATATCCATGTCGTGTCACTTATGCCCGTAAGTATAGGAGTGCAGTGCATGTAATTTCCACAGTGGTAATTTATGATAATCAGAGCATAAAATAAATTTGCAAGGAAACTGATCCAATATCAGCAATATAATCATTAACTCTTGCCATTGATATAATGTATATTTTTTTAGATGCGTTATTGATATTTTGTAATAATAATGTTAAATTGAATAGGAGATATTTCACAATTGTAAGTAAATTAGGAGAACAATTGAGGAGAAAGATCTACGTGCGATATCGCCAGCGTAATGTGAGAGGATAGATTATTCTCTATAACTTGGATATTTATATCTATTATGCGATCGTTAGTAAACTGCTCTAACACAATTACTGGATAAAGTAAAATAATGTTGAAATGGTAAACCAGAATTACCAAATAATTATATTTTAGGTCAACAATCTATTAATGACATTTGAAAGAGTACAATTTTTCAACACATGGTTTCTAGGTACTGAACCATATTCTGTACAAATTTTGCGATGTTCAGTCACGTTGCGATATCAGTTCGCTGTCATTGTTTTTTGGAAATTTGAATTTGTATTCCGTGTGTGTCGGAAAAAATTATTTAAATGATGACGTTCAAAAATCAAGCAATGTATCAATTTGTTAATTTTAATGGAATAGAACATAACAGCTACCGATTTTTTTCAGATGTTCATGCAGATTTAAGGAGAAGATTACATATCACGAGCAGAATTGTTCGAGTGACACAAAAGATTTTGTGAAGGTTGAGAGGATGTCAAAGACGATGAAAGTTTTGGACGCCCACGCACTACAAAGATCGTCGAGGTTGTACCGCAGGTCTAGAAAATGGGTTTATAAAACCCTTTAAAAATTAAAAAGAGTAAGAAAGAAGAGGCAGCAGTTGTAGGAATATTAATCCTTCATCAAGACAACACAACAAGATATCCAGTGTTCACAGTCAGCGCTGGCGTTATGCATAGGCGAAACAGGCATTCGCTTGTACTCAAAGTTTGGAAAGTTGTCAAAATGATGGGATGTAAATATAATATGGGATGTAAATATATTCTTAAGTCACCAGGGCAGAAAACAATCTTGCCTGTGGCAGACAAAAGTCTAGCGCTGGCGCTGTTCACAGTGTAGCATTTTAGTGCATAAATTTTATTTTATAAAGGTGAATGCGATGTCCTTTATTTTCAAAATGGAAAATAACTTACTGCCTAGTTATTTATCTCAAGATATAAAGAGATTTAAAGACATACACACGTATAACACGAGATATAAGGACAATTATTATCTACCACCCATTAAAACAGCAATGGCTGAAAACAATATTTTTCATAGAGGTCTTCTGGAGTATAATACCTTACCAAATGTAATCCGCAATAGCGTTAATGTAAAAACATTTAAAAAACTTTTAGTTAAACAACTAACTGGGACCCATTTATAGATGTATATTATTAACTATAATTTGATTTGTATGTGGTTTTATAGTGTTATTGTTGTATAATTTGTATTACATGTATAAATGTATGTACAATTTTTAGTTTTATTTTTGCAAATTTATTTATATAAGTATTTTGTACTAGCTGTAGAAGCTAATTAATAAATAAATTTATTATTATTATTATTATAAACATCCCAGTGCTTGCGCACTCTCTCTGATCACTAGATCTAGTTTCATGCGATATTTCTCTTTGCATAGATTACTGAGATGAAGAAGAGAATGATAGAGCTTATGGGATAACGGGCCAAAGCTATGTTACAATATTGCTTTGATTATTGGAAAATCATAATGCAACATTGCGTTGAGGCAGGACGGGAGTTCGTATTGACGAAGAAAGAAATTGATGTATACGTTTTTGTGATTAAAATTAAGTTACAAGTTCAATCTCGGTACTTCGTAACAAAAAATTCCAGGATTCCTTGCTTAGGTTCACGAATGGTGTTTTTCGGAACGGTTTAAGCATTATTAACTCCTTTGTTATAAGAGATATGAAGGAGGTTAAAATAGGAAAAATGAAATATTATTTTCTCCACGACCACTATAGAATTTACCAATTCTAAAACCAATTTTGACTGAGAAAGTTAATATTCTAACACAAGAGTTGGAATGTTATTCTAAAGCACTTATTTTCTTATGCATTTCGCGTGTATTTCATTCCATCACTTGTTATGGAATAACTATTCCATGCTTGTTGTCTTTTTTTTTTTGTAGGGATACATTAAGATATATGCAACGTTTACATTAAATAAATGCAACATAACTTCCTAACCTAAAATAATGGCCGATGTGCGGTAAATTAAATTAAAACTAAACAAATAATAAATAAAAAAAAAACAGTTTAATTAATTGATTAATTTGTTATGTAATATAAATAATTTGTTAAGATAAAATGTTTGTTAAAATAATTATTTGTTATTTTTTTTTCTTTTTGGTAGTCGTGTAGAAAGTAGGGTCTGTGACTCAGTTGGAAGAGAAAATTCGTTGCTCGTGGTTCCTCACGCTCGCCTGCGGCTTGCGCTCGGAATGTTCTACTCGCATCGAATTTTCTCATTTCAACCTTGTTACAGAATATACTATTCTACAAATAAAAATAATGAAAAGGAAAATAAATTGAACATTATATAAACGAGATCTTTAAAAAATATTTTTTTTTTATTGAAACATTCTATATTTTTTAGACTGGCGCTGACAAAATATATTTTTCTTTAATAAATCATCAGGGCATTATGGGACTAGGCCCAATATTAAAATAGTTATTAAGTGCATTCCAATTAAAACAAGTATAGGCTATTCTAAACGTATAAGCGGAACTAAATGGAATTTTTATTTTTGTAAGTTGTCACGAGCTCACTTTTGAATGATTGAAGTGGGCTTTTGCTAAACAAAATGATCAAAAGTCCCATTTAAACATTAAAAGTTACCAGATTTCAAAATCTACTTCCGCTTATAACAAAGAAACAGAACAGATAAACTCCGGCTTTCAAAGCCACCTATTATACTAAGATTAATTAATTGTTAAAAATTAAGTTTTATTACGTCATTAAAAATCATTATAAATATAAAATAACAAAAAAAAAGTTATCAACTCAATCAAGTTAACAACTCAATCAGTCGTTAGATCTTTCATAGTCTTACAACAACCCCATCAGTCTCGCAATTTCGATAATGCTGTGTCCAGTCCGCAGCATATATATATTTTTTTGTTGCCCCTTAAACGTGAATAAAAACAAAAATTATTGCTTATTTCAGATAAAACTATATTTATAAAAGTAAAATATGCACTTCTTTTTCTGTTATAGAAATTTTTGAAGAAGCCCTTCGGCTTATTGTTTTTTATTATTCTTTTGTAAGAAAAATGGCCATATGAAACAAATGCATTTGACACCCTACTGTAGGATATTGCTGTAAAAATCAAAAACAAAAAAGATGAGTTTTATTCTTTATTGATAAAAAAGTTATGGTTGTTAATCAACGCGTCAAGAATTTTCAATTGATATTCTTTTTTTTTTCTTTTTCTGGATTATCACATATTTGTTTATATTGCTAGCGCGATGTGTTTTTTGAAGTCCCAGTATTTTTCGTACATGTGGGTGAAAGAGTTGTATAAGCATCAAATTTCAATTATCTAGATCCAACCATTTGACCACAATTTCTATCGAACAGATAGACTCATGTAACGGTATAAGGATTTCTGGATCCTATATATCGCACATATATTTCTAAAGTGACATATCTGAAAAAAGTACGTACATCAGAAAAAAATAAAAACATCTATGAACTCAGCAGTACCACCTCTCAGGAAACAGGAATAAAATATTTCAATATTCAAAAAACCGTCGAAAAGACCTGGCTATATAACACAAATATCCCTCGTAAATATGTAACAGCAATCTTGAGAATGAGATTCAACCACACTATGTGTCCAGATCACCTATACAGACTTAAAATGATAAACACCAACATATGTCCCTGTTCACAAGACTAAATAGCAGACTTAAATCACTTATTCTTCTCCTGTATCATGTATAAAACACAACAAAATTATTTATTCAAATCACTCATAGAAAATAATATAGCTCTCCCTACAAGCATTTATATAGCTTTAGCTACAAATAATGAAAAAATTAATTACGCAATTTACGAGTACCTAAAAAACTGGAACCTATATGTATAAATAATAATCGCAACCTGATTAACGTATCTCAAGTATGCCGACCCAAAATCTTATGGCATAGGGTAGACAGGCATTACTAACTGCATTCTCTTTTGTAAGACCAACCCATGGGCCCCCTCTCAGTGTACTCGCGGTCCTGCTGTGACGGCCCTCAATAGCAACATTCCCGTCCTCTAAAAAAAAAAAATCCAAAATTGTGTTTTTCATTGAGGGAGTTAGCGTCATGAGACTAGGGTTCGGAATCTAAAGATACGATTAAATAATAATTAATTCAAACATAAAATTTGCCGTGAAATTTCACAAACAAAATAAAATTATAATAATAGATTATAAATTGAATTATACCATAAAAATTTATATACACAATTTTGAAAAAGCAGTAAATAGCTCCAGACCAAGCCTTAGCTGCAAAGGTACGAAAAAAAAAAAAAACTCAGCAGTATATTTATTTCCAATAAAGTAGTATGGGCAAAAAATATTGACTCTAAAAAACAATTACCAAATGACACCAAAATGGAAATTTGAAGTTATGTTAGTGCGCCTTTGTGATAAATGTCGAAAATCCAGTCTTTTGAATTGTGTCACTTTAGAAATACATGTGCAATATGATAGCTTATGCAGTGGCGGTGCTAGCTCTTAAAATCTGGGGGGCCAGAATATTATTGAGTAAAATTTGGGGGGGCCAGGAAATATTTAAAATTTTTGTTTTCGTTTACACACGAAAATACAAGTGATGACCTAAAAAAAAGGTCCTCATTTCTAAGATACAATTTTCTCCAAGCAATTTCGGGGGGGGGGACCCAGAGCAATTTTTGCGGGGGCGGTCCTCCCGGTCCCCCCGCTAGCGCCACCACTGTTATAGACCGCTGTGAAAATAAGAATATGCATATTATCTTAATTTTTTCAATACTGATCATAAAAAAAGATAGGCTATCTACTGTAAAATGCATAAGTGATTTAGTAGTACAATTATTTTATATTTATCAAATTTTTATTCCATTAGCCTTAAGGAGGAGAGTGTGCCCCCAGTTCCTCCTATAAATACGCTTCTGACTCGTGGTTGCTTCATGGCTGGTTCATAATATATGATGACACATAAATATATGATTTTATTTTATTTTTTATCGATAAAATTGACCATTCTTATCATTTACGATAAAAATATACTTATTTTTACCGATCGCCAATATATATAAGGGAGTTATTGTGATCATACCGATTTTGACAGTTAGATTTCGATGGATCTCTATGAATTGAGGTCCCTACATAATGTTTTGACTATTTTTAGCATGATATGTGTCGGTCGGTCTGTCTGTATGTCTGTCTGTCTGTCGGTCCGTGTACACGTGCAGAGAAAATTCGGCTAAAAGGCTTTTTATGAAACTTCATATGTAAGCTTTTGACATCAATGGCACAATTTGATCAACTTTTGGTAAATATCGGTTAACTAGAAATGGGAGTTTACTCGGGTCGATTTTAAGAATTTTGCAAATATTTCACAATAGAGAAATATTTCAAAAAAATTTATTTAACAAAAGTTACTATATAAATGAAACAAGTACTTTGTAATGGCGGTCGATCCTGTGGTGACTACAGCTGATTTTTTGTCTAAACAACATAGTAGCAATCCTGCCTAGAGATATTTTCTGTATCCCATCATATTTTTTTGTTAGTTATTGTGGCTTAGTTTCCTTATTTACCAGATACACATTTTTAATAATAAACAAAATAAATCTACAATTGCTCACACATATAATCAATGATATATTTATTACCGGCGATGGTCCATTAGGTATGATTTAAAAAAATATCCACCACACAATTAAATCGATAATGTCTTAATCGTGCAGTAGTAACCTAATTGTTTAATGACAATCTTTAAATCAATAAATACCTGAAGAGAATGGAATAGGATATAATAATAACAAAAAATGATCTTTAGTTTTACTAGATTTTATGATTCAACGTTAGTCCAATCTCTTTACTTTTTGCAATAAAAACATCTGTGTATATATGGCTATCTTTGTCTAAGAAAGAAAAATTACGTAATTGTAGCTAGAAGCGGTGTAGTTGGTATTGTATTGATTATTTACTGGACAAAGAATTGAAACTTATATATTTGTGATATTTCTCGGATGAATGCGTAGAGGTTAATGAAGGTTAATAAGAAATATTTTCAAATGTTAACAAATCATTATAAATTATATACATACATATATATGTACATATACTTTCTAGTGGTGTCCGTATTTCGAATTATGTGGTCTGTAGATCCTTAGGATTCCTGTAAATGTTGTTCAAAATCTAGTAACCCAATAATAAAAAATCAGCTGTGACCACCACAGGACCGACCGCCATCACAATGTACTTCTAAAAAAAACATTCTAGCCGCAGAGTAGAAATAACTTGGCCTAATATTTTCTCGAGATCCACCAAAATCTCGAAATGACAAAATCGGTATGATCACAATACTTCCCTTATATATGTTGGCGGTCGGTAAAAATTGACGTGAAGTGTGAATTTTCACACATTTCAGGATTTTGTGCGTATTTAGTCAGTGAATGATGATTATTAGAAGGCCAAACGATGAATGCCTGTCACTACATAACACAATTACAAGTTGGTTTTAAATCTTTTAAATCAATAGGCACGACAAGAAGTTTGCAGATAGATTTTGTCTACTGTGTATCATATATCTCTAATAATACCATAAAATATATTTTAACGCATTTTTTTTTTTTTTATTGCAGAAATATTATTCAAATCCAGACCTGGCAACACTGCGGGCGATCTTTTGTCACGCAAGAGCATAACGCCTACAGAGACATTGTTTATATTGCGACTATATGAAAAACGAACAGATTCTTTACTAGAAATGGAATCCCAGCAACCAGTTAGTTATTTATTTATTTTCCTAGTCGATATTTGCAAAATAAATTTACGTACCTCTTCTCTACCCATAACAAAATGTATCCATGTATATACAAATATATTTTAGCTAAGATATTAAACGAAAATGTTAATAGTTGGCAAAATTTAGTCAAAATGTAATGTATTTCAAAAATCAATTACCGTTGATTAATCTGCACTTTAAGAGCTTTCCATTTAATATCCCCACAATAAAATTTAAATTAAAAAAAAAAAATCAATTACAAAAACTGTAATATTTTCCAAAAACGAAATCGGATAAAAATTCCTCTCGTACGTTTCCGGTTCATAGCAATATAAATTGCTTAGAATTTTTTCAGATTTTTAATTTAACCCCTCAGGGTTAAAAGGTGCGGGACACTGATTTTTTAGTACTTTTTTGGAAAAAATCGTATTAAAATAAAAAAAATAAAAAACTACTTCCCGTTCCTTTATTTATGTCTTAAGAACTTTCTTTTGATACCACACAATAAATCTTAAAACAATATTTTTTTTTCGACGACACACTAAAAAACTATTTTTTGCCAAAAACCAATTTCTAAATTTCCTGTTGAACTTCTCCGGTTCCCATCAATGTACTTAATTGAGATTTTTTCAAATTTTTAGTTTAACCCCTGTGGGAGATAGGGTTGGACAAAAGTTATATGAAAATATATGTACCAAGGGCCAATTCATTGATAAAAAAATATATATACGATCAAAAATTCCGATCGTACTATTCCAGTATTCATATCAATGTACATAACTCTGAATTTTTTCAAATTTTTAATCTATCTTCTCTCGAAAATAAGGTTAGAAAAAATCACGTAAAATAAAATGTTAATTAGGCATTAATTTTGATTAATACTCTAAATTTCTAGTCGTTTTATTTAATTACTACATTACCTTAAAAGAATTGTTTTAGTAATTAAAAATATTAGCTTACCTTCGAAAAAATAATCTGATCAAAAATTCCGAGCGTAGTATTCCGGTAAATCAATATGAATAACTCAGATACTGATTTTTTTTCCAGATTATTCAACCATACCCTTTGGGAGATAGGTGAAGCTTTTTCGCATTTTTGACATAATTCGTGTTAAAATAAAATTAATTTTAATAATGAATTTTTGTTTATTACCGGCAAAACCCAAGTTAAAACCACTTAAAACCATGAAAAAGTGTTTGTTGCTATACGAAACAATTTAAAAATGTCGGGAGAATTAAAAAGTAGTTAACTTGTAGTTGTTTTGTACTTAATATTAAATATTAATTTGGAATAAATAATTTTTTCCATGAATTGAAAATATTGTTCCCGAGGAATATTCTGTTAGCTGTATTTAAATTTATAATTAGTCACAGTTGCTTCTGCAGAAATATTTTTCTAAACTGCAATTATTAATAAAATACTTAAGATTCTCGCTGCGTCATTAGCAACCATTTCAATTGAAAGTGAGATAGCAAACAATTGAATTACTCTGATACTGTAGCATATTTTGCTGGAAAAACACATTTCTTAAGGATTTACTGCTTGATCGTTATTATTAAAATTGTTCATTTATTTAATTTGTGTTCTTATATTTTCTGTACACAAATAGTATACCAAAAGATAAGTTTCCTAAGGCATGATTTTGCCGTACGCATCAAAGTTAGCAAACGTGATGAGGCAAACCGACGTGTTTTGTACGACTTTTGAACGCCTAGTGTGGCAAAAAGCTTTATCTAACGATTTTTTCTGTTTTGCTTATTAATGCCTAATCCTAAGTTTGCATTATAAAATCAAACAACATCCTCGTTTAGGAAATTTGGTATGAGAATGTAGCTGTTGTCTGGACTGGTTTGACAGTTTCATATTATTCAAGGTAGCTCTTAACTTTTGTTTTATAAAATTTGCAGGTTATTTAATCAATTTTACCAATTTTATGAAATAAAATGTGTAGTGCCATAATAAAACTTAATGTAATACCAAGTTCAGTTTCATAAGGCGGCGCACAACCCTATAGTCCTCAATAGTTTCTTATACAAAACTAATAATCGGAAATAAAATTAATAACAATCTATATATCAAAATTTGCCGAATTTTTATCTATCTAATAGAATATTTTTAATTGTAAAAAAAACTGTTAGGTAGTTGTAAATAAGCAAATTGCATTATAGACGTAAATCTTGTAAACTAATCGACGCATATTTGCGTGCGTTGCGGCAAATTGTACCTAAAGCTTCATTCTACAAATATTATTTGGAACAACAACAAGTCTTGTACGAATATTTGAATTATTAATTCTTTATTAATTAATTATTAATAAATTATTGTTAATAATTAATATTAATTAATTATTAATTATTAATTCTTTAATATTATTATTAATTCTTGTTTGAATATTACGTATGTACCAAATTATCAATATTTATTGTAATGCGGTTATTTGTATTTTGTTCAATATATTTTCTCCTGTTCTTTGATACTGCTATAAATTTTTAAACAGCAATAAAGGACTAAGTCAAATTTCAGTTCCTACAATTTAAAATATATATTATCATACTTTTGTAAACTACTGTAAAACTTCTGTTTTCGAACTTGTTGTCTTAGAAATTATTTAATGAAAATGAGTTATGTTAATTTTAAGGTGAAAATATTACTTTCTTGCAATACAGTTATAAATTCTTTATTATGAGTTATTTAACCATTCTGTTATAAATAACACTGTTATAAATAATGAATATTAATTATTTATTATTAACTAGCTGACCCGACAGACGTTGTCCTGTCCAAATTTCAATAACATTGTTTGTGATCGTTTTGTGAATTTGTGAAAAGCTAGTAATTTGGAAATGTGTAAACAAAGTAAAAGTGAAAATGGACAATTGATTCACTTTGTTGTTTCTAACCTATTGTCTGACCTAACCGTTTGTCACTTAAAAACTCATCGTATTTCGTAGGTAAATCTGTAAATTTGTTTGAGATAAAACAATTAAACTTAATTTATTTCATGAAACGATTGCGATGAACTTACAACAAAATCACAATTCAACTGAAAATAAACAAATGAATCAATTTTTCGTCACTATTAGTTTGATTTACAATTTGACAATCATCTGTAGTAGTGAATCAGCGTGTGCAAACGACATTTGCGCACGTAGTAGCAAAAATCCCATTAAAAAAAACACTTTCAGTTTTTCCAGAATTTTCCAATTTTCCAGGAAACTTTTCCATTTTTTCTTTCCCTAAAAACCTTATTCGGACAATTACGAACATTAAAAAAAAGCCAAATCGTTCCAGCCGTTCTCAAGAGATGCGCTTACCAACGAACAGCAGTTAATTTTTATTTATATAGACAAAAAGTAGAAGAATTAACATGAAAGTTTTAATGTGCAAAAGGATATGTTCCAATGTACACGACCATTTGTACTATGGAACACTTTGCAAGGGTTTAGAAAATAATTTAAAAAAATAAAATAAAAAATAAATTATAATATAAAAAGTGCACTAGTTGATAGAGGAAAAATCAAAGTTTATTTTACATTAGCATAACATTCTAAAAATAAATATCTTCAGTAACAATCTCCCCTAATATAAAATGTATCGATGATTAGGGCCCCGCACAGTTTAACTGCATAGGGCCATGCAAAGCCGTGCATAGGGCCGTGACATACCTCGGCCACATAATGTGCGACGATCTTTCGGACAATGCAGACATTAGTAGGCAGTGTCGAATGTTGTGTGTGCGCGCCAATATGTTGAATAGACGATTTGCAAGATGTAGTAAAGGTGTGCACAATTGCCTATTCAACTCATACTGTGCCTGTGTCTATCACCCCTATGGACAAATGCAACAAAAGCTATTAGACATAGATTCAGAGTATGTTATAATAACGCCTTTAGAATTATAAATGGCTTGCACAGATTTTGTAGCGCTAGCCTTACGTTTGTACAAAGTAGAATAACTGACAGTTGGGGTATGCTGCGCAAACGAATTTTTTCTCTGTGCAGCAGGCTTTGGCCGTCAACAAATAAACTAATCGTTAATTGTATGAAAACTGATGTTATGTTTAACAACCATTGGTGTAAGCAATGGGTGCTTCACTAATATCTGAATCTGTAATGTGGACAGAATGGACCAATAGTTGTACTTTGTCTTCTTTTTGTTTTCTTTTATGTTATATCTTTCTTTGTAAGTTATATAATTATTCTGTTCATTATCTGTTTGTTTTGTTTGTTATTTCTTGTATATTATGTGTACATTGTTTTTGGCCTAGATGCCGGTAAATAAAGGATAATAATAATAATAATAATAATAATAATAAAGCTTCTAGCCGTCTTTGAATATTACGTATGATACCAAATTATCAATATTTACTGCCATGCGGTTATTTCTATTTTGTTCAATATATTTTCCCCTGTTCTTTGATACTGACATAAATGTTTAAACAGCAATAGAGGACCTAAGTCAAACGGCAGGTGATAATTTAAATATCGTAACATCGTTTGATCTTAGAAGTGTTATTAAATATGCCACACATCTTCATGCATATGAATATGCAGCTAAGATGTATGCTTACGGTTTTTGTGAAGTTTCATTGCTGGTGTTAAAGAATATGTAAAACTTTTATACTATCACTATGAAAGAGCGCCAAAATATGTAATCAAACTTAAAAGTATGCTAACACATGCACATGTGTTAGCATATGTAAAAAATCCTATAAAAATATGTAATTTTACAAAAATAAAATTTTGTTGGTTTATTGCGTTAAAAGGATTCATTTGATACCCCACTCAAAATTGAAATATGTATTAGTAAAACTGGAGGCTGTATAAGTTCTTTTAGGGGGGGGGGCGCTCATATTTGGTTTCCACACGTTTCAGATGATTATAAGTCGAAACCCACAATTCTTTTAAAATATTCCTCTTATTATTGACTTAACAGCAAAAAAATGTATAAAATAACAAAACAAATCTCTTTTGTTCCGTACACATTTCATTTGGGTGAGTATTTGGGCAGTTACAGGGAACAGTCTAAAACCTTGAAATATTTCACTTTTTACTTCACATTAAAAATGTGTATAATTTTCTTTTTTTAATGAAGAAACATTTCTTTTCATAGTACAAATACAGTTTTTAGTGAGAAAATTTATATGGCTAATAGGAGCATTATTTATGGACTAGAAATATCGCACATCAATAGTTAACAGCAGAAATTTATTTAAGAAACATTGTTAAGAATGAACTGAACTGCAGGCAAGAATGATGTTAAACATCTGCTCGAAGGGAGTATTCGTTCATCCTAGAACTCCCATAATGAGAACCAGAAAGTTGATTCTGTGTTATGTGATGTTGTGTACTCTGTTGTACATTTGCCGAAGCTCAGACAAAAGATCAGAGTATTTCTTTCGCTTTTGGAGCTCCAGATACACGATTTTCTCTGCAGGACATGAAAATTCGATGTCAAACATCTCTTGTGTTCGGTGGTCCAGCAGGCCAAGAATTGGGAATGGAGTAATTCCAGTATATGTGGCATCTGGGATTTTCAACCACCTCCTCTGCGAGCGTCTGGAACGAGACGAGTTGTATCAGTTCCACAGTGTTGTCTTAAATGATAGTAGATCAAGAGTAGAGCAGCATTGCGCTGGTAGATGTAGAGTGAAACGGCGTAGAAGGGACATGCGAATAATAAATGTGTCAGGGTTTCAGTTTGTGTTTTGCAAGCTTTGCAGGTATGCGAAATATCTTCCTGCAAGGTATTTTTTCGATATGAAAGTGTGAAGGAAAATGTCAAGTTCGGGTACAAAGACTGGTTCCGGATGACTTGGAAGTTTGCTAATATGTTCTTCCACGAACATTCATTGCTCTGCTTTCTTAATAGATTCGCTGACCAACAAATTTTCGTTTCGGCACTAATCTGGTCCTTCCAGGACTGGCTGCTTCTTTGCGTGCCGCTTCAAACAGAATTACAATTCCAACAAACTCATAGGTGGTGACGAATTGTATGAGGGGATAGTCGCTTCTTAATGTACGAATAGTTTGTCCCAGAACATTTGTACCTTGAAAATTGGTAGACGAAGCACTATTTTCTTAAATCCGTGGCGTGTGACCCAAAGAATCGAATGTCAGAAGTGAATATCAAGGACAACTTTGAATTTTTAAATGGGAACGTATGCCGTGTTGGATATCTTTGGATAGAGCTTTTAAAAAGAAACAACTTTTAGTTAAATATTTTTTAAATATCTTAACGGTTTACGCAATATTGTATTTTCTGTAACGACTTGATAATACAGTATTATTATACACAAGTGTTCATTTATACCAGTGCTTTCCATTTTGATTTAATTTGCATCCTTACTCTTGAGTAGGGAATGCAATCCCGGGATCCCGGTTGATTTTTGTTCTTGAAAATCCCGGGATTTTAAAAGCTAAATCCCGGGATTTTCGGGATTATAACAAAATTGAAATGATTAACTTATTTTGTAAAAATTAATCAGTCCTCCGTGCACATTTTCAAAAAGAAAAGTAATTTTGTTTTATTATTGTTTTGACGAATATAAAATAATAAATTTTCTTCTACTAATTATGCTTCTGCTTCTTACGTAGTAAACAATTTTTTTTTTTTATTTTTAATTATATACATCAAACATCAATAGTTAAATTAAGTTGTGTTCTGTTTGAGTTCTTAAGTTTCTAAAAATTAAGCTTACATATAAACTTATATCCAGTAACTTGATGATTGCTAAATATAATTAAGAACATAAGATAATTCAAACACAATGAGGTAGGTATATATTTTTTATCATTTTAAAATATTTACATCTACTAATTAACCAAACTACCTACTTTATAATTAAAAAAAAAAAACATAAAAGACAAAAAATAATTACTGAAATATTTAAATATTTTATATTCATTTTTGACATAGTATGTACACGTAACTGCATTAGCTTTCATTTTTAAGCAAATACTCGTAAATCACACAATATATATAATTTCGGGATCCCGGAATCCCGGGATGAAATATATTTAATCCCGAAATCCCGGGATTGTAAAACTTGCCAGGAATTGCCATCCCTAAAATTGCAATTTTGTAAAACTACATATTTTTCCTTAATTAACATCTTAAGAGCTTATAAATTACAAAAGATCAAATAAATTTTAAAAAAATAATTCTTACATTATTAAATTAGATATTTAAAAAATAATAATAATCTGATCAAAAATTCCTGTTGGACTATTGCGGTTCCAATCAATACACATTTTTTTCAGATTTTTAGATGAATCCATCTGGGGAATAAAGTTGGGGACTAAAGTATTTTGAAACATTTTTTGGGACTATCCCATAAAAACATTTGATTTTTCCACAATATAATTTTGTTGATTTGTCCACGCATTAATAAGTTTCATTTGATAACGCATTCTAAATTAAAAAAAGATATTTAGTTTTTCCTTGAATACATATTTGTTTATATTTTTCTCGTACTGTATTTTTTTGAACTCTCAATAAATTTTCCATGTGAAACAAAGAGTTGTACTAGCATGCAAAATATCCACTTTTTAGGTCCAGCAGTTTGACCACAATTTCTACCGTACTGTCAGTCAGATGAGGTTATAAGGGTTTTTTGGTCATACCTACAAAACCCAAAAAAGAAAGCCACATTGTTTTTGTCCTGGGGCTTTATTTCACATTGATAGTTTTGTACGGCAAACTTGCAAAGTCAGTCAGTGAGTATATATTCCACCTACACGCAAAACCGAAAGCTTACCGCTAAGATCTGTTTTATAATTAGTATATAGTCCAATATTTAGATTAAATAGGTAGAGTCGAGGTATGAATACAGTGAAAATATAATTACTGACTCCTATTATAAATAGAAAAGAAATCACACCTAAATTCATCTTTTATTTTATTGTTGCCACGTAACTATATCTAAACCACTCTACTAGACTGGATCATGTTACTTGTTTATGCAAGCAACTGCTAATTATGCAACTAATGTACAACCTGCTAATAATTTTGAGCTCCGTCAAAAAAATCTATTAAATAATTTGTATGATCGATGATTTAGCGTAATAATTAATCATTTTTTAAATTGAGATTAATAGATAATAATCAATAACTTTTATTAATCGTGCAAAAATATGCATCACTTCAATAAACATGAAAGATCTAAATTCCAAGCACCTTACAAGGAAAGAGCAGCATAATATTTAGATAACAATCTCAAGATCATGAATGAACTCACAAAAACTTACGAAATAAAAATTAATGCGATCTTCAACATCCAATTCTTGACCTGAAATCAGTATGCAGTTCAGGTGATGCAATTTAATTCATTATGTAGACATCTAGAGAATTTTTAAATGAATTTATTCGCGCTAGTTTTTCTGATCTTACATGTGATTTATGACTTTTACTTAATGGATTGCACGCCAATTTTACTTTATTGAATAGTATAATTATAGAATATTTCTGCTTTTATTGGGAATTTGTAAAGGAAGTAATGATTAGGTTAGAGATAAATGCATTTAATATTCACTTGTAAGATTCATTAGTCACACAGAATAGGTCATTGAAGCATAAAGTCATCGTCATTGTTAATAATAATTTATAATCACTTGAAGTTGATTGAAACTTGATCAAGAGGCTAGGGAATATTTTTAGATTGTCATTATATTTTTAATATATAGATTTTTGGTTAACTGAGGCGAGATATTTTAGCCCAATTAAATGGCCCCATATTTATAAAATTCATAAACGAGATATGCTACAGAACGAGTCGAGGTATGACTACAGTGAAAATATAATTACTGACTCCTAGGTATCATAAGGATAACTTCCAGACTCAACGACCTTGATTCCGCATATGATATTTGTTTCCTCGCCCATTACTTGGGTATTATACAGCTGAAAATACAAAGTTGGATTATGAAACAAAGAAAGAGGGTCTTGAGAAGCTTGAACAATATTTCTGGAGGCACTGAAGTAGACATAATATCAAGAATCGACAATGCATGCGCAGCTTTTAGAACGCTAAATGAGGAGGTACAAAACAAAACCAACTTTATCACAGTCATCAAAACTATGGGTATTCAAAAAAAACATTTTTCGGGTTAAGTTTTATCACTAGAATAATTTTATTTTGGTAAATATACTAGTTATAGTAATAAGATTGAGATTAAATAAGTCACCCGCATCGAAAATTTGATAGTTTGTGAGATAATTCACTTTTTTATATGGAAAAAGTTGGTTTTGCTGAGACTTGTCTGGATAAAATAGATTTTGTTGAGATTTGACTGGATAAAGTTGGTTTTGCACCAAATCGCTTAAGAACAATATAATAAAAGCAAAATAAAATATTTTATGCAAAGGTCATTGAAGTCTAAATTTTATTGTGACGAAATTTTTGCGATTTATTAAAATTTAGTTAAAAAAATAAATAAATGAAAGCTCTTAATACTTAAAAATCGAATAAGAATTACTATAAGAAAAAACTAGTAAATTTTCATGTGATATAATAAACAAATATTATTCTAGACGTACAGAATTCTGTTGGCTTCTTACACTTCCTAAATACCTGCAAAACACTGAAAAGTGTGAAAATTTACACTTTACATCAATTTTTTGAGCATATGATTGGTCCATCAAATAATTAAGTGGCAGATAATAAGAATTAACATATCTGGAATCTTCTGTAACTGTATTTTTTAATTAACTGTAACGTTTTAAATTTATTATTATTATTATGTTTGTATCTCTATAGATTTAAAGACACCTTAATTTAAATAATCACTTCATTGATTGAGACATTTTTGTAGTTCATTGATCTTGATGATCTTGGTAACAGATATGTCAACACTTTAACACAGTAATAACTGGAGTTCTCACAATATCATATTTCTGATGCATAACAACATGGGAAGAATTACTTTTTAATAATTTAACAATAATGTTAATTAATGGTGTATGTATTTAATATTCAGTTACTACTGGTGAATGGTGATAATTATTTTAAGAAATCATTTTTCTCAAGTAATAGTTTACAAACTAAAATAAGATTTACAATGGTGGCAGAAATAATAGGATCGAATAAAAAAAAAACCTAATCACTAGAGAGCGGACACATATACGTAATGATCATTACGGAGAATTTGGAAAATATACGAGTAGCGAAGAACAGTCCCATATTTACTTTTCCATACAACGGAAAACTCAAGAAACCAGAATTTATTTACCCTGCCTATGCACCGATTTAACACCGATTTAAACAAAATCATCTTCCACGATACTCTAGAATCAAGAGCAAGAAACTACCCTAAAATATACACAGATGGGTCTAGAAATATACAAACAAATACTATAGGAGCTGATTATTACTGTACAGCCAACAAAACAAACAAATTATTCCCAATACCGTCGATCTTCTCTTCATGCTTTGCTGAACTATACGCTATCAAAGAAACAATAATCTATACAATACAGAACAACGGATCAAAAAATCTCCTAATAGTCAGTGACTGTATAAGCGCTCTTAAAACAATAAACCAGTGGCGAAGGAAGACCTCCGCTAGACTTGCCCTCCCATAAAAAAAAATAATAATAAAGAAAAATGCATATATATATTTTTTTTATTTTAAAAAAAGATTTAGGTAAATCTTCAAAAATACATCAAATTATGTCCTATACAATTTTTTGTCCAAGGCTAGGTTTACTAGTTACGAATTTTTTTAAATTTTAATGTTTAATAACTTCCGTTTCCGGTTTCGGATTTTAATAAAAAACAATAGGGTTCTTCCGAATTATTAGGAGAATTTTTTAGTACCAGAACGAAGTCTTTAAGTTAAACAAACCGTTTTTGAGTTATCGTGTATACACACAGACACACAGACACACACACATACGGACGGCACTTCGAAAATAGGTTTTTTGGATTCCCTGGACCATGAAACGTGGTCATCAGTCAAAATCTCGACATCGAAAATTTTCGCGATTACAATACTTGCCCCTTATATATTAAGGTCGGGCAAGTAAAAACATCCAATCGCACCCTAGAGATTACGAAATCCAAGAGATAGGACAACTATTACAGACAGCACAGGAAGACAAAATAAATATAAAATGCATGTGGATCAAAGCTTATCAGGGCATAGCTGAAGGCAATGACGAAGCGGACAACCTAGCCAAAAAGGCCTGCACTCTTCAGCTGACCAGTCCAAAAAATCATAAAATACCTAGAAGCGGCTTATACAATTTTATACAGAAGAACATAAACACAAATTGGGAAAATGAATGTAAAACAGTATCTAATTATAAAAGAACGTTCTATGCCGCCATAGAAAGAACACTACCAAAGAAACCATGGTTCCAACATGTAGCCATAGAGCGCAGCTCCAATGTTACCCTCTGTATTAAGAACAGGACACGCCAAATACCCAGAACACCTACACAAGATTGGTATCACTCAGTCGCCACTCTGCACCTGTGACAATAGAACCGTAGGAAACCTAAACCACATTTTTTTTTCAGTGTACTTCACACACAAACAATAGGTTACGATTCATCCAACAAATTACCAAGCAACTAAAGAAAGAACCTGTAGACATAAAGAATATTTTAAGGAACCCAAATACCTACAAATACATAATGATTTATATCAATGATTCCGAAATAGAAATTTAAGTTTACCTTTTGTAGTAATAATCAAAGTTTTGTATACTAATTGTAAATTTTTGTTAGCTGGCTAATATAAATAAATAATAAAATAAAATAAAATATGTAATGATCAATTAAAAATCTAATTATTCAGCATCCACGAATGTACTTTATAAACTTAAAAGAGGTATCTATTTAATTAACATATAGCACAGATATTATTTTTAAAAGTACACTCATGGATACTGAATTATTAGATTTTTAATTGATCATTGTATATATTTGCCAGGTCTCTTCTAATCATCTTTAAATAAATGAATTACCAGGCAAGCGAAACACTTCTTATCTTTATCAAAGTTTGCACGAAACGCACCTTGCTCTTTTTAATTTGATAAATGTTATTCTTCTCCAAGAGAATTCAAGAACAGAAACAGCAAGAGCAAACACGAATGGCACAAAGGGCACCAAGTTCCAAATTATAGAATTTGGTACTCTGTTCTAACTCAGCTATATTACTCACCGTACCTATACCCCGGCAGTCGAATCGACGGTCATTTTTTACGGTGAAGGGGGAAATCTTGTACTGTCAGTTTTCTACCGACTAAAAACCTCTCCCTGTGTCATCCTGAGGATACCCCGAAACCGTTAATGAAATATATCTTCAGGGTGCCTCCTCCATCTAAGTGTCATCTGGGAACCTTATCTCATGCAATTCGCTCTTCTCACTCCGCAGTCTTTTTTTCTTTAGTACCTTTTTGTTGTAGGTCTCAACTGCTGACCAACTATCTTCACCTGCCAGCATCTTACCGACTAGTCTCAAGTGTTACGTTTCCTAGGACTTCGCTTATCTCACTCCTGTCCTCCGTCCGGTCTCGACAAGTCGACGGTCTACTGGTCGAAACACGTTTCGTTTGATTCCATACTTAAAGCATCAGCTACGAAGTAGATGGTATGGGACAATTGGCAGAAATGCCTAACACCAAGGCTCAACTGATATTACTAAATTTTGAACCTGTCAAAGATAGTTCCTTATAATATGTACTTCTGTATCCCTCAAATATTAAAATTTCGTATAAGATTTTTAATGCAAACTTACAACATTGTAGGGAAGTGGTTATTAAAATTACAACATTTCAAGGAAGATTATTTTAATAATTTATCTTACTTTATATAAATTAATTTATATCCACTTAAGCAATATAGACCATAGTTTTATGTAATTAAATATGCAAATTAAGATCAAACGCTCGATAGTACTCTGAACCGCATTAAACATTAAACTTTACATAAAGCATCAACTCAATCAGAAGACCATCGTGTAATGAATAAGATTCCGGACTTGCAAAAGGGCTATAGAGAAAGCTATACGCAATTTCTTATCTAACTATCCAAGATCTTGTAAATGTTAAGTATAGCTATATCAAATAAAACTCATACGCGGCTATTGTTATCTTAACAATAAGATGGTAATAACTATCTGCAAGCACGAGGAAAATATAAGATCTATGTTACTGGGTGTTACGGTAGTATGTTAATAAT
Organism: Liopterus haemorrhoidalis; assembly: GCA_963971575.1. Lineage (NCBI taxonomy): Eukaryota > Metazoa > Arthropoda > Insecta > Coleoptera > Dytiscidae > Liopterus > Liopterus haemorrhoidalis. The sequence goes on along the minus strand of OZ020611.1, from coordinate 77,003,628 downwards.
AATTGTAATATCGAATAACACTTTCTTCGCCATTTTTCAGAGTTAATTTTATGTGCAATTTACCAACTGGAGTTTATGATCTTTTTGTTACATGTATAACTTATGTAATTTCTAGAATATTCAGATTGTTATGCTGCTGTTTGTTTGTTCAGAATATTGTGAGTATTATTTAAGATATAAGAGAATAATTAAGAACATGAGTTATGGTGTAATTCTTTGCAACGCGTAGCAAACCTGTAAGTTATCTATGATTTACGTGACGTTTACGGGGAATGATGAATTCAGAGCCAGTCTAAAATCTTGCAAGCTATCCGTAAATCCTTAAAACTTCTAGATAGCGAAAGTTTGTCTGTAGTGGTCAATATATACAGCTGTAGTTGTAAATATATTGCCCTGATCGCATGTGGGATTGAAACGAACATAATGTAACGTTTATTTTATTTCTACGTATTTTTGGGTATGCAAAGAACACTACCTACAAAATAGAAAAAAAAGGTAAGTTCCAAGAAAAAAAATATAACTTAATTCATATATTTCGGCTTGCTAAGCCATCTTCAATAGGATAAAATATACAATGATACATGAAATGTTGTCAATTTAAAATAAATGTATAGGAATTAACTAAATATAAACAGGTTTGAGAAGGGAATGCGAAATACCATTGACCATAGTTTTAAGAATGAGTGATTGAAACAGATATAGTTGTTCGTTAATAAGATTATGCGCTTTTCGTTATGCACATTTAATTTTAAATGCTTTTAAGAAGTATCTAGATTTACCGTATTTCTTTTCAAAATGTAAAAAATTTTAAATTTTCTTCCTTACAACTTATTATTTTCTAATCAATGTTGCCCTAAATTGGATGAATCAGATTTGTTTAATTTCTAATCTCTCATTTGTTCTCGCAAATACTAATTTAAACTTACGTTTCGTTTGATCTATGCAATAAGCTTCACATCGTTACATTTGATTTTGTAGTTTGTTATCGATTTATTTATTTCTGAAGTTATTTTTATTGTAGAAACCTACTTTAATATTACTATGTTTTAAGTTTTTAACAATTTGACAACTGTTTTTATTTATATAATTTATTCTTTAATAAATACCCGTTCATTAACTATATTTATTTTATGTCCGGTCCCATAGTTTTAAGATTTTTATGCGTCCAGACATTAGTAACATTGATTTGGTTTTATTTTTTAACATATTGTTAACTAGTTTGGGACTATAACCATTATTTTGCGCATTTAACTTAATAGTTTTCAACTCTTTGGAAAAATTAGCAGATAAGAAGAACACTATCTACCCCTAAAAGAACCAGCAAATAAGTACCTACCCAAGTTACGTTTCTACATACAATGAATACTACATATTTCCACAAGTAGAGGTTTTGGCTTTTCGGTTTGAAATATATAACCCTTAACATCAATACATTTGTCATTATGTATTATAATGATAATATGTCGTAAGTCATTATACCCTTTATAAGTCATTATATATCCATGGTGACTCTCCGAAAAGTCTGCAAAATAACCCTCAAACAGCTGCTAACAACTTTTCATATGATGGAAAAGCTTCCCACTTACGAATTTCTTGAGATTTAGTTTTAGATTAAAGTCTAATGGCCGGATGCTAAAGTAAGAACTATCCCTAACTCAAGTTAAAATCATTTGTTTTTGTATGTTGTAACATATAAAAACAAATGATTTTAACTTGAGTTAGAGAAAAGTCTTACGTTAGCAACCCGACATTAGGGAGCCAAATCTGGTGAATAAACTGGATGTTTTACCCATCTGTACTTGATCCCTAATTTCCTGATTGACAACGTTGTTTTGTGTGCAGGTACATTGATCAGTTGTTAGTAAATGCGGCATCTACTTTAAACAAAGTATTTTACTTTACTTACTAATTACTTTTTTTTTATACCTAAAACTTCTGTTAATGCAAAAAAACAAAATGTTCCGTATCAGTTTATTAAGATAATGAAAGACAGCTTAGTAAATAATTATGAAATAAGTCCACACCTGACAAAAGATGAGACATTAGCTGCCAAAAGAATCTAGAGAATATTGGTACATAATGATACTTGACATAACTAGAAAGACCTTCTCCTAACACTGTAAGATACAGATTTTATATTCTAAGAGAGTGAGAGAGAGAGAAGGGAGATCATTTATTATTGTATTTAATATTGACATATAACGCATTTCAGTTAAATAATGAATAAGCAAACTATGAAATTTTAGAACTCATTGTGTAATTACTAAACCGACAAAGCTAATTTTAGGGGATGATAGGGGAACGCTCACTCAAGGTTGTTTACCGAAATTTGACACTAAATAAAGTAATAAATTAAATAGAAATATAAGTGCAAATACACCTATCCCTCGATTTACACGGTACTTTTTACACGATTTCGCTTTTACACGGTTTTTAAAATTACATTTTTAAATAGTTTGTAAAATTGAATATTTTGGCTGCATACTTATTTCTACATTTTTTAATTCCATTCTTTTCGTAACTCTGGTATCAAATCTAAAATGGGGATTTACCATTTTGTATGCACAATAAAACTTTCTGTTCATGTGCTCTAAAAATGGAACCTGAACCAGTTGCGTTCACTGCAAAAGTCATCCGCGTAGGACTTAAATTAGGGCGAAAATTGGGTAACCATTTTCTTCAGAATGACCCGAATGTTGAACGAGCTCTCCGATTCCAGCGAGATATTAATGAATGTTTAACTCAATATGAGGAGCCAGGAGGTCTATGAGATTTAACCATAAATCAAACACAATTGTTAATAACGGATTTCAGTACCATGTCTCGCCGATATGAAATTGTCCTTAATTCATCAACCATCGTACCAGAATCGCATCAAGTACTATCGAGTGATGAAAGTGACATCATACCAATCAGGAAGAAAAGATCCATAGTCTATGTAAAACAATGATGACAGTAATTAAATTATTTGTTTATTTTTTAAAGAATCTTATATTGAAATAAATGACTAAATTATGCACATTTTAGTTATTTTTCGATTTATACGGTTTTACATATCAAAATCCACGATTTCGATTTACACGGTTTTCTGAGGAACCTATCTTCCGTGTAAATCGGGGGATAGGTGTAAATCAATTTATTGTACATCTCAAACGTAATTATAAACGAAAAATATACATTTTTAAATTATAAAAAAAAAGCAAAATGATGCAAGGAGCGCCATTACCCAGTCGGAATAATAGAAGATGTATTTTTCTCTTAACACTACGCATAATCCCCAGAGATCGCAAGTCTCTTATACAAAACTAGTAAACTGAAAGAAAATGGAAATTTGTAAAAATCTATACATCAAATTTAGCACCGAATATTTATCTGCCTAATAGAATATTTTTAATTGTAGAAAGAAATGTCGTAAAAATGTTCCTTGATAATAGATATCAGACAACAATGTTGTGAAAGTATTTAAAAATATTTCTCGGTTTCAATTTTTTTTTATATTTCTAGAGTTTTTTGTAGAAATGTTCTAATAATACGTCAATTTATTTTCGATATGATTGTTTATAGTTGATAACCTTTGTCGAAAAATATTATACTTGATGATAACGGAATTTCACTTCATACACGTGTTTTTTACGAAAATTAAATAATTTTTACTCGGAGTACCGATATGTGCACTGCGGAAAATTCAAAATGGCGAAAAAAATAAACTACCAAGTACAATAACTCAAGTAGTTTTCATAATAGAACAAAATAACTGCAAACATATTTGTAGAATGAAGTTGTAGCTACAATTTGACGCATTGTACCAAAATATGCGTAGATTGTATTACAAGATGGCGTCTATAGTGCAATTGGTTTATTTACAATTTCATAATAGCTTTTTTTTTTTTTTAATTTAATGGCCTTTGCTATTGTGGCAATTAGCCAGGACAATTTTTATTCGAGAAAATTTCCATGCCTGAACGGGATTCGAACCCGAGACCTTCGCAACGCAGCACATGTGTTACCACTACGCTACGCCGGTCGGCCATAATAACTTTCTTACAAATAAAATTATCCTATTAGATAGATGAAAATCGCTGTAAATGTTGATGTATAGTTTGTTACTAATTTTATTTCAGATTTTTTTAAATAATAATTTTGCCTCTTGGTCTTTCTACTATCTCAGCCACCTTCACATTTTTATTTATTTTTGATACAAAGTAAACCTTAAAACAGAAATTACAAAAGCAAACATCCATGCCATCACTGGAATTTGAACCCGAGCCCCCCTGGTCTAATAGTAAGCGCCCCATCTACACTTACTATTACACCATAGTGGTCAGAATTTCAGATTGTTGGTTGTATAAAAAACATTTAAGAACTATATGATTTTACACCTTCTTAACTATTTTTTTCTTTTCCTTATATTTGCCTCAGTTTATATCTTTTACTGCCCTGGCAATCAAATTAGTGCTACTATCCCAAAATCTCGTTTTATACTTAACAACATACAAAATGAATACTTTTTAAAACAAGCAAAATTTAAAACTCCTTTACATATTTAGAACCAATCCAAATTAAATCAAAATTGTAATATATACAGCTTAATATTTATTAACACGTTGCAACATCCAACATCAAGAATGGTGGTTAAACAATTTGTTGTCCAGCAATGTCTCCTATTTTAATACCGCTACCTAATGGTGGAATTGTTGAAATAGATTAAAAAGTACATTTCGTGCCAATTTTTGCATGAGCGCCATTGCCCGGTGATCGTCATAATCCTATATTCTCCTATATTTATATGATACTACGTTGAATATTAAGTCATATCTTAGTTTATTTGTTCCTTCAGAATCGTTCCAAGTTATTTTTGTTCTTGATGCAAGAATACAAAATTGCGCCCACTATAAAATAGGACTTCTGTAAGATATCAAAGTCTTAAGACAATAAATTGAGGTGCAAAATTGGGCAAAAAATTTAGGAACACACAAAAATTGGTGATGTTACAGGAATGTGCTATTCGTCCTATAATGGCCACTTGGTTTTAGATTAACCCAGTGACATAAATGGTCCCGTGTCTCAAATGCTACTGGGCCATTTCGCAATGATGTCTGAAGATAGATGGCTGAATGACTTAGAAAAAGGTGCCGGAAATTGATTGATGCTGCTACAGGATAGATTAAGTGGAAAACAAAAAGAGAAGCTTATGCCTACCAGTGGAACAAAACGGCTGTCTAATTATAATGATGGCGATGTAACATAGTCTTTCTTTGTCCACTCTATCTAGCTAAATATTTTTGTTAGTTTGTATTTTACAAGTCTTTACGTTTTATATTTTATTTGAAATTCTGGATAAACTTGTCATGTTTTTAAAATTATGTTTAACGTGAGAAACAATAAATTAAGAATTGTGAGCAATTAATAATAAGGATAATAATGCTAGCGTGTTAAAGTATTACCTTGCAAGCTGTGAAAAATAAGTTTAGATGTGAATGTGTCTCAGAGTAAAGTTACAGGTATATCAGGTAAACAGCGAATGATGATCCCCGCAAATAGTGACCCCGGGCGCACGGACTGCAGTGAAAGTGAAACAAACACTATGCACAATTGACCCTCTCCAAGGTGTGGCCTACTATATATAACCGTTAGAACAAGGGTTAGACATCATTCGCTCAACATCCATAAGCTAACATGAAGCCGTTTATGGTAAGTACTAAATAACTGCAAAGTATACTGCAGTTTTACTCTCAGATACATACTTACATATATTCCGCGATCTTGAAAAATTAGAGTGAAAAATTAGTTTAATTACGCTGTTGCAATATTGTTCTTGATGGAAATATAAAATTGTTGATTGCAGTAAATGTAGGCAATCAAATTGTTTCGCAATTTGTAAGTTTCTTACACTTTAACTGCAAAAAATAATATATCGTTACTAATTTTATGCATTTGGCGTCTTTATGGTATTCTAACTGGGAGGGGGTTGTAGAATAGTACTGAGATTTAATGGTTTTTAAGTCCAACGGGCTAATTGAAAATTTAAATCCCTGTATTAAATTTTACAATTGTTGTATCGCGAAATGCAGGCTATCAAATTATTCTGCAATTCATTTCTTGCTATTCAACAATAAAAAACTATGTTTAGTATATACAGTTCAGTGTTTCTCTAAGTGGGATTCACGAGACAAGACGTTTTGTTTAATTTGAGGCTCATACTTTTGATTTTGTTATGATCATTAACTTTAATTTTCCGTCTATTTTAGCTTTGCTACATTATACAGAATCTGTACCACTAAAAAATGTTTAGCTAATTTAATATCTTTTTAAAATTGGAGAGGGGTTATCCGTGAAATAAAAGTATAGCAAGGGTTCGCCGATCTTTGGTAAGTCGTAGAAGGGTTCAGCGATAAACTAATCTTGTGCATAAATTGCAACTGTTAGGACGGGATAAGATTTTCTACCTTGGTTTTAATGAAGCAAATCTGGTTATGATTATAACTGTGATACTATGGTATTTGGCTTTTTAACATCCTGATATCATCGCCCTCACATCTGTTCTAAATCTATATAAAATAATCGTGCAATTCTTTTCTTATTTGTATCACCAAAAATATATTATTATTATTATTATTTTTTTTTTTGCGTTGTGGAACAGAGAATGGGGGGGGGGGGAAATTTATTGTATTGTAACTCACAATGGATTGTGATATCGGGATGTTTTTATAACAAATATAAAGCAAGAAAAGGGAGCGAAAGTAAGAAGCAAATTTAGTATATATTTTTCTAATTATTTTCTAAGAATTGGTAATCTACATTTTCTTATTTGTTGCATTTAAAACATTTCTTTTTAGAACTCTTGTAACATCCTTAAAGTGACAGTCAGTCTAATATTTTTTTAAAAATTTCGCTTTACATTCAAAGGCTCTTTTTTTTCAAACGTATTTATAAAAAAAAAATCTCTTGACACAATCGGTAACCAAGAAAGGTCGGTAAAAAAAAATTGGAACCAAAATATTACAGACAGATTTTTTTAACGATCTTAATTTTTTTATTGCCATCCAATAGTTGTATGGCGTATGAGTTGATGGTTTTCAAGCCATGCTATGTATTGATGCTATATTTTCCAATTTATTTATTTTTTCTCTCTGGACATCAGGAGATTCTTGCGTATACATGACCGACATAAATCTATTTCAAATTCTAAACATTATTTTATATGTTAGAATTACTAAAATTGAGAACGCTAAATAAAATATCGCTAAATAGGTGCATTTCAATATCTAAGTAAATAGAGCTTGTTTGTGAATAATGTAAAAATAAAATATTACATGTTTTGAAAATCATTATTGAATATTGTATTTCTTCTACAATATTATAACAATACTGAATAGTGTAATGAGTGACATCTATCAAAATTAACTGAATTGTGACTAATTCTGTTGATTACCTTATTTTAATTTATTTATTTATTTTGCAGGTAGTAGCCATACTCTGTGCCGTAGCCGCAGTAGGCCATTGCGAGGATGCCGCTAAGAAGAACGACAAACGCGGCATCTACAGCACCGGCATTGCTGGTCATGGTTTCGGCGGATATGACGGAGGTCATGGCTTTGGAGGAGGTGTAATCCTCGATGGAGGTCATGGAGGACTCGGCGGAGGACTCGGCGGAGGACTCGGAGGCGGTTATGGCGGTGGTTATGGCGGCGGTTTCGGAGGTGGAATCGGTGGAGGATTCGGCGGAGGAATTGGCGGTGGAATCGGCGGTGGAATCGGAGGTGGTGCTGGAGGTGGAGTTGCTACCGTCAACACTATCACACAAACCGTACCAGTTCCAGTACCAGCCCCATACCCAGTAACAGTCAACCGCCCAGTAGCTGTTCCAGTACCCCAACCCGTCCCAGTAGCTGTTCCACGTCCAGTACCTGTACCAGTTCCACAACCCTACCCAGTTGCTGTGCCAAGACCATACCCAGTCACCATTAACCGTCCAGTACCAGTACCTGTTGCTGTTCCACAACCCGTTCCAGTACCACAACCCGTTGGTGTCCCAGTACCACACCCCGTCCCAGTTGCTGTCCCACAACCCGTCGCAGTTAGAGTACCACAACCAGTTGTTGTACCAGTCGCTACTCCAGTTGTTGTCGGAGGTGGTGGCGGTGGAGCTGGACTTGGAGGCGGATTCGGCGGTGGATTAGGAGGTGGATTCGGAGGTGGATTCGGAGGTGGATATGGAGGTGGATATGGAGGTGGATATGGAGGTGGATACGGAGGTGGAATCGGAGGTGGACATGGTGGATTAGGCGGATTCGGAGGTCATGGATTGGGAGCTGGTCTAGGTGGTCATGGACTGGGAGGTGGAATTCTTGTCAGTGGACATGGTGGTGGTTATGGTCATAGTGGTGCTGTTTCCCACACCTCAGTTTCCATTGGACATGGAGGTAGCTACAAATATTAAAAAGTCTTCCATCGACGTCATTTCTTCACTTCACCACTTTCTTCCATCTTTCCAACAAAATCTATGTGATAACTTCCCTAAAAAAGTGTAAATAAGCCGCAATGGTATTTTATTTTTTTAACAGTATTAAAATGTGAGTTTCTTCTTCTTCATCTATGATAGTTACCATCATTGTGATAAATGAAAAGTATTGTTTTATATTATAAATGAAAATGTGTAAATAAAAATAATGCACGTAATAAAGTAAAATATAGCTTTAATACTAATATTGGTTTTATTTTCTTCCAAAAACTATTCAGATAAGACACTTGGTTGATTTTTGAATAGTTATTTGTGTATCTAATGCGAAATTTATCAGTTTAGCACAGGAGTGTGTTAAACGCATTTATCGTACGAGGTGCACATAGTATTTTTTCTACAACTGTCGAAAAAGTAAGATTACACGTATAAAAGGTTCGTAATTTTTTCATGACATATTTTTTCTTTCGCTCGTTTGAAAGTGTGCGACATACACAAACAGTGCAATAAAACTTTATTACACGCTGTTATGGTAATGTTAAAAAAACATCTTGAAAGAATGACACGAAAACAATACGTAAATACCCTACTTTTTGCCAGTTGTAGAAAAATATACTTATTAAAGGCGTATTTCGGCTGTTATGCCATTATCAAGAGTTTACAAAAATAATTATTATGCCATTGCTGTTATGCTATTATCGAGACTAAACTCTGTATAGTAACATAACAGTCTAAATTTGTCTCGAGTAATTATATTTGTGAAAACAACCTACTGTCTTATTTGAATATTTTTTATTTAATATGCCTATCAATTACGAAAAAATCTATCCAATCTATTATTTCCTTTTGTCGGAAACAATGTGGTTTTTAAAAAACAAAGTATATATTTAATCATAAGGTAAGATGTTTTGCTCTGTTTAATAACTCCTTACGAGATCTTACGCGTGGGATAATGTTACAGTAAAAACTTATGCAAGATTTTATTTTCTCTTATGTAATTATTTTCAATGAATTCCAAAGGAAATCAATAATTGCTTCTAGTTACTACCATACATTTACATATATATATATGTGAATACGGTACAATTATGAATGAAAGTAAACAATATTTTGTTAGGAGGGAGTTCCCATTGACACAGGTCTCTTACTAATTTACATACTATAAAGTTAAGCGTAACTTATTTTATTATAGTTAGAATTTTCACAATTTTTTTACCATTAATTATGGTTTGACCGTAATCAAGACCAATACATTCCATAAGAGGGGCCCTCTTATGGAATCTCTTATATCCCGGGCCGGGAGTAAATTAACTTTTCTTGGAAATTTTCAACTAAAACTTAATCTATAATCTTGTTAAGGAAAAATAATTACAAGAACAAAGAAAATATGCACCTAGACTTGCCATAAATATTATTACAAAGTTTTCAATGAAATTCAGCAAGATGCTTGAAGTTATCTATTTTTTTTGTATATAATACATGCTGAACTCAGTAGCGCGAAGGTAGCGACCCTGCGTTTCGTGTTAAAGGTTCCGGGTTCGAATCCCGGATAGATATTTGTATTTGTTCTTATCACCTCGTTCTCATTTAAAATAATAAAAAATAAATAAAAATTTAAAAAAGCATCATATCATAAATATATCACCACTTCCAACCCGGATTAGATCACCGTGGGAGGTGTAGATCCAAAACTTCGCTCTGCGAAGTGAAAGGACCGTACCCAAGATAAAAGTACGGTAGTAATAACTACGGCTCGGTGAGACTACGGTGGAACGTTTATGGGCCGAAGAAGATATATATATAATACATAGATGCATCTTAAATAAGAAACAGCAATCAGTTTTCAAAATGACCACCTCTGGCCTTTACACAATGCTTAAGTATCTGCGGTCACTCGTCAATAGTATTACAAAGAGTTTCTTGAAAAAAATTTCATGAAAAGATTATTAATACTGACTGTGAAGCGCCAATACGACTATGGTGTATACTATAAGTTACTGTAAGTTACTATAAGAAGCTTTTGAGAAAGCGCCAGCGATCCAGATGAGCCATTACATTGCTTCACTTATGGATTGATGGGGTGGAAGTGATGACGGTACCACTAAGTTTCATTTTACGAGAAAGGAGTAAAATCGTTGGTCAAAGAATACTAGAAAATCGTGTTGAAGTCAGTAGTTGAAGTTACCACTCGGCCTTTTAGAAATATTAAGCACCTACCAGTATTGCGATGGTTGCAAAGCAGTGGCTTGAAAACAATGTACCAGACTATATTTCTCGTGCTGATTGTTCGCCTAACACAGTGTTGGCGAACCTTTTGATCTTGGTGTGTCAAAATTCGGGGAAAAAACTAGCTTAACTCGGATGTCGTGTCACTTCTAAAAATATCCATAATTTTGAAATATATGCAGCCCTAGTAAAAAAAATTGATGTGAAGTGTGAATTTTCACACATTTCAGGGTTTTGCAGGTATTTAGTAACTGAATTATGATTATTTGGGACGCCAAAACAAATTTTATGTCAAAATATTTTTTTATGAATTTTAATTCGAATGCCTAATACCATTATTTAAGTTTGCAGGTTAGCAAGGTTAGGTTAGGTTATGTTAGATTTTGAAAATTGCGCCTACCGCTTCAATTGGTTGCTTAAATCATAAGCCCCGCCCTCTGATTTCGTATACATACAAACATAGAATTAAATTATAATTTCAACACTTCCCACTGGTTATTAAATTTACGCTTTTAAAAATTAAATGCAACATTTACCAAAATATAACTAGAATTTTGACAAAATAATTTAAACAAAATAAAAATGCAAAAAAACAAAAAAATTAAAATTGACCGGATTCGAACTCTAGTTTGCAAATTACAAAAACCAACGACGAAACCAACTATGCTATCAGCGCTAAATGACGGTATAAGGGTTTTTTGGTCATACCTACAAAACCCTAAAAAAGGGCTATTCCAAACATTTAGGCGGAACTAGATTTTGAAATCTAATAATTTTTATCTATTAATTCGGACTTTTGGTCATTTTCTTTAAGTTTTGTAAATCATATTCACATTGCAAATTGTAAATTAAATTAATTGTCATTATAAAATGTCCTTTTTATTGCATTTTAAATTTTTGTCATTCTTAATAAAAAATTCCCATTTAGTTTTTTGTCTTCAAAATATGGAAAAATGTATTAAAATTTTTGACATATGTCATTTGTTTCCAAAGTATCAATTTTGGAATTTAAAATTTTCACATTCCAAACCTGAAACATGAAATAATCCAAGCAAGGTCCCTTTTCATGACAACCTAAAAGAACGAAATTTCCATTTAGTTTCACCTAATCGTTTGGAATAGCCTGTAGTTATATTTTTGATCTATTTATTTATTAAAAAATCAAAAATAAATAATTCTTTAAATTGGTGACTTTTTTGTTGTTGAAATGCATTTGCTAAATCTTCAATTGAAGTTTGGTATTTCGTGCACTTCAAGCCCAAGCAAGGGCCACTAACTTCATCTGTGAGTCGGTTTCTTTTATTGGTTTTAATATTATTTAACGCCGAGAATAGGGTCTCACAAAATACCTAGAGGGAAAAAGAGTCACCACTGATGCGTGTCACCAAAAATGTCTTGGCGTGTCCTCTGTGACACGCGTGTTTTAGGTTCGCCATCACTGGCCTAACAGCTCAATGTCCTGGGCTGCAATTTTGGTCCGTGCTTCAGGACATTTTGCAAGAAGAGACACCCTAAATTGCTAGTATGAAGTACTTCCTGATGATGAAAGAGGAGGGGTTTTCTGTAAACACCATTCGTAATTCTATTGACGTATGGCCGCTGAGACTTGAGAGCTGTGTAACGGCTAAAAGTTGTCATTTTGAAAACTGATTGGTGTTTCTTAACTTGGTTGGTGCAGAGAAGGTAAGTTCTCCGTTTATAAACAGCCGGTCATAGAAATAAAAGCCACGTGGTCAGTGTGACGTTTCAACCGTTTCTATTATCCCGGAATAAACAGGTACTCATTTTAAGTATTAAGTACTTGAGGCGAAGTCACTGAGTCAATCTCAGAGCTACCTGCACAATATCGGAAAATAAAAATCCGAAGGAGGTGGGGGAATTCGAACCCGGGTTCCTGTGCTCCGTACGCAACCGTCTTACCGCATAGCCACGGCAATGCTAAACAAGTTTATTACGGTGTATTACGATTTTTGCGATGTACAAAAAAAAAAAGAAAATGGGATAAAGTAATTCATACTTAGAAATATTCAATTCATTCAAAATAATTTTATAGTATGGGGGAAGGTCATATGTGGCCCCAGATAACACTTTGAAATCCCAAAGAACCCACCAACTGAGAAACTTGGGTATAAAAGTTTCTTAGTTACACCTACGAAACTAAAAATTCTTTTTGTAAATTTTTTATCAGAATCTGATTATTGTATTTATTTAGTTATTAGACAAGTCACTTATATTGTAAATAACCTTTTCCAAACAACTATGTAGGCTGAATAGGAAAATTTAAATTTTTAAAAACGATAAATTATATGTCAGGTGCGTCACGAGTCAGTAAATGTTTAAATGATTAAGTCCTGTACAAGGCTATTAAAATGATAGTTTCAAAGAACTGAATATATATATATATTTTTTTTTTTTTCAAAAAATAAAAGACAATTCATTGGTCATGATTAGAGATGGGAATTTCGGCTCAGTTTGCGGAACTGAATCAGTGGAGGTCGTCCAGTTTGTTGAACCGGTTCATTGATCCGGCTCAGTGATCCGGTTAAGTAAATATGTTTCCGAGACACAGGGCGGTCGTTAGTTCGTAGGTAGAACGTCGCTTAGAGCCGGCTCTTGCTTAGAGCCGGTTCTTGCAATATATGAATATGTAAACATGATCCCGAGACACAGGTCGGTAGGTCGTTCGGTCGTAGGTAGAACGTCGCTTAGTGCCGGTTCTTGCAATATATGAACTGTATACATGATCCCGAGACACAGGTCGATCGTAGGTAGAACGTCCCTTAGAGCCGGCTCTTGCTTAGACCCGATTCTTGCAATATATGAACTGTAAACATGATCCCGAGACACAGGTCAGTCAGTTGTCTGTCGTTCGCTCGTAGGTAGAACGTCGCTTAGCCCCGGCTCTTATCTAACATTTTTGAAACAAACAATTCACTTTATGTAGCTACTGTATTTTAAACCAGATGTGTTAAGTTTATGGCGATGTTTATTGCCCTTATAAATCGGACATCTGGGATTTGGGCAATATTTTTAATATTTTTATATAGTATGGTTGTAAGAAAATACAGACAAAGCCTATTAGTTTCAAATAAACTGCCCTACAAATTAATGACAAAATACACTTTATAATAATACATTACAAGCCGAGCTCTCGCGAAGTTCAACATGACATCGATCCAGATCCGGATCAGTCCGGTCACTGATCACAATCGCCCGACCAATCGTATTCTTGAAACTTGAAACTATACAGTGAGTCGTGAGCCGGCTCATTTCAATTTGGTGAACCGTATCACTTCGGTCAGTGTACTGAGCCGGCTCAGTGAGCCGGTTCGTTGATGAACGACCCATCTCTAGTCATGATGCAATAGGTCAAATTTTAATTATTAAAGTAATCTAGCTGAAAGTTCTAAATGCGTAACATCCAATGGCGCACACAAGGGGGGGTCCAAAGGGTTCAGACCCCTCCCCCGTACCGTGAGAAGTGTGGACCTTTTTTTTTTTTAATTAAAATTTAAAAGTGAGGACCTGAGGACAGTTTTTTTGATTTAAAATTCACTTAAAATTTAGAAGGAAGTGAGGACATTTGTTTTTTGCTCTTTACTTGAAATTTAGAAGTGAGGACCTTTTTCTTTGCTCTTCACTTGAAATTGTAATTTTGCCCTGTGTTTATAATAAGGTGGTACTCTATTACTAGCTCTTTTACTCTACCAATGTAAACCCGGCATTATAGCTATAGCTATATATAGCTTGCAAGTGGAAAAAATGGTTTATTAAAAATTTGGACTGGAGCCTCTAACTAGAAACAATATTGTTGAGACATAACTATTGTAATCAAAGAATAGAAATTGCCGGTCGCTATGGCGTAGTGGTCAGCTCATTTGACTGCTAACCATGGGGGCTCGGTTTCGAATTCCGGTGATGGCATGGATGTTTGTATTTATTGTAAAAATTACTAATGTATCCATAATAAAAATAATTTAAAAAAAAAAGAATAGAGTACCATCCTTATCGTAAAGGCCCTTGTTAAATCATCAAGGTTAAAACATCAATCACTTCATTCAGCACTGTTCCCCTAATTTTATGGCAATCTGTATTTAAAACGTTTCTAAAAAATTCAAAAATCTAGCTGCATCTGCTTATTATTTTGTTATACCTACGAAACTATAAACTCTTCTATGCCCCATTATCTTCGCAAGGTCTTAAAGAGTACCTGTGCAAAATTTAGTCCAGGTCGGCCAAAGGAACTAAGAGTGTATAGCGGACAAACAAACAATAATTTTTTTCTTATATTTGGGGAAGATTATATATGTTACGGTGAATGACCGAATGGCGAGCAATCTTAACATTGACCGGCCAATGACCGAAATAAAAAAAGAACAATCTTTTTTAAGGCTACTTCGAGCCTTTCGGCTTCTGCTGTTCTAAATTTTTACTAACTAAATCTAACCTGTCATTGACCAGTCTATGTAGAATTCAGTTTTTTAAAGAAGTCTGTTCAATGACAAATGAATTAAGCAACAACCAAATTATTTATATATTTCTGTTTCGCACAGACCCTGCAAGCATGAGTGAGAAAGAAATATATAAATAAGTTGGTTGTTGCTTAATTCATTTGTCATTGGACAGACTTCTTTAAAAAACTACTTTATAATTATTTTATGTAAATTTATGACTTATTACATCTATGAATTGAATAGCTTAAGAAATATATTTGTGGAAAAATACAACGGCACGATAAAATATGTACATCCAACGGCAAATGCTGCACAGCCAAATATGTACTTCGCGCGACAAATTGTGTCGTTATAGTGACTAATGACTTAGGTTCCTTGCAGGACAGAAAATGACATTTAAACATAAATATTGTATTAGTTAGTGCGTATGCCGAGAGAGCTTACAGTTAATATGTTTTATTGCACATTTTTTTTTAAATTATGTTAGCCCCCCCCCACATATATTTTTTTAAATATATTTTTTGATAACTATCGTAAAATAAAACAAAATAAAATAATCATATTTTTTTATTTTTTTAAATAACTGTTTTAAGCATTTTTAATATAATACAATATATTTTCTGAGTCTTGTAAAAACTGGTATAGTAACAAAACACATTGTTATAAAACAAATAACATATCGAAACCTAGGATTAGATCAAAATATACTTTTTACAATAAAGTAAGACCAAAAAAAAAAAAAAAAAAACAATAATGTAATAACTGTCAACATTGATATAATGACGAGCAATAATAAATAAATAACGATATTACAAATAAATCACAAAAATATAAGAACTTTTTGGATTTTTTATAAATAATTAGAAATTGTAATAATCAAAAATTGAATAGTGACCTATTAATCACCTAGTCATAATATAAATATGCATGTTTTATAAACCAGCAATAACAACATAGTATAAGTCATAATAAAAACATATAATAAGCATTACAAAAATCGTGACGTATAAATTGAAATAAGAAATATCTCCTGTCCTGGCTCCCCTCTCTTACTAGAAGCCTGAAGTGCCACCCATTAAAAAAAGGTAGTTTTTTTCTAAATTTCCTTGCATGGCGCCCCCTTTTACTAGAAGCCTGAAGTGCCGTTCAGTAAATAAAAGTAGGTTTTGCTAGATTTAATTAACGGTCACAATACTTATTACAAAAATGAATATTATTTCAATTAAAGCTATTTTGATATTGTAATAGCCTTGAACCGCCCCTGCTGGAATCAATGTTAAAATCTGTGAAAATGTTGCAAAATATGATTGAGGGAAAGCGACATTGCATCGCGACGTTATTTAGTCATTTGGCAGACATTTTATTCTATATTAATTGCCAAATCTTAATAAGCTACAATAATATAAGGAGAAAACCGTTGTATTATATGTTGTTTACATTTTATAAAATAATCATCAAAATAGTCATCTTGCTCTCTTCAAACCTTCAGTAATATAAATAGAAGTTAGTTCAATCGTACTCGTTAAACTTTTTAAAAAACTCCTAATATTCACTTACTTACTTCTTACTTTTTAAATGTTCATTGCTTATATATTCAATATAAAAGGTTTTACATGTTGCTTTTTAGTATTCTTTGATGATAACAAGTCTTTTCTTTGGTCTAGTATGTCGTATCCAGACACCAATAAGTTATTGGTATAAATAAAGTAGGTAGACAAACAAGTAATAATACAGTTGACTACAGGTGGGGAACGCAATAAAGTGTCACTACGGTGATATTAAATTCCAATCATTCTGCTATGTAGCTAGTATCTATCAAATAACAAATGATATTAAATTTCTCTATCAGCGTGGATATTGCGAATTTTTAAGGTTTTGTTATTTTCATGAAGATATCAAGAGAAAAATGTTATATAGAATTGCACCCACGCATACATGCACATTCGTTTTCTGGACGAATTCATACACTAACTTCTAACACTAATCCAGAAGCAGTATGGAATTCATTTTTCTATTATTCACTGATCAGAATATGAAGAAACATCAAGATTTTGGATTCCTATGAATAATTGCGTATTCATCGTACAAACTCTCTTCCAGTACCACGGTATGCATGCAAAACGTGAGAGGAAACGAACCAAATAATTTCCCGACTAAAGATTTTCACAAACCAGTGCTTTCGTAGAACTTTTAACATTTTCTGACCAAACAAGACATGAAACGTTTTTGAAGTCCTACTGGTCCAAACCAATCGACAGTAAAATAATGTTTAAAAAATGTAAATGTAAGAATCCATTCACATCCTCAGCAGACCAGCTGGTGCCATCGCCAAACAGGCATTTGAATGGAACTCCAAGGGACATGCATCTGCATGTCCCTTGGATCTTACTTAGATAATTCCTTGTAATCTTACAAGGAATGCATCTGTTATACAATCCATTGTACAGTAATGCTAGAGGATGAAAAGAACGTAAAGTTAAACTACTTGCAAAAAATCAGCTGTGTCCACCACAGATCCGACCGCCATCACAAAGTACATATATAATATACATACTAGAAGCAGAGTAGAAAACACTTGGCCTAATATTTTTTAACAGAGATATTATTTATCATGACCATGGAAACGTTACATATAAGTATGTAAAAATAGATACATTTATATAAAATTTTTCGTTTCATCAAAAAATATCTCAAATAAAAGTTGTTACTTATTGCTTTTATAGCAACTTTTGTTAAATTTTTTTTTTCGAAAAATTTCTCTGTTTTGCAATATTCGAAAAAAACTTAATACCGACACGAGTAAACTCCCATTTCTAGTTAACCGAATTTTACCAAAAGTTGACCAACTCGTTCCATTGATTTCAAAAGCTTAAATATGAAGTTTCATAAAAATCCTCTGCCGAATTTGCCGAATTTGCTCTGCACGTGTACACAAACACACAGACGGACGGACAGACAAACACACAGACCGACAGACATCGTGCTAAAAATAGTCAAAAAGTTATGTAGGGACCTCAATTCGTGGAAATCCATCGAAATCTCGAAATGTCAAAATCTGTATGATCACAATTCCTCCCTTATATATGTTGGCGCTCGTTAAAAACAGAACTATTTGGTGCCTTTTTATCTCTTTCTTTCTTGCGAGTCTTCTCACGTTAACGTATGTTCAATCTTCTTTACTAGTCTGCCTTCTTTTATCTTTACCACGTGTCCTAAAGAATAACACTTACTAGCCGGCCTAGACCGAGTCCATGTAAGAGATTTGCGAATGGTTTTACAAATATTCTAGGGGACAATTCTCCTATGCTGAGTTAGTTTCAATTCCCCTTTTCAATCTCATTCTCTTTGTTCTGTTATAAGTATTCCGAAGTAGTTTTGGCCTTTTTGATGGATACAGCAAAAAGAAAATAGTAAAATGAGTGTAATACTTCCCTCTTTTAAGAATATTTATTTATTTTTTGAACCATTCTTAAGTGGGTTTTACACGATTCAATTAATTGATCAATTAACTGAAAAAGTTAACATTCAATTAATTGATGTGTGTAAAGCGTAAAAATTTCGTCAATTAATTGATCAATTAATTGACAAAAAATTTGATCAATTTATTTAAGTTCTATTTTTTGTAAATTTTTCATCAAATTTTTAGGGAATTCTAGGTATATTTTTAACTGTTAAGATATTGCCAACTGTTTAGTTGTAGCATAACCTCGAAACATATTATTTGTGTTTCGGTTTCAAATTTGACATAACCTTAAACGTTCTAATGTATCATCATCTATTTCTTTTGTTTTTGTTCACAGCTCGTAATTTTGTAAAGATTTTTTCAATATTTTCATTTTGATAAATATGTCAACATGTTTTACAGTTGGTAATATAAAATTTTTCAAAAAAATTGATAAATAAATTGATGTGTGTAAAGTGATGTTTATGTTCCCAAGGTTACCAATAAATTTTTCAATTAATTGACAAAAAACTTGATCAATTTGTTGATCAATTAATTGAACTGTGTAAAACTAACTTTAAATATTTTTATTTTGAAATCAGATATAGGCAATATAATCATTTCTGGAAAAATTGTTGTTTTTGATTTGTTTGTTTTCTTAAGACATAGTGGGTGTGTTATTCTTAGTTAGACTCTCATTTTACATTTTTTTTTTTTTTACTTTTTCACCACAATGCTCAAATGGACTTTCTCAATCGGACCAATTTGTTACAGAACAAAGAGAATGAGATTGAATTTGGAACTCGAATCGAGTTCAGAGAGGAAGAATTGTCTTTTCGTCTAGTTGTTTTTAGCCAGCTACTACATTTTTTTTTTTTTTCAGTATTGAACCAACGTGTATGAAGCTTTCTAGATATGTGTTATTCTTTAGGATACGTGACACGTAATAAGGATAAAAGAAAGCAGAGAAGTAAAGAAGAATGTATATACATTTACGTTAGAAGACTCTTAAAAAAGATAAAGATACAGAAGTTCCGTTTATCACTATCTGGTTCTGTCCTTTGCAAGTGCCTTAACTTTATTTTGTGTTCTTCTCATCCTCTGGTATTCCTGAATAATAGATCTGCGCCAACAGATTGCATGCCTTCCACTTCTGCATGTCTCTTGGAGATTCCAGTCAAATGCCCGTCTGGCGACGGCATCATCTAGTTTTCTCAGAGTGTGAATGGATAGGACATACAATTTCACTTTCTGTTCTTTATTTCTCGGTTGATTGACTTATCACCCCCAAGACTCCGTAAATTATTGGTTGATGTCCTATTTGGTAAGAAAATATTAAGAGTTCTACAAAAGCACTTATTTGTGGAAGCCGGAAATTTATTTACTTCGATTCCTCCCACGTTTTGCATGCATACAGTGGTACGCGAAGAAAGTTTGTATAGCTCAGTCGCTGAAACAGCGTGTTCGTCATTTTGCGTCATAACTTCAATGAAAAACTTAGTGGCGAAAAAATAACTAAATCGATTTTTTTTGCATGTGAATTATAGACTAATATTGCTCTTTACTCTTTTATATTACTAAAACATACCTGTTAAAGTCATATTTAGTTTGTGTTCGATAGTCATTTTGAAGATTTACAAATTTTAAAAGTGTTTATTTAATATAGGGACATTTGTTTTGGTATCCATGAATAAAACAATGTTTACATTTGTCATTTAGGCCCGGTCTTTCCACCTTCAGATAAAGTTCCAGGTAACTATCTGACAGATAAGGTTATTTGTAACTTCATCTGCTGAATAAATTTCAATACCAGTCAGTGAATCCAATACGTCAGTCTCATTATACGTTAGATAACTATCCGATAGATACATTTGTATAGAAAGAAGGGATGACATTTACTCAGCAGATTAAGTTACAAATAACCTTATCTGTCAGATAGTTACCTGGAACTTTATCTGAAGGTGGAAAAACCGGGCCTTAATAATACGTCTGTTGTGCTTTGATACTGACGTGTTCAAATATCTAATTTATAGTAATTTCTAAAAACCTTTTTTACTTAGTTTGTTGTTTATTTAGCAGTTTTGTGTTTAGTTTTATATTTTCTTATTTGATTTTGTGTGTACTGCATAGTTTTTAGGTTATCAACTTATTTTTATTTTCATTTCTTTGATCATATTTTTGGATCACATCAGTCCTTTGTAGAATTATTTTGCCTATTAGAATAGTTTATTTGTTTCTATTCTGTTCTTATTCTTATATTTTCATTTTATTTCGATACAAGTGACAGCGTACAAATATTACATTCGTTAAATAGTTGAATGTAAACGTACTAAACTTGACGTCACATTTTTTTGTGACGTTTCAAGTGACACAACTGCACTGTTTTGCCGATTTCCCTATATGATATATACGCAATTATTCATATAAATCTTAAATCCTGATTATTCTTGCTATTCTGATTAGTGAATAATATGAAATTCATATTCATACTTTTTCTCGATTGAAGTTTGTATGTGCGTTTGTACAGAAACGTCTGTACATTTATGCGTGAGTGCCATTCTGGCATTCTGTGTAACATTTTTTCTTCATTCCTTCATGGAAAGAACAAAACCTTCGAAAATCGCAATATCCGCTCGGATCGAGAAATTAAATATCATTTGTTATTAGAGGGAGGCTAGATACAATCGTTTGGAATTTAATAACACCTTAGTGACGCTTTATTACGTTTCTTACCTGTAGTCAACTGTATTATTACTGGTTTGTATTCTTAATTTATTTATACCACTAACTTATTTATGTGTCTAGATATAGCAAAATGCTTTAAGGGATATTTAGGAATAGACGTAACAGAAAAGTCTTGTTAAAAACCTATCATAGTATAGTAAAAAACAAAACACTGAACCTCTTATAGTTCATCGCAATGAACCAGTGGAGTATACAAAGGGGGGATTAGGTATCACCCTAATCCCCTCCCGAATTCGAATAGAACTAAAATTATAATAGACCATGTTAGCCAATAGGTAACAAACTGGTCTTCCGTGCTGCCGCCTAGAAATTTGTTTCCTTTTATTTGAATTGAGCATGTTGTTATAACAAAAGCTTTTTTCAATTTGTATTTTGGGAGCATAAATTAAGTTTTCAAAGTAAAAAATTCCCCACATCAAATCTACAAGTCGTTATTTATTTATTAAAATTCTTATTTTATACATTATAATTTAATATGTCATTATTTTGGCAGAATAAAATTACTTTGAAGATTAATTTTGAAAAATTTACGTTAATAATCGTTATTATAGCAAGTAGCATAGCAATAAGCCTGCCTGCCATTTCTAACTGGTTTGAAGGAACAATATGTTGTTCTTATTTTAAACATTATTGTTTTTCACTTTTATTTTTCAAAAAACGATAACATTTCCAATTATAAATGTGACTGCAATGGTTGCAGTTTGGAGCAAAACAATAAACCATTATGCATTCTGAAACAAAATATTAATAATTACTTTGTTTTAATTAAATAAATACTAAAGATGTTTCGATATTGATTTTATTTAAAAATGTAACCTCTAAATATATATTCTAATCCTTATTTATATGTTTATAAAAGTATTATTCTATAATATAAAGTATCTGGACTGTAAAAATAATCATAAAATTTAGGAAACAAAAGTAATGACACATATATTTTTATCAGTATATAAAATCCAAAGGAATCCGTTGTTCGATGGCAGCCACAATATGTGGCATCACACGCATTTCAAAATTGCGCGCCTTTTCAATATGTATAATTATACGAAAAAAATAGATTTTAAGAAGGACAAAAAATTTTATTTTGAAATTATCTTCTGTTGTAGAAAAGTTAAACCGATATGCAAACTGTAACTTGGCGTAGGCCAGTTGTTCGTAACCTTTTCAGAATCACGGAACACACAGTTTTACAAAATTTTTGCGGAACGCAGTAAAAAAAAAACAGTATATTTATTTTTTATATCGTATATTATATTAAACATCGCTTACATAACAGTTTACTATAAGTCAATAGCAAATAATAATCAGTAAATGATATAAAAAAAAGAAATTATCAAATCTTTTTAATAGTATATTTAGCCTGATAACTTTTACAAATGTTTTCATTATCTGGTCTTATGTGTGAAATAGTTGTCAGCTTTTCACGTTTCTTTGTCTTAATATTTATTAATATTGAAAAACCAAGCTCGCGTAAGTATAATGGTTTGAACATAAATCCAAAATTCTTCAACTGTTATTGGGGAAAATCTTATTTTGAGAGTACGATCCGTTTTAGAAATCCATAAAAGTTAACATAAGTACAAGTAAAGACTACAAGCAAAGACGAGAAAACTAAAAACAATAACTTTTGCTTTTGATTTTCAAATTTTGGCGGAACACTTTCTCTACGTTCACGGAACATTAGTGTTCCACGGACACCAGTTAAGAACCACTGGCTTAGCATTTAACGAGTACAATATTTAGATTCAAATTTCATTGTCTATAGTGCAAGGAACCTAATTTTTCATGACAACTTTTTTGATATCAATTACCAAATAGGAGATATAGTTATTAGCACTACGACAATATTAGAAATATTGGTGTAAATTTGGATAGAAAATTAATGTTTGATGTACATATTCACAACATAGTCAAAAAAGCACACAAAATATTGAGTTTTCTTATATGTTTATGTCGCTGTTGCCAGAATCCGCTGTCTGTTATGACACTTTGTAAAACGTTGGTTAGAAGCCAGCTTGAATTTACTACCGTTCCTTGGTCGCCCCAATACTTTGTCTATATTAAGAGAATTCAGGCTGTACAAAATAAGTTTACTTATTTTATGAATAAAAAAAATCCTATTTTTAAAGTTAATGTACAGCTACTTGAAAAACGACGTAAAATAATAGACAAGCATTATTGTACAAGATAATGAATGGTTTGGTAGATTGTTCTGAATGAGTTCGAAAAATCTCGTTACGGGTTCCTTACTACTCAATAAGAAATTTTGAACTTTTTACTATAGCAGCTACTCGTACCAACTATTGCTTAAACCCCGGTATAGATAGAGTCTCTACTTTGTATAATTATTACCCTGATTTTCCAGATATATCGAGCACGCTTCTTGCATGTTTTAAAACATAATTTCAAAATTAATTTAATTTCTACTTTTTCTAAATTTTTAATAATAATTTATTCTGTACTTATAATACAAATAATAATATAATTTTTGTAAACATTTGTATTGTATGTAGTGCCAAACCTGTAATTGGGAGATTTGTCCTGTTGGGTTTGCTTAGTAAATAAAATAAATGTCATTAATAGCTATAATGACACAATTCGTCGCGCAGGTTACATATTTGGTTGTACAACATTTGCCATTCGATGTACATACATTCGTCGTATCATACTTTTATTATTTTTATGATAAATATTTAATAATCAGCGAAAAATGGTTCTGTAGTTTCACAATGTAGCAGTCTAAAAACTTGTCTCTAGTTTTAATTATTTTTATTAAGTGTCCACAGGAATAATTTTACACAAAGCATGCTTCCATTAACAATTGTTACAAAGCTATCATAAATGCAATCTGTCATAAGTTTACATAAAATAATTATACAAATAATTTACATATATATAATATATTATATTGCTATACATGAATAAATTACATATTTCCTCAATTAAAACAAAGCAATTATTACACATATTTATAACACTAAAGGCTTTAATAAACTGGTTATCATGTCAGATCTGACTGACAAGAATGTAGAAATTATGCAATTCTCTATGACTGTAGATTAAATTAAATAAAATGTCGGTTAATAATCTTTGCTCTACGGTTATTAACAGAGCATAACTTAAGTACTTTTGGACAGTAGGCATCTGGAATTTTTAGGTCTTTTTTTCCAATATTGAAATTGGAGTAAGGACACCGAGAGCTACAAGAAAATAAATAAAACTAGCGACAAAAAGAAAACTTTAGTATACCAGAAAACGAAAACAATATTCCAAAAGACTGTCACTGTAATACATATGTACCAGTTTTCCCAAGCAGAATTAGGCCCTGCTATTAATCTGTTACTAGTTTATTGTCCTTACAGTCTTTAAAAGCAGCGTTTTAAGCTACTTTTAAAACTTTTCGGCATTGTTACTAATTTGACCGGTTTTACTCGGAGTGATCATTAGAAATGTGTACGTATTTTATTGTATACCGCAAAAAATTTAAATCACAATTTAATTAAAGTTTAGTTTTTTTATTTTTTTATTTTGCTTTTATGGCCTTTGCTACTAAGGCAATTAGCCAGGGCAATACTAATTTTTCATGTTGAAATTTCCATGCCTAAACAGAATTTGAACCCAAAACCTTAGCAATGCAGGGCACGTGTGTGGATTCTACGGTATGCCGGTATACAATTTCAGTTTTTTTTTTTTTTCATTTTTGTATTTCAAAGGTGCGAACTATTGAAATCAAAATTTCCTCTTAGTTTGTTCTCACAAATGTGAACAACATATACTGTTTTCAATTTTGTAAAAAAAAACTATTATAAGAGGAAATTTTGATTTCAATAGACTGAACATTATATAACCTGTTGTTATTAAAAATGTCAAATTACAAATTGTCATATAAAGTGACAGTGGCGCACCCAGGAATTTTTGTTGGGGGGGGAAGACAAAATTATTTAAATTATCAATAAAGTTCACACTTCTTAATTTCAAATGATGATTTTAAAAAAAAGGTCCTCACTGCTAAAATAATAGTGATGACCTAAAAAAATGTCCTCGCATCGGAAATACAAAGTGATGACATAAAAAAAGGTCCTCACTTCTAAAATACAAGTGACGACCTAAAAAAAAAGATCCTCATCTCTATTTTTAAAATTTTCTAGTGTGTTTGTGTGTTTTTAGTTTATTTCCTTCACAAGTTGTACATGTATGTCACTATTTTGTGCGGAATTTACCAACAGATGGCAGTGATAGAGATTTCTGCATTTCCCGTCGTCTAATAGTTTATTGCAAATTATATTATCGTTTTATTTATTTAATTTTAACATAGTGAGCGTTATATTCCACTTTCTTCGTTTTAAAGTAGTAAAATGGCCCTAGTGAAGCACGGGTACACCCATTAGTACAATATAAAAGTAACCAAAATAACCAAAGCTGGTTTGTCCTTACAAAAGTGAACAGCATATATAAATAAATCCAATATTAATTTAAATTATAATTTTAAAATACCATTTTTATATTTTAAAAATTTTAAAATAAGAATATAAGAATCCATCATCCATTTAATATGCTGATTATTAAATAACATTTTATAATTATTTATATCGTATGGTATAATAAAACATGTTAAAAATTTCAATGAGCCAACTTTTTTTAATGTTCACTCCTTGTCCCCTACACTATAAGCGAAATCTACCTCAGTTACTTGACAGTCAAATGAAAACAAATATTTTGTCAAATTTTTTACACCATTTAAATCAACTGTAAATGGCGAAGCAAAAGAATTAAGGCTGAATATCATAGGAAATGAAAGTCAGTTATTACAGTGGTGAGACGATTTCGAGCAAATGATGAAAATAAAAGAAACATAGTAGCAAAGTGGATATGATAAGGAATACTGTGCATCTAACATCTAAAGCTGAAATAGACAGAAGATCTAGCGACTATTGGTTAACAAAATATCTGGAAATAGCTTACACTTAACATGGTAGGATGAGGGATTTTTATAAATGTGGGTGTGTTTTTGATCTCTTGCCTTATCTGTCCCACACTCTGGCTATCTTAATGGCAAATTGTACCAAGCTCTCTGTCATCTAAAATAGTTCTGTGCATGTCGTACCGAACCATTTTTTCAGGTTAGCAAGGAGATCTTTGATCTTTCACAGTCACTTTTCCATTCAAATTTCCTTTCAAAATATGGTTCATGGTGTTTGCGCTCATTCTTTTTCACAAGTCGAAGTAATTCAAGCTTATATTTATTTTTCTTTCGGCATGATCTCAAGTTGGAAACGTATTCTCCGATTGACTTCATCATGACCATAACTTGGACGAGTCAGCAGAAAGGTGTATGCCTGTAGATCTACATTCCAAATAAATAAACAATATAACAATATTATGAATATCTTAAGATTTAAATTAGACTAAGACCTAGACAACAGCATAATAATGATTTAATAAAATGCGAGGGCTACTTTAATAAGAACAACTTTTATATTGAATTTTAAAAAAAAAATGTAGCATATAATTCGATATTTATTAAAGGTATAATAAAATGCAATGAACTGGACAGTGATATTAAGCACTGTATGAATATTGCACTATTTAAAAGAAAAAGAAAATTTATGTATACATAGATTACTTTTTTTTTTCTCTATTTTTTGTAGGATAAAAATATTTTACCTATGAAAAAAATATATGATCTACAGAATAGTACCTATGAAAATAATAGTTTACCTATGTATTAAATAATTGATCTATGGTTTTAATTTTTGACCTATGGAATTAATTATTGAGCTATAGAAATATTTATCGACCTATGAAAATAATTATCAACCTATGTAAATATTTAATAAATCTATGGAAATAATCATATGCCTACTGATATAATTATTGATCTATAAAATTTGATCTATAAAATTAATACTTGACCTATAAGTACTCTTGCACTCTATCGCGAAGCGAACTACCCATCTTCTAGTTTAATGACAAAACACTATCTTAGGTTAGGTTATGTTAGTAAGGGTTTGGTTAGAAGAGGCCGAGCGAAGCGAGCTACCCATCTTCTAGTTTAATGACAAAACACTATCTTAGGTTAGGTTAGGTTAGTACGGGTTTGGTTAGAAGAAGCCGAGCGAAGCGAGCTACCCATCTTCTAGTTTAATGACAAAACACTATCTTAGGTTAGGTTAGTAAGCAGATGTCACTACTGTCTATAGGTAGTTTATTATAGATCAATTGATAATTTTCTATAGGTCAACTATTAATTTACTATAGATCATTTTTTAATTATCTATAGGTAAATGATTGATTTTTCTATAGGTAAAAATATAAAATTTCATAGGTAATATTTGAATTATTAATAGATCATAAAATTAGGATCCTTTTTTTGTATACTAATATTGTATTATTCTCTATGACTGTAGATTAAATTAAATAAAATGTCGGTTAATAATCTTTGCTCTACGGTTATTAACAGAGCATAACTTAAGTACTTTTGGACAGCATCTGGAATTTTTAGGTCTTTTTTTCCAATATTGAAATTGGAGTAAGGACACCGAGAGCTACAAGAAAATAAATAAAACTAGCGACAAAAAGAAAACTTTAGTATACCAGAAAACGAAAACAATATTCCAAAAGACTGTCACTGTAATACATATGTACCAGTTTTCCCAAGCAGAATTAGGCCCTGCTATTAATCTGTTACTAGTTTATTGTCCTTACAGTCTTTAAAAGCAGCGTTTTAAGCTACTTTTAAAACTTTTCGGCATTGTTACTAATTTGACCGGTTTTACTCGGAGTGATCATTAGAAATGTGTACGTATTTTATTGTATACCGCAAAAAATTTAAATCACAATTTAATTAAAGTTTAGTTTTTTTATTTTTTTATTTTGCTTTTATGGCCTTTGCTACTAAGGCAATTAGCCAGGGCAATACTAATTTTTCATGTTGAAATTTCCATGCCTAAACAGAATTTGAACCCAAAACCTTAGCAATGCAGGGCACGTGTGTGGATTCTACGGTATGCCGGTATACAATTTCAGTTTTTTTTTTTTTTTCATTTTTGTATTTCAAAGGTGCGAACTATTGAAATCAAAATTTCCTCTTAGTTTGTTCTCACAAATGTGAACAACATATACTGTTTTCAATTTTTAAAAAAAAAACTATTATAAGAGGAAATTTTGATTTCAATAGACTGAACATTATATAACCTGTTGTTATTAAAAATGTCAAATTACAAATTGTCATATAAAGTGACAGTGGCGCACCCAGGAATTTTTGTTGGGGGGGGGGAAGACAAAATTATTTAAATTATCAATAAAGTTCACACTTCTTAATTTCAAATGATGATTTTAAGAAAAAGGTCCTCACTGCTAAAATAATAGTGATGACCTAAAAAAATGTCCTCGCATCGGAAATACAAAGTGATGACATAAAAAAAGGTCCTCACTTCTAAAATACAAGTGACGACCTAAAAAAAAAAATCCTCATCTCTATTTTTAAAATTTTCTAGTGTGTTTGTGTGTTTTTAGTTTATTTCCTTCACAAGTTGTACATGTATGTCACTATTTTGTGCGGAATTTACCAACAGATGGCAGTGATAGAGATTTCTGCATTTCCCGTCGTCTAATAGTTTATTGCAAATTATATTATCGTTTTATTTATTTAATTTTAACATAGTGAGCGTTATATTCCACTTTCTTCGTTTTAAAGTAGTAAAATGGCCCTAGTGAAGCACGGGTACACCCATTAGTACAATATAAAAGTAACCAAAATAACCAAAGCTGGTTTGTCCTTACAAAAGTGAACAGCATATATAAATAAATCCAATATTAATTTAAATTATAATTTTAAAATACCATTTTTATATTTTAAAAATTTTAAAATAAGAATATAAGAATCCATCATCCATTTAATATGCTGATTATTAAATAACATTTTATAATTATTTATATCGTATGGTATAATAAAACATGTTAAAAATTTCAATGAGCCAACTTTTTTTAATGTTCACTCCTTGTCCCCTACACTATAAGCGAAATCTACCTCAGTTACTTGACAGTCAAATGAAAACATCTTCTAGTTTAATGACAAAACACTATCTTAGGTTAGGTTAGTAAGCAGATGTCACTACTGTCTATAGGTAGTTTATTATAGATCAATTGATAATTTTCTATAGGTCAACTATTAATTTACTATAGATCATTTTTTAATTATCTATAGGTAAATGATTGATTTTTCTATAGGTAAAAATATAAAATTTCATAGGTAATATTTGAATTATTAATAGATCATAAAATTAGGATCCTTTTTTTGTATACTAATATTGTATTATTTTGTAAATATTAACATTTATTTTTTATAGAACATTTGTATAATTAAATTTATTGTTTTCAATTGTAATTACTACCATTTTTAGCTAAATAAATATATTATTATTATTATAATTACCTTTTAAGTTTTAACAAAATTTAAGAAAGATTTTTTTTTTTTTTTTGAACAATGTATTTTATTGCTTTTCAAAATACTCGCCTTTAAGATTTATACACTTTTTCATGCCTTCAAACCAATTCTCGAAACATTTTTTCCACTCTGAAGTTGGTATCTCAAAAACATGGTTTTCGAAGGCTTCAAAATCGCTGTCCACGCATTTCTTGTTTGACATTGGGGAACAAAAAAAGTCGTTTGGAGATAAATCAGATGAATGCGGGCAATGAGACATTAATTCGATGTTTTTCTCCTTTAAATAATCAATTATTTGACGAGCTGTGTGGGAGCTTTCATTGACATGATGAAGAATGATGCGACGTTTTTGGTTGTTTTTCCTGATTTTGTCGATGACTTCTGGCAAACAAATTGTTGTATACCATTCAGTATTAACTGTTCTCCGATCCTCTAAAGCAGCGGTTTAGAGGATCGGAGGATTGGAATCATTTTCTTGGAAGTGCTTCGTAAACGAACAAGTTTTGTGGATTTTGGTTCATCTTTTTTGAAGTGCCTAGGTTGAATCTTTTTAGCATTCCCATACACCAATCAACACGAGCCCTTTTTTTTGAGCTTCGGTCAAATTATGTGGAATCCATCGGGTACAGATCTTTTTCACAGCTAAATGTTCATGCAAAATCGAAGGTATTGCAGTCTGCGATATGCCAAAGGATGCCTTAGTGATCTTTTCACAGCTAAATGTTTTGCATGAACATTTAGCTGTGATCTTTTTCACAGCTAAATGTTCATGCAAAACATTTAGCTGTGAAAAAGAAAAGCTAAATGTTTTGCATGAACATTTAGCTGTGAAAAAGATCACAGCTAAATGTTCATTTTGCATGAACATTTAGCTGTGATCTTTTTCACAGCTAAATGTTCATGCAAAACATTTAGCTTTTCTTTTTCACAGCTAAATGTTTTGCATGAACATTTAGCTGTGAAAAAGATCACAGCTAAATGTTCATGCAAAATGAACATTTAGCTGTGATCTTTTTCACAGCTAAATGTTCATGCAAAACATTTAGCTTTTCTTTTTCACAGCTAAATGTTTTGCATGAACATTTAGCTGTGAAAAAGATCACAGCTAAATGTTCATGCAAAACATTTAGCTGTGAAAAGATCACTAAGGCATCCTTTGGCATATCGCAGACTGCAATACCTTCGATTTTGCATGAACATTTAGCTGTGAAAAAGATCTGTACCCGATGGATTCCACATAATTTGACCGAAGCTCAAAAAAAAGGGCTCGTGTTGATTGGTGTATGGGAATGCTAAAAAGATTCAACCTAGGCACTTCAAAAAAGATGAACCAAAATCCACAAAACTTGTTCGTTTACGAAGCACTTCCAAGAAAATGATTCCAATCCTCCGATCCTCTAAACCGCTGCTTTAGAGGATCGGAGAACAGTTAATACTGAATGGTATACAACAATTTGTTTGCCAGAAGTCATCGACAAAATCAGGAAAAACAACCAAAAACGTCGCATCATTCTTCATCATGTCAATGAAAGCTCCCACACAGCTCGTCAAATAATTGATTATTTAAAGGAGAAAAACATCGAATTAATGTCTCATTGCCCGCATTCATCTGATTTATCTCCAAACGACTTTTTTTGTTCCCCAATGTCAAACAAGAAATGCGTGGACAGCGATTTTGAAGCCTTCGAAAACCATGTTTTTGAGATACCAACTTCAGAGTGGAAAAAATGTTTCGAGAATTGGTTTGAAGGCATGAAAAAGTGTATAAATCTTAAAGGCGAGTATTTTGAAAAGCAATAAAATACATTGTTCAAAAAAAAAAAAAAAATCTTTCTTAAATTTTGTTAAAACTTAAAAGGTAATTATAATAATAATAATATATTTATTTAGCTAAAAATGGTAGTAATTACAATTGAAAACAATAAATTTAATTATACAAATGTTCTATAAAAAATAAATGTTAATATTTACAAAATAATACAATATTAGTATACAAAAAAAGGATCCTAATTTTATGATCTATTAATAATTCAAATATTACCTATGAAATTTTATATTTTTACCTATAGAAAAATCAATCATTTACCTATAGATAATTAAAAAATGATCTATAGTAAATTAATAGTTGACCTATAGAAAATTATCAATTGATCTATAATAAACTACCTATAGACAGTAGTGACATCTGCTTACTAACCTAACCTAAGATAGTGTTTTGTCATTAAACTAGAAGATGTTTTCATTTGACTGTCAAGTAACTGAGGTAGATTTCGCTTATAGTGTAGGGGACAAGGAGTGAACATTAAAAAAAGTTGGCTCATTGAAATTTTTAACATGTTTTATTATACCATACGATATAAATAATTATAAAATGTTATTTAATAATCAGCATATTAAATGGATGATGGATTCTTATATTCTTATTTTAAAATTTTTAAAATATAAAAATGGTATTTTAAAATTATAATTTAAATTAATATTGGATTTATTTATATATGCTGTTCACTTTTGTAAGGACAAACCAGCTTTGGTTATTTTGGTTACTTTTATATTGTACTAATGGGTGTACCCGTGCTTCACTAGGGCCATTTTACTACTTTAAAACGAAGAAAGTGGAATATAACGCTCACTATGTTAAAATTAAATAAATAAAACGATAATATAATTTGCAATAAACTATTAGACGACGGGAAATGCAGAAATCTCTATCACTGCCATCTGTTGGTAAATTCCGCACAAAATAGTGACATACATGTACAACTTGTGAAGGAAATAAACTAAAAACACACAAACACACTAGAAAATTTTAAAAATAGAGATGAGGATTTTTTTTTTTAGGTCGTCACTTGTATTTTAGAAGTGAGGACCTTTTTTTATGTCATCACTTTGTATTTCCGATGCGAGGACATTTTTTTAGGTCATCACTATTATTTTAGCAGTGAGGACCTTTTTCTTAAAATCATCATTTGAAATTAAGAAGTGTGAACTTTATTGATAATTTAAATAATTTTGTCTTCCCCCCCCCCAACAAAAATTCCTGGGTGCGCCACTGTCACTTTATATGACAATTTGTAATTTGACATTTTTAATAACAACAGGTTATATAATGTTCAGTCTATTGAAATCAAAATTTCCTCTTATAATAGTTTTTTTTTTAAAAATTGAAAACAGTATATGTTGTTCACATTTGTGAGAACAAACTAAGAGGAAATTTTGATTTCAATAGTTCGCACCTTTGAAATACAAAAATGAAAAAAAAAAAAAAACTGAAATTGTATACCGGCATACCGTAGAATCCACACACGTGCCCTGCATTGCTAAGGTTTTGGGTTCAAATTCTGTTTAGGCATGGAAATTTCAACATGAAAAATTAGTATTGCCCTGGCTAATTGCCTTAGTAGCAAAGGCCATAAAAGCAAAATAAAAAAATAAAAAAACTAAACTTTAATTAAATTGTGATTTAAATTTTTTGCGGTATACAATAAAATACGTACACATTTCTAATGATCACTCCGAGTAAAACCGGTCAAATTAGTAACAATGCCGAAAAGTTTTAAAAGTAGCTTAAAACGCTGCTTTTAAAGACTGTAAGGACAATAAACTAGTAACAGATTAATAGCAGGGCCTAATTCTGCTTGGGAAAACTGGTACATATGTATTACAGTGACAGTCTTTTGGAATATTGTTTTCGTTTTCTGGTATACTAAAGTTTTCTTTTTGTCGCTAGTTTTATTTATTTTCTTGTAGCTCTCGGTGTCCTTACTCCAATTTCAATATTGGAAAAAAAGACCTAAAAATTCCAGATGCTGTCCAAAAGTACTTAAGTTATGCTCTGTTAATAACCGTAGAGCAAAGATTATTAACCGACATTTTATTTAATTTAATCTACAGTCATAGAGAATAATACAATATTAGTATACAAAAAAAGGATCCTAATTTTATGATCTATTAATAATTCAAATATTACCTATGAAATTTTATATTTTTACCTATAGAAAAATCAATCATTTTACTTTTTTGTATACTAATATTGTATTATTTTGTAAATATTAACATTTATTTTTTATAGAACATTTGTATAATTAAATTTATTGTTTTCAATTGTAATTACTACCATTTTTAGCTAAATAAATATATTATTATTATTATAATTACCTTTTAAGTTTTAACAAAATTTAAGAAAGATTTTTTTTTTTTTTTTGAACAATGTATTTTATTGCTTTTCAAAATACTCGCCTTTAAGATTTATACACTTTTTCATGCCTTCAAACCAATTCTCGAAACATTTTTTCCACTCTGAAGTTGGTATCTCAAAAACATGGTTTTCGAAGGCTTCAAAATCGCTGTCCACGCATTTCTTGTTTGACATTGGGGAACAAAAAAAGTCGTTTGGAGATAAATCAGATGAATGCGGGCAATGAGACATTAATTCGATGTTTTTCTCCTTTAAATAATCAATTATTTGACGAGCTGTGTGGGAGCTTTCATTGACATGATGAAGAATGATGCGACGTTTTTGGTTGTTTTTCCTGATTTTGTCGATGACTTCTGGCAAACAAATTGTTGTATACCATTCAGTATTAACTGTTCTCCGATCCTCTAAAGCAGCGGTTTAGAGGATCGGAGGATTGGAATCATTTTCTTGGAAGTGCTTCGTAAACGAACAAGTTTTGTGGATTTTGGTTCATCTTTTTTGAAGTGCCTAGGTTGAATCTTTTTAGCATTCCCATACACCAATCAACACGAGCCCTTTTTTTTGAGCTTCGGTCAAATTATGTGGAATCCATCGGGTACAGATCTTTTTCACAGCTAAATGTTCATGCAAAATCGAAGGTATTGCAGTCTGCGATATGCCAAAGGATGCCTTAGTGATCTTTTCACAGCTAAATGTTTTGCATGAACATTTAGCTGTGATCTTTTTCACAGCTAAATGTTCATGCAAAACATTTAGCTGTGAAAAAGAAAAGCTAAATGTTTTGCATGAACATTTAGCTGTGAAAAAGATCACAGCTAAATGTTCATTTTGCATGAACATTTAGCTGTGATCTTTTTCACAGCTAAATGTTCATGCAAAACATTTAGCTGTGAAAAAGAAAAGCTAAATGTTTTGCATGAACATTTAGCTGTGAAAAGATCACAGCTAAATGTTCATGTTTTTTGCATGAACATTTAGCTGTGATCTTTTTCACAGCTAAATGTTCATGCAAAACATTTAGCTTTTCTTTTTCACAGCTAAATGTTTTGCATGAACATTTAGCTGTGAAAAAGATCACAGCTAAATGTTCATGCAAAACATTTAGCTGTGATCTTTTCACAGCTAAATGTTCATGCAAAACATTTAGCTGTGAAAAGATCACAGCTAAATGTTTGCATGAACATTTAGCTGTGATCTTTTTCACAGCTAAATGTTTGCATGAACATTTAGCTGTGAAAAAGATCACAGCTAAATGTTCATGCAAACATTTAGCTGTGATCTTTTCACAGCTAAATGTTTTGCATGAACATTTAGCTGTGAAAAGATCACAGCTAAATGTTCATGCAAAATCGAAGGTATTGCAGTCTGCGATATGCCAAAGGATGCCTTTATCTCACGGTAAGTGACATGCCGATCTTTTCAATCATTTAGTGCACAGCATCATTGTATTTTTAAATCACAACCGATTTTGGTCGTCCTTCACGAGATTTATAACTGACAGACGCACGACCACGACGAAATTCTGCAAACTAATAGTAAACAGTCTTTTCTGATGGTGCTTCATTACCAAAAGTTGAACGAAGCATATCTATGCATTGTTGTTGAGTTAGGCCTTTACTAAAATCGTAAAAAATCATCCAACGAAAACATTCACGTAATATTAATTTTTTCATAAACGGTTTTTTTTTATACGCTCACTGTCAACAAACTACTCGGTTAATTTATAAGCTGCCACTGATTTGAAATAACAAATGTCAAATTTTACTAATAAATTAATGACACATTTCAATATTGCCATCTACTGGTAGTTTGCAAAAACATAAAAGGTAACCCACGTAGTCTCTTTATGTTGTTATGGTATATTTTATACATATCTTGTAAATTAAAATTTTAAAAGGATGTATATAAGGTCGTTATATACATATGAAGAAGTCCTAATTATGTTGTGGGGTTCAACTGAAAGAAACATATTTTAATTTAATAGTAAATAATTTCCACGATTCTTCCTTGCGACAGGAATAGCCTGCTACTAGATAGAGCAAGATGGTGGGTGTCAGTAGAACTAAAAGTTCCAATTTCCAGTGTTCAAAAAGAGGAAGATTCCTTTATTCAAATTGTATTTGCTTTAGGATATTAGAAAACAAGCCATTCGATATGCCTATTTATGTAACTAAGAATGAACTATTTAATTAGCAGACATTCATGATTTCATTTATAAATCATTAATTTACCCCATTTAAGTGCATTTCAAATGAAACGTCAATTAGTAATTGAATATAAAATATTGTATATGTAACAGATTGCAAACAAGACGATTTATTTTCATTGCGTAAACATAGACATTCACAAAATTTGCGCTCTAACCATAATTGCTGTAAAATTATCTTCAGATATATCAAGTAGTATTTGGTAATAATATTTGTCTATAATAAGTAAAGTATCGGAAAAACCGCATTTTTTTAAAACCGCGGTTTTCGGTTTAAAAACCAAAAACCGCGGTTTCGGTTTCGGTTTCGGTTTTTCAAGTTTTAATTTTTTTCTACTATAGATACTCTAAAATAAATCAATAAATTTTTATTATGTGTTGAAATACACTATTGTATTTTACAATAAAAAACTAATACTAATAAAAAACCATACAATAATTATACACTACAACCTACGTAGCATACTATAACTTAAGGTTTATTTAAATTTAAATAAAAGGCTTTTAAAAACACTAAACTATTTAAATGTTTGTCGTTTAAACGCGAACGCAATTTGGTACAGAAGTTGGCGCTTAATGAAATAATCTATCAGTGTAGGTGGATGTTGCTTTAATAGTGGATAGTGCAGTCTGGCGCACTGACTTTCCCATGCGCATTGCGTCTGGTGCCAATACATTTCTTTACGTTTAATATCTAATAAAAAAGAAAAAATCTAGTTGGTAGCATACATTATACACCAATCTACTGATATATATTTTTAAATCTAATAAAGCCTTTATTCAAGAATAATACATTTATTGTCACATTTTAGAGATTTTCTTCTTACCTTTGTATCTTTTTTCTTAAGGATAAACCGAAAACCGTGTTTTTTTGCGGTTTTGCGGTTTCGGTTTTTGCACTGAAAAAAACGCGGTTTTGCGGTTTGGTTATAACCGTTTCATAAACACTAATACTAAGAAGTGCTTTACGTGGTAAAATATTTCTGAAAATAGGACATTGGGACATTCAGTGTTCCAACGGGCTTTTCTGCCCTATTAAACAACCATATTGATGTTGGTTGCAGTAGCGTAGTGGTCACCTCACTTCCTTTATAAATATGGGATCGTGAGTTCATTAACCAGTAAGGGCAAAAAAAAAATTCAAAAAAATCCTTAGCCGATGCAACCTACTCAGTCTTTCCTTAAATGAGTACCGGTATCTTTGAATTAATATTAGAGAATATGGGGTGTGCTTCAAAGGGCACGTAAAGCTGGCAGTCTCGTTAAAAGTAGTCGTTGAAAGTTGTCTATAGGCTATGCCAGAGAGCGCTAGATGCGACCTGAAAATCTCTGACACCTAGGAATTATGACACACGAAATAATAAAGCAACCTTATTTAACAAACTTTCCAATATTTCCAAATATTTGTATTCTATTCAATTATGAAGTTGTTCTAAATGAACAAATTCAACAATTCTGTATTGTTCAATATGCAGTTTGTATTACATATTGGAAAATAAAAACCGTTGATCTGTCCGTCCATCGAGCAGACAGTTTCACAAACTATCTGTCTATTAGTTTCCATGTTTGTCAATCGTTAATTAGTATTCACTAAGAAGTGCCTACAATGAAAGTTTTTAGTATAAAAAACATTGTCAACGGTATATAGGTGCTGTAGAAAAATATATCGAAAAAGATTTTAATTTAGAATATTTCTTTATATTAACATAATTTTAAAATGGTCTTCACATCGGGTATAGAAACAGAGAAGCATATATAATAAAATATATAAATAAAAACAAGATAATGTTGATAACGCCCGGTAAATATACATACGAGGGTTGCTTCTTTATTTCAGGAATTGAGATTTAAAAAAAAATGTTTATGAACAAAAGTGGCTTTATTGTTTTTCAAAATATTTTCCATGAAGATCAATACACTTTTACATGCGTTTGAACCAATTTTCGAATAACTTTTTCCACTCCGATTGAGGCATTTTCCACTGCGATTCTCAAATTATGTGGGATCCAATGCGAACAAATCTTTTTGACGGCCAAACGTTCATGCAATAGTGAATGTATGCTAGTCCCACTAATTTATTAATTAATGCTCAAGGAGACCTCAATCTCACGATAAGTCACTTGACAATCTTGCAGTATCAGTTCACGCACAGCATCAATGTTTGCCGGAACAACAATCGATTTTGGCCGACCTTCACGAAATTTGTCCTTAAGGCGGCGCACAACCCTATAGTCCTCAATAGTTTCTTATT
The DNA here is from genome assembly GCA_963971575.1 of Liopterus haemorrhoidalis. Lineage (NCBI taxonomy): Eukaryota > Metazoa > Arthropoda > Insecta > Coleoptera > Dytiscidae > Liopterus > Liopterus haemorrhoidalis. The sequence continues at coordinate 76,965,205 of OZ020611.1, read as the reverse complement.
CAAAACTAATAATCGTAAATAAAATTAATAACAATCTATATATCAAAATTTGCAGCGAAATTTTATCTATCTAATAGTATATTTTTAATTGTAGAAAAAACTGTTAGGTAGTTGTAAATAAGCAAATTGCATTATAGACGCCATCTTGTAAACCAATCGACGGATATTTGCGTACGATGCGGAAAATTGTACCTAAAGCTTCATTCTACAAATATGATTGTAGCTATTTTGTTGTATTGTGAAAATTACTTATAGTTATTGTACTTGGTAATCTATTTTTGCCGCCCTATTGAATCTGCCGCGGTTTTCAAAATTGGAGTTACGGGTAAAAATGATTTATTTTTCGTGAAGAATACGTGTACCAAGTGGCATTCTATTATCTTTAAGTATAATATTTTTCGACGAAGGCTCTAAACTATAAGTAATCAAGTCGAAAAAAAATTTACGTATTATTTGAACATTTCTACACAAAACTATATAAATATAAAAGTTATTTGAAACCCACAAATAGATTTAAAAAATTACATAACAATATCGCTGATGTATATTTTTAAGTTATTGAGCGATAATATTTTTACAATAAATGTTTCTACAATTAAAACTATCGTATTAGATAAATACAAATTCGGTGCAAAATTTGATGTATAGATTGATACTAATTTTATTTGAGATTGTTAGTTTTGTATAAGAAACTAGTAACCTCCGGGGGTTATACGCAGCCTTAAGCAAACTACGGCCACGAATGAAGTCGGCAAACCATCGATAAACAGTAGTCTTTGATGGTACTTCATCGCCAAAAGGCGAATTAATTTCATCGATTCACTGTTGTCGATGTTAATAATTTACTGTTTGTACCTACGTTAACATAGGGCAAAGAATTATGGATTCTTAATATCCGTTTAATTAGCAGACAACAAACTACAAAAATGATATATTTATAGAAAAAAAAGATCAACTATGAGAGACCAGCTATAAAATATATATGTTACAGAAAACTTAGATTCAAAATGTTTTGCAAACAATTCTATGTGAAGCCAAATTAAGATGGTTCTGACATCTGCAGAGAATGAAGAGTAACAGAGAGTTAAAAAGGGTTAAGAGCACATATGGAAGCTGTTTGTCTGCCAGCGATGTCCCTGACTATTCCAATACAGCCACACTTTGCACCCGAAATGAAGATGCTACAGGCATCAACGAAGAGGATCTGAACCATTTGGAGGGCATCTGCAACATATCTTAGCATCGATTCAATCGACTGTGAGAATGCCTCAGGAACAGAAAACTATGCAATAGAATATTTGAATAGTCTTACCCCCTCAGAGATGTCACCTCACAAATTTAACTTAAAAGTAGGGGCAATAATTATATTGTTACGAAACATCAACACAAAAAAGGCCTAATAACTGCCAATTTTATAACTGGATCTCCCCAAAGAAATCCAACTTTTATTCCTAGGATTGATTTAGCTCCCACCGATTCCTTGCCCTTCATCTTACGCCGAAGGAAGTTTCCAGTCGAAATGGCATTTTCTACCTCCTTTTCACGGGTACACCGTGCGACGGATGTTAAGGTGAACGGTATTGCCAATGGGAATCCTGATGGGACACTTCTAGAGCAGTCTGAATTTTTTTTTTTTTTACAAAAAATTTAGTTACTAAAGAAGTTTTGTGGTGTGCTTGCCAACAAATTAACGCAACTGATTTTTTTAAAATTATTATTATCAATTTTTTCCCGTAATTATTAAATATGAATAACCTAAGTTGTTATTTAACATGAGCAGAAGCTGCATATTAATATAAGATCAATAAATAAATAAAACACTCGGTAAGTTTCACAATTAAAGTTTAATGTTCAAATTACAAACTAAACTTATTTATTAACAGATACATTCAGTGGGAACAAATATTAATGATAGGAAATACAAGTGTAAACCATATTAGTAGATAAGGGAAAAATGATTTTTACACATTTATTAGGGGTGAGTTATAAACGTCAATCTGGTCATTCATTAAGGAAATTTCCAAATTTATCTAATTGATCTAATAACTATTTATCAAATTGCTATTAAGAACGGTTATAACAAGGCTGAAATAGACAAAATTATTAGAAAAAAGCGCAAAAAACAAGTACACCAGATACAAAAATTTGTAAAAAAATACCCTTTGACGGCCAGGTTAATTTCAAAATAGGATCAAAATTAAAGAAATCAAATATAACTCCAGCCTTTTATAATATACAATTAAAAATTTACTCGTTAATAATAAACTAGATAAAACTGATTTACACAACAAAAGTGGAGTTTATCAAGCATCATGCCAAGATTGTTCAACAATATATACAGGCCAAACTGGTCGAAAATTTGCTACAAGATTTGGTGAACATTTGAAAGCCATCCAAAATAAAAAAGTAGAACAGTCCAACATAGCAGAACATATGATCACCAATAATCATAACCTTTCCGTTAATGACTTTAAAATCTTACACATTCATAATAAAAGTCTTAAACTGAACCTTTTAGAATACCGAGAAATTCACAAAAATATTAACTCTGGAATTCCCTTAATTAATGACCAGATAGACGTTTACTACTCACCCCTAAAAAATCGGTAAAAATCTTTTTTCCCTTATCTGCTAATATGGTATACACTTGTATTCCCTACCATTCATATTTGTTCCCATTGAATGTATCTGTTAAAAAATAAGTTTAGTTCGTAATTTGAACTCCTGTAGATGGCGTCACTGCCAAAATACGTATAGACTAGCATTAAACTTTAATTATGGAACTTACCGAGTGCTTTATTTATTTATTAATCTTATATTAAATATGTTTCACCGAGAATACACGGACTCCTCTGTCAATTATACTCCATATTAATGTCAGTTTCTGCAATCTATAACGAAGATAGCTTAAATATTCGCTACCCTTTATAATTGTTTTACAGATGTTTATTGTTTCTTTTTTAAATCAGTTTTTTTTTCATTACCTAACTGGGCATTTACTTGGCAATTTATTTTATTTAGAAAGAAAGCTATGTATATGACTTATCAATAGATGCCACCACTGTTCTTGTACCGAGAGTTTCTTTTTAATTTGGTGATTTTTTTTACCCCGTCGAATGACCGGCTTTTCTTCTAGTCAAATAATAAATGCATTATGTGTCCAACTATAAATAGATAATACTGTTCATATTGTAACAAGTGTAAAACCAACAAAATAAAGCAATCAAAAATATTATTTTTAACATTGTTCTATAATACAATCAGCTGTTGGTTCGGCAATCGTCTTTGATGACGTAGTTGTGAAGTTAAACAATTGACACTCAGAATTTCTGGGTTTTAAATTAAATTTACTAATACGCCCATCGAGCGATATACATTCATCGGTTTAGAGGCCCTCGTGCTGTATTACGTCGCTCTCCAGGCATAATCATCTTTGTAACACCCTTGGTGCATAAATAGCTATTATTAACTTTTTCCCATTGTGTCCTATACATTTTCTTTAAAAAAAATATGGTGACTGTACCCATATTATATTTTAATTTCTTCTGCGACCAACAATAAATCATCAAATGAAACGGATTAATTCGTAAACCTGAATATATACCTTCATTTATCCTACCATTGATGTTGGTACAATTATAAATAAAATATATAATAGTATTTACTGAATTACGATTTTCCGGAAATACACATCTATCTTGATTCCGTTTTCTAATAAAATTTTTCTTGTATAAAAACAGCTCTAATTAAATATAATACACAACCTCTGTCATTTAGAGAGCTGGTAGCTCAAATAACCATCTGTTACGTTATTATTAGGAATAAACAGTTGCACAAACCAAATACTTGACATGTAACTATCACACCTTGAGGCAATATTCAACAGACCGTTCCCACGTACGTGTAATTTCAATGCATTTATCAGATATTCAATGATTTTTTGTGAAATTTTATTTCATGGGCGGAACAAAAGATATCTTACCGGTTCATTAACTGTTGAAAATCATAAAACGTATCAAAAATTCTGTGAGATAATTATTATATAACAAGTTAATAAAATTTTATTAGGTTATGTTTTCACTGAGAAGTTTCTTAAATCATTTTGGTAATAACATGTGACTTGAAAAATTTGAATTTTTAATTTCATGCTCTGTTAAAGAACGTATGCATACGATTAATTTAGCTTGATTAATATTAAATGACGCACCTAAGAGACAAGTATGAATTATAAAGTTCTGGAAAGTATGACATTTGTTCAGAAAAATGTTTTTATTGATTAATCGATTGTTTAATTTTTTTGCGTATCGTTTTCAACACGCGATGTGAAGGTTGAAATATGTTTCACACGGAATAAAATAGTTTCCATATCACTAAGTTTCACATGTAGGATCCCAGATAACATTTAAGTTATATTCCTAGGAATTGGACATTTCTTGAAAATGAAATAACGCTAAACGGGGTCATAATATTAAACAACTAGGGATCAGAGTCTCCGGAAATTTGTAGATAAACAGAAATGGCTTATGGCGCGGTTTACGAGCTAATACAAATTTATGTACAGTATGTAGTTCCACACATTTCTGGATTTTTATAGATAACTAGCAGAGTACCCGTTCTTCGCACGAGATAAGTTCAATTAAGTTTGGTTAAGTTGATTGTAAAATAATTATTCATGACTTTTAATAATTCTTAGTATGTCTAAAAAACTTCTTTGTATACAACGTTTCTTCCCTTATGGTTCTCATGTGTGTAGTACTTAAAACTACGCCATTAAATTAAAATTCTAATATGAAATATAACCTATAATTTGCCCAGATTCAGAGCTGTGGGGTGGCTTGGAACAATGGAATTACCGCTCCAAGCGCCTGGGCCACGAGGGCGCATTTCAGATATTTCACATTTGTTTATTACCGACCGCCAACATATATAAGGCAGGTATTGCGATCACACCGATTTTGACATTTCGAGATATCGATGGATCTCTACGAATTGAGGTCCCTACATAACGTTTTGACTATTTTTAGCATGATGCCTGTCGGCTGTTTGTCCATCTGTCTGTCTATCTGTCTGTCTGTCTGTCTGTCTGTCCGTCTGTCTGTGTACACGTGCAAAGCAAATTCGGCAAAAAGGATTTTTATGAAACTTCATATTTAAGCTTTTGACATCAATGGCACAAATTGGTCAACTTTTGGTAAAAATTGGTTGACTAAAAACGAGAGTTTACTCGTGTCGATTTTAAGATTTTTGCGAATATTTAGCAACAGAAAAATATTTCGAAAAAATTTATTTAACGAAAATTGCTATAAAAGCAATAACTAACAACTTTTATTTGAGATATTTTTTGATAAAACGAAAACATTTTGAAAATGTTTTCGAATCTTTCGAATTTTCTAAATATCTATTTTTTTATACTTATATGTAACATTTTCATGATCATGATAAATAATATCTCTGTTAGAAAATATTAGGCCAAGTTATTTCTATTCTTCTGCTATAATGTATTTTATGCAAGTACTTTGTGATGGCGGTCGGTCCTGTGGTGGCCACAGCCGATTTTTTTTAAATTACATTTTCATAACGAAATTTTTAATATCATTGTTGTATCTTTATATATTAATGTATGTGGTGTGTGGATCTGGAATAGTCGTGTCCATAGATAAATATTGAAGAAGGATGTTGTACGGGTTACGGACAGCAATGAAAACCAATCAAATCAGCTGACAAGTTTTGAATAAGATTTGGTCGGTGTACAAATGAGCGGCGACTTTGTTGATATAAATGAAAGAATGTATAGGTAATCGTAAACTCAAATATATCTTACAGTGCTGTCGCCGCCACTACAAGACTACGTCTACGCCGCTCTGGCTAAAACGATACCCACAGAGGGGGACTCTCACGCCGAGTGCAAGAATTTGTTTGATAATTTCTACAAATGTTTGATGTTTACTAGGCTTTTTTAACTTAAATAGGATTTATTTTTTAGATATTTATTAGCTGAGCCTGACAAAGGTATTTCTGCACTCGAGACAAAGTACCAGCCTGGCGCCTCCATCCTTAACTAAATAAAAAAGAAGATGGAGTTTTGCGCCTCAACTACTTCTTTTCCCTTACCAACTCTGCTCCCGAGGTGAGTGCTTCGCTCACTACTCCTTAGATCCGATTCTGTTTATTAAACTTTTGTTTTTAGGATTTATTAGACTTTGTAGTGCCGGATTACCAATCCCACATTAATATGATTATGTCCCACTTTAATATTGGTTCCTAAAATCGTCCTAGAAACCAATTTATTATCCCGCATTCAGAAACAGCTCGACAGTGAGGTGTATTCAAGTTATTTATAAAATAAATATAAGCACCTATTCCAAAAAGCAATTTTAATTCGTGCGGGACCCGACTTTTGACGGGATCTCGGCTCCCCACTCTGACATAAGTAACAATGCACTTCGATAGATAAGGAGAAGACTGTTAGGCGAGGCGGTATAAATGAAATAAAACCGGAAAACTATTATTAAAGGTTTGCGGCATCTAATCAAACATTTTTAGTGAACCTAATAATATGTTTAGCCATAGACAATAGACAATCAGATTTAGCGATTATTTCTTGTGCATTATTTTTCATTTTTCTGAGTTTAGTCAATTGTTAGATGCAGTTAGGGTTAGTGTATGAATTTAATAATAATATTATTATGGTACCTACTGATATCTGTTAACTATTGTTAGTGTTTAATTGTTGCTGTTCAAAACTATTATTGGTGATCAAAACTGTGACTTTGACTTGCACTAATATTTATTTTTTAATTTCGTTACCCTTAATTTATTATTTAGCCGAAAAAACGTTTTTGTAAATTCAATGAGATTTTGCAGAAAGAATATGCCTTTATACAAAGGGGTATTTCAACTTTGCATAAAATCTTATAAACACATAAATATGGTGAGTAGATATTTTTATTGGGGGGGGGGGTCGTTGAATTGTTAATAAGTTGGCAGCATTAATAATTTGTCACCTCAGTGTAAAGGTGACTCGTGCAAATGTCTGCTCCAAGCACCAAATTATCACCACACGGCCCTCTCCAGATTGACCTTAAGATGTGTTGTAAATCTCATGAATTTCCAGCCATTCTGGTGGGATGCCCCTATAGACAAAAAACAGATTTTCACATTTTTGTATATAAGCAGGAATTCGTTAACTGATGTTCAAAAGGCTTAACCTAACCTTTATTGGTCTTGCATAACAGAGAAACCAACTAACGGCCATACAGATGGAGATTGCTTGTTTGATAGCAGATTTACAAAATAGTTAAAACGGGAATTCGTTAAGCGACGTACGCTCATAAAAAGTATCCTATCATGGAAATGGGTTGTTTTGTAACCATGTATACGAAACTTCATCAATATGCGACTAGTAGTTTTTGTAACTACCCACAACTGGTTATTACTTAGTAAAAACCTACAAAATCCTGAAATGTGTAAAAATTCACATTTTACATTAATAATTTTAATAGTGTTTGTCATTTATTATTGTTATTAACGTCGTTATAAAGCGAAAATTTCATCAAAAATATTAGTTTTAAAACAATAGTTTTACAAATATTATACTTTCATTCAAGAAGGATTCATTAAGCGGGGAAAATTTGTAAAAAGTTCCCTCGCTTATGTCATTCATAAGGGAAAAACACACAGAAGGACATAAAGATGGATATTGGTCGTTAAATAACAGATTTACAAAATATTTCGTTAAAACGGGAATTCGTGAAATAAGGTACGCAAACAAAAATAAAATTGAGTGGGGTGTCACGTGGAAGCTCTTGATATCATTCCTTCAATGCAGTGTGTGTGTGCCTCAGGACATCTAAGGGAATCTCAGAGGTCTTTTCAATAACTTGTCAACAGTCGCTTACACACTGTCAAAGTCCCTTTTATGCACACTGTTTATACATGCTTATACATACCCTTCTATACATACTGTAAACACTTTTGATAGGACACTGCAAAAGGAAATGTCTAAAAGCAGACAGAATAGATTCCAGGACTTTCTATTGCTCAAACTCTATGATCATTGGGTACAATTCAGATTTATAAAGTCTGTTCAATGACAAATGAATAAAGCAATAACCAATATTACTTATTTATATATTTCTGTCTCGCACATGCCTTGCAAACATGGGTGAGTAAAAATATATAAATAAGTTGATTGGTTAATTTGTCATTGAACAAACTTTTTTAAAAACCTGACCTTACTAAGGGAATAAAAACTACAAACACCAGAAAGGATGAGGTAGTCGCGTATAAATACCTAAACACCACATCGAAAACGCGAGTCTTCAAGGTGCCGGTAAATAACACCTAGTTAAGAGGCTAGTGACTTGTTCGTTATAGGAGTTAACCAGATAAAGCGCTCTGCCAACTAGGAACCATCATGAACCACCACCCACTACTACTAATTTAATTGGAATTCGCTATGATGTCGAGTAAGGAGTCAACTTACAGCAACGTGAACGTTTTGTCTTGAAGGAACAAGACATGTCAGAAGTAGTACAAACAACAGGGGAAGATATTAGACTGCGTGGTCGATATAAAAAATACGGACAAACTAAATTAAAAGGGCATAATTAACAAGTATTTTTCAGGAGCATCTTCCAATGTTATATTATGAAGAATAGATAAATGCTTTAGGTATAGACAACGTAAAAAGAAGATGATCTCGGCAATTTAGTAATACAAAAAACAAAGATATTAGACTGCGTGGTTGATATAAAAAAATATGGACAAACTAAATTTTAAGGGCATAATTAAAAAGTATTTTTCAGGAGTACTTTCGAATGTTATATTATGAAGAATAAAAAAACACTTTAGCCATAGACGACGTAAAAAAGAAGATAATCTCGAAAAACTAGTAGTACAAAGCACAGGAGAAGATATTAGACTACATGGTCGACAAACTAAATTTATTCTGAAGGAAATACATTTAAAACCTCGATATAAAAATATCAGCCACTTTACGCCATTGGGAACCTTTTTAGGCTAATCTTTAAGCCTGATCAAACTGGCTGTCGTGAAAATAACCCCATTTCGAAATTCTAAAAGATAAGTCTATAAGATTGAAATGCAAAAATGAACATATATAATTATATATTAATACTAATACATCAATATAATCTATTATCGGCGGTTAATTGCACTACTTTTCACCATTGACTGCACACCATAACACTATTATGTTATGAGAGAGTGTCTATGGAGTGCACTTGTACGTACTTATTGACAAGAGCATCCATTTATCATTCAGGCGAGAGTGTAAAGAGAATTATTCTAAAGGCAATTTAATCTCTTACAACTATCATTACTTATGGTTTTGTGCTTAATTAAATTACAAATAATATTTTACAACAATGAAATAAAATAGCAATGTTGATATATTTACTATTAATTTATTTAAGGAGCTACCGTGATTTCTATATATTGTAGTATAGGTTCAAAAATATTATATGAGATAATTTTTTTTCAGCCGACCCGCTTAGCGTAGTGGTAACACATGTGCTCTGCGTTGCTAAGGTCTCGGGTTCAAATCCCGTTCAGGCATGGAAATTTTCACGAATAAAAATTGTCCTGGCTAATTGCCACAGCAGCAAGGGCTATTAAAAAATATAATCTATATATATATATATATATATATATTTGCGCACAGCAACGATTGCTATTTGCGCCAAAAGACCTTATTGTCTCATAATTGATCGATTTTTACGTAAATGGAAAAAAAAGCAATTGTTAGACATTATAGGAGTACAAATGAGGTAGTAAATTATGTCTTCAGACCAGTTACTCCTCCTACCATTGAATTGTTCTTTGGCAGAAATCGAGATAGAGTGGGACAAATTTAATTTGTACAAATTCTCCAACTTAAGAAACGTTTTTTCATTGCACAATGAAAAATCTGTTTGCAACTAGGTGAATGCATCCATCCCGGTCTTCAGGATGCATCTATTAAAAGATCACAGCACCGTATTTGATCTCCAGTCTTCGGAGTATTATTATAAAAAGATCCTAGCACCTTAGCAGTTCTTCGCTCTTCTCTTCAGCTGCAATAAAAAAATAAGTATTAACTATAAGTCTCCCTGCAGCATCTAATCCTTATTCTTTTAGAAGCACTGACCATCCGTCACGTGTTATTTATTGCCAGGCAGACATCAGACATAAATCGGAACATCCTAGCAGTTGCTGCGGCGCACCAAGATCAACTACCATCACAGATCATTTCATCCATCCAGTCCATTCGCTCTGTGCCCAGCGATTATCCACAGGGCGCTGGTCTTTCGAGTTAACTGGCCGAACAGCTCGCAGGTGCGGGCGCACCATTTGGCCACACGGACCATACCACTCGCCATCCCCACAACCTAAATAATAATAATAAATACCTACTATTCACGTTAGTGAGCATTGGTAATATGAACAAACTTTGTAGAGATTGGATAATCTTCCAAAATAACCCAGCTCATGATAGTGGAAGAAATGGTACTCCAAAGAACTGGGAGTTGGGAACCTCCCTTGTAACGACTTCATTCCGTTATCATAACTAGATATCCAAAGAAAGCCGAATTGTCCTCCCAAACCACGTATATGGTTCTTATAATTCTTTCACAAACCATAGAACATCCACAAAATTTCTTCAAAGTTATTCAGCCACTTTGGGGACAGTCCTTCTCCAATATCATGCGTGGTCTATCTCTACTTCGACTACTCTGCATTTTATTTACATAATACGTCTAGTGTAAGTCCTTCACAAATGCTCTGTTTTAATAATAATGTTTGACAAGAATATACGGTGGATTTTTAAGCATCTGTTTAAAATCGTTTTGATGGTAATGGTGGATTTTGACACACGCAGCCATTCGAAAATGCGGACAAAGCGTTGATATTAAAAATATAAAAATTGGCAACAAGAGCAATGTATGTAACCTGTTGATACTGGCCATGAAATCGAAAGATGTCAAGAAATAACAAAAGATTTAAACAGAGTTAATAAGTGTATTTTATTTTAATTTCAAAATATGTACATGCATGACTGTCTTTTTAAATACGCATGTGCGCATCGTTTTCAATCCAACCATTTTCAGCAAATATGCTAAGAAGGTAGCTAATTTTATCCATTTCTTTGACATATTTTGCCTGAACATTTAGAGTGCGGTTGACAGTACTTTCTAGTATTTTGGCTCTACCAAAATACGAATCTTCATTTTCACTTGCCAATTAGTTTCTTTAGCCCAGTGAAGCCCAAAATTTTTTGATCGCATACAACTTCACCAGAAAAAATAATTAGCAGCTACCCCAATATACACACACTCACTTGTGAAATTAATTCACTGTTATCTCAATCCATGGACTTAAATACATATACCATATATGTATACAAAAAAAATTCAAAATATATTTTTTATATTTTGTATTTTATTGTTTTGCAGAGTTTTTCATCCATTTGACGGTATCTGATACGTGACACGTCATTTCCCAGTCAAATTTACTTCTAAAAAAATAATAATTTCTGGGAGTTTTTGTTAAATTTAAACTGTTGATCAGTTGCCCTATTATTTATAATCTACTGCCAATACACATAAGTATCCAAGTCAAAAATTGCTCCTTAAAGATAACGTCTATAAAATATCTATCTGACCGGTCATGGTATATAGATCAGAGTGCTGGAGGACACGAAAAGACAAAGAACAGAAGCTGTACGTAGCAGAAATGAAAAAGCTCAGATGCTCTGGAGGCGTGATAATATCAGAAATGAAGTTATCCGAGGCACCTCTTAAGTAGCCCCTACCTCGGATAAATTCCAAGAACACCGATTACGATGGTACGGGCACGTAGAACGAAAGAGATATGATCAGATGATGTGAAAGATTATGCACTTGAATGAGAGAAATAGGACGAGAACAACCTAATGGTCGTTCGTGAAAAAACTATCAATAAAGAGCAGAATTTTTTTTATAGCCTTGGCTGCTTCTGCAATTAGCCAGGATAATTCTTATTTTTAAAAAATTCCATGCCTGAACGAGATTTGAACCCGAGACCTTACAACGCGGAGCACATGTGTTACCACTACACTACGTCGGTCGGCAAACAGACTTTTTTTTATCACAGGGTAAACAAAATGACAGACGTGGCATATGAGGACTAAAAAATTGGATCCCAAATAAATATGATAAAAGCCATAAAAATTGTTTCTTGAGGTACCCACGAAACATATTATCATTTTTGTACTGATTAGATCTATTTTACAATTTTGTTTTGATTAGATCTTCTATTTTTATTTATCTATTTCTTTAGGAAGCTCAGCTGTGAATATAAATCGAAAAGCATTCTATAACTAGATATTATTTCTTAATTGTATATCTTCAGTTTGTAAATCAAGAGATTTTGAATTGAATTGAATTGAATCCTTTAAGTAATTGAGACCTGAATAACCGAATAAACGAATATTGCAGCATGTAAATAAATAAAGCAAAATATTAAAATGTCTTTTCGTACTCAAAAGTATCAACGAGCGTATCCCTTGGGGTACGCGTACCTTACTTATGATCACTACTCTAACAAGGATTAATTAGAAATAACTAAAATTTTATAGTAATTATGTCAATGATGATATTTTAAGTTGATTGATGCAACACCATCTCAAAGTTACGTTATTTCGGGAAGTAATATTGGATCACCTTCTAAAATCATTTCAAAATATGTATACATTTTAGTATTTCCTCTTTTACTTAAAAATATTTTAAGAAAGTTTTACTAATAAAATTAGAATATATATCACCTGTTTTAATGGGACCATACTTGCATTGGAGTTTTTAAATAAAAATTTAATTTCTAAAAAATACCAATTAAAAAATTACTAGTAAAAGTGTTTTACATCCTTGTTTGAAGGGTGTGATGTAAATTTTACTATCTAGAAACTACATTAAACAGGGGCTATTAAATATAATCTCCAATGTCACAATTCCAGTATAAATTTCAAAAAAAAAAAAAAAAAACTTATTTTTTATACCATTTCTCACTACTGTAACTCATGAAACTATACTGAACGACAATGAAGAAACACACATTTTTATAAAATTAACTTATACAACGTTTCAGCAGAATAAATTGTACTCCAAATATATTTCTAAATTGAATATAGAGGTATAATTAAATGTTTATATATCAAACATTTCAAACTATTTGTTATTGAAAATTGTTTATTGGATAAATAACCTGTAGTGTGTGCATACAGGGTGTTGTTTGAAACGGCGCACCTTGAATAACACCTTTATTTTAAGAGATTCAAAAAAAAATACAGGAAAAAATTTAAACTAAATAAAAGGGCCCACTTAAGAACTATAATAAGAATTCTGCATCACTTCCGGTTTCAGCGGAAATTATTTCAACGTTTTATCTAGCATAGGGAATTGATACTTTATTATTATTTTTTTCTTGGAAGTACATTAATTCATCTTTACAAGGATGTGAAAATATTACATTTTAATTTTAACTATTTCAAAATGGCGACCATTTATTTACAAAATAATAAATAACATAAAAATCGTAGAAACTAAATTATAAAAAGATATAACATTATGTAACTAGGAAAACAATAAAACAAAATATGATTAAAGTTAGTAATAAACTAAGGAAAATTTACAAATGTTCAATATGACTGCCATGTTGTTATCCACACATTTTCTCATTCGTAATAAAAACTCTTCCATTACATTTAGAAGGGTATACTCTGGATTTTCCCTGGTGGCTGTTTTTACCCCAAGTTCTAAGTCTTCTAACCTTTACCTTCAGGATACCTTTCTTGGTAGAGTTGCTGGACCATAACAGAATTTATTTGACATTCCCCGAATGTCAGAACCATATCTGTAATTTCTTCATTTGAATAACGTACGTAAGCCATAATTACAAACGATTTGATGTTATCACCTTTAATATCATACTCGTACTAATAGGCAAGAAAATTTTAAGAAATAGGCAAGAAAGTTTTATTTGTTTTTCTTTTTTATGTAACAAAATCATTTTCAAAGCTTTCTATGCTTAACTTTGTATGATTTATGTTAATTATTATTTTGTAAATAAATGGTCACCATTTTGAAATGGTTAAAATTAAAGTATGATATTTTGATATCCTTGTAAAGTTGCTTTAATGTAATTTAAAAAAATAAATAAATTATTATTATTATTAAAATCGACGGGAACCAGGAGATCAGCTAATAAGCCGGGAGGGCTCCCAGCTTATTAAGCATCAGTTGTACCCAAAATTACGTCAATTGGACTGTTAGCGATTGGCTTTAAATTTTATTTATAGATAAGCCCGGGTGTAGCTTACGATCACCTGATAGCCGTGAACGAATTGGAGAAGACAAAGTCGTATAATCTGTGCTTTTGAGTTGTCATAATTTTTATAAACAAATTATAAAACAGTCGGGTGCTTTGCGACACAAAGAGTCCGCGCCGAATGTGCAAGTATGTTGAAAGCTGAGATGGTTTATCTGTGGTGAGGATAACCAGTGAACGTTAATTCATAGATTTCACAAAATGAGTAGTTTATAACGTACATCATAGCCGGTAAATCTATCATACGATTTAAACGCAAATCTTTCTTCGTTCTTATTATTTTGTAGGAGAGGTTTTTAATTTTCTATTATTCTTTCGACGTAGAAAATCTGTACTAATATAAAAATTCAACTGCGGCCACCACAGGACCGACCGCCATCATAAAGTACTTATATAAATTACATTCTAACAGCAGAGTAGAAATAACTTGACCTAATATTTTCTAACAGAGATATTATTTATCATGACCATGGAAACGTTACATATAAATATGAAAACATTGAGACTTTTTCGAGATATTTTTCTGTTGTGAAATATTCGCAAAAATCTTAAAATTGACACGATTAAACTCCTATTTTTAGTCAACCGATTTTTACCAAAAGTTGATCAAAAGTTGATTGATGGCAGAAGCTTAAATATGAAGTTTCATAAAAATCCTTTCAGCCGAATTTGCTCTGCACGTGTACACAGACAGACGGACAGACGGACGGACAGACGGACGGACAGACGGACCGACGGACAGACAGACGGACAGACAGACGGACGGACGGACAGACAGACCGACAGACATCATGCTAAAAATAGTCAAAACGTTATGTAGGGACCTTAATTCGTGGAGATCCATCGAAATCTCGAAACGTCAAAATTGCTATGATCACAATACCTCCCTTATATATGTTGGCGGTTGGTAAAAATTAGATCGTTAAAAGAAATAATACAGCGTGTCTATGGCATCGTTTATGGTAAAATTAGTAATTCCTGTTTTTATGACAATTATAATCAAGCGAGAACATTAAAATTATACGGAAAAAATCCCTAAAAGCAACAATGCTAAGAACTCTGTACCTAATTATTATAACAGCCGTTGACACGCAAGGCAAGTAGGGCGGCAGAGGAAGAGTTCAAGCGAAGAACAGACACCGGGTATGTCAGCTAGTATCATATATATCATAAAATGTCAAGAAAAATTAGGATATTTATGAGGTGTATGGGGGTTAAATAAAGTTAAGAATATATTATATTTTAATAATTTATTTGCACACTCTTTAACTTACGACGTATTTCTTATTAACTACTTGTTGGATCTTATATTTTAAATAAATACATGTACCCCATAGAGGTATTGCGCAAGCGCGCACAGTCACCTAATATTAATTAAGGTGATTGTCAACAATACAACGCCACCAGTGGCGGCGATACAACACAATTACCATTGAGAAATATTGCCAAAACGTGCTACAACTTACCTGTTACACATTCTGTTAGTTAATTATGAACTGTCATATGTAAATTATCTAACGGCGCAAGGGTCTTTGGCGCCCCTAGACAAGATATAATTCGGCGCCCCTAAGCAACACATAATTCGGCGCCTCTAAGCAAAACACAATTCGGTGCCTCTAGGCAAGACAATTCGACGAAATATAATTCAATGGAGGTATAAGAAAAATCGTAAAAAAGAATTTTTACATGCTACACATTAGTACATAAAAGTAATAATTTAATAGCCTTCCGGCGCCCCTAGTTGATTGACTAGACTCTCCAAATGGTAAAACCGTGCCGGCTAACAGGTTAATTAAATGAAAGTGAAAAATGCTAGCAAAGAAAACTGTATTATCTATATCTTCAACATAATTTGTTTACATAATAAGAATATATAATTTGCATAGATCTCTAAACAAAAATATCTATTACTATTACAAACACCTTATAGAAATGCTGTTATTTTAATGATTGCTGATTTGCTAAAAGGAAATTTACATCTGATAACTATAGTTATAACTATAGATTAGTAACATACTTAATATTCGGAAATAATATTAATTCATCGTTTAGAGTTTTCGATAGATATCTTATTTCATAACAGAATCATACAACGTTTGTCACAATTCTGTAATACTAATTCAAGGTGTTTACATTCAGAGCCGGCGCCCGTAGGCAAGATGTAATTAAGCGCCCCTAAGTAGGGCGCAACTAGCTTTTATCGAGGTCTTCCCTTCTAAATTTTAACTGAAGACCCAAAAAAAAAGATCCTTACGTCTAAACTCTAAGTGAAGACCAAAAAAAAGGTCCTCACTTCTAAAATTATTTTTACCTTCATTAACATTTGGCGCCCTTTTGAATCTCACGTCAGCGCCCCCCTCGCAGCGGTTCCCGCATGCACAGCTTGCCTTGCATGCTGTGCAGCGTCGGCTCTGTGTACATTGATAATTTTGTTTTTAAAATTGTGGATGTTTTTAGGATTTTGTAGGTACGACCAATAAACCCTTATACCGTCATTTTGTCGTCTGTCTGTCTGTTCGGTAAAAATTTTAGCCAAACGGCTAAACTTAAAGAGTTAAAATTCGGCATGTGTCATCGAAAAAAAAAATTAAATTCTGAGTAGGGTGAAAGCCCTTAGTACGTGGATTAACGATCAAAATTTTATTTTTGCAAAATAAATTATTTCGATACGATTTTTGCTATAATTGTGCCAAAAAAAAATCGTCCCACACTCTGTAGCCCAGATGATTTAAACTAAAAATATGAAAAAATTCTAAGTATGTACATTGGTGTGAACCGGAATAGTACAACAGTAATTTTTGATATATGTATATCATATTATGTTTTCGGAAAATAACGTATTTTTCGTGTTTTTTGGTTGACGATTTACAAAAGTTATAGTTATGTAACACACTAGACTAGAAGACGTATCTTGGTGTAATGGTTAGCATACTCGCTAGCTATCCAGAATTCTAGGTTCGCTCCCTATATTTTCATTCTATGTGTCATGTATACGAAACCAAAAGGGCGGAGCATATGACAACCAATGGAAGCAAAATCTTAATGAACCTTGCTATATAAAAAAATACTGCACATATTTAGAAACATAAATAATGGTATTAGGTATTCGAATTAAAATTAACAAAAAAATATTTTAACATATAATTTGGTTTTAAAGCTCTTAGATTAACAGACGATAAATTATTTTAAAAATATCGTTCATAACTACAAAGCAAAATTTGTCCTACACACTCAGCATGCCACCTTCACTTATTATATACCTGCGAAATCCAGCAATGTGTGAAAATTCACAATTAACATCAATTTTTTTTTTTTCTTGTTATATTTCAAATTTATGACGCCAATGCCAAATACTCCAAATAAACTTTAAGTCTTTGTTCTGTCTCTTTTTCGGGTACTAATCTTACTGTTCTTCTTCTTCATGAGCCTTCATTTATCTAATTTTGAATATAGGCCTCCCCCATTTCTTTCCACTCTTTTCTGTTGTGGGCCAATCTATATCATGCAAATCCAGCATGTCGCTTGATGCCATCACACCATCACATTTATGGCCTTCCTCTTCATCTCCTTCCATCCCAGGGACGCCACAGCTGAGTTATACTGGCCCAGCGGTTGTCTGTGTGTCTGTCGTTGTGACCCGCCAACTGCCATTTTAATTTTGCAACCCTTTCGATGACACCCGTTACCCTTGTCTTCCCTCTTATCCATTCCTTGGTCTTTCTATCTTGTAAGTTGATATATAGCATTTGTCTTTCCATTTGGCTCTGTGTAATTTCTAGTTTATCAATATTTTCTATGTTTGTGTCCCGTATGTTCTAACCGGCAAAATATATTTGTCATAGACTTTAGTTTTTAGGTGTTGAGGTATTTTCTTATTCTTCAGTATGAAAGACAATTTACCAAATGCCACCCAGACAAATTTGATTTTGCGATTTATTTCTGCTTCTTTATTTTCTTTTCCAGGTCTTATGGTTTGTCCTAAGGAGACATATTGCTCCACTCGTTCCAGTGCTTTCCCATCTAGATTTATGATTATTATTTCCTCCTGGTTTGTCATGATTTTTGTTTTACTTTTATTGATTTTTAGGCCTACTTGCTGTGATTTTTTTTTTTTTTCTAATTCAGTGATCATTATTTGGAGTTATTTTTTGCTCTCAGCGAACAACAAGACATCGTCGGCATATCTTAAATTATGGAGTCTTTCCCCGTTTACGTTAATTTCCTTGTCTTGTCACTCTAGTTGTTTAAATATATATTCAAGAGCCATAATAAACAGTTTTGGGGATATAGAATCTCATTGGCCTATGTCACTTTGAATTGGAATAGCTAATAGTCGGATTAAATTTTGTAGATATAGTATAAAAAGTAAAAATATTGATTTTTTTCGAATCCAAGGGGGGAACGCGCCCTGTTTGTCCTCTGCGGACACCCATATTGATATGTCAAGTGTCAGGTCATTTCACGTATTTTATATACCAACTAGATTAGCCCTTTGCCAACAGTGTTAGCAACAAATATTATTATACAATATACTATGAATATGAATCGCAACAAATGCATTTCTTAGAAAAGTTAATGTTTCAAAAAGCTTATTCTAGTTGCCGTCTTGGAAAAAATTGCATAAAATAATATGAATATCTGATAGGTAACTAAGAAAATTTTCTAGCAATGTCAGTAGTTATTTTTTCCTTAAAACTCTGTACCAGAAAAGATATAGTATTTTATTTGCATCGCAACTCTTGTGTTGCGATGTTATTACTAAGTTATTTTTGTGTAACCATATCAATTAACAACTATTATTATTTTCCGGATTCTTTCAGACAAAAACATGGCGCGTTATATGTCAATATACAATTTGGTAAGCTTCGGAATATTTCGTTACATTTCGGAATCTCGCTTCAAATTTGTTTTAACGTCATAGCACGCACCCAGCCACCCAGAGACACACATTCTTAGAGAATAAATCTGCAAAATATTGTTCATATCAGTCAAAGATCATAGGAGTATCTAGAGTTTCTTGTTTATGCCTACGAAACCCTAGACATTTCTATATGTAATTATACCCGAAGATTCTTAGAGAATAAATCTGCAAAATATTGTTCATATCGGTCAAACCATATAGGAGTGTCTAGAGTTTCTTGTTTATGCCTACGAAATCCTAGACATTTCTATATGTTATTTTATTAAATTCAGATAAATTAAATACCAGCCGCTGAAAAATACCAAAATATTTTTAGTCAAGTTATAGATGATGGCACTTCGGTAAGCTTCGGAATATTTCGTTACATTTCGGAATCAAATTTCAAATTTGTTTTGACGTCATTGCACGCACCCAGGGTCCCAGGGACACACGTTGGCTTATTATATTATAGATAGTTTATCGTAAACGGTCGTTTATCGTAAAAGTCCACTGGGTACCACCAAGAGTAGAGTAGTGTAAAACCTAGTGGTCTAGAATTGGCGGTCGGGATGTAGCTGTGATAATTAATTTATCAATTTGATATGTAGCAACTAGTTTCGAATATCCAGTATTCATTTTCGAGCTTGTTTGGGAAATAAATAATATCAGTACACTGATAAATACAATATTTGTACAAATCTCAAACTTTGTGAAATAGGGTGAAACTATGGTATGCAAAAATAAAACCCCTACAAAGTCCATATCCACATAAGTTCTTACATTACTCAATACTTATCGTATTTCAAAAGTTTTCTTAATCTTCTTGTATGTCTTCCCACTGGCCTACGAATTTTTAATCGTAGTACTCAGATCTTCTTTGCTATTCTATTCTACAAATATTTTTTACTACAACATTGATGTCAGTAACGTTGGTTGCTGATTTCATACAGTGCAGTTCCTGTACGGAAAGTAAAACAATTCATATCCAAGTCTGATTTGTACATACTTTTTACTTAATAACTATAATTTCATTAAAAGACAAGCGTAACGAAATTTAAACAATTTACTGAAAAATATGCATGCAATCTTCACATAAATCATAAAGATGTCTTTAGAACAAGACTCATCTCTAGTAACACTAAGATCGAGCTCTATCAAAGTAGTAACCTATAGTATGCGCTTTACTCCGTATGTCCGGTTCCGAAATATTGACTTTAACATGACGTGATAAACAACATATTACAAGCTTTCAAAATGAAGTACGAGGGTTGCCTCTTATATTTCGGGATTGCGCTAAACTAGTGCTACCATCTGGTAACTGACGCTGCTATCGTTAAGTTTGACATTTTTTATGATATACGTACTCGTGTTGACTTACGAGCGCTATTTGTGTTGTTTACAGTAATTTGAAAAAATTCATCTTGGCTAAAAATGGAATTAAATCATCGAACATTTTCCAGCGATTATTTTTTACAACTTTCGACGTGGATTAACCCAACACAAGAGCACCGATGTACTTAATTCGACTTTTGGCGATTAAACACCTTCAAGGACTACTGTTTATCGATGGTTTGCCGACTTCAATCGTGGCCGTAGTTCACAAAATCTGTTATTGTTCCGGAAAACATTGACTCTGTGCGTGAACTGTTAATGCAACATCGTCATGTGCCTTATTGTGAGATTGGGGTATCCTTGGGCATTAGTGAGACCAGCATATATTCACTATTGCATGAACATTTGGCCGTCAAAAAGATTTGTTCCCGTTGGATCCCACATAATTTACTGGCCATGACAATGCGAGCTCTCACAAATCGGCTCTAGCAAGTGACTTTTTGAGCACTCAAAATGTCGATTTGATGGGTCATCCACCGTATAATCCTGATTTGGCACCCAATGACTTCTTTTTATTTCCGCATATCGAAAATAAATTGTGAGGGCAACGTTTTTTGACACCTAAAGAAGCGATTGATGCGTTCAAAATGCATGTTTTGAAGGTGCCTCTATCGGAGTGGAAAAAGTGCTTCGAAAATTGGTTCAAACGCATGCAAGACTTAGTTAGTTAGTTAGTTAAAATTTTTGGCGCACAACAACAAAGGCTATTTGCGTCTGCATGCAAGAGTGTATTGATCTTCATGGAGAATATTTTGAAAGACAATAAATATACTTTTGTTGATAAATAATTGTATTTGATCTCAAATCCCGAAATATAAAAGGCAATCCTCGTACTGCGTCGAAATACTATAGCCGACTCGTCTAAACATGCAGTTTATCATATTTTGTCGCAATTTCAATTACAAACTTAGTGGCGAAAAAAAAAAAAACCTCACATAATAATCATTCTGGTGTTTATTCTGATGTTTATCCTATCCGAGTATTGTTAAAGCGATTTTTTGACTTTATACCGGGAATAGCGTTATCCGAGTTTTATCCAACGATTCTAAAAGCGGCCCATACTCTAATAATTTATTCAAATGATGTTTTTCAAAGACATATTTAATAAATATAAATGGTACAATTTCTTAACCAGCAACAGCAACAGTCATCAAATGAAGTTTTAAATATTTCGAATGATTGAAAATTTGCTTCTGGAGCCGATGTTTTCAGCAATATCACCCTCAATAGTTAGAGTAGCTGACCGGTCAGTTACATTAATATTTGGTTACACACCTTATAAGTTATCTTATAAAAATTTCTATTTTATAATCTGTACCACGTAATTTAAACAAGTTAATGGCAATAACATATCCGACCTTATCGCAAGTTAAATTATTAGATTGCTTATTCGTTTATAAATTATAATCCCAGCATTGTATTTTTTTCTTAAAAATCAATCATTTTTACTAGAATTTGAGCTTGGGACGTTTTTCTCTGTCTGGCAGTCCGCCGGCCTTTTCGCCTGGTACCCTGGTCTGTTGCACAACTTCGCTCACCCTAATCCCGGCACTGCCTAGAAGAAAATCTGTCTAAATCTAGATAAGAGGTTGTTAAATAAAAATATTGTGTTGCGTTTCACAGATTATTTTATTGATGTTCTGACTGCAGTTTCGGTTCTCGTGACTGTCTAAATTTTATTGCTAACTGCTGCGTTTTTGATCTCATATGTTCTCAATAAAATATCAGATTCTTCCAATTATGTTAGAAGATTTACTAGATAATAAATAATTCAATAATAACTATATTTAGAATCAATGAAATTATTAGAATGTACAGGAAAGGTAATTAACAACTTAAGCCACGATATGCAATTGCTCAGTTTACCATAGCAATGAAAATCAACTTGAATTAAAAAATATATATATGCAAAGTGTGAATATTTACACATTTCAGGGATTTGAAGGTATTTAATAAGTAAGTGTAAGATGCCAAGAGAATTCTAGATGTCTAATTAATATGTCTAATGATGGGTTGCTAACGTAAGAGTTTTCTCTAACTCAAGTTAAAGTCATTTGTTTTTGTATGCTACAACATACAAAAACAAATGATTTTAACTTGAGTTAGGGATAATTCTTACTTTAGCAACCGCCCATAAAGAATATATTTTTGATAAAAAAAATTTTGTTAATCCTTTTTATTCGTTATTTGAGTATTAAGGGCTTCCGACTAATTTTTTTAAACAAAATTTAAATAATTTGCGAAAATTTCATCACAATAAAATTTTAATTAAAAAATCCTAGGAATTTTTTCTGTATTTGCTTCGAATAAATTAATAAGAAATATATTGATAATTAGCTTCATTTTTAAAAATAAGTATTTCAGTACTAAAAACGTTTTTTTTTTTATACTTTAAAAACAAAAAACTAAACTGATTCAAACAATAGATTGAATCATTGCGTATAACAGTAGGCTCCGCCTATAAGTTTCTTACACGCAGGAACTCGATTCTCAGTTATTATTTTTTTTTCTTATATTCTTAATCTAAAAAGAAGACATAGCCGACCAGCGTAGCGTAGTGGTAACACACTTGCCCTGCATTGCTAAGGTTTCGGTTACAATTATCCTGGCTAATTGCCACAGTAGCAAAGGCCATAAACGTGAAAAAAAAGTAGACATATACTTCCCTTATCCTTAATTAAAAAAATCAATAACATTATTTGCCATAATTTAGCCATTAATTAAAAAAATAATTAATATGGTCATAAACACAAAAACTGTAATATTTTCCTAAAACGCAATCTGATAATCTAGCACATTTTTGGCTAAAATCCTGTTAAAAGGAAAGAAACGAATTTTAAAAACTACTTTTCCTTCCTTAATCTACGTCTTAAGATCTTCCTTTTGATACCACACAATAAATTTTAAAAAGATATAATTTTTTTTCAACCACACAAAAAATCTATATTTTTCGAAAACCTAATCTGATCAAAAATTCCTGTTGAACTATTCCGGTTTCCATCAATGTACATAATGGAGATCTTTTTCAGTTTTTAAATCAACCTCTTTGGGAGAGGTGAAGGAGGGTGGAGGGACAAAAGTTTTTGACATATTCTTAGCGAAAATCCCATATAAAATATTGATTTTCTCGAAAATAAAAATTTGCTTGTTAATCCATTAATTGATTAATTGATTGAGTAACAGATTTATTGGATGCCACTCAAAATTTAAAAAAAAAACTGGTTATTTTTATCATTAAACACATATTTGTTTATATATATCTCGGGATGTGTTTTTTTAACTCTCAGTATTTTTCCTATGTGGGTCTAAAAGTTGTATAAGCACGCCAAATTTCAACTTTCTATATTAAGCCGTTTGCTACAATTTCTACCGTACAGACAGACACATGAGTGACGTTATACGGATTTTTTGGTGGTCATACCTACAAATCCCTAAAAAAAAGTTTACAAAAATTAAGAATCGTGTTTTGTTGTTATGTCTCAAATATTAATAATATTGTAACATATTACAGATTTATAAGATAATCAGACCAATACTGTAACTCTGTTACTATGATAATTGTAACTAAATTTGTCTCTATGAGCAAGGTCTGTTACTCTCATGAATGAAAGGCATTATACTTTTTATAACATTTTATCTTGTAGTAACGTTACTACACAGTAATTTTTTACAGAATTGATCTGAATATCGATAATATTTTATTCTAGCATGTAAACAAATAATTATGAAGGTGGAGTATAACATTGTAACTGCATTATTACATGAATTAATAATTAACATGTAATCAAAACAAATTTTGCATAAAATTAACCCAATTTCTCCCACATATAACATGCAAATATGTAGGTACATCCAGCAATGTTATATTTCATAGACTAATTACCATTAACATAGGTCTTATCGAAATGTGTGCGATGCGATGACTAATATTAAAAAGTAAAAGATGTTCCGGACAACTGTGACCAGACAGATCGGTGAAAGTAAATTGTACGGGTCTGAGAGGAGGACTGAGGACCCTCTCTTGAGGTGTGGTTTTGTATATATACGGCGGACACATACAGGGTTAACATCATTCGTTCGACTGCCTCAAATCTTCACATAACATGAGGCCTTTCCTGGTGAGTACAATGATAACAAATTCATTCGTAAAAAATCTTAACCAAATTTCACTTTCAATATATTAACATAATTGGTCCGTTACAGTTAGAACAGTCCAGTTTAACAGCTCACTAGATGCGTTCGGTATTTTGGAGTGACTTTTCTTAATTTAATGAACTCAATTTATCTTCAAGGCGGGTTTCATTCAAAAAAATTATTAACAACTTTTTAAAATACAGTTTAGAAAAACTGTAACATTATAATGGTGTGATAAAATTGTTTATAAAATTCGGTTCAAACTAGATCGGTTCTTTATTTTATAAGTGTTTAACAACTATTTTAGTGTTGTATAGATATATCCACAAGAGTGCATAATAAAGATTTAACCCGATTTAACGACAAAAAATATTATAAAAAGTGTTGGCAACTATTGTACGATAATAAAATAAATAAATGTCCATTCAGGCAATTGTACTCCTAAGCAATTGAAAATAAAAATCACTTTTTTATTGATAAAAATTAAATAATAATCAATTTTAAATTAATATATAAGCCCACCCCTCTCCGTAAAAGAACAAAAATAAATTTGTATTGTTGTACAGATATTTTTTTCTAAATGGGGGGGTCTATTCAATTTTCTGTGTGTCCCAACCTTGTGCGGAACTATATAGTAATTATTTTTTTAATGTTACGTACCTGCATCTCAAATATTGTTGGCTAATCTGCTCAAAATGTGACTGTTTAAGTTCGGTCGTCAAATTTTAATTTGAATTATTATATCATATCGTCATGTTGCCACAGTAATATTACATTTATTATTTAAAAATCAAGCTCCTACACAACTGACATTTTAAACTGAATTGTCTTATAAAGTCCAATTTAATGTTAAAAACTTAATTTTTTAAAACAATTATTAAAATTCTATAAATTTTAAAATCTAGTTCCGCATAAAGCTATGAAATGATTAACATCATATAGATTGGAAAAAAGAGCCCACCACAAAATATGTATTCGCTTTTTTTTATTTTGCCATTTTTTGTTTCTTTTTTAATTTTGAGTGGTATATCAAAACGTAGATTAATAAATGAAAAGAACTTTTCTTCATTTTTGCAAAAAAATTTCCAAATAAATTTTTAATCATATTATTTTCTAAGTTTCATTTATCGAGTTTCATTGAAAATATGAATTATCTTTTTAAAATTTATTGTGAGGTATTAATATCAATTGCATTCGATACACTTGAAACTGTCGTAGTTTTGTGGCAAAACGGTTGCCTACCGAGCACAGAAAAGCGCGTTTAAATTTCGAAGATTACTTTAGAATTTAATTTTTATGTTCTGTGAAAATCAGCTCAGAGGTCAAATTAGCCTCCAGTAATTACCTGAGTACCTGTTTATATAGAAATAATAGGGACGGTCAATGCGTGTACGATGGCTCCGTGGTTTCAGAAAGTAGAGAATTTATATATGTACTCGTTACACCACCTGGGTGTTACGAATGTTTTTCATTTGTACTATTTTGATTTGTATATATATATATATATATATATTTCTTTAATCAGTTAATAGTTCTATCAATAACTGGAATATAAATATTTAATCTCTCTATGTTTCACGTAACTGTCAATTGAGCTAACTTTTGACCCATGCACCAATAGTTGGTAAAATAGTGCCAACTATATTTTTTACAATGTATAGAAGCATCTAGATATTTTCATATTTCCTCCGTTCCAAAATAAGTGTCCGATTTAGGAATTTTATTTGTTCCAAAATAAGTGTCCAATTTCATAAAAGAATATGTAAAAGGATATAACGTATATTTTCATAACTAAACTAAATGTGAGGAACCTTGTAATCGTTGCCTCCTCTATGAAGCATGGTCAATCCATACACTTCTGCAGTGTAATGAAACAATTGCCTAATTTTTCCGCGGTTATTTATCTCATGTTTTATGTACGGACGCAATGAGTTCATCAATACTGGACGGGGACTCTTTGTGTTGTAATGATTGAATGGCATTAAAGAAACCCAAATCGAGGACTAATTTAAATAAATAACTAGTGATAAATTTAATTTCATTATTCCAATAATCCATTAAAAAAACTAATATCGAACACTTATTTTGGGACGGAGGGAGTATTATAGATTGTATTTTTCACATTTTTTTTAAAATATATTTTATCGTTAAGCTATAGTTAAACAAAGACTATCTTATATATATGAAAGTCTTTTGAGAAGCTTATGTGAAGTATTGAAGCTTAACATATTTAAGCTTCCCATCATTTATTCCGTGTAACTCTTTGCCAGTAAATTTAAATTAATTTTAATAATTTTAACAATTATATTTAACAAAATTTTATTAAAAAATGTATTACTTATTTTAAAATTTATTTTTGTTGCAGGTTCTGGCAGTGGTGCTCTTCGTAGCGACCTTTGGTCGATGTGAAGAGGCTAAAAAGACCGAGAAAAGAGGAGTATTAACCGGCGCTCATGGAATCGGTGGAGGCATCGGCGGTGGAATCTCTCTAGGAGGTCATGGAGCCTCTCTAGGAGGCTATGGAGCTTCTCTAGGAGGTCACGGAGCCTCTCTAGGAGGATATGGAGCTTCTCTAGGAGGTCATGGAGCCTCTCTATCCCTCGGCTCTAGTCACGGCTCCGGTCTATTACTCGGGTCCGGACACGGCCTTTCCGGAGGACTCAGTGGCGGACATGGATTAAGTCTGAGCGCTGGTTCTCTCGGAGGATACGGAGGCGGATATGGCTATGGCGGTGGATTAGGAGGAGGATATGGTGGTGGACTAGGAGGTGGATTTGGAGGAGCTGGATTAGGAGGCGGACTTGGAGGAGCTGGATTAGGAGGTGGACTTGGAGGAGCTGGATTAGGTGGTGGAGCCCCAAGAGTTACTGTCAATACCATCACTCAATCCGTTCCAGTACCAGTACCACAACCCTACCCAGTCACTATCAACCGTCCAGTAGCTGTTCCAGTACCACAACCCGTCCCAGTAGCTGTACCTCGTCCAGTACCTGTTTCCGTTCCACAACCCTACCCAGTTACCGTACCAAGACCATACCCAGTTACAGTCAACAGACCAGTTCCAGTACCAGTACCTGTTCAAGTACCAGTTCCAGTAGCTCAACCTGTCAGCGTACCAGTTCCACAACCGTACACTGTCACCGTACCACAACCAGTCCCAGTTAGAGTACCACAACCTATTGTAGTACCTGTTGCTACCCCAGTTGTAGTTGGAGGAGGAGGCGGAGGTTCTGGATTTGGTGGTGGATTCGGAGGTGGAATCGGCGGTGGACTCAGCGGTGGATTAGGAGGAGGATACTCCGGTGGATTAGGAGGTGGATACTCCAGTGGATTAGGAGGCGGATACGGTGGTGGATACGGCGGTGGATACGGCGGTGGATACGGTGGTGGTCATGGAGTATCTATCAGCAGTGGATCTCTAGGACATGGTCTCTCCCTGGGTGGATCTTTAGGACACGGTGCTTCCCTCGGAAGTTCTCTGGGTCATGGTGTTTCCATCGGTAGTTCCCTGGGTCATGGTGTTTCCATCGGTAGCTCTCTAGGTCATGGTTTGTCCTTGGGAGGCGGTCACGGTCTGTCCCTTGGCAGTAGCTACGGAGGTCATGGTATCTCTGGTGGTGTCGTCAGCTCTGGTCACTCATATGGTGGTTCATACGCCAACTCTTATGGAGGTTCTTACGGAGGACATGGTGGATATAAATACTAAGTTAAATCATTGAGTCATTACATTACCATTGTCTTGTAACTATATCTTCATCTAATTGTGATATTTTTATATGTTTATAATTGTTATCCATGAAAATATCTGCATTTTCTTATATTTTTATAAGCCATGCTCTTCCTCATTTTTCAACATATCTTTTAAATTAAGAGAAATAAATATTTTTTAATTAAAATACATTTTTATTTTATTTACTATCCCTTACTAATCCTTCTGACATATGTAATTAGAGTGCGGTTAAGCTAGGCCATACTACTTTTAAATCCTATTTAATTGAAAAAAACATTATTCTTCTAAATTTAATAGGATTAAGACCTAGATTGGCCGCTCTCTAATAATAACCAAACGAAATCAAACTCCATTAATACCAAAAATTTATACGAAATGTGATTTTTCACATGTTTTAAGGATTCCGCAGGTATTTAACAAGTGATTATATATTTATTTTTTTTGCAAAAATCACTCATAGATTTTTTTTTATCGTTATTCTGCGCTTCAAGAACTTTGATTTGCAAGTTATATTTAAAAAAAATAAATACTTTTGAAACAACATAATTCCATAAATTTCGAAATAATAATTTGATTTAAACTATTACTATTACGTACTATTTCTATTCACATCAGTTTTGCAGTTCTTGATATATTGTTTCTTGACATATTGTTGACAAAAATAACGTCAAAATAAAATATTTAAATCAATTATATTT
Organism: Liopterus haemorrhoidalis; assembly: GCA_963971575.1. Classification (NCBI taxonomy): domain Eukaryota; kingdom Metazoa; phylum Arthropoda; class Insecta; order Coleoptera; family Dytiscidae; genus Liopterus; species Liopterus haemorrhoidalis. The sequence continues at coordinate 76,935,987 of OZ020611.1, read as the reverse complement.
TTTCCTCATTTGCGATTTCTTAATTTATATCCGATAAATAATTAATTTATTTAACTTTACAATTAAAAATCAAGTCAAATTTGAGAACATTACAGAATTTCCACAATTTTCGAAAATAAACGAAATCGAAAGCCAGAACCAAAGACTATTCCATTTCACATCAATATTCTGTTTTTTTTTTCTGATTTTTTAATTAATATAGGATACATGATAAAAGTTTTTTGACATAAATTGATATCTGACATAAATTGCGACAAAATAAATAATTTTAAAAAATATGTAGGTCCTAATTCGTTAACGCTACGTACAACCCCCAGAGATCATTATTTTCTTATACAAAACTAACAATCTGAAATAAAATTAGTGACAATCTGTAGATCAAATTTTGCACTGAATTTTTATCTATCCAATAGGATGTTTTTGATTGTAGAAAAAAATATTTTAAAAATGTTATTGCTTAATAACTTAATAATAGGTATCACACAACAATGTTCTGTAATTTTTTAAATATATTTGTGGGTTTCAAATTTTCAAATTTTCAAATTTTTACATTTATATAGTTTTGTGTACAAAAATTCAAGTATAATAATACGACAAAATTTGTTTCGACATGATTGTAATCAGTTTAGAACCTTCGTCGAAAAATATTATACTTGATGATAATAAAATGCCACTTGATACAAGTATTCTTTACATAAAATAAATCATTTTTATCCGCAGTACCTATATTGAGAACCGCGGAAGATTCGAGGTGGCGGCAAAAGTAGATTACCAAGTACAATAACTATAAGTAATTTTCACAACAGAACCAAATATCTCGAAATATATTTGTAGAATGAAGCTTTAGCTACAATATGCCGCATGGTACACAAATATGCGTTGAATGGTTTACAAGATGTCGTCTATAACGCAATTTGTTTATTTACAATTACATGACAGTTCTTTTTACAATTATAAATATCCTATTAGATACATAAAAATTCGCTGAAAATTTTCATGTATAGATAGTTACTAATTTTCTTTCAGATTGTTAGTCTTGTATAACAAACTATACGGTTGTGCACACCCTTAATCTAATATGTAAGACCTTTCATTTAAAAGTTAAAAAAATAAATAAATAACTAAACAATACAAAATATTCCATAACTTTTAGAAAATTAATCTGATCATAAATTATGAGCGTTCTAATCCGGTTCACATTAATTTACAATACTCTAAATTTTGTATATTTTTAAACCAGCCTTCTCAGTGTTTTCTTTTTCAGTATTATTTCTAAATGTGGGTGTGGGTAGAGTTATATGTGTATAAAAAAAGACTAATCTCTTGATTCAGCCGTTTAGCCACAATTACTTCCACACAGACAGGCAGACGGAGACATGAGTCAAGACAGGATTTAATTAGAGCCCAAAAGTCATAAAATCTACTTTCGTTACATATAGAAAAGCCACAGAAATGTAGTAGTATTACGTACTAACTCGAATAGAGTGTTAATAAATTTAAAGAACCCTCGGTCTATGGTATAACTAATAAGATAGATTTAATGCAGATGGGTCGAGAACGCAACGCCAGTGTTTAGAAGTAGGTAGAAATATTCAGTATATTAATTCATATTAGGTGGCAGAATCTTGTGATATGTTTCCATTCTTGCAAATATCAAATGAACCCAGATTCGATAACCAAAGAGCCAGATCTGGTTCGCGAGTCATAGGTTACCGACCCCTGATACCTTTCATGCTTATACCTACTAAGCCCAATAAAGGAGAAATGCCGTAAAACACCTAGACATGGAACATTCAATAAAATGCAGTGGAATTTACTAATTAAATTATATTGAGCATAAATGTCAAAGATATTTTTATAATTTTTTATTCAAAATTCAATTACACATTGGGTACTATAGTTTTTATAATTTCAAATATATTTACTATGTAGGTAGTTGGCGTCTTCCAACACACCCACTCGACAACTACATTGTAGTATTTAAGCAAGTGTCAACATTCTTCTAAATTTTTCAAATTTAAATTTCAATAGAGGTTTTGTCATGATATCAGCAACCATGTTCTCAGTTTCACAATATTCATAAACAATTAAACCTTGCTCAGTTAAATCACGGAGATAATGGTAGCGAACATCAATGTGTTTCGTCCTAACATTAATCTTCTCACTCTGCACGAGCTTGATACACCCTTGGTTGTCTTCATGCATGGTCACGGCCTCTTTTATTGGTTCTCCCATATCTTGCAAAAGTTGACGTAACCACATCACTTCCTGACTAACATGAGAAGCTGAGATATATTCTGCCTCAGTGGATGATAAAGCTACAGAAACCTGTTCCTTACTGCTCCAAGAAATTACATTTTTCCCTAATTTAAGTACAAAGCCACTTAAAGATTTCCGGTCTTCTCTATCACCAGCCCAGTCTGCATCCATATACCATTCGAGCTTCAGGTTCTTACTAGGTGATATCTTTAATTTAAGATCCTTTGTTGATTTCAAGTATCGTAAAATTCTTTTTATAGCATTCCAGTCTCTTTGGCGTGGCTTACTTACGTGCTTGTTTAGGATACCTATTGCAACAGCTATATCTGGACGGGCTCCGTGAAGTTAGCAGTCCATTTTGAATTGCTTTTTTTTCGAAAACGGTTAGAGTGGCTACGATTTTTTATGAAGCACTAACGGATGGCTGACGAATTTTCGTTAGTGCTTTCAGTGGACTGCTAACTTCACGGAGCCATCTGGACGAGTGGTTGTCGGTAAATACAGTAGCTCCCCTACTGCTTATCTATACAGGTGGTTATCCGGTAGAAGATCCTGTTCTCCTTCCAATTTAAGGTAATCAGCTTCCATAGGTACATATACTCCCTTTGCTTCTTTCATCCCGTATCGATCAAGAATTTTGGCTATTTTCGTGCTTCGAGATAGAAGAAAACTTCTGTCTCCTTCTCTGTTGACCTGTATGCCGAGGTAAAATGTGACATATCCTAGATCTTTTGTTTCAAAATTTTTATTTAGTATTTTGGCAACATTAAAAATTATGTCATCATTTTCATGTGCGATGAGTAAATCATCCACGTACAAAAGAATGTATAACCATTTGCCCTTTTCATATTTAGAATATATACAGGGATCTGCCTTACCTTTTGTAAATCCTGCTTCTAGCAGAACTTTATTTGTCTTCTGATTCCAAGCTCTTGCAGCCTGTTTAAGTCCATAAAGTGATCCTTTCAGTTTACACACAATATGTTCTTCTCCATCTTTAATGAATCCTTCTGGTTGTGAAATACATAAATCTTCATCAACTTTACCATTTAAGGAAGCTGTCTTAATGTCGTAATGCCTTACTTTTAGTTTTCTTGTGGCTGCAATGGTTAGTAAAGTCCGAGATGTACTTTGTCTTGCGACGGGAGCAAATGTTGAATAATAATCTTCACCATATTTCTGTAAATATCCTTTTGCAACTAGCCTCGCTTTATATTTTTGTAGTTTATCTTCTGAATCATACTTGATTTTAAAACACCATTTACAACCAATTTTCGTTTTTCCCATTGGCAACTCTGTTAGTTCCCAAGTCTGCAGATTTGTTAATGAATTCATCTTCATTCTTCATTAGCAACTTCGATGCATTTTTCTTTTTCTTCAGTAGGTAGTTTTTCCATTTCTCTCCATGAGTTTGGTTCCGTATTATGTAATATTTGTACACTATACGCTAATCGTTATGGAGGAATTCCTATGTTTTCTCTTGTGGATCTTCTTAATTGGTTTTCTTGCTGCGGTATTTCTCCAGTTTCTTGCATCTGCATATGTTGCACCTCTTTCTGTTTTTCTTGTATTGGTCTTTTTCTTTCGATTCAATACTGATTTGTATATCTGGTTCTGTTTCATTATTCTCTGTAATATCTTTAAATTTAGGTTTTATTACATCTTCGTCAATCACCACCGATCTACTGGTAGTTACTTTGTTTGTTCCTGGATCAAGTATTCTATATCCTTTTTGTGTTTCGCTATATCCAACCAAAAAACCTTCCTCTGCTCGAGAATCCCATTTTGTACGCTTTTCTTTCGGAATGTGATAGTAAACTTTACTTCCAAAAATTCTTATGTGATTAAAATTTGGTTTCTTTCCGTTCCATAATTCATACGGCATTTTTGTAGTGGCTTTAGAGGGCAATCTGTTTTGTTTGTAACAAGCAGTCATAATTGCTACTCCCCAATATGTATTTGGTAGATTGCTATCAAATAGCATGCTTCTTGCACTCTCACATAATGTGCGATTTTTCCACTCAGCTACCCCGTTCTGTTCTGGATTATAGGGAACAGTGGTCTGAAATTATATGCCATTAAATTTAAGAATATTCTGCATTTCTCTGTTAGTGTACTCAGTGCCGTTATCACTTCGCAAAACTTTCGGTTTTCGCCAAACTTATTATAAACATATGCAATATATTCTGTAATCTTTTCTGAAACATCGTTTTTATTGGATAGCAAATAAATAATGGTGTATCTTGAAATATCATCAATTAATGTAAGAAAATATTTCTTCTTACCTGGAATTATTGTTCTCATGGGGCCTCATACGTCCGTATGTATCAAATCTAAAATTTGCTTCCAGTGTGAAGTGCTAACTTTAGGAAACGATTTCTTCGCCATCTTTCCTTTTATACAACTTACGGACTTCATTAATTGGTTGCATTTCTTAATAGCTACTCCATCAGCTAACTTATCTTGGACCATCTTCTTCACCGCTTCATGATGTCTATGTCCCATGCGTCGGTGCCATACGTGGATACAGTCTCGGTGTTCATCTTGTCTAACTATATTTACAGACTCTTTGCAATTTAGCTGATACAAATCTCCTCTAATTCTGCCAGTAGCGTGTATTTTATTATATTTTGTAATGACACATCTGTCATCTTGAAATTTGACGACATATTCACCTTCTGTCAATTTCTTCACTGAAAGCAAGTTACTCTCTAGATCAGGCACATACAGCATATTTCTAATTAGTATAATTTTAGACTTGGTTGGGGATATCTCAAAATTTAAATAACCTTCCCCCACTCCTTCTGACAATATAAACTGACCATTAGCCAACGCCACGTTTTATTTCCTGTCCTCATTGATATGGGTGAAAAATTTGTTATTATTAGACATGTGACTCGTTGCTCCTGAATCTATGCACCATACATCTGAATGCAATTTGTATCCTTTTGCTGTAAAAACTGCTTCTTACTCTTTATCGTCAACTGCACCTTTGGCCTTTTGTTTATATCTGTCTTTTTCAAATTCTTTACATTTCGCTTTCCAAATAAAACAATCTTTCTTTACATGGCCCTTTTTCTTGCAATAAAAACATTCACGAATCTCACGCTTTACATTGCTTATCCTTCTCGGATCTCCTATTTTTAAAGCTGATTCTTCTGAACTTGAATTTTCCATTCTATTATACTCGTCAATTAATTTTCCTTTCACATACTCTAAAGTGAGTTCGTCATCTGGGCGAGTATCTAATGCAGTTACTAGTGCATCATATTTTTCGTGAAGACCACTCAATAGCAATGCAGCTACTTGGAAATCTGTAATTTCCTGTCCAATACTACGTACACATATCTTTATCTTTGTCTAAATTATTACTTAAATTAGATCTTTCATGTACTTTTCTTAATTCTTCCCACATATCTTGTGCTGTATTGCATTTACAAACATGAATAATCTGATTATCTTCTATGCTCAAACATATAGTACTTTGTGACTTTTGATCTTTTTCTGTCCGTCCCGGAGTAATCTTTTCCGGTGTTCCCTTTTCAATGCACGACCACGTACCCTCTCTAATGAGAATCATTTTTACCTTAAATTTTCATGCCTGGTAGTTTTGATCATTGAATCTTGCCACTGAAAACTTTGTTAAGTTTGATTCTGACATTTCTTTTCTTGTCTTCCTTAGTATTGGGGACTTTCACAAAAAGCTTTTATTTTCTTGGGAGGCCCATAACCTAAAAGAAAAATGCCGTAAAACACCTGGACATGCAACATGCAATAAAATGCATATATATTGAGCATAAACGTGAAAGATATTTTTACAATTTTTTATACAAAATTCAATTACACAGTGGTTACTATAGTTATTATAATTTCAAATATATTTACTATGTAGTTGGCGTCTTCCAGCACCCAAAAAATTGTAAAAACTGGTATTGCTGAGGAACGTATGTCGTTCCTCAGTGTAAGTGTTAAATGTTTGCTAAAACTAATGGAGAGCAGAAGGCAGGACACATTTCAAGAAAAGGGTTGTATGGCTGTGTAGGTAACTAGCATTTCGTGTATGCATAGTCCAATGCAGTGAAACCAACTAAGAAAAATAGTCGTCAAATCTAGGAACTTTTGCGTCGAAAAGAGTTAAGGGAATAAAAATGAAAATCATGTGCAATCTAGGAAATTCTTGAATATCTTCACATTTTGTGAATTCGCATATTAAAACAGATATTTATCCTTGCAAAAAGAAACTTATTGCGTTATTTCAATAATAAATATTTTGAATAGCCCGCGCTCGTATTTAAAAAGTAAGAACGTTGTACCTCTATCCAGTGTTGCTAACTCTGTGAATATGAATTACCATGTAAATAAAGGAAAATGAGCGTCTTTGAATAAAAATGGCATGTTAGAAAAGAAACCAATATTTATATTCTATTTATTATCCACGGAAAGCTTATTTGACTTCATAGAGGATAAATTAGTTGTTAACTTGTAGATGGAGCATTCGTCTAGATCAGAATAGAAAAAAATAAGAATTTCCAAATAGCGTTTTATATTACACGGTCACAGTCCTAGATTTGGACCGTGACCGCTTAATTGTATAGAGTTACCAGGTAAACCCGGTCATTACCATGTGGCTAACAATACTGCCTCTATCTCAGACATCATCATCAGTCAGCCGTTTCGATCCACTGCTGGATATAGGCCTCCCTTAGTATTTCCTATCTTGTCCGGTCTTGGGCTTCGTGCATCCAATTCGTAGCGATGAGTTTAATGTCGTCAGTCCAGCGAGTAGGTGGTCTTCCTCAACTCCATCTATCTTCCCGAAGACTCCATTGGAGTATACGTTTATTCCAGCGTCCATCTTCTATTCTGGCAAGGTGTCTTGCCCATCTCCATTTCATTGTAGTTATTTTCACAAGGATGTCAGTTACTTTGGTTTTGCTGCGATTTTCAGCATTAGGTATTCCGTCTCTTAAGGTGATGACTAACATGATTCGCTCCATGGCTCTTTTAGTTATTTGAAGTTTTTTAGCTTTAGCTTTTGTTAGAGTTAGGGTCTCAGCACTGTAAGTAAGAACAGGCGCGACGCATAGTTCAAAAGCTTTCCTTTTAAGACATTATGGGATTATGCTCTTGAAAATATTTCGGAGCTTGCCAAAGGATGCCCATCCTTGTGAAATTCTTCTAGATATCTCACATGTTTAATTATCTCTGCCAATTATTATTTCGTGACTCAAATATTTATATGCAACGACCTGGTCTATTTCGACGTTGTCAATATTTGGTTTCCTACTGAGGACGAGATTTGTCATTATTTTCCTCTTTTGGGTGTTTACTTATCACAGACTAGTGCATACCTATTACCTATTATAAATATCATTATACACATATCACGTGAGCCACAAAAATAAAAAAGAAATATAATCGGATTCTTTGGTTTAAGCGGAATTAGATTTGATTTCTAGTAACGTGTTAACGTTTGTTTGAAGCTTTTGATCATTTTGTTTAGCAAAAGCCAACTTCAATCATTATAACATTACTCGTGACAACTTAAGAACATTAAAATTTTATTTAGTTCAGCTTAAACGTTTGGAATAGCCTATAGATAGAAAAATCTCATGTTATTTTTAAAACTAAATTATATATAAAATGAAGGACGAACTTAGTAAATTGAGCAGAAATATACAAATATTTTTACCCTTCTTTCTTCCATATAGTTTTCCCCGGGTGGCAGTTGCACCCCCACACCCGGGGATCCACCCATGAAAGCAAGTATTTTTAGGGAAATGTAGGGAATTATTAGTTTCTTCTCGGAAAAATTTTAAACATTTCAGTTGGCAACACTGGCCCCTACCGGTTGTGCTAGTTATGTCTGTATACTGAATGCTTCTACTCCATATTTAGATGAACACCTTTACAGTAACGTCATGCTGGTTGCAGATATTCGGATCCATTTTTGCTTGCCATATTTTTATATGTAAAATAGCTTTTAATTTATGAAAAATAAATGTATTTACGAATAAATTTGAATAATTAATTTTGAAAACTAAACGCCCGGTTGGTCTTGAACAAAATTAGGATTTTTAAGTTGATCTGCGATGCGAAACAGTGAATATACACTCATCAAAATGATTTAAGGAGAGTTGATGAAGTATTTGACAAGATTGTTTGTTGTTTTATAAAGATTTTGTTAATGGTGGTGTGTAGGCAGGGCCTCAGCCGCGAATCTAGAATTGAGCCAAAATGTGGTAGGTGTTACTGTTTGATTTCCCGCGTGATCTTCTGAATATTTGTGCACGGGCGGTTATGCACGCCTGCCAGGCTTGTTTACATACTATTAGTGGGGTTTTAGGAGGTAACAAATGAACATTACATTCTTGATTTCATTGGGTATTTAATTGCGTATCCTATGACTAGGGTAACCATTCGTCCCGGTTTTCCGGGATTGTCCCGGTTTTATGTAAATGATCCCGGTGTCCCGAAAAATGTTTTCGGGACAGTCGATTGTCCCAGTTTTTACATAATTCTGCATTTGTAACAATTTTATGAACACATTTTAACAAAAAAAGAGATACAGTAATACCCCGTTACTCGATTGCCTCTTAGCTCGACGTTTTCGCCACTCGACGTAAATGTGGAGAGTGAGAGTCGACGGAAGCATCACTATTCGACGCGTTATCGAGTACCGATCACGTGATACATATTTTGGTAAACAAAGCAAAATGAACGCATGGCCAGCAGTTCGCGCCTAGATATCTTGACGACAACAACTCAGATTTAGTGAACTGTTAGTGAACTGCTATGAATTTTTTGTTTTTTGCTAAAATAAGTGATTTATATTTATAATTATGGGTCCAAAGGAAAGAAATGCAAGCATAGCTAAAAGTTTACATATACATATATGTATTTCCTTATATGTATATGTATATATGTACATATGATTCCCTTTATTTCTTATGGAGAAATTCGACTCGCCACTCGACGTAATCGCTACTCGACGCTTTTTCAGAACGAATTAACGTCGAGTGGCGGGGTATTACTGTATTTACAACAAGTCAGCTCAACCGAAAAATATCAATAATAAGTGACATTTAAATTAATGTACCTCTGATGATAATTCTATTCATTTACATTGATTATATTTGTATTTAAGATTATTTAAGATAATAATATCGAATTATATTCACTAGAAAAAGACTGTTTTTTTATATTCTTGTTTAGTAAGTGATCATGATGTGATTGACATTTCATTTAATAAATGACACTGAACTTATAATAGGATGGAGCAAAATTTTTATCGTTTTTTTGAATAGTAACCTTGGAAACCAGACCAAAACTCAACCCTATTATTTTAATTTTATATTCAATCCGTTTTTTTACTCTGTCCCGGTTTCCCTTCACTGAAATCTGGTCACCCTACCTATGACCATTTTGACGAGTGTATATTAAAGGTAAGATATTAAACTACATGTATCCTTAAGGATCGAAAGAAGATCAGAAATTCGAGTAATACTAATTTTGTAATATTTTAATTACAATTTATAAACATATTTATAAGTGCTCATTTAATAATATGATAGGAAATTATGACTGAAAATAATATTGTTTAAGTTGCTAAAATTGAAAGGAAGTGACGTAATATGTAGTTCATTATGAATTATTAAAATATTGACAAGTATAATGAACTACAAACGCAACAAACCAAACATGATTTCAAAAATAACTAGTAATTCAGAAGTTTCCAGAAAACAACTGGATTTTGCTGAACATTACGTTTGCTCACACTTTTTCGCTAGACTATCATCATATCATAACAGTAACATGACCTACACTTGTTTTTACAGAACTATAAGATATTTTGTAAATATAAGTAGAGGTATTTACGATAGCTCATGTATTGTATAACAACAAGAACTTTAAAGTCACCCTGCACTGTTCTATTTACTGAATAAATACTTTATATAATGATTATAAAAAAATCTGTAAAAATAACTATTATAATTAATATGTAGTTTATTAGATTCCGGGATAATAGGTCAGGAACAAAGAATTACTCAGTATATAAAGATCCTATATATAAATATTATGTTTTGTATATGTATCTGCTTAATAATAATAATAAATAAATAAAATAAAATAAATAAATTGACGTAAAACTAGTTTCGATAAACTTGTATTATTTTCTTCAGTTACACTACATAATTCGAAACAGAGAACATTTCTCAATGAACGTAATGCTAATGAAGTTTCAGAATAAAATAAGTTTTGTAGTTATTTAATTATAATAAGTATATGTTATCGACCTCAGAAGTATGAATATGTAGTTTATTAGATTCCGGGATAATAGGTCAGGAACAAAGAATTACTCAGTATTGACGTAAAACTAGTTTCAATAAACTTGTATTATCTTCTTCAGTTACACTACATAATTCAAAACAGAGAAATGATACAAATTAGGAATTATACAATAAATTAGTCACTTGTGTCTAAATTAAATATAAAACTTACTCAATAATGGTACATTTGAAGTGATGTGAATAGTCCTCCTCCAGATGAGGGTGGATAATAAAAAAACTATCATATTTTATTGTAGCAATTTTTTAATAACAAATTAAAAACCAGATTAAAATCACTATAAAGTCATAAAATTATTAAGTATCACAGACTAGAATATATTATAAAATATAATACAGTAAAATAGACAAAAATCAATCCCAAAATGTCAGAGAATTTAAAATGGAAGAAAATTAACCTTAGTTGACTAACATTGTGAAACAAACTGCGACAACATTAAAGTAGATATTTTTTTTTTATAAACTAGTTAAGACAATCAGAAATTCAAATTAAAACGCGCGTATAGATTTATTATCTTTTATACAGCTGATGACGTAGTCATAACAACTGTGTGAATTGGTAGTGTCTTGTTGGACATTAATATTATTTTTAATAGATTTTGTGGATTTTATATATAAAAGAAATGATATAAATAAAATCTAATAAAAATAATATTAATGTCCAACAAGACACTACCAATTTACACAATTGTTATGACTACGTCATCAGCTGTATAAATGATAATAAATCTATTCGTGCGTTTTAATTTGAATTTCTGATTGTCTTAACTAGTTTATATATTTTTTTATCTTCGTTAATGTTGTTGCAGTTTGTTTCACAATGTTAGTTAACTAAGATTAATTTTCTTCCATTTTAAATTCTGTGACATTTTGGGATTGATTTTTGTCCATTTTACTGTATTTTATTTTATAATATTTTCTAGTCTGTGATACTTAATAATTTTATGACTTTATAGTGATTTTAATCTGGTTTTAAATTTGTTTTTGAAATATTGCTATAATAAAATATGACAGTTTTTTAATTATCCACCCTCATCTGGAGGAGGACTATTCACATCACTTCAAATGTACCATTATTGAGTAAGTTTTATATTTAATTTAGACACAAGTGACTAATTTATTGTATAATTCCTAATTTGTATCATTTCTCTGTTTTGAAGACTAGTTTATTGAGACTAGTTTTACGTCAATACTGAGTAATTCTTTGTTCCTGACCTATTATCCCGGAATCTAATAAACTACATATTCATACTTCTGAGGTCGACAACATATACTTATTATAATTAAATAACTACAAAACTTATTTTATTCTGAAACTTCATTAGCATTACGTTCATTGTTATTACTGTGTTCTGCACAAGTATAATCATATATATTATAAGTATAATCTTTGTTTCGCAACTAGAGAAACAAAATGAATATTCAAATCGTAGTCGTCTCTAATAATGTTACAAACTAACACCTAAATGACACTGACAAAAATTAAGCATGCGTTATTCTGTAGACATGCCGTAATTTATATGCCATAATTCATTTCGAGCAACGGTATGCTATCAGGTTTTGCTTCAGACTTGGGCACAGTGCAACGGAAATTTTTGCAAAACTTCAACAGGCCTACGGTGACAGTGTTTTGTCAAGGACCCAGGTTTTTTGGTGGTATAAGGAATTTTCAGAAGAAATAGAGTTGATTTAAGATGGACACACACATGTCGCACAGCAAGTTCAATAAACGAGTTTTTGTCCAGTAAAAACATTCCTGTGGCTCCTCAGTCTCAAAAACATTCAAACAGACCAGCTGAAAGCTATTTTAGTATCAGAGTTCCAGCACTGCTATGAGGATTAGATGAACCGTCTCCAGCGCTGTGTGGTTTCCCAAGGAAGTTATTTTGAGGGAGACAATAATGAATTGTAATTCTACTCGAATAATTTTTTTTTTTTAAATCAGTCCTGTTACTTCATTTACTCACCTCGTATGTCTTGTAATTTGGAAGTTATGACAAGTAACTTCCATCATATCATATGTAATATCAGCAGGGTTGGATTGGCCCTGCGGGATACCGGGAATTTCCCGGTGGCCCGAAAATCAAAATGATAAAAATTAAATTGTCATATAGAATTGCTGTGATAGAATGATAGAAACATTATGCATGCATTTACAGAATTTATGCTTTCTACACATTAAAATGTGTACCGGGAAATCTGGAGGAAGTCGGGCCACTATATATATATAGTGGCCCGACTTCCTCCAGATTTCCCGGTACACATTTTAATCCCAGTCCAACCCTGAATATCAGTTTCATGAACTGATACTGATACTGATGCTTAAGCTCCGCTTATGATATCGGCAAATTTTTAAAAATATAGCCACTGTTTTAAGCATTTAATTAAATTGATTTATATTTTTAACAATTTTACCTGTTTTATAATTATTTGTGGATATATATATATATATATATATAAATAAAATTTTCAGTAAAAATAAATTTCATTTTAAAGGAAACTTTTTCTACTATCGAACAAATCGCGCAATTCGCAGTTTTTATCGTAAATTTTGAAATATTTATAGTAATTACCCACCCGCGCAAATGAAGAGACTACTAATGTATACAGCTTTTGTATGAAATAAGTTTTTTAGGGTTTCGTTGATATAACCACCTTACTCTTATATCGAACGACCTAAACTCATGTGAACGACAGTGGCGTAACTAGAGCTCATGGGCTCCTAGACAAAATCTTTCTTGCCCCCCTATGATTTATAAAGCTTATAAAATGATGAAATTTAAAAGTAAAATTCTCAATAGTCAATTGTTTGAACAATAATTTTGGGGATTTTGGAGTTGAATTAACTATTAATCAATATATGCACTTGTTTAGGACACCAAGGAGGATACAATAAAAATACATTCGAGGTCTGTTCAAAAAGTATCGCGAATTTTGAATTTCCTCGGGTTACGTATATTCGATTTTCGATTTTTTTGTGGCGTTATGTTGGTACTCATATCTCTCACTTATGCCGACAAGTTCGGCCATTTTGAATGTTCAGTTAATTTTTGACAGTTGCTTTGCTTGCACGTGTTTTGGCTCGTCTTCGATTTTTGCCTATACCAAAAAATGGATCAAAGAATCTGTATCAAATTTTGTGTTAAAAACAAAATTAAGTGCGCAGGCGCATTCCGAATGTTGACTGTGGCATATGGTGAAGCTACCTTGGACCGAAGCAACGTTTATCGGTGGTGCAAAATGTTCTCAGAGGGCCGAGAAGATGTGAACGACGAAGAGCGTGCTGGACGCCCGAGCACGTCAACAACAGACGAGAACATTGATGAAGTGAAGAAAATAGTATTGGCCAATCGTCGAATCACCGTTAGAGAAGTTGCTGAGGATGCTACGCTACGAGTGAGGAGATAAAGACGGCATCGAAGGAGGAGCTGAACAAGATCACAAAAAATGATTTTTTCAAGTGCTTTGAGGATTGGAAAAAACGTTGGCACAAGTGTATAATATATGGTGGGGATTACTTTGAAGGGGACAAAATAGATATTTATAAATAAATAAATAATTTTTGAAAAAACACAAAATTCGCGATACCATTTGAACAGACCTCGTACATATGAGTCCTCCTTATTACATAAACAATATATTTTTGTACAGAACAGTATTTATTGGAAATGATTACGGAAAACTTTGTTAAAAGAATGGTATTTTACGCTAATAACAATAAAATTCGGATTTTTCAAATATGTTGTGTTTTATTCAAAAAACAAATCCTAGAGTCCAAATTGGATCAGCCTTTATATGCTACATAAAGACTCGTATTCTAAAACTGATGGCAAAAATTATCAAATAAATAATCCTGATTTATTCTGTGTTTTTAATTTTTATCCTTATTTATTCTGTGAAATTAATTCTGTGCATTAAACAATTACACTGGGGCCCAAGACGGAGTATTTCTTGTGTATTTCAGCGCATTCCTGGCGCATCCACTGCCTACATCCCTCTCACAGGATAATAAAAATGTTACATTACATTAACGGCTAGATTTTCAATCGGTAGTTAAGTCTCTGGTTATTGGTTACCGTGGAAACTTATCATAATTATTTTATTGCAAATATGTAATTAATCATTGATTTGAGGTAACCAACAGTTAGCCATGAATTGAAAAACCGGCCCTTAGATTATTACAAGTGTACAGTTATTAAAAATAAACAGTATCTTCGTTTTTGGTTCTAGGGGCCCCAATTGCAAATAACCAATCGTAGCTGTACACCAAAAATTGTAACTTTAACCAAGGGCTCCATGACTATATTATAAATATATTATACAGGCAAAAGTCCCAGTCAGTTTTTATTTTCTTTTTTAATTTAAAATTTAAATATGTAGCTCTAATTCAGCAGAACGTCTAAGGGGCCCCTAGAGCATCGGTCCACTATGCGACCGCATAACTTGCCTACACCTATTTACGCCACTGGTGTACGATTGTCTTTATGATAGAAATTGTGGCCAAACGATTAGACGTAGAGAGTTGAAATCTGGCAAGCATAGATATATACTAATAAGTATTTATACAGGGTGTTTGTTTGAAACGGGGCACCCCGAAAATCTCCTTTATTTGTTTCTTTTTTTATTGTTTTCAAAGCTTGCTACGTTCAACTTTGTAAAACTTATGTTGATTATTATTTTGTAAATGAATGGTCGCCATTTTGAAATGGTTAACATAAAAATATGATTTTTTGGTGTCATTGTAAAGCTAATTTAATGTACTTTTAGGAAAAAAATATATAATTATCGATTCCCTATGCTAGATCAAAAGTTGACATCATTTCTGGAAGTGCTGAAGTCCGGAAGTGCCTCAAAATTCTTATAGTAACCTTTAGATGGGCCTTTTTGTCTAGTTTAACTTTTGTTCTGAAGATTTTTTGTATCTTTACAAATAAAGGAGATTTTCGGGGTGCCCCGTTTCAAACAAATATAATAATATATTTCTTTGAGGTAAACTTAAAGAGATTCTTTACTTCAAAAATTATTTTATTTTCACTATACGTACATTTCGGCTACGAGGTAGCCATCTTCAGTAGTTGAATAAATCAGTTTTATTCAACTACTGAAGATAGCTACCTCGTAGCCGAAATGTACGTATAGTGAAAATAAAATAATTTGTGAAGTAAAGAATCTCTTTAAGTTTACCTTATCCTAAACTTCACGTTAACTCAACAATTAATATATATTTCTTTGACCTGCATATATGAATATGTTCCCAAAAAATGTGCCAAATAGCATACATTTTCTTTACTTTCCCGTACTATGCCAAATCAACTAATAGTTTTAACCAATTTTTCATGAGTTATTAATAATTTTTTGCAACACTCAGAATGAACTGGTGTCGCATACTTTTATAAAATACATAATGTGATACTTTCATTGAATTTCAAACCAATTACAAATTAAAAATACTTTCTCTCAATCAAAACAAACATATCTTTTATCATATTAATAAGGAATTTATGATAAAGTAACAATCCTTGCAGAACAATGCTAATCCAAATTACAGTGAGTGTTAATAATGTAATTAGTAGCAATATATCTTGGTAGTAAAACTGTTGCAAATATTTTCTGCAGCATTATATTACTAAGTAAAAAATCAAATTTATATTAAAATACTTTAATTAATGTATTAATTTAATGACTGAATATTTACTAGAAATAATCATTATAATGATTATTAATAATTTATTATTAAATAAATGTAAAAATTACACAGGCCGACAAAAAAAAATATATATGTTATGAAAACTTTTTAAACAAATGCAGCCGAATCTAATGTATTTTTGGTTACTGAAACCGTACTGGCATCAGTTTTTTTTTGTATCACCTACAGTTCTTTCACAATGTGACCTCGACTGTATTTAAAAATGGGACAAATAGGCTATACAGGGTGTTTGTTTGAAACGGGGCACCCCGAAAATCTCCTTTATTTGTAAAGATACAAAAAAATCTTCAGAACAAAAGTTAAACTAGACAAAAAGGCCCATCTAAAGGTTACTATAAGAATTCTGAGGCACTGCTGGTTTCACCGGAAATGATGTCAACTTTTGATCTAACATAGGGAATCGATAATTTTATATTTTTTTCCTAAAAGTAACCATTATGCTAACCAATTCAAAATGGCGACCATTTATTTACAAAATAATAATCAACATAAGTTTTACAAAGTTGAACGTAGCAAGCTTTGAAACCAATAAAAAAAGAAACAAAATATCTCTAAAATAAACTGTTATAACTAGTTATTAAGAATGAGAAAATGTGTGGACAATAATGGTGGTTTGATCGAACATTTGTAATTTTTTTTTGTAAAATAATTGTAAAAAGTAATAGTTTTTTTTTTTTTTTCTAAATAGTCAAATAGTTTATTTTAGAGATATTTTGTTTTTTTTTTTATTGTTTTCAAAGCTTGCTACGTTCAACTTTGTAAAACTTATGTTTATTATTATTTTGTAAATAAATGGTCGCCATTTTGAAATGGTTAACATAAAAATATGATTTTTTGATGTCATTGTAAAGCTAATTTATTGTACTTTTAGGAAAAAAATATAAAATTATCAATTCCCTATGCTAGATCAAAAGTTGACATCATTTCCGGTGAAACCGGAAGTGCCTCAGAATTCTTATAGTAACCTTTAGATGGGCCTTTTTGTCTAGTTTAACTTTTGTTCTGAAGATTTTTTGTATCTTTACAAATAAAGGAGATTATCGGGGCGCCCCGTTTCAAACAAACACACTGTATATAAAAAAAAAACAAACTTAGCTGATACTGTACTTTTGTTTAATTACAGATTTTATTTAACTTAACACACCATATATATATACTACAATACATACATTTTAACCCTTTCAGGACCAGGCCGGTTTCAAATGACAATACGCTAGGACCGCTGCGGAAAGTGGTTGCTTATTCGTCCGGTTCCAGAAAGGACATTAGTTTTATATCAGTATAAACGGGATTTTCGGACTAATTTTTAAATTAATGAAAAAAAAAAAATCCTGTATTTATGGCAAAATATATATTATTTCAATCACACAAACAAAAACAAAAATACGTATTTATTCACAAAGAAATAAAAATAAAATTAATGCACATATTTGCTCATGAAACAAATAAAACATATCATATTACTCTACAATTCTTCAACAGTGTGATATATCTTAAAACGGCCTTATTACACATAGTGGTATATTGCCAAGTGCACAAACATAACTTGTCTCCTTTATTTTTTATCTTTGCTTTGCACAAACTACTGTTTTGCACAGCAGGCGCTAGGTAAACACTAACAACGATTCGTTTGTTCGATTTAGGTCCTGAATCAAGCCTCTCAGCGTGCGTTTGTAGACGGGTCTGGTCTGGAGAACAATTCTTGTTTTGCGTGTTTATTCGGTTCCGGTCCCGAAAGGGTTAAGTTTATTTTTTTGTATTTCCTTTCTCTCTTCTCTTTGAAGCTTCTTATGTAGCTTTTTCTCCGATGTGATGCATTTTGTTGTTCTCTGTAAAGTGATCAGCAGTAATCCCATCATGTTAACATTCCACCGTCCCTGGTAACGTTCTCTCACATCATCTCATCTCGTTAATTGTTAACGGGGAGCGGATATTTAACGGGCAATTGTGAGGTACGAGTATTTTGTATATTTCTGTAACCTACTTATAAGTATTTTCCAGTAGAAAATTTCTTAAATTGTACGAAGATAAAAACAACGAATGTGCGTTGGGTATGGGAAGCTTACAGGCATCATTTAATTTTACATAGAACTTTTTAAAATAGATATACTATTCTGTCAAAAAAGTAGCGGGAATTTGAAATTTAAAAAGCCCACGTTAATAATTTTTTTAAAATCTTTTTTTCATAAGATGGCAGCACTAGCCCTAATTACTGTGTCAAACATGAGTGCCATCTGTCAACCAGTTTGATTACATCGGCTGTTTTAGTTAACACACTTCAGTAGTGCGTCGCGATTTTTACAATGAACAAAACTACTGAACAAATAATCTTTGCCTTAAAGAAGTTTGCCTTAAATTTTGTGTTGCGAATGGAATTACGCGTGCCAACTCGTGCATGCTAAAAAAGTGTTATGGTGAACCAGCTTTATCAAAAACACGGGCGTACGACTGGTACAAAACGTTTTAAAAACGGTCGAGAGATCGTCGAAGACAAACCACGTTCCGGAAGACCTCCGACCGCTTCAACCGACGAAAACATCGAAAAAGTAAAGGAAATTGTGCTCGATAATCTGCGTTCTAGCTTAAGAGAGATTTTACGTGATTTGAACGTTTCTCACGAGTCCGTTCGGTCGATTTTGGTGAATAATTTGGGTTTGAGACGCGTCGCCGCTCGTCTCGTTCCAATAGCGCTGAATTTTCTACAAAAAACAGTACCGTAAACAAGTCTCTTTAGACATGCTGGATCGCGTCAATTTTGATCCCACATTCATGGAACGCATCATAACAGGTGATGAGACATGGGTCAATGAATTTGGCATGCAAACAAGTCAGCAGGCATCAGAATGGCGGACAAAAATCAAGCCAAAACCAAAAAAACCACGTCAAAGTCGCTCAAAAGTCAAGGTCATACTCTCTTTGATATTCGTGGTTTGGTGCATCATGAATTGGTCCCTGAATTAAGGCCAAAAACGGGACAAATACCATCGAGCAACCACCGTATTCACCAGATTTGGCCCCGTGTGACTTCTTCTTATTTCCGAAATGAAAATTGTTGCTAAGTGGAACCCGTTTTCAGTCGATCGAGGCCATAAAAGAAAATTCGTGGAATATGCTGAAGACTATACCGGAAAGCACCTACATAAGGTGTTACGAAAACTGAAAAAAAATACTGGAAAATGTGTGTTGCATCAAATGGGGCTTACTTTGAAGGCGAGAAATTAAATTTTGATGAAAAATTGTGTGCTTTATTTAACAATTCCCGCTACTTTCCTAACATATTTGTTCATCGGTTCTCTGTCGAATAATCGGCATGTAAATATCGTGAACTTTATACATATCTCCCAGGTTTGACATCCAAATTAAGTTCTAAACTATTTTTTAAACATTTTTAATATTTTTAAAACACACAGCAGCGTCCAGATATATCCGAGTTACTAGTTAAATTTGTATAAATTAAGCAGAAATTAAAATATATAACTAAACTTTTTGTACGAGACAATTGAAACCGTGGTCATTGAGACATTGAAAAATAAATACACTATCTACAATCATTGTGTAAGTCTAATTGTAGTTTTTAAAATTATAACCAAAGTTAAAAAGGAAACAATATCGCACATACATCTGTCCATAATCACAAGATATTCAGAACATATTTTTACAAAACCAAATTAATATTTTCTTCCAGGCTTGTGAATGGTCCAAATTAGTAGTTTTAAGTAAAATATATGTAACATCCTGAAACTTAAATATATTAAAACCGAGTACATTAAAACCGCACATTAATTTGTTACACATATCGTTTCTAGGGTTTTGCGAGGCACATATAAGTTAAATAATTTAAAATTAAAAAAAATTTGAGGTCCCTACATAACGTTTTGACTATTTTTAGTATGATGTCTGTCGATCTGTCTGTCCGTTCGTCTGTCCGTATGTCCGTCTGTCCGTATCTCCGTCTGTCCGTCTTTCCGTCTGTCCGTCTGTCCGTCTGTCCGTCTGTCCGTCTGTCCGTCTGTCCGTCTGTCCGTCTGTCCGTCTGTCCGTCTGTCCGTCTGTCCGTCTGTCCGTCTGTCCGTCTGTCCGTCTGTCCGTCTGTCCGTCTGTCCGTCTGTCCGTCTGTCCGTCTGTCCGTCTGTCCGTCTGTCCGTCTGTCCGTCTGTCCCTCCGTCCGTCCGTCTGTCTGTGTACACGTGCAGAGCAAATTCGGCGGAAAGGATTTTTAGGAAACTTCATGTATAAGCTTCTGCCATCAATGGCACGAGTTGATCAACTTTTAGTAAAAATTGGTTGACTAAAAATGGGAGTTTAATCGTGTCGATTTTTAGATTTTTGTGAATATTTCACAACACAAAAATATTTCGAAAAAATTTATTCAACAAAAGTTACTATAAAAGCAATAACTAACAACTTTTATTTGAGACATTTTTTGATAAAACGAAAAAATTTTGAAAAAATTGAGAAAAATCATTCAAAATTTTTTCGTTTCCATGGTCACGGTAAATAAAATCTCTGTTAGAAAATATTAGGCCAAGTTATTTCTACTCTGCTGCTAGAATGTATTTTATACAAGTACTTTATGATGGCGGTCAGTCCTGTGGTGGCCACAACTGATAGGGTAATTTTTGTTTTAGTTAATAAAAAGTTACAAGTTAAAAAAACTAACCTAAAAAAATAACACAGTTTTAGAATGTATTAATTATTAAAACACAGGGCCGGCGCTAGAATTTTCGAGGCCATGTGCCAGGGAAGGCGCGAGGCTATGTGCCAGGCCAGGACCATACCAATCGTTTTTGCGAGGCCATGTGCGAGCTTGACAAGAAACATTTATATTGACGCGGTGGTCAAAAAGGGTTCGTTCAATAATGATGGACCACGCAAAATGACGGAATGAACAAGATACATCAGTCAACATGTAAATTTCCTTACCTGGTGCTGTCCGTTACCACGCTATGTTTACATATTAGATACTCCTATAATGTTTCAAATGTATATATTTTAATGAGGGATACATTTAGTGAATGTTACACTATTTTTTTTCTGTGGCATCTTTCAATAATAACTTTCGGCTGTGTCATTTTTTCTCGTTTTCGGGGAATCACAGCGCTTCACAGCTGCATCAGCTGTGAAGCACCCCATCCGGTTTCTTCTTTCTAATTTCAACGCGCTCGAAAACTACATTTACAATTTAGATGGGAGTTCGAAACATGCGCGAGATGATGCTCACAGTAGCGCCGGCCCTGTTAATACGTATAAATAATGTATAATAAAATATATACAAAGTAAAATAATGTGTAAGAAAATGTATAAAAAATAAAATAATATGAAGAGAAGAAAATCTATATTCTGTATAAAAGAAAATCTAATAAAATAATGGAATAAACAATCTATTAAACTACACTAATCACTAATGTATAGAATAATGGAAAAAACTAATTTATTTAAGTAAGCAACTAATAGACAATACCAGTGGCGCACCCAGGAATTTGTGTTGGGGGGGGGGGGTCTCAAGATAAAATAATTTAAATTATGAATAAGGTTCACACTTCTAAATTTCAAGTGATCTAAAAAAATAAAAGGTCTTCGCTTCGGAAATACGCAAGTGATGACCTAAAACAAAAAAGGTTTAGGTTTCTAAAATACAAATGACGACCTAAAAAAATGTCCTTGCTTCGGAAATACAAAATGATGACTTAAAAAAAAGGTCCTCGCTTCTAAAATACAAGTGACGACCTAAAAAAAAAAAGATCCTCATGTCTATTTTAAAAATTGTCTAGTGTGTTTGTGTGTTTTTATTTTTATTTCCTTCCTTCTTAGGGGGAGCCCGGGCCCCCGGGCCCCTCCCCTGGGTGCTTCACTGGGCAATACTAATCTAATACAACATATGAAGAAATATATCTATATTAACTAAAATGTAATATTAATACCTAAAAGGAAAGAAACAAACTAAATTATTGGTGTAACAAAATTAATGATAGTAAATAAATAAACGAATAAACTAATATTTAAAGTAATAAACTAATATTAAAATAATAACAAATATTTAAACTAATATTCAAACTAATAACAAACTAATTATGTGTAACAATTTGACAGATGGAATAAAATTTTAGGTTAGAATAGTTCATTCACAATTACTTTCCCCAGTAAAAATTATGAAATTATGAAGTAAAAATTATAAAAATTATGAAGAACGATCAACAGATCTTGCATTCAAACAATGGTGTTAAAATTTAATCTGGTATCAACGGTGATTTGAGAACAGTTGATCTGAGAATTGATCTCCATTCTTGCAACCGGGCATAAATGAGTCTTAGGAACCAAAATAACCGAGCCGTCTAAGTAATTGTCAGCATTATTTATCTCTGGTATGTATGGCAAAGGATTAATCAAACACTTTTATATGGACAAGCTCTTTTGATTAAAACGGCCGATTTCATCGCCTCCCAGAATATTGACTTTTCCTCTAGGGACATATAAATTTATTTCACACACCATCCATCAATTTAAATTTTAGTTCTCCTTTGGGTCTCTTTAGTCTCGCTTTTACAGAGCAGCTTTAATTAACTTGAGCCAAATTACCATTTAATAATGTAAATAATATTACATGAAATTCAAGTAAGAAGGTTATAGGTAAATGGTCATAAGCAGAGCCTTAGCAAGTCTGGTGCCCTGGGAGAGATTTTTTTTTCGCCTCCCCCATAACAAAATAAATTCAATAAAAGAATTACATTTTTTGTTTAAATTATATAATTTTTAGCCCAAAAGAAATAACTAAAATTAAAAATTAACATTTCGTGTCTTTCAATCTGAAAACGTTTTAGATTTTGAGGAAAGTTTTTTCTTCTGGCCGTCCGCCCCCCTCCTGGCCTTGCGCCCAGTGTGGTCGCCCCCCTTTAAAGTTACTACTGGTCATAATCAACATTTTTCAAGATAATTGAAAAGGCATTTTTATTATTAGTGAAAATAAAATACAATACAACACAAATCATGGATTAAAAATATAGTTAAATTCCTTATAGAAGTCAGATTATAATACATCAAAAAGTTGTTGTTGTCTATTATATTAGTTTCGATTGTACTACCTTGGCAAAATTGCTGCAAACTTAAAAAGGGTTACCTACTGCGTCAGTCGTTCACTGTATTCAAAATGCGCAGACCAATATTGATGAAATTTTTACATTTAGTAGCTATTAAATTTTACTTGCTGTGTAGAATTAATTTATTAGTTCCATTATTTTCTAAAAATTCTTTTCTGTTGTCCCATTTGGGTTTTGTAATTTAATTCGCAATTTTTTGTTACCAATCATTAAAGATCGATTCCTGAAAGCTTAGTAAACTATAAGCAAATAGTCAACTACAGTCACCATATAACAATCCCATAAGTAACCATATAAACCGTTTGCTAACTATTTGGTTATATTTAACTAAGCTTTCAGAAACCGGGCCTCTTAACTTTACTTTGCAAATAGTCATCGTTGCTGTGCACCAAAAATTTTAACTAACTAAGTCTTAATCAAACCAGTTTCTTCAAGCATTATTTCGATATTTGTTTTCCCTCTCTTGTAGTTTTTATTTTATCACTTTTTTTTTTTTTTAGCAGTTTTCTTATTTATGAATTTCTATTTTCTTATCTTAACATGTTTTGATTTATTTTTCTTTTTTCGTATTTTAATAAAGTAAAGTATTAAATTTTTTCTCTAAATTTTTCTTTTTATATCAATTTTGTATACCTTTTTGATATTTTTCCATTCATTTTCCAAACTGATTTGACGAAGAACCTCTTAATAAAATTAAACGACGGCTCATGAACAGATTATGAATTTGTATTAATTTCAGAAAATGAATAAAAATATATTAAATACAAAGAGTAAGAAAAAGCTGCGGAACTTTGCGAAACGTTGTATGTTTTATAATAGTTTCAATATACTGGGTGACAACTTTTATCCTGAAACATAGAAGAATAACATTGGAATCTATTTTTTTGCGATTATTATTCCCCATATTAACTTACAAGCTCCGTACTTAATATCCAGTATCAATTGAAAGATAATTTTTACCCGCTTCTAACGATACCGAAAACTTTTCCAATCGATTTTGATATTTCCAATATTTTTATTTATTTTACTTCGGATCGTGGAAAATTCATAATAAATTTGTTTTAAATAATCACGCATCGCCATGAATTTGACAGGTAAAATAAAATAATTTTGTCTGGTATTCGTTAAAGAAAACCCGAACAAATTTGTAACCGTATCCTCTAGACATGTTTAAAATGTTCGCTCTGCTGGCAACATCAGACTACCAAGACTTAGATTGTCTAAATCTAGGAATGGTATTTTTTTGGCAGCCACTTTCTTTAACTACCTACCAGTCTCTTTAAAAAATTTGTTAACTAGATTATTTAACTTCAAGATTTAAAAAAATCTTATTGAGAATTGTCTCTACAATTCGGACGAATTTTTCAAAATTAATTTCAGTAATTACACCTAACATGTAAGCTGTTTTTTTTCTACTTTTGTTAATTTTATATATACATTTTTTTTCTCTCTTATCTATCATAATTATTTTCATTTTTTAATGTTTTCAAATGTGTTTCTACTTTTGATCAATTAAATTATCATATATGTACTGACAAATGTAAACGTCGTAAGATGTTAAGCATGAAATAAATATTATTATTATTATTATTATTATTATTGGGGTTTGTCAGGTCTTGACAAGCGTCCACTAATCTCAAACTTCAGCAACCTTTTGAGCCGCGTCATACTAGAGACTAGTGGAGCTAAATACACACGACTGCATCCCAAACCCTGGCGATATGCAGGGTTATTATTATTATTATTATTATTATTATTATTATTATTATTATTATTATTATTATTATATGCTTAAATTTGTGAAATTATTTGAAGAAAGAGTGTTCATTGTAAAATCATGTTATAGTGATAATAGTATACACAGTGTGCGTGATATATTTTCTGTAATATTTAGTCAAAGTCCTATTCCAGCTCCATTGACAAAAAGCCATTTAATAATAGTAATTTTTTTTTTTTTTTTAATTTTTTGGTGTTAGTTACGGTGTCCATTAACCAGGATATCTTTATTTTTATTATGGATACATTAGTAATTTTATAACAAATAAAAACATCTATGCCATCACCGGGAGATTTGAACCCGAGCCCCCATGGTTAGTAGTCAAATGAGCTGACCACTACGCCATAGCGACCAGCATAGCCAAATTTGAGAATACCTGAAGCCTTTTACTTGTCAAATTCATGGCGATATGTGATTATTTAAAAAAACAAATACATTATGAATTTGGCCTCATTTCGTAGCAAATTAAATAAAAAAGCTGAAAATGTCAAAATTGATTACAAAAGTTTTCGGTATCACTAGAATCAGAAAAAATTATGGAGCTTGTAAGCTAAAATGGTGAGCAGCAATCGTAAAAACTGTACACGCTGTCAATACATTATTCTCCTATTTCCGGGGTAAAATTTATCACCTGGTATAATTTCATAGTTGGAAAGTATAATTGGGATAAAACAAGCTATAGATATATTGAATTAGTCGTGAAAGATACTTAGCTTGTGTTAACGCAGATTTCGCTATACCCTGTTATTAACTAGACGCTACGATCCCCTGTACAAGACTTCGGACTTCCCAGTAATATCCTTCTATAACTCTTTGACTAAAGGACGTTCACACTTTTATCATTTTATTTTGGACTAAGAATGTTGTTCGTGAATTATATACTTATCTTATTGCGTCTTGTTCAATTGTGATTTTGTAAACAATGCCTTTAATTCAACCTGTCCTGGTTGATAAAAGGTTTTCATGAGATAGTTTTATGAGCCTATTTTGCTACGTTTAATTTATTTTTTTGACAATGAATCCAGATTCGGCTTTCGCCATTATCAAAATAACAATTCCTGGTTGGATTCCTCATTGTATAGTTGAAGGATTCTAGAGTAAAACATGTTAAGTAACAACACTGGAGTCTCTTAGCTAAAAGCATGTAAAATATATTAAGTTAACCCGCTATTATTCTTCTTTCTTATTTCTGCCCAGCGTAGTTAATAATGTTAAAGAAAGATCTTACAAAATATATCAATGTATCAATATCAATATATCAATGAATCTTAAAATTTAATTTACTACAACAGATAAAATTTAATGTATTTGTTTCCCATTTCTTTAGTTGTTAATACATTATTTTATTGCATCTTCGCTTACTTTTCTAAAGTAGATCCACCTAAGAGCCCTAAACTTAATCATTCGCACATATCCAGTTTTATCTTAACTATTAGTGGAGCCTTCAACCTGATCATATACCCAGCATATGAATTAAAAGAACAAAGATAAATGTTCACTTATTAGTAAACATGTTCATAATCATCATTAAAATATTTAAATTTTAATAACCACTCATTAAAAAATTAATTGGGTGAAAGATAAAATTAAGGTAAAACCGAAGTAAAAGGAAAAAAAGAATCCAGGAGCATATTATTTATGCATATTTACGGCTCATAGAATACATTTAATTTTAATATAAATTAAATAATAATAAGCAATTTATTTTATTCAACTGTCCAAAAACAATTTAGACAAAATCTGACGAAACTACTGTTGTAATTCTTAAACGTTATTATGGTTTTTATTATAAAATTTGGAATAAATTCATCTGAAATATGCGAAAGTTTCCCCCACGAATGATGTGAAAGTAAAGATATGGTGATGATTATAAGGAGCATATTCATTTAAATCAAAGTATATAAGCTGGAGTTAATGCCTTGAAGGATCAGTGTACTCGTGCATTCAGAACAAAGCACAAGATGAAGTTTTTAGTGGTAAGCTATTTGTGAACACGTGGAATTGATTAGAAATCGAAAAAGCATTCAAATGTGAACGTTTTTATATCATTTATAAAAGAATATTGTGAACTTGGTGACATCATAGGCGTTATTTTCAAAGTGTTGTTTCTCATTCATCTTTAAGACTAGGGGTTGGCAACCGGATACACGTGGGATGAATGCGGCCTACCAAACGATTTTATACATCCCGCCAATAAGAAAATATGTTTACTTTTCATATCCAACGTATTCAACATATTACTGCCGCGCTGCTTTAGGCTTCTTATACACTAGGTGTATTTACACTGACGTAAATACGTATAAACTGACGTAGTTAAGAAATTAACATCGTAAAAAAAAATACAAAAGGATTTATGGCTCGCCAAAATTTTTTGTTATTGAATGCAGTCCCGACATAAAAAAGGTTACGGACTTCTGTTCTAGACAAATAATATAATCAATGCCGACCGGCGTAGCACAGTGGTAACACACGTGCCCTGCGTTGCTAAGGTCTCGGGTTCGAATCCTGGTCAGGCATGGAATTTTCAACACAATATATTACAACTGTCCTAGCTAATTGCCTTAGTAGCAAAGGCCGTAAACGTGAAATAAAAAAATAAATATAATCAATAAATCTTTATCCCAATTCAAAGGAATCATTTCTAAAGAAATTTTAAATGAACAGTTGCGACCGGGGTAAAACACGTGCCCTGCGTTGCTAAGGTCTCGGGTTGGCGTCCTGTTTAGGCATGAATTTTTCTTCATGACAAATGAGTATTGTCCAGGCCATAAACGTGAAAAAAATAATAATAACTTAACAAGTTATACGTTATGCTCCAGATAAAGCTTTATGCTTATTGCAATCCTTTTTAGGGCTTCGTAGGTATAATCAATGGAAGTATTATGCCAGTCATTATCGTGTCTGTCTGTACGGCATAAATTTTGGCCAAACGAACCTAGAGAGCGGAACTTTTGAGAGACGTTCAACAAATACAGTTGCATACGGAGCACAAGTACATGGGTTAAAGTTCCGGACACCATCCTAGAATTTTATATCGAATTTTCGAATAATTTTATATCGCATCTATCGTTTTGTGCAGTATCAACTAATGCTTAAAAATCGAGTCATTCTCGAATATTTATTGTTTTGAATAAATACCACGTATTTATACAAGGATAGTGGGACCAATCGAGCAAATTGTTTGAGCTTACTCCAAGTAACGTTGTTTTCTTTACTTCTTTCAAGATAATTCGGCACCAGGTATTCACTGGCCTGTCACGTCTCCGACTTTTTGATACCGCCACCCTGCTGGGCAACTACTTATGTCGCTAAGAACTTTTTTGGTCTTAATTTGGTTCTAGATCATGAATTTTCCAACTTCTCACGTCATTCAAACTTTTAAAACTACCTTCTGAAGTAAAAAGCGTCAGAAATCGGCATGCAACACCTTCTGTCCTTTGTTACTTCTCATTGCCTACTTAACAATTTAAAGAAACATATAAAAGTTTGGTTTTAATAACCAGTTTATAAATATTGTAGAATTACGCTACTTTATATTTAATTATGGTAACCCTTAACCAGTTCAATTTATATACAAGACCAAATCCAATCAGCACAAAAATAAACATAAAATTGATATGCCTGACAAAGTACTTGTGCGTCAAACAAAAGTCTGACTGAATCTTGTTTGAATAGTTAGGTAGTATGCCGAATAGCATTGAAAGTTTGAAGGAAGGATTGTGGTTCACATTATACTTTTTACGTCAATATAATGCAAAAAAAAAAATTGATGTGAAGTGTGAATTTTCACACATTGCAGGGTTTCGCAGGTATATAATAAGTGAAAGCGGCATGCTGAGTGTGTAGGACAAATAGGAACGATATTTTTAAATTAATTTATTGTCTGTTAATCTAAGATTTAAAAACAAATTTTATGTTAAAATATTTTTTTCTTAATTTTAATTCAAATACCTAATACCATTATTTAGGTTTCTAAATATGTGCAGTTTTTTTTTTTTTTTGTAGCAAGGTTCATTAAAATTTTGAAAATTGCGCATATGGCTTCCATTGGTTGTTTTAAGTCATATGCTCCGCCTCTCAGGTTTCGTATACATGACACATAGAATGAAAATATAATTCCAACAATTCCAACTGGTTATTAAATTTACGCTCCTAAAAATTAAATGCAATATTTGCCAAAATATAACTAGAATTTTGACAAAATAATTTAAACAAAATAAAAATGGAAAAAAAAAAACAAAAAATAAAATTGTTTTCTCTGCCCAGCAGCGAACCCTAGTTTGCTGCGTAGCAAGCGAGCAAGCTAACCATTAGACCAGGATACGCCTTCTAGTATAGTGTGTTACATAACTATAAATTTTGTACATTGTCAACCAAAAAAAACACAAAAAATGAGTTTAAGACAGAAAAAAACAGAAAAATTTTCCGAAAACATAATTTGATCAAAAATTTCTGTTGTACTATTCCGGTTCACACTAATGTACATTACTTAGAATTTTTTCAAATTTTTAGTTTAAACCATGTGGGCTACAGGGTGTGAGACAAAATTTTTTTTGCACAATTTTGGCAAAAATCGCATCAAGATAATTTTTTTTGCAAAAATAAAATTTGGTCGTTAATCCACGTACTAAGGTCTTTCATTTGGTACCCTACTCAGAATTAAAAAAAAAACATGTTTTTTTCGATGAGCAATTTGTTTATATTTTTAGGGGGATATGTTTTTTAGATGTTTCAGTATCTTTCCTATGTGCGGGTCAAAGAGTTGAGTAAGCATGTCAAATTTCAACTCTTTAGGTTTAGTCGTTTGGCTAAAATTTTTACCGAACAGACAGACAGACAGACGGCAAAATGACGGTATAAGGGTCTTTTGGTTATACCTATAAAACCCTTTAAAAAAACATAGTGCTACGGTGAAAATATATAACAATATAGAACAGAATTAAGTTATGTATTATGAGAGTGTATTCGCAAAATATAACCCGTAATATTAATATTATAAGTGCTTAATTAGATATAGTACTATCCGAAATTAGGCAACTATCCGAAAGAAAATTATTTTCCCCTTAGTATATTTCTTGCTCATAGCATTTTTATAACGTTTTATTTTGTCACAATAATAATAATTGAAAAATAATTAGTTAATTATTCGCCGCTAAAGAATTATATACTTTTTTCTATTAAATTAACAACTTACATATAAAATAAAGTAATTAAAACAAAATTTAATTATAGTTTTTACACAATTTTACAGCTATTTAATAAACAATTACTCGTATAAAAACACTACATACCTATAATTATGTAGAAACCTAATACATGGGTTAACTTTCAGGTAACATCTTTAATATTAGCACTTTCCAATGTACATGGATACGATAAAGTAAATAAGCGAGGAATAGTCAGCAGTAACTATGGTGGTAATGGCCATGGGGGTCACAGTGTTAGCGCAGTGTATGGGCATATGGTGAGACATGGATCAGGACATGGTGCTATCCAGAATCTAGGACATGGTGGATCCAGTATTGGACACGCTGCAGCTCTTATAGGACATTCTGCTGGACATGGTTTGGGACAGTTCTCAGGACATTTTGGACACCTTGGAGGTCATAGCTTAGGTCAGAGTTCAGGTCATGGATCGGGACAAAGTGCAGGTCATGGATTGGGTCAAAGTACAGGTCATGTTGGATTTTCTTCAGGACATAACTTAGGAGGTAAGTGTAAGATATTTAAGTAATGGCGGTTTTCTGAAGTTTCGGTTGTAACCAATGAGGTAGTAATAATATAGAGACAGAACGAGGACGGCGTGTTTTGAAGCCAACACCCTCTTAGGCGGAGAGCAGGAAGATGCGAGGAGTTATGCGTGTTGCATACATCCAATGACGTCATATAAACCATACGTCGTAAAACCTAATTGCTAACATCCATGTTTTGCTGATAAGAATTGAAAGTAAAAATATGTTTTTTAAAACAGTAAACTGCAAATTTTAATAAAATAAATTTCATAAATAATATTAAATTAAGCTTAATTTATTAGTATATTTTTAAGATAAGTATGAAAAAAATAGTAGCTTTTTTTTTTATTTCACGTTTATGGTCTTTGATACTTAGGCAATTAGCCAAATATATAGGTTTTTAAATTACATAAATTTAAAATCTAGTAGACCTTAATTTTTTTAATGTAAGTGGACAATACTGTTAATTT
Organism: Liopterus haemorrhoidalis; assembly: GCA_963971575.1. Classification (NCBI taxonomy): domain Eukaryota; kingdom Metazoa; phylum Arthropoda; class Insecta; order Coleoptera; family Dytiscidae; genus Liopterus; species Liopterus haemorrhoidalis. The sequence goes on along the minus strand of OZ020611.1, from coordinate 76,904,600 downwards.
CTAAATTTGATGTAGGCAGATATACAATTTATTCAATGATAAATTAAAAATTATCTGACAAATTATGAAGATATACATCTATAACCAGTGATGGGCAAGTACTAAAAAAGTACATATTTAAAATAATTTTCCGATGTATTCGTAGTACAGAATACAAATACTTTTTGTAAAAGAAAATAAAATGTAAACATAAAATGGCGATCAAAGAACATCTATGATGACGAATATAAGTTAGGCAACTTGTTAGACTGCTGGGGGCAAATCCCCTTTCGACTCCACAGGGTCTTGGCTTCATAACAAACAATGTTAAGGTATAGAGCGTGCTGCGTCTATATTATATGACGTCAATGGTTGTAACACCCGTTATCTTAACACCAATGAAAATATCATCGCTCTTTTAAATTAGATTTAACATCGCTGAAAAAAATCTGTATTTTGAACAACCCGATGTAAATCCCAATGTTATAGCTTGTTTCCGGTGTAAAATTAACATTGGGACTATCTTCACGGCTGTTGTGATATCTGTTAGAATTACGTTTTGTTAGGTTAGTGTTTTAAAAACTGTTGAAATAATATTCAAAAATAAGAACGAGAAACAAAAATCATCTAAAATATAATACAATTTCAAAAAAACTTAATTTGAAATCTAAACAAAAGCAGCCATAGGTATGGTTATAACATGCATTAAAATCATTTTGCCATGACCGCGAACGTTGATTTGCAAGAGAAGGCAGAATGCATTTGTAGTTAGAGATTAAAAGAAGGTATTTTATTTATTTTTTTTTTTATTATCCCAACAAACAAATCATAGTTTAAAACACATAATTATTTTTTAGCGATTCAAGGACTGAGAAAATTTGACCCGTGCAAAATATTCCTGAATTAAGTTTCCTCATTCATTACTTTTTATTTATTAATATATTTTTTAGTAATGGGTATTATTAGTAGTGGATTACATTTATTGATAAAGTATAAAGCACATATTTATCCACCCCCCTCAATAATATTGCATTGAAAATTTAATTTTAACTCATTTTTTTTCGGCTATTATTTTATAAAATAATTATAATGGTACAAAAGTATCTAAGAGTACTTGGTTAATTATTGTTAAAATAATTAATGTGAAGGATGGGCATTATGCGTCAATATTTTACTAATAATATGAAAATATATTTCTTAGCAAATGATACTTTCCAAAATATTTTATATCTGATCAAAAATTAATTAATTGATCAAACACATTTATTACTTTTTAGTTGCTGAGAAAATTTTGATCAAGCTAATACTGCGCTAACGCTGATAACAGCTTTACGAGCAAGTAATAATTTTACTAATAATTTCATATTGAATAGACCATGTAACTACGTCACAAAATGGGATTCAGTGCTGCCGCCTCGCAGTTGGTTTCCTTTTATTTGAATTTAGCATGTTGTTTTTTTTTCTTAAATTGTATTTTGTAAGCATAAATTAAGTTTTAGAAAATGCTTCACATCAAAAATAAAAGTCAATATTTATTTATTAAAATTATACATTATAATTTAATGTCATTATTTTTGCAAAACAATATTATTTTGCAGGTTAATTTTGAAAAATTTACGTTAATAATCGTTATTATTGCAAGTAACATAACAATAAGTATGCATGCCATATCTAAATAATTTGAAGGAACTCTATGTTGTTCTTATTTTATCCATAATTGTTTTTCATTTTCATCTGTCAAAAAACGAAATATTTTCAATTAAGAATGTGGCTGTAATGGTTCCAATTTGAAGCAAAACAATACACCATTATGCATTCTGAAACAAAATATTAATGATTACTTAGTGTTAGTTAAATAAATACTAAAGATATTTCGATTTTCTTATTATTCAAAATCGTAATTTATAAATAATATTCGAACTTATATGTTTATAAAAACATTATTCTATAATATAAAGTATCTGAACTGTATATATTAGTATATACTTATCAAAAATACATATTTTTGGCTCCAAAATTGAAAATATTCATAAAATTAAGGTAACAAAACTAATGACGTATTTTAAACCAGCCAAAAACTTCAAAAAAAAACCGCTGTCAGATGGCAGCACATGTATGTGACGTCACACTAATATGGTCTATTGACCAGTCACGCCAAGAGTAATAGCGGGCACAAGGTATGTGCATACTAAACATACGAACGAGCACGACTAAAATATACAATTTATTTTTCTCCATTCGCGTATAAAATCCAAAACACAGGATCATTCCGTAGATTACCGCCGTCTGGGTGCAAAATGTTAGTACATACCCTTCATAAAAATTTTAAAACTTCAAAAGTAAAATAATACGTTACAAACATTATATTTTATTCCGTTTTAAGAAGAATTCTGATTCAATATGAAAAATAAATAAATAAATAAATAAAAACAAAAAATTATAAAGTAAACTTTCTACATGCTTTCTACTTTAAAGTATTCATTTTTTACATGCTCGTTCTTCTAGCTCTTAATATAGAAAAATTATTTATAATTTTTTATACAAAATAAAATTCATATATAACGCACATATTTTATTTTAACATGCAATAAAAGCGGAAAATAATCAAGCAAATATCAAATATAATATGTCTTTTTTATTGCATTTATTCCGCTTCATCTAACATTGGGCTCTCTCTGTATATCACCTATGAAACATTAACAAATTTTTCACAATTTATAGGAAATAATAATGAAATATTTTAACTAATATTTCTTAAAAACTTCTCGCGGCAGAGGTAAAGGATGTATTAAATATAAAAATATTAGTGTAAAACAATTGAAGAGCAAAAAAATGTTATCACTGTACATTGGACATGCCCCCTAAATTATGCCGCCCAGGTTCTTTGTACAGTTTGCACCCCGTTACGAAACGGTCCTGCGCAGAAAGCTTAAAAAATTACGCGCGTGAGCAATATTGCTTTTGTATTTGCGATTGCGATTTTGATTAAATGTTTGTTGTTTGGATTAATATAGTTATGATTAAATTATTTGAATAAGTTAACAGAATTCTGTTAATCAGAGAAATAGATAATATTTGAACTTCAAGCAACTTTACTAAGATTAATCAGTTTTTCAGTTATATGACTTTATACGAAGGAGGTATCAATTTGTATTATTTGCCTCTTTTGAGTAGCCTAGCCCTCCTACTGCCCCTTGTCTTCCATCTTTTCCCTATTAACCCTTTCCAGCCAGTACTTCCTTTGAATATTCTAACCCCTCTAGGTGGGAGGTGAATGCCTCCAGTTTGGGATCACTGGTTTAATATAACGTCTTTCATTTGCAAAATTTGAGTTACTTCACAGTGATAAAATAAAGAAACTATGTAAACTTTGATGTCGACTTTTCAATAATACATATTTTGCGTTCTGAACATTAATAGAAATATTATTAGATCAAAAGTAACCATTTTTCTATGATCAAATATAAGAAATACTGAACATGTTAGATATAATATCAAATTACTAACTAATGTTATATTAATTATGATAATAAATTGTCCGAAATTAATGCTCGAATGTAATTTGCAGGTCACAGCGCTGGACACGTCGAACAGAGTGTACATATCCCGGAACATACAGCAGAAGCAACAGAAAACCACGGTTATAGTGAGGGACTTGCTTCACATGGAGCCTCCGGCGGATATTCAGGAGGATTCTCTGGAGCATCATCAGGAGGAATTGGATCAGGATCAGGTTCCGGCCTTTCAGGAAACACTTTCACAGTAAACACCATCAGCCAAGCTATACCAATCCCATACCCAGCACCATACACCGTAACAATCAACCGTCCATACCCAGTACCAGTACCTCAAGCAGTTCCTGTAGAAGTACCACGTCCAGTAACAGTGCAAGTACCACAACCTTACCCAGTAACAATTCCTAAACCTTACCCAGTTACTGTTAACAAAGCTGTACCAGTACCTATACCAGTACCTCAACCGTACGCAGTACCACAACATGTCAGAGTACCAATTCCACAACCGTACCCTGTTACTGTAGCTCAACCAGTTGCTGTAAGAGTACCAACACCTGTCGTTGTACCAGTACCACAACCTGTCTTTGTTGGAAGCAGTGGTGGTAACGGTGTTGGTGGAGGAATTGGAGGGGGAATCGGAGGGGGAATTGGGGGTTATGGGGTGGCTGAAGGAGGCAAAACTGTTACCATCTCACACGGAGGATCTGGACATGGATTAGGATCAGGAAGTTATGGATTATCTGGTGGTGTATCTGCAGGACATGGCTCATCTGCCGGACATACTTTGTCAGCTGGACATGGTTTGTCAGCTGGTCATGGTTTATCCTCAGGCGGTCATGGTATAGTTTCGGGAGGCCATGGTTTATCGTCTGCAGGTCAAGGTCATGGGTTATCTTCGGGAGGTCATAGTTCATCGTCTACAGGTCAAGGTCATGGACTATCTTCAGGAGGTCATGGTTTATCATCTGGAGGACAAGGTTATTCGTATTCCCATGGATCTCATGGAGGTTCCGCCATTAGCTACACTAGCGTCTCTAGTGGCAATCATGGTTATAAGCATTAACGACTGAATTTATTTAATTGATTTGTTTATATTTTTGTCTATATTGTTTTTCCTGTTTTGTTTTTAATTTTATGTTGATTTGTTGTATGTTATTTTGTGTATAATAAATAGTCATATATCTTCATAAAAACGATCTTTGATCAAGAACTAGTATAACTAGCTTAAAAAGTATTACTCTAAATTAAAATGCTCTTTTTTGAAAAAGTTCCTGCAGCAACTAGACTGCTGTAGTGATATTTGCTGCCAATGTACTTCTGGTAGCACTACTTATAGGCACTTTTGGAAATTGCTTTTAGATAAGACTCAACTCGTTTTTAAAATATTTTAAATCTCTTCAATCATTAGAAAACAACTTTTTTTAAATAAAATGAACATGATATTAACGAACCTGGATAACATTTCTGACTATTTTGGGAGTTATCCGGTCTAATACTAATTTTGCTAGTAGATATGTAAACGACGAATATTTATTAAATTTGAATCGTAACTGAATATCTTTATATCTAAACATGGAAATGCAATTTCTGTAGGTGTAAACATTGGTATCTAGGGTTTCCTAGAATGTCCTACAATTACAAGTACGTGTCCTACTTTAAGGCTTAAATGTTCTACATTTACATTTTAAAACTGTAAAATATGATTAAGAAAGCACCGAAACAGTTGTTTGGTGCATATAGCTATAGCCAGTGTGTTTCGTTGTCCACCGATTGCATTTCTGCAGTTCATTCAAGATTCGGTTATAGAACGCGAAGAAATTAACATATAATTGTTAAAATCATACTTATAGTTATTTAGACTCTGTAATTTATAGATCATAAATAATTCTGAGCCCTAACAAAGAAGCAAAGCAGTTAAGGTAGTAAAGAAAAAAGAGATATTTTTAATGAAAATTAATTAAAATAATTTAGTTTCTCTAAGAGTTCGAACATCTGCCAAGTTCTTTTTTAGTGAAATAAACATATATATATAGGAGGAAATAAAAATCTTGAATACTCGTCAAAAGATTATTTATAAAATATCAAGATACGTTTCGACTGGTAAATCCAGTCATTCTCAGTCTAGAGTACGTTGTCAATATTTTACAAAAGTATATTCTTATAAAAAAATATACGTAAATGAAAAATCCATCCCAAACACATTCAGAGTAGACATGGCAGTGAACCATGGAAGTGAACATGAAACTTTTGACGAGTATTCAAGATTTTTATTTCCTTCTACATTTTTCGTCAAGAACAACAATCTAACTATATATATATAATTTATTTAATGGTCAACAATTTGATTTAGTGAAACTCACTAATGTACAAAAGGTTATTAATTGAAGAACTGTTGTTTTGTTTCACGGATTTATTTATTGTCTGACCGTGGTTTCGGCTTGCGCCATTTTCAAAGTAACAATGATGCAAATCTTATAAACTAAAACTTATTTATACTATGCTAAGGTTTATGGTTCAAAAATTCCCAACAAATTTATTTACCTACAATTAAAAACTATACAGGTAACAATTATGTCATAAATCTTTAACACTAACCACTTATAGGGATTAGTCAAAGAATCCCTCGTATATACTTTGTTATAAACGAATAATTCACAAATTAATAATAAGTGAAGTATCATTCGCAAAGATATTAAACAATAGTAGTTTTAATTACTTAAATTATGTAACTAAAATTATGCATAGAATATTTAGAATTGCTCACAGTATACATTTACATTTGTAAATATTTACGTTTTATTATATTATTATACTATTAATTAAATATTTCTGTTATGATATATAACTAACGAAAAATCAGGAAGTAGAATGCAGGAATAATATAAGTCGGCGGTAGTATGTGAATACTTGATACGACTGGGGCCATTTTTTTAAAACTTGTTATGGCAAATAGTTAATCAGGTTTTGTAGGTATAACCAAAGTACCATTATACCGTCACTCATGTGTCTGTCGATATATTTGTACGTTTTAAATTGTGTTCAAATGACTGGGCCTAGAGAGTTGCAATTTAGGTGCGAAAATTATTCAAAAAGAATTTTGTCCCATGCTCTATTAACCTGACGTTGATGTAAAAAAAATTAAATTTAAGGACTTACCAAATCAAGCCATAATTACTCAGCAGGATTCTGAAAACTGGCGTTAAGTTGCGTGGACGGTAAATAACGCTCACCATAGTTACGATCGAATGTTAAATCGGTATTCTCAAATCTCTGAGTGACCTGTCCACTGTTAATTCACGTTAACATTAATACGTTCTGAAAACGGAGATCTTACCTTTTCTGGCCCTAATACGCCTATTAGGGCGTTAATAAACTATTAGTATTATTACTTACATTATTTCTTATTAATTTATGTAATTGAACGATTAGGTGGAACTATATTTTCAAATCTAGTAATTTTTACAGATTGATTGAAGCTTTTGATCATTTTGTTCAGGAAAAGCCAACTTCAATATATAAAAAAGTAGCTAATGACAACTTAGAAAAATTAAAATTCCAGTTAGTAGCTATTGCAGTGGTGTTCAACATAATACCTATACCAGATCCGAAAATAATTTTTAAATTGCCTGCACTAAATTTCTGCTTTCCCAGTTCCTAAATGATATTTTGAATTTCTGCCCCTCCCCATCACCAAGTGATACTCGGAATTTTTACCATCAAGTTGTTTTTTGAACTTCGGTCCGCTGCTCAAGCGATTTTTTAATTTCTGGTTCAATTTCAGCAGGGAATTTATACCTCCCCAACCTGAGGTGATTTTTTTTGATTTTCCGTGCCTCCTCGTTTCAAGTGAATTTTAAAATGTTTGCCCCCGAGCCGCGGTTTATTTTTTACTTCGATCAGGTGATTTTTAAAATTTTTGAATAACCGCCTCTCCTAGTTTATTTCCTGAATTTCACCTCCCCGTTCTCACATGATTTTTAAAAATTTTGCACAACGTAATTATATTTATTTACGTCATTTACGCAAGTCACTAAAATAATTTTTGTTACAAATAATTTGTTTATAATAAAGATTTTTAGTGGTTCTACTTTTTTTTTGTGTAGTCTGTAGTAGAATATGCAGTCAAATGTGCTATTTAATAAAGTTTAATGTAATTTTAATTATATTATGACTTAGAATCTACAGTTTTAGTGGTTAGGTTAGGTTAATGTCAGTATATGACTTTAATGCCACTCCCAGCGCTGCAATTCAGCTGAAGTTAAGCCTTTCCAACTTTGAGCTTTAATGTACACATTATTTTTCCTTCAGAATCGTTATTAGGCAAAAACCTGGCGTAACTTGACGTTAACTCGTATCGTGACTTTACGCCATCTATTGAAATCCCACAGAATATCATGTTTAAGTATGGACTTAAAGAACTAAGTTATTTTTTCTTATTTCGCTCTCTTGAACGGATCCTTTAACTCGGATTGATATTCAATAATTGCTTCGCCAATTCTACTTTTGAAAATCAGACTTCTTTCAAAAGTAACAAAGATTATCAACAATTCTTAATACTTCGCTCAGATTTTTTAAAATAATGTCATCTTTTCCGAACTAGTCGAAGGTCCTTCTTCAATCGGATTTTCGGTGTTGAGCATAAATTCCTACTTCAGTCAAGTCTTTATCTTGAGACTCAAGCAATTTCGGGACATCAGACTATTTCAATTATTCTCAACCATTTCGTACTATATTATTAGCGCTCTGATCAATGTTTTCGGTCATTTTTTAAACGGTCACAGTGTCATTATTATTGCCCGGAGTTAAACTAGCTCAAAAAATTTCCTAAATTAAAACATGTAGGTACATATAATAAATCAGCTGTGGCCACCACAGGACCGACCGCCATTATAAAGTACTTGCATAAAATACAATCTAGCAGCAGAGTAGAAATAACTTGGCCTAATATTTTCTAACAGAGATATTATTTATCATGACCATGGAAACGTTACATATAAGTATGAAAAAATTGAGACTTGGAAAAAATTTCGAAAAATATTACAAAAATTTTTCGAAATTTTTCGTTATAAAAGTTATTACTTATTGCATTTATAGAAACTTTTTTAAATAAATTTTTTCGAAATATTTTTCTGTTGCTAAATATTCGCAAAAATATTAAAATCGACACGAATAAACTCCCATTTCTAGTCAACCGATTTTGACCAAAAGTTGATCACCCCGTGCCATTGATGTCAAAAGCTTAAATATGCAGTTTCATAAAAATCCTTTTAGCCGAATTTGCTCTCCACGTGTACACCGACAGACAGACGGACGGACGGACAGACAGACAGACAGACAGACAGACAGACAGACGGACGGACAGACAGATTGACAGACATCATGCAAAAAAAAGTCAAAACGTTATGTAGGGACCTCAATTCGTGGAGATCCATCGAAATCTCGAAATGTCAAAATCGGTATGATCATAATACCTCCCTTATATGTGGTCGGTTATAGGTGGTCGGTAAAAACTTAATTGTAGCTTGTAAGACCCACGAATGATGAAATTATATGCAAGAAAGTTGTTAGAAATAGTTTCTCCGAGAATACTGAATCCGTGAATAACAAATTCACAAATATAGATCTTTGAGGGTATTTATGTACCAAATGGATATTTTCAGATTATTTTACTATATTGGCAAGACTTTAATTCATATAACGCACTCATGCAAAGGTATTCATGCAATACTTACAAGGTGTGAACTTCTTCACTCGCCAAACATATATGATGAAACCAACGGAAACATGTAACACGAGAACAAGAGATATTTTCTCATTTGAATTAGGAAATAAAGTTATTAATTCAACATAACTAAGAAACTACCACTTAATAATTATTTAACAGAACCTTCAGAATAACAATTATCATATAGAATATAAATTATATCCTACTTCATTATAATAGTTTTTATTTGATTGTCAGATATAAAATATTTTAATATTCCCAGTTATCTACACATAACAGATTTATTTAACGAATCCTTGACATAAAAGTTATGAACTGTATCCTGTGAATCATTTTTTTGACCACGCAAAATCCCCAAATTGCACTTTGTTGAATTTATTATTGTACGGTGGCCATGATGATCTTGAATTTATTATCAAACGTGAGATTTGTATAAATATCTCTCAGTTTTATCTTCCGGCATCAATCATCTTTCATTGCTTCCAGCATTAACATCATGAAGTGTTTTATGGTGAGTAATTGTTATATATTTGTTTATTTTATATAGTTCAATTTAAACTTATATTAACCTTACAAAACATTTGACCAAAGGATATTAATGAAACATTGAGAAAGAAAACATATACAAAAAGATACTTACAGTAGAAAACCCGCAATAGAAAAAGGAACACTGACAAAATGGCAGCATAATATTTTTTAATTTTCAAAATATGTTTGAATATTATAAAAATATTTGATTCATAGTGTTACGATTCGCCTAACGGTGGGGTGAGACAGTGTAAATTAAAGAAAACTGGATGTTTATTTTTATATATTTTAAATTATATATACTGTATAATTAAGAATTTACAGAGGTATTTTAATCAATAATTAACTGTCCTATGTATTTTCTGGTTGCTAACCTCTTGTTCTTATTTTTCCAACGCCGTCTTGAATAGCAATTTCCCAACAATTGCCCCGGGTTGAGACAGTCGTTTGGGGATAGAATCCTGGTCATTCTGACACCTGAGACTTCATTGGTCAGCTCGTTAAGCAATACAAGTTTGCACTTCGAGCTTATGGTCTTTAAAAATATTTTCAATATAAATTTAAACATATAATTTAAACAAACAAATAATTACTGAAACATGTATCCCTCTAAAATATTTTGTTTAATTTTAATAAAGGAATTCACACTAAATTCTATAAACCAGAATAAATGCAAATGTAAATTCTCTTTATCTCGTACAAAATACCCCTTTGTAACAAGTTTTTACAATACCAAATTCGGCAAAATGACAAATATTCCAGCAATACTTTGCTTTAAAAAAGGCCACCCGACAAAATTTTAACAAAATAAACCCGTTTTTGAAAAAATTTGTGGTACAGCAGATAATATTTTTAAATAATATTTATAGATAGGTACATAAATAATATAACCTGAGTTCTAGACATCAATTAAGACCATAAACTCTGAAATACAAACATATATTACTTACGTAACCCAAAATCTTGCACCAGCTGTCACTTTTTCCAAATAACTGACTACAATGGCTCCCAACTCGATGAATGAGCAGTACACCGCCAAAAACAGATTCCAGTATTTGTTCCAGTTGTCTTACATCCAAATAACTGCTTCCTTTATCTTCACTTGCCTTCTCTGCTTCTTTATCTTACAGCAGGACCACCGTCGGAACATAAGATTTTTCAAAAAAAAATTCCCTGTTGACTTTCCTCAACAAAATATTTTTTTATCTTTTGCCGTGAAATTTTTTTCAAATTAAAATCACACCGATTGACACCAACTGTTACGATTCGCCTAACGGTGGGGTGAGAAAACTGGATGTTTATTTTTATATATTTTAAATTATATATATTGTATAATTAAGAATTTACAGAGGTATTTTAATCAATAATTAACTGTCCTATGTTTTTTCTGGTTGATAACCTCTTGTTCTTATTTTTCCAACGCCGTCTTGAATAGCAATTTCCCAACAATAGATACAAAATGTATCAATATATTAAATTGTTTTTAGTTCATAAACATTCAGCAATTGTTTCCTCAAGTCAGGCACGCACCCGCCGTGGAGACTCACGATTTGAACTCCCCCGAACACGTTTTTAAGAAACACATTTTTCTTGCAGTAAAGGTGGCCCACCACCAAGCAAAAAATTTGCTTTCTGAGCCTTCGTAAGAAAAACTCTTGGCTCCTGACCCTCCCCAATTTCAGGGTACGTGCATGCTCCAAGCCATAGTGTTGAGCATTACCTTATTACTACAACGCAACCTTACGGCAATCGTTTTTACGTCGCGGGCCGCATTCAGTAACATTGATTAACAATTTTCGTCAAAAATTTGTCAAATTTTTTTGACCCACAACTTATTTCACCGAAGGGTTAGTCAAAAAATCTGAAAAAGTTCACAACTTTGAAGGGAACTGAAATAATTCAACAGGAATTTTTGATCAGATTAGTATTTCGAACAATATCGATTTTTTTGTGTCTAAAAAATAGTTATTTTTCAAAAATTTATTGTGTGGTATCAAGAGAAAGCTTTTAAAGCGTAGATTAAGGAACTAGAAGTACATTTTTAAAATTTATTTATTTATTAATTTATTTATTTTAATAATTTTTTTGACAATAATATGTATAACTTTTGTCCCACGCCCTGTAACCCAGGGAGGTTAGTTTAAAATTCTGAAAAAACTCTTAGTAATGCACATTGTTGTGAACTGGAATGGTTTAACAAGAACATTTGTCTGATTATTTTCTCGAAAGTTTCCGAAATTTTTGCAATACCATGCAAACATTATTTAACTGGCTAATTGGAAAACTGAACAACTGGCTTGATACGGGCGCATCTCATAACTAAGCATCGTGTAAGTTCATAGATGGAAGCATTATCGAATTTTTTGTTTCTTAATATAGGTCACAATTTTGCTTACTACATACCTTCAAAACCCCGAAATGTATTAAAATTGAGACTTTTTTTAAATAATAAGGTAATCACGACGAATGCGAATGTTGCGATTCTTACCCGGGACATTAAGCAGTATCAAGTTTTATTTATTATTCTCACATTTTGACCATATTATTGTGTGATATTAAAGATGCAAGAATTCAAATAAAAGATCAGTGTTAGTGTTTGTAATAATTTGGTAAATTTGAAGTTGACGGTCTAAAGATAGGTTGATAGAGCAAAAAGGGCAATTAAGAGCGTTAAAGATGGTTCGGTGACGTCAGGAATAACTTTACTTCCCAGCTGTGAGAGCCGAATGTGCCTGTCAACTCAACTGAGGTGAAGATAATGGGATTAACAAATTGTAGATTAACAATACATAAATAAATGGTAAATAGAATTGTAAAAATAAATTGAGTTATAAGAGGAAATTTGGAAGATCAAAGTTTTGAGGGAAAAAGACTTGACATCTTTTATTAGAAAATTTGCTTTGAAAACTGATTTTTGAAATGTGCCAGACTGAAGGCGTCAAGAAAACATCTACCGTTACGATACAATATTACAGGCTTACCTAGGTATTTATTTATTTTGCTATGTATTATTAATTCCGTGGTACGACGGTCGCCTATAGAGCACAAGAACTGGGTTCAAATTTTGGTAACCATCTCGGAATTTTCGCCTACCGATACTCTTCAGTTATTTAAGGTGTTTATTCAGATTCAGTTATTCAGAGCTTAAAATGCTCTATCGAGCATATAGTGCAGATCGAAATAGCATGTTGTGACTTGGTTTTATTTAACGAGTATAATTCCGAAATCCTAGAAACGGAGAACTTACCTTTTCGGCCCTGATACAACACCTATATGTTGAAAATTCATTATTAATGTTTTATTAACCTATGAATGCCTCACAGTAGTCTCACTGAACTATAGTGTAAATCGCCACCCTATTACTACATCGTATGCTGGTAGTAAAAAGTCGAAGAGTGGTAAAGTCCAGTTATACTACTCTCAAGGTGATCCAACCCAATTTGGGAACTACGATGAATCTATGTATGATATTTTCATTTTTGAAATTGCAGTATTCATAATGAATATAAACATCAGTTCCCAAAACTCTGTACAATTTATGCACCTTAAACACCGTAAAAAAGTAGACACGGTCAACTACGCGAAGGCGAATGAGCGATGGTCAATTGTGAGACACACAAGTGAGCGAAGGGCAATTTGGCGACGGTTTATTGGGTGACAGACATTTGGACGACGATATTTATTTTTTCTCTAGTAGATTAAATATCAATACCACAAAAATAGTTATTTGTGTACCATAGCCAAAAAGTAGATCATTTTCGGCCGTATCTGATTTTCAAGGTTGAGACGTAGCCGAGGACTTCAAACAGATAAGAACGAAAAAGATCTTTTTGGCCAAGTAATTTTTATTAGAATAATTACATTTATTTATTTACATTGGATAATTTATGGTTACTGAACAATTATTACAATTGTAAATGTTTTGTAACTTAAGAAATGACACATAGATGTCTCTACCATCCAGCGGCCAAAAAAATTAAGTGAATCGGCCTAGGCCGAAAAAGATTTACTTTTTGGCCTGGACTAGATGATAAAAAAGAAGTTTTTGATATGGTCGCCCAAATATTTTATCGTTATTTTTATTAAAATAAACATTCTGATTTACTGACAGGTGCTCTGTTCTATATATTTTATTAATTAATTTTTCTATAAGTAGAATATTTTAAAGTTTCTGTCGCCCGAGTGATTTTTACAAACACCTAGCTGACCGTCGCTCATTATGAATCACCCAACTGACTGTTGCCCAATATCGCATACCATCGTAAAAAACCCATCCAGCCACTATTTTAAAAAAATATATATTTATTAATTTAACATTTTGACATTAAATTGGAAACTGTCACCTTCATCCTTCCACATTTCCACTTTTCATTTGTTTGTAATACATTAAGACAAACATAGAAAATTGTAATCATTAATAATTTTTTATCACAATCCGCTAGCGAAAAAAGTCCTCAGCAATATAGATGCAAGTGTACTAGAATGTAAACTGAAAATGCTAATCAAATAAATTGCCAGTATTTATATTACTTATATAAAGTAAATAGAAAAGAAAAACTCAATTTTAAAACAAAAATGCTAGCTTGCTGGCAAATAACATTAGAAATTCCGGAAAATTCGAGCATGCCACTGGGTTTTTTGAGGGTTTTAAGGTACTTGCTCATGAAAATCATCTTAACTATCATCCAAATTAAGGAAAGATCATTATGCGTGGAACTATGAAGTAGAATTATGATATTAGGAATTGATTTTATAATTCCTGTTAACAAGTCTCTTAAGGGTTTTGTAGGTACAATTAATTACACTCAAATTGTCAGTTGACTGTACGGTAGAAATTGTAGCTAAGCTGCTGGACCTAGATTATTGTAAAAAAAAATATCTCTTTCACCCTATTACTCAGAATGTTTATCTTCAAAAAATATGTTTTTCAATTTTACATCATTTATAAAATTGTTATTATTATCATATAATAACATATTGAAGAATATAAAAAAAACATTAAAAGCTTAAATGCCAAACTATAACAAAAAAATGTAAAATTAAATTAATTTAATTAAAACAATGAATGCATTAAATATTTGGAGAATTACAAAAAAATATTCGGGAAGTGCGGCCGATGACTTCACTTGCCAGTGCATTAAATTTAAACAGTTTATTAAAGTTTAATTATAATATGATTTCAAAATTTAAGTTCTGGAATTTTTATGATTTATATTAAAAACTATTAATTATTCGAAAATTAATATATTTAACAAGGATAATTCTAAATTCTTTAATATGATTCTATGAGAGGCTAAGCCAGTGTTTTCCAATCTTTTTACTCTCGTGGCACATTTTCAAAAAAGAAAAATTTCGCGGCACACCTACGTAGTCATAGAAGAAAAAATTTATAACGCTAGTTTTTTACCGACCGCCAACATATAGAAGGGAGGTATTGTGATCATACCAATTTTGACATTTCGAGATTTCGATGGATCTCCACGAATTGAGGTCCCTAAATAATGTTTTGACTATTTTTAGCATGATGCCTGTCGATCTGTCTGTCTGTCTGTATGTCTGTCTGTCTGTCTGTCTCTCGGTCTGTCTGTTGGTCCATGTACGCGTGCAGAGCAAATTTGGATAAAAGGATTTTTATGAAACTTCATATTTGAACTTTTGACATCAACGGCACGAGTTGATCAACTTTTGGTAAAAATTTGTTAACTATAGTGCGTTCGAAGGTGAGTTTGCAGTATAGCTCTTATGACAAATGGGAGCGGTGTTGCCAAATGTTGTAAAAATGTCAAATATGTCAATTATAATAATATGAAAAACTCGTATGATTTACAAAAATCAACTCGTATAAAACTCAAAATAACACTCAACAAAAACAAATGTCCATTTGTAGAATACTGCGTCTTTACAGATCAGCGCGTTTTAGAGCTGGCAACGTCGACAAGCAAGAAAAGGATAGTGTCATTGTGTAAACCCATTAGAGAGTATGAAAAAGAACTACTCCATATGCCCCGTACTGCAAACTCACCTTTGAACGCATTATAGAAAATAATTCAATACGTAAAAAAATTTTTTTTTTAAATATGCATTTTACTGCAAATTTGGTTTTCGTCGTTAACAAAACAATAAATGTTTCGTTTTAATCATTGATTATACTTCGCCAGTTCCACAAAATGAATCAATTCAATATACGTGTTTGTCAAAAAATTTAATATATTATGATTATTACTAATCACTTCACTAATGTCACTGTATTGGAAACAGGTCTTTTAGTTTTAGAGAAATAAAGCTCCAAATCTACGATGTCATTATGGCGCAATCTTGCCAGTTGCGTAGGTAAATAGGTACGAGACGCTTCGATGTATTATTTTGTCTTTGCTTTATTTATTTTGAACGTAGATTATGTCATAACGTTTAAAACTAACAATATCGTAGCTGTGATTTACACCTAGAATCTTTGGTTCGCAAAACCGCGTTATTTCCACTTGATCTGAAAATATTTAAATATTGTATAACTTAATATTAAAGCATATTTTTCATTACAGATAGTGGGAGTCGTTTTAGCTCTAGTAGCTATAGCTTACAGCGCTGATAGTAAAGAAGACGAAAAAATGACGCCTGAAGAAGAAGACAGCATGGATAGAAAAGAGGAAGAAGAAAATATGGACAAGAAAAACGACAAACGTGGCATTTTCAACACCGGAAACTCCCTCAATGACTACGATGGTTTCGATAACTACGACAGTTACCAGAGTGGTCAAAACAAAGTAACAGTCAACACTGTCCGCCAAGAAATTCCAGTTCCAGTACCACAACCCTACCAAATAACTGTCAACCGTCCTTATCCAGTTCAAGTCCCTCATCCATATCCAGTAGAAGTACCAAGGCCAATACCTGTTTCAGTACCACAACCTTATCAAGTTTCAGTTCCTAAACCTTACCCAATAACTAATATTCGTCCAGTACCAATTCGGGTACCAGTACAGATACCCTACCCAGTTGCCCAACCAGTCAAAATATCTGTACCTCAACCTTACACTGTTACCATACCTCAAGTTGTTCCTTTTAGAGTGCCTCAACCAATTATTGTTCGTGTAGCTCAACCTGTTTATGTTGGTAGCACTGGTTCTGATTTTGATGTTAAAGGTTATCAGTCTGGCCAAGGTTTTAGATACACACATGTGAATCCTCAAGCCAATTTGCAGAATCCTGCTGGCGCTAATGCTAGAATTAACCCTGCTGCAAATACTGGCTTTGGAAATAACCAAGGACTTGGAAACCAGCAAGGATTTGGAAGCCAACAAGGATTTGGAAGCCAACAAGGATTTGGAAGTCAGCAAGGATTTGGAAACCCTGCTGGAACTGGGGGACAAGGTTTTGGGAGTAATCCTACATACGTCAGCAATCCTGGATATGGGAGTAATCCAGGATACGGGAGTAATCCAGGATATGGGAGTAATCCTGGACTTGGGGGATACCAAGTTCATCCAAACTACAAGAACTGAGCCTAAAAGATGGTTTGTACCATTACATAGATTTAAGAGATTTTAGATTAGCATTAATTTTAACAAATGAATATTTTTGACAAATATAACGTGACATTAAAAAGAAAATAATAATCGTCAAACTAAGCCGTTGAAGAGAAATACAGCTGTATAAGACATATTCGAGATAGTCAAGCAACAACAAAAACAAAAACTGTTTATTGTAAAAATAAATAAATAAAGAAGATTTATTTTTAAGAAAAAATTACTAAAGCAAAATTTAGTAATTCAAGTCAATAGCTCTGTATAATTCATTTTTTAGCTTTGTCCTTAGCAAGCGGAACTAAATTTTGAAATCTAGTGACTTTAAATGATTGAATTAACTTTGAGATTGATTTAACAAAGTAAATTTGGATTTATAAGACAATATAGGTTAAAATATCAGTTTTACTGGAACTTGATTTTTAAATAATAAATCAAATATTTCCTTAGCAACTGTGTTACATGCAAATATGATTTATAAAATTCAAAACTTCAACAATAAATTTGAAACATAATCTGTTATAGAATTAATATTTTGTTGAGAATCGGTCAAATTAAAAATAAAAACAGTTTTTGTCATATATTTAAATATTAATTTGATTTCTGTCTGCTTACTATATTTTCAAAGCTTGCGTACAAATTACATATTCCATGAGTTCAAAAAGAAATTATATGAGGGTTGGCTGTGGAAAAATAAAATAATGTGTACTGCAAGCTTTAACTCTCTTTTTTACCATTATAATTTTAGCTTAATTGAATTTTCAATAGAAACTTATGACAACAACAGTGATGACAGTTACTTAATTGACAGGTAAAGCTTGCAGTACACATTATTTAATTTTTCCACAGCCAACCCTTATGTAATTTTTTTTTGAACACATGGTATAAAAAAAATCATACCATTACCCAACAAAATATTAATTATGTTTACAAAATACGGTCAACAATCTATTTTATCCAAATAATCTGTCATATTTTGGTCAGATTAGCCAACATTAGCCAAGCAGGTACATTAAAAAAATAAATTACTATCTTGTTCCACACGAAGCAATGAATTATAGTGTGAAAGGTTATTTGAGTAGTTCTAACGTTCCAAATTTACAATTTATTAATTTTTAAGACATACATAATTTATTTCTCGGCCTACTCTGACTTTTTTTGAATCACACATTACCTTTTAATACCAAAATTTATATCAAATTATAGAATATTGCCAAAGTATAACTGACGCAGTTAAAAAATTATATCTTTTTTCACGACAGTATCGTTCCTTTTTCTCTCGGAAAGTTAACCTATTAAGGGCCGTTTTTGAAAGCTTAGTAAACAATAACCAACTATAACTAATCGCTAGAAAATGGTTGCTATGGCTACTTATGGAAATGTTATATTGTAACCGAGTTTAACCAAAAGATTAAACTCGGCTAAACTTTCAGAAACCTGCCCTAACTATAATTGTTTCTTAAAAACTGAAAATGATTATTGAAATTGCATGTTTAATAAAGGACTTTAACTTAACCATTCTTTTATTTGTATTTGTTGAAAATATTAAATAATTTTATTTAAGAATCTCACTGTGGCATGTGTTTGTAATATAAGTATTGTGCATGTTGGTGTTAGTATATTTAAGTTATACTTAAGGATAAAACAGATGTAAAAATACAATTGAGCTCAGTTAAATAAAAAAAATTATAAAAAAAGTTTGTATTATTTATATTTGTTCCACACTATCTTGACCCTTTGATCGTTAACCACAACTTGTCTTCATTTAAAGGGCAGCTTCTCAATTCTGGCTGCAGAAGTTTTTTGCGTACTTCCCGGTGATCTAGAAAGTTGAAATTTGACATACGGTTTCCTGGGAACATTCTCAGGATTAGAAAAATAAACCTAGAAAATTTGAAAAGGGGGCGAGCCTGCGACGCAAAAGAGTTCCCATGCTATCTTAATGTGACAAAAATTGAAGTTGGTTCGATTACGTTGAAATTCAATATCTGGAGGTGTTCTGGACTCCTAAACACAAACCTGTTATTAGTTTTCCGAAATTTTGATTATCTACTCCGAAATCGGTACCCGAATGATAGCTTAAAATTCCAAAATCGTTTTTTACTTTTATTTGGGGTGTTTTTTACTGACGAACACAATCCGGTTTCGTATGCCTGTCTGTTTGCACTAGTGCTTTTCAACCAGGGTGTCGCCGCACCCTGCCGTAGGTATATAAAAGGCGAATTCCGTAGAATTCATACGGATATCATACAGAGAAATGTGGTCAACATACCCTCTTGCACATTAAATATGCATACATTTTAAGTACAGTGAACCCTCGATCTAATGGACTACTCGACGGAAGGGGTGTCCGTTAAATCCGAATATACGAAAATGGTGTCTATAAGTATTAAATTAAAAGTACATAAATTAAATTACAAATCATATATTTTTTTATAGCGAATTTCGTGATATTTTTGCTATACAATGAGTTAGAACAATAACAAAGTAATATTTATTTATGAACAAAGTATAACATAAGAATTTATCTGCACAATATTAACTATACATAACAGGAATAATGTAATAAAAAATTTATTCGGAATCTGATAACGGAATATTTGCAGACGACGTGCTAGGTTGAGGAGATTTTTGTTTAATTGGCTTAAAGAATGCGTCCAATTTTAATTGCATTTTCGAAGATTGTTGTTTGGTAACAATAATTTCCCTAAATTTGCGAAAATGAGAGTAATATGGCAGCACGTCTGGGTCTGTTGATGAGTCGATAAACGAGATTAAATCGTCAAGATGACTCCTTACTTGGCTCAGTTTAATTTTTTTAATTGCTAGCTCTTCTTCTTCATCGCTCTCGTCGTCCGTTATATTTTGACTCATAACTTCTTCAGCTATCTCACTTTCCGACATTATTATTATTATTATTATTTTTGAACAAGTACATTAATAAATAGCTTGCATAGTCAATGTTACAAAATTACAGAATTATAAAATTGATAATAATAGATAATTACAAGTAAAACATTACAAATTGTTGCGCCCGTAGGCCGCGTTTAATAATAAATTAAATTTATCTTAATTTAATTTAAAACATAAAAACTTTTTATGTTTCCTAAATGTTGAGTGCCGCAACTTGCGAGTTCCAACATTGTATAACTCACTAATCACCTGTCAACTGACCTGTTCAGAGTACATTCCGCTAGTGAATATATTTTTTACAAGTGTTTATTTAATAATTTGCGAATCTATCGCGATTTTAGTGAAGTTACACCTGCTGTGCTTCATTTAAATATTATCAGTGTATCTACACGAAGTCCAGGAACATCCAGGACCTGTCCAGAACCCAAGAACCTGTTTTTTGGGACCAACCAGTGCCACATATGTAAAATTGGAATAAATATTCTACATATTTATAAGAATACAGCTACTGTAAGTCTGTTCCAATTTTACACACATTTTATTCATTGTTAATTTAATATTATTTTATTTTTGTAACTTAAATTCAGTTTTGTTAACGCCTCTGTGCGATTTTGCATTAATTTTTTGTTCACACACGCTGATCTCTTGATCACGTGTGCTGATTAATTTTCATTTATTTAACATTTAGTAATTTTTGTAATATTATTAATTTGTTATTATCAGTGTATTTTTTATATTGTATTTTGTGGCACTGTATTTCATTTATGTGATACGTCCACCGTGTTGAGCACCGTTCTCCGCATTTTTGTCGCTTGAGTAGGGTTTTCAGAGACGTCGTGGGATTTTAGGTTTGGTTCCTCCATAGCCATTACTTGTGGGCCTAGGATTTTACCCGTCTCCACCCCAGCTTAGGGCTACCATTACCCTTGTGTTAGTCTCCTAGAGCAGCCCCTAGGAGCAGAAGAGTTTTTATCCCCTCTCCTTTCCTCTAGGTCGTCCGTGTCTTCCTCTGCGGCTCAACTCGGTGCGTTTGTGTCACATAACTCCGTATATCACTCTATATTCCAGCCTTCTGCTGGTGGTCCTTCGAGGTGTCCGCCCCGAAGACCATTTGTGTGTCTGTCTGGCCACCCTACCTTACTTAGGCGGGGAGCGGGCGCCACATTTTATGGTCCTTCGAGCCGGATGTACTTACGCGCACTCAGGACAAATTTTTAGTCGACTTTTTGTTTGTCCGACTTTTTTGATTTGTCCGACTTTTTTTGTTTGTCCGATTTTTGGATTCTACGTCATACGGACAACGTTTTTGAGCCTGTCTCAAACGAAAAATCTAATTTTTGGCTTGGCCGATTTTTTCGGTTTCGCCGACTTTTTGATTTTTTTGATTTTTAGATTGTCTGTCTACAGGACAACATTTTTGAGCCTGCCTCAACCGAAAAATCTAATTTTTTGGCTTGGCCGATTTTTTCGGTTTCGCCGACTTTTTGAGTTTGGTGATTTTCAGATTGTCCGTCCTCAGGACAACATTTTTGAGCCTGTCTCAACTGGAAAATCTAATTTTTTGGCTTGGCCGATTTTTTCGGTTTCGCCGATTTTTTGATTTTTGTGATTTTCAGATTGTCCGTCCTCAGGACAACATTTTTGAGCCTGTCTCAACTGGAAAATCTAATTTTTGGGCTTGTCCGATTATTTTTGGTTTGTCCGATTTTTGGATCATCCACACACCGGACTATATTTATAAACCAATTTCAATCGGATTTTCCGACTTTTGGTTTATCCGATTTTAGATTATTTGATCTCCGAATAATCCTAAGTCGACTTACTTACGTACTACAGTTTCTATAACTTATTACGTGTTTTCTGGACTCTCTAGTCCTACTTTAGATTATCCTATCTCCGGATTTTCCATTAACCAGGACATTCTATGTCCGGTAGTTTTAGTTACACTCAGTAACTCCCCCTAGAATATCTCAGCCCGCTACGGCCGGCGGAATATTCTTCAAACACATTAGTATCGTCTTACGTACTAATTCGCCTCAATCATTGAGCAAAAAATTGCCAACTATTTTAGTGACTGTCTTCACAAGTCCACTATGGCAAAGTCTACGAAGCTTACTATAAAAAAAGGCTTCTCCATCAGGTTTATCGATGCGTTAGAGCGCTCTATCAATGAAGCTTTAACCGATTCATCCAAAATTCCTGATGTACGAACTCAGTTTAAACAACTACCCTCACGTAGGGACACTTTTGAAGAGTGTCTACTTGAGCTTATGGCCCTCCCTGAGAATGCGGCCAATCAAGATGACCTGAACCAAGAGTTTGACGATTTTCAAGTAAGAGTTATGCGCATTACTACAGCATGTGAGGCACCCCCATTCAAAGAGGATGTTAACTCCACTCTCGATCGCACTGCTCAACTCGATTCAGGCTTCTCTCACGCGAGCCAGTCGGCTTGCAAGAATACACATTTACCTAAGTTGAGTATCCCACCGTTCAACGGAGACATTGATAATTGGCAGTCATTCTTCGACCTGTTCAACACTACGATTCATGTCAATGAGACTCTATCACCGGTCCAGAAGTTACAGTACCTTCGGTCTTCTCTGCGAGGCGAAGCACTGAACCAAATCCAGGATTTGAAGGTAACTGAAGCCAATTATGAGATTGCCTTAAGTATCCTTAAGGAAAACTATCAACGTAACCGTCTCATCTCAACCCTTCACGTCCAAGGTATTGTTAACATACCTGCTCTCAAAGACACGACATATGACAGTGTAAATTCATTCGTCTCGACTGTCAAAAGGCATACAGCTTGTCTCCAAGCCCTTAATGAACCTGTTGAACAATGGGGAAAAATCCTAGCAGTGATTCTCTCAACTAAATTAGAAATGAAGGTACGTAACCGTTTTGAGGAAGATCTGGATAACAACGAGTTACCAGAACTAGAAACCCTCCTAACGTTCCTGCAAAAATACGTCACATCTCAACAGTGGCAAACACTCTCATCAGAGAAATACACTCCTCCTAAAGGGAAGTCATACTTTCGTGAGCGTCCGTCCACGAAACCGACTGAACGAAGAAAAGCCTTCCTGACTACTTCTAATAGATCTCCTAAATGTCTAGAGTGCAAAGAAGTACACCCTCTGTACTGCTGCACTAAGTTTAAGGATCTGTCAGCCGGTCAGAGGCACCAGCTGATTAAGACAAATAACTACTGTTATAATTGTCTAGCCCCTAACCATCGTGCAGAAGGGTGCAACTCCAAAGTCAGCTGTAAAACTTGTCAGCAAAGACATCATACTTTGCTTCACCTAAACGAACCTACGAAGCCCGCAAGAGAAAATAATCACCAGAAGGCTCGTTATTCTTCTCAACTTACTGCTTCGGGATCTAATCCACGTCTCGACGATCCGCAGCAATCAAGCCAGTCCTCTAAGAAGCTTGTAAGCTCTACAAGTGTCAGGACAAACAGCTCTTCTAAGATTTCATCCGTTTTATTGAGTACAGCAATTGTATATATTCAAGACTCGCGTAAAAAATGGATTGAAGTCAGAGCTCTACTGGACAGCGGCAGCGAGATCAGCCTTATCACGGAAGGCTGTAGAACCAAGATCGGCCTGAAACGAAGACCGACGAATTTGACCATATCAGGAGTCTCAGATGTAGAATTAGAAAGAGTTAAAGGAATTGTTACTTGCAACTTCCGACCACGCGACCGTCAAACTAACTTCTCCGTTAACGCACTGGTCGTCAACTCTATTGCACCTCAACTGCCTACTCAAGGATTCGACAGATTAACTACGTCTGCCCTGGAAAGTACACTACATCTCGCAGATCCAACTTATTACATACCTGGACCCATAGATATGTTGTTAGGGGCCGATGTATTTTTCTCCCTGACTAAGGGAACCTCCCTCAAACTACCAGAGGGTCCTCATGCCGTAGAAACTACCCTAGGCTGGGTAATTTCTGGACCTGTATCTACTACAGGCAACCACGCAGAGTGCAACTTATTTAATTCGTTTCATCTTAGCGTAGATGAAAAAATTTCTAATACGTTGCACAAATTTTGGGAACTTGAAGAAGTTCCAACAGCCAAACCTGTTTACACCGACGAAGAACGTCGTACGGAAAAGATTTTTAAAGAAGAACATACGCGAAACTCCGATGGCAGATACACAGTGCCACTTATCTTCCGAGGCAGTACTCCAGACCTGAAGGGATCCTTTGCTCCCGCTCTTGCGTGCTACAAGTCACTTAGGGCCCGACTCAGTCGTAATGAGGCTCTTCGCAAGGCATATGTAGAGTTCATGGAAGACTATCACAAAGCAGGGCACATGTCACTGCTTAAATTTAACTCTAATAACCAGAATTCTGGCTACTTCATTCCTCACCACTGTGTTGTCAAAAACAGTGGACCGACCATGAAGTTGAGGGTGGTGTTCAACGCCTCCAAGCCCTCCGCAAATGGAACTTCTTTAAATAACACACTATTGTCCGGACCGCCACTCCAACCGGACTTAGCAAAGGTTGTTATGAAACAGCGATTGCATCCTATTTTGATAGCTGCGGACATACGTCAAATGTTCCGTCAAATCTTTGTACCTGATCACCAGAGGCGCTATCAAAAAATTCTTTGGGACTTCGATTTGTCAGCAACTCCTAAAATCTTCGAACTGAACACAGTAACTTACGGAACTACGTGTGCACCATTCGTCGCCATACGTACTCTCCATCAACTGGCTATGGACGAAGGCGACTGTTATCCATTAGCGGCCGCTGCCCTCAAATCCAGCACTTTTGTAGATGACATCATCACAGGCGCAGATAATCTTTCTGACGCCCGCCTGTTGAAGAGCCAACTCATCAAACTTTTGGCAACGGCAGGAATGGAACTAAGGAAGTGGGCAAGTAACTGTGAAGAAGTACTGGAGGATCTCCCTCCTGATTACTGTCAGTTTGACAGCAATCTGAAACTTGATCCTGATCATCAAGTGAAAATACTAGGCGTCATGTGGGATCCTTCCGCCGATGCCTTCGTATATCATCTTCAGTTGCCGGAGTCGAAGCTCACCAAACGACAGCTATTATCTGAAGCCGCTAGGATATTTGATCCTCTCGGTTGGCTGGCTCCCACTACTATGGTCTCCAAGATGATTCTCCAATCTCTCTGGAAGAAAAGTCTGAATTGGGATGAACTTCTCCCAAATTCGGTACGTCTACAATGGCAGAATTACAAGTCAAACAAATGGAAAACATTTATCGGCCAACAGATTCTTACATACGAGGAAATGGCCACAGTCTTCTGTCAAATTGAGGCCATACTCAACTCGAGACCATTATGTCCTGCAACTTCAGATCCTGATGACTGCGAAGCACTCACGCCCAGCCACTTCTTAACCTATGAACCAGCAGTTACCCTGCCGGAACCCAATTCGAGTCGTGACTCTCTCACGCACTCAGCAAGATGGAAAATGGTTCAACATATATCGAAAGACTTTTGGCATCGCTGGAATAATGAATACTTAAATACTCTACAACAGCGCCAAAAGTGGACCAAACCATCACCACAGCTCCAAATGGACCAACTAGTCCTCATCAAAGACAACTGCCTGCCTCCCCTTCAATGGAAGCTAGGGAGAGTTGTCTCAGTTACCCCAGGCAAGGACGGAGTAATACGAGTCGCTACCGTCAAAACCGCCAAGGGAACTTTTGTCAGGCCAGTAGTTAAACTGGCTCCATTACCGTTCGGCCCTCTTGCCGAGCGTTGACCGCTTATCTTTCTTTGTTTTTTCCACGGTTTAAAACATTCGTTTTGGCCGGCGGAATGTTGCGCCCGTAGGCCGCGTTTAATAATAAATTAAATTTATCTTAATTTAATTTAAAACATAAAAACTTTTTATGTTTCCTAAATGTTGAGTGCCGCAACTTGCGAGTTCCAACATTGTATAACTCACTAATCACCTGTCAACTGACCTGTTCAGAGTACATTCCGCTAGTGAATATATTTTTTACAAGTGTTTATTTAATAATTTGCGAATCTATCGCGATTTTAGTGAAGTTACACCTGCTGTGCTTCATTTAAATATTATCAGTGTATCTACACGAAGTCCAGGAACATCCAGGACCTGTCCAGAACCCAAGAACCTGTTTTTTGGGACCAACCAGTGCCACATATGTAAAATTGGAATAAATATTCTACATATTTATAAGAATACAGCTACTGTAAGTCTGTTCCAATTTTACACACATTTTATTCATTGTTAATTTAATATTATTTTATTTTTGTAACTTAAATTCAGTTTTGTTAACGCCTCTGTGCGATTTTGCATTAATTTTTTGTTCACACACGCTGATCTCTTGATCACGTGTGCTGATTAATTTTCATTTATTTAACATTTAGTAATTTTTGTAATATTATTAATTTGTTATTATCAGTGTATTTTTTATATTGTATTTTGTGGCACTGTATTTCATTTATGTGATACGTCCACCGTGTTGAGCACCGTTCTCCGCATTTTTGTCGCTTGAGTAGGGTTTTCAGAGACGTCGTGGGATTTTAGGTTTGGTTCCTCCATAGCCATTACTTGTGGGCCTAGGATTTTACCCGTCTCCACCCCAGCTTAGGGCTACCATTACCCTTGTGTTAGTCTCCTAGAGCAGCCCCTAGGAGCAGAAGAGTTTTTATCCCCTCTCCTTTCCTCTAGGTCGTCCGTGTCTTCCTCTGCGGCTCAACTCGGTGCGTTTGTGTCACATAACTCCGTATATCACTCTATATTCCAGCCTTCTGCTGGTGGTCCTTCGAGGTGTCCGCCCCGAAGACCATTTGTGTGTCTGTCTGGCCACCCTACCTTACTTAGGCGGGGAGCGGGCGCCACACAAATGACGAATGAAAGTACAATGTCTAATGAAGTAGAAGATTTTTTATTGTTCTTTTGAACGAGGTGAGGTTATTAATTTTTTTGATGTCATCGGGCAGGGCATTGAACGTTTTAATTTCATTATATTTTGAGCTTTTTTCGTACAGTGTAAGTCTACGTTTGTCTTGTTTTATAAGAGCTTTGTTCCTGGTAAAATATCCGTGTTCTTGACTTTGGGTATTTATTGCAATATGATGGTTGAATGTAAAAATTAGTAATTCTAAAATGTAAACGCTTGGAACAGTTAAGTGGGAAACAGAATGCACCGAGTTCTACGACGCGTTAACGGCGTACGTACGGCGATATCTGTCAGAAGAAAGTTAAAACCAAGCTGTCGTACGCAAGTGCACAGAATGAACAACGTCCTCCGGCGTTCGAACGCCGTTGATACTGAATGTTCGTCAACTTCCAACTTTTGACGCCATTGAACGTTGACGCAGAACACCTAACCTCAGTTTTTACTGAATGGTAAAGTGTTTGTATGTATAAATAACTTGCATACAACATAAATAACATCACACACAAGTCTTCATCATCCATTATACTTTTAATAAAAGAAAGCGCACGTATAAACACAGATATAGGTTGTCAAGTGACACTTGACGGCGTTAAAAATTATTGCATTGTGTGCAGGCGAAAATTCTCAACGGCGCTACGCAACGCTGTCGCAAATGACGCCGCGCTGACGGCGTAGCGCGCTGTGCATTCTGTTCCAGGCTTTAGGATACCAAGATTTTTAAAAGCGTCGCGACAAGAGTCGCGTCCTTGTAAGTTAGCCAAGACTCTTATTGCACCATGTGACTTTACCAAGTCTGGTAGATCACCTACAAGATGAATAATCGATATTTCTGGAAATTGGCTATTGTTACCCCCCGATAGAAAGTCTGGATAAACAATAGGGAGGCCGATGTTGAGCAGTGAATAAATTCGGCGAATAGAAGATCATTATTATAGAGATGATATTAACCGTTTGCCATGAATTCTTTATGGATTTATTTCCAAAAAAACTGAATTGTAAATTAGTCATGTTATGGTATATTGTGCCAAATGTAATTTTTGCACAAGAGTTCAACCTACTTTTAATTAGAAAATAAATTATGTATGCACGTTAAGTGCAATTCATTTGCGAAATTTAAATATTTCTATAATATTTCATTTTGTTTACTAAGTAAGAATTTAATTAAGAAGAAAGTATATTGTAAGTGTAGTAATTATCAGTTATTTAAAATAACTCTTTATGTGCAGGAAATGCTGTTGCCTTCATTTATTTATTTAAAAAATAACTGTATATTCGTTAACAATAATGTTTTCTTTACACTTTAATCACCAATAATTCAATTACCAGCAACTTCCGTTGAAACCTATAAGAACGAAATTTAATGGCTTTGTGTAGGTTTGCAAATTACGTTATAATTAACAAGATACACTTATTTGTACAAGTGTATTAGCGAAGAAAAGAAAGAAAAAACGTAATTATCCTTCTATATTTTATCTTTTATTGTTTAGGATTTCATAGATATACAACCAAAATACCCTTATATCGTCAGTTTGTACGGTAGAAATTGTAATAATTAAATTGAGTCCAAAGTTGTAATTCGGCACGTATATATAGTTCTTTTGCTCGCATACAGAAAAATACTATATATGTGGATAAATTTATTTTACGAAAGTATAAGTACATTATTAAGATTTTGAGTGGGGCATCAAATCAATGTTCTTGATGCAAAGTTTAAAAAATAAAATTTAATTTAAAAAAAAGGGTGCCAACACATGGTTCTCTACCTCATTGGGCAGGGATCAAAAACTGGGGGCCGTGAAACTAATGCGACTCACCGAACGATTTTATGCGGCCCACCAATAAGAAAATACATGGTTTATAGCTAACGTAAAATGAAAAGAAACTACAGAAAACTAGTTTTGATCAGAACGCGTACAAATTTAAAAAATCTGGTTTTTCTATAATATTTTTGCAAAATACAGAATCATCAATCTAATCCCATGATTCCCAAAGTGGTCTATACGGACCCCCAAGGATCGAATTCGACTTGAATGGACCCCTGTCATTGAATGAAAAAAAAAAAAAAATGGGGATGCACGAGATCCACATGAGCGGACCCTATTTAGGCAGGTCATTGTCAACAATTAGGCGTTCCGTGGGCTTGAGGATATTTTAACTATGGAAACACCACAGTGGATTATCAATCCATACGGGGACATTGAAGAAACGGATGTCATATTATAAGAAGAACTAATCGGAATAAGCACTAACGAAGAACTTAAGGTGCAGTTGAGAAAAACATCGTGGAAAGGGGTTTTAGCGTATTTGCTCATCTTATTACGATAAAAAAAAAAAGAAATCGGTTAGAATGAGCCGGTCGGATCAGTTATTTTCCAATAAAAATCCCGGTTCATCCTTTCCCCTGCAAATAATTTTATCTTCCCTCTTAAAAGTGTCTCTCTCTTTCTTCATATCCTCCTTCCGGCATCCCCTCTTCTATATCCTTCCTTCTTGCCTCCAGTTCGCTCGCTCATCTTTCTCCCGTGCCTTCCTCACTCATCAGTTTAATTATCTCTTCTTCCCAGACTGCCATTTCTTTGCATCTCTTCGCTAAATACTCCAAGGTTTCCTCTTCTTCGTTGCACATTCTACATAGCCTATCCTTTGGCTGTGCCCAGTATCTGTTGTTCCTTTCTTCGTTGCCGCATCTTAACCTCGCTATCCTCCTGACGCTACCCACTGATCTTCCTCTTTTTCCCGTCAGGTATCTCGGTATTCCTATCACTCTTATCTCTTTAAACTTTTCACACTCAGTGATTTGTCTATTCTGTCTGTTTTTTCCTGTTCCTGTATCTCCTTATCTCTCCTTCTCAATTCGTCTACAATATTTGTTCCTCAGTTTTTCTTTCTCTCTGCTTTTCTTATGTCCATTGCACACCTCCAAAAGTATTTTTCTTGTCTCTCCCCATGCCGCCAATTTGCTTTTTTGTTTCTCCTTCATTCTTTCTTCCCAGCATTCCCTTGGTATTTTTCTATTCTCTTCCCTTCTGACTTTCTCCTTATATTTCACTGCTTTCGCTCTGGCACCCACTCTCAACTTTTTCATTTCCTCTCTCAGAATACATCCCGTAGTCGTTCTTTCTACCCCCAATGTCCATTTCATGTAGCCCTTTTGTATTTTGCTATCATCTCCCATTCCTTCCATCCCCAAATCTCCACTCCGTGCATTAGGATACTCTTTACTATTTCATCGATTATCTTTATCTTCCACTTGATATCATCATTAACCCTCCTTTCCCCTATGCTACATAGCTTTCCCACAACCAGCCTTGCTTTCTTCACTCTTTCCCTAACGTGTTGCTCTGCCCAGTTGTTCCTGATAAAGTACAAGTATCCCATTTATACTCTTCACTTCTTCGATTTCTCTTCCTGACCATTGCCATCCTACTTTCTTTATCCTTCCTCCCCATTTTCCGAACACCATCACCTCTGTTTTGTCTCTGTTTACCTCTAATTTTTTCATATATATTACATTAAATTGTTGTTAATTTGCCTCATATATTTTGAAATGTCTATATTTAAACTAAATAATGAATGAAGTGTGTCGGTATAATACTACATTATTATTTTCGCAGGAGGTATCATTATTTCGTGATATTATTTTGCAACAATTTTATTAATTGTTATTTTCGGGTAGGAAGCAAAACTTTTTAGGCAAAATCGCAATATATTACAACATAAAATGACAAAAATATTTATCCTCTACTTCAAAAGTTTGCAGACTGTGGGGCCACACTCAGCCCTCCGTCTGATTTTGGATGACCTGCAACATAATCCAGATTTTGTAATAATTTTTTTTTTTTTGTGAATCACTTGAATTTTAATGGTTTCCTTTTTCCTGCTCATCACTTGAATTTTGAATGATGTTTCTTTTTTAGGGTTTTGATATGACTAAAAAACTTTTATAACGTCATTTATATACTGTCGGTCTGTTCGGCAGAAACTGCGGTAAAAAAATTGTTAATAATGGAATTTTTGATCTAATTAGTTTTTCTTCTTCTTCTTCTTCTATATTTATTGGCATCTCGTAATTAAGCCCGCTTGTAAGTCTTTAGATAAAAGCAGGTTCATTATTCTTTAAAAAGTTTTCGAAATTTATGATTTTTAATATGTACACACAATTTGTTATCACATACTAAATACAAACAAACTTCACATCATTTTTTTTTGTGACTCATCACTTTTATTTTACATACGTATCAATCTATATTTTCCTTTCGGTCCACAAAGTCTCTGAAAATTTACTATCAGGCCTTTCACACAAAAGGTTTGCCAACCCCTGCTCTAGTTTATTGGAAGACAATTATCAAATGTCTCTACCCTATCCTATTCCTCACTGCACTACTTTTATCATTTAATTTCAAACTGAGCATTATGATGCATAGGATATTTATCGTCGACCATAATTTTTTTTACAGTATCTGTCTCTTCATCTTTTTTATAAATTCGTTATTATAAATATTGCTTGAGATAATTTTCCTATTTATGCAATTTGTGAATTGGCTTGAGGCAATTTCTGCAGTACAGTCTAGGATTAACATAGTGCGATCTGATTTTGTCTTATTGTAGTTTGAGAATCGCTAGACGTGGGCTATTTTTACGCGGTTTAATTGGCTCTTATTCCGAATAAGGCTTAAATTGACGCGTTTTGTTTTTCTTATTGTCTGGAAGTTGCTGAACATCGATCGGGATACGTTTTATCTATACTGTGGTTAGATATTCAGGTAATACATTTGTTCTATTACAGTTTCAGATTTAGTTACCGCGGTTTGATTTTTCTTATTTTATAGTTGTTAGAAATTTGATTAAGGTTAATAAATCGTTGTACATTGTTGCACCTTCTGTTATTTTGGAGAAGGCCGGCTGGAAGTTAAATTATTTTGCCCTGCAGCACCAATTTTTGAACCGCGGCATGTTCAATATGGTAACAAAGATAGGCCTCTAAGTACAAAACTTTAACTGATTTTTTACGATAGAGAAATATATCTAAATACATGTTTGTAAAATGGACATTTGATTACAATATTCCGCATTGTACGCCAATATCTGTCATTTGGTTTACAAGATATCGTTCATAATTCATATTGTGACACAAAAAGTGATTTCCGAAATGACTAATAAATTCTGTACGAAATTTGAATTAGTTTTCTATTAATTCAAAGTCGTTAATACGATATTTTATCAAAATGACGATATATTTCGATGTTGATCCAAATTTTTTTCCAATTTCAAAACATGATGACATAAATAATGACTGCAAATCTACGTATATTAACATTTTAATTCGAGTCTTCCTAGGTTTGTAGGGCACATCCTTGACTACATCGTGAGGGGAGACAAAAAAAACACCTAATAAAAAAAGGTAATGAACTTTTAGAATTTGTCAAAACTACAGGTTATAATGCAGACTTTTTCTAAATTTTCGTTAGAAAACTATTTCTGCTTGGCGTAAGAATATTTTTAAATCTTGAAAAAGTTCTGTCGACTTCACAAGTAATGACGGGAGCTCTGCAAAAATAATTTCTATATTGATTAAAATATGGTTTTAAAAAATCGGGGCAGTCATCGGAATAAATTTGTTTTAATATACGAAGATCTGGATTTCTCTGAAGAACTGTGTCAATTTTATTATTTAAATAAAGGGCGAAGTCACGAGATACTTGTTTTAAATTTTTGTGGCCTGTGCTGTTCCGGCAATTAACCAGGACAATACTTATTCTTTGAAACATTCCATGCCTGAACGGGATTCAAACCCGATACCTTAACTACGCAGAGCGCATGTGTTACCACTATGCTACGCCCGTCGGTATTAAAATTATCTTATAATCCATAGACATTACTTCTATGTATCTTTCCACTGACGTGTTGAGTTAAATAATTTATTTTTGTGCATATTACATATTTTTTACAAAATAGTTGTTTTTCGTTAATAACTTGAAAATGATCAGAAAGTCCATATTCTGTTAAAATCTGTTGTAAAAAAATTAATTCAGCCATTTTCATTTCTTCAAAATAATAAAAATATAAATAGCAATAATATTATTTTATAAAAGTGAATATTAGTAGATAGATTCAAGGTTTGAAAGTATAAGCTCTAAATCTAAATACCTATCAGAATTATTGTTCAGCTCTGGTCACAGTTCAGAAGAAAAATAAATAGTTGATAGGACTTGCAATGTTTAAACAGATTAAATAACGGTTTATAATATTACAGGTTGAATGTATTTGACGTTTGCATGAAAAGAAATGTTTTTCTTTAATATCATTTTGTAACAATGATAACATCTCTCAATGATATTGCATTCAACAATGCACATTATGGAAAAACATATGTAGCAGCATTTGTACTAATAAGTCTGTTTTAAGTCGTAATAAGGAATGTTTA
Organism: Liopterus haemorrhoidalis; assembly: GCA_963971575.1. NCBI lineage: Eukaryota > Metazoa > Arthropoda > Insecta > Coleoptera > Dytiscidae > Liopterus > Liopterus haemorrhoidalis. Next base: position 76,871,057 of record OZ020611.1, on the reverse strand, counting down.
TCTATAACGAGTACCCATAAATTGATATTATAATGTGACTTTTTCTACGTCTATGAACACCTCATTAATAATGTCGTTAATGCAGATTTGCCTAAAAACGTGTGAGCCCTGCTAATGAATGACAACTCCACACACACTCAATTCGTCAATACATTTATTGGTTAGTTTAAGAATGTAAGCTAGTTGTAAATTTATGTACAATAAATATATATATATATATATATATATACACACACACATATATATATATGAAGTATAATTAGTAAAAAAAGGGCTGTGGCTCACACCCACGAACCCGACCTGTATAAAGATTTTCTTTTTCGGTAATATTAAATGCGTGCGGTATTTTGCATAGCAATCTAAAATTTAGAAAAGTATCTTGAACCTTATCTAGAATCTTCCTTGATTTCCAAACTTGATGCAGCACATATGTAAATAATATTGAGATAAGATTTTTAAGAACATTCTTCCGTGTCAGATAATTAAAATTTTCATGCCATATTTGCTACACTCGCTAAATAATAGCATTAAACAAAACATTACATTTCGATCAATATAATTTTGAAACCATAAATAATTCCATATTTAACACATGTCTTAACAAGTATTGAAATACAAATTTGTAATGCAATTACATATATCTCATCCACACCAATTAAAATCAGTTTCGAAATTTACGAATAAAATTATTTTGTTGGTTACCCATGCGCTAATTCTGCAATTCTGACAAAATAATGAGAAATGTGGTTGGAGTTGGTATAAAAAGGGGATTCCACCAATGTAAGGCATCATTCTATCAGCTTTGCTTCTTCCTTGCACTACTATGAGGTCTTTTGTGGTAAGTCAACCATTCATTAAGTGTTACTTATAAATGTATGAATTGTTATTAAAAATGTAATTATAAATCGCGTTTCTATTTGTATTACATGATGTAAATGTAAGTGAAAATTACATTTTAATTTCAAAAGTAATAAAATTTCTAATAATACTTTCAAATATGAATGCATTAAAAAATAATAATTCAAGATATTTTACTCAGCAACAGATTCAAATTGAAATAGTACAAAAGATTTTTTTATCAGATTCTCTTTTCGATTCAAATCGAATATATATTTTTTTGTATCCTTGTTAAAATGTATTATCATGTTTTTTTTTAATACTATGAGGTATCAAATAAAAACTCTTTCATAACAGAAAAAAAAAAAAAAAACAGCAGAACAAAAAATTATCTTTATAAAATTATTTTATAATTTCGATTCGGTTTTAGATTTATATTTTAGTCTCACTATTTGAAACAATCGTGTCCACCGTCCTATAATTCAAAAGGGTTATCAGAAAAAAGAAATTAGATACTAAATTTTTGTTTAGTTTAATTTTTAATATCGAAGTCTTTGTGCTTTTGAATAATATAAGCTTTTCCAACGGAGTGGCCGAGCGCACTAAATCGCAGCAGTTTGAACTGGTGAACACAGTCGGATTGTGTGGTTGGTAGTTCGATTCTCCGTCGGTGATATTATTCGGGCGTGGAAACTAGATTTTGAAATCTTGAATATTTTATAGATTTAATCGGATATTTGGCAATTTTGTTTAAGCTTTGTAAAACTTTGTAAAGTTTAAGTTATTTTCATTACATTTTGATTTTCGTGTCATTCTCAATACAAATGTCTCATTTCTTAACACGTTGACTGCCAATTACGAGTTTTCTCGTAGTTAGTGTTCTTGCCCAGGACGGCGACTACGAGATTACTTGTAGTACATTAACTTAATAATATAATATGAGTATATCAAATTGACTTCTGAGACAAGAATCCTGAATCTTGCCTTGGCAGTCAACGTGTTAAAATATTACGTCTTCCAAAAATTAAAAAATATATTGTATATTTTAATTTTTTAATAAATGTCACGTAATAATAAATGCCAACATGAAACATGAAATAACTTAAACTTTGTTTTCATTACTAAGCAAAGAAATTAACTATACGTATATATTTTTTTATAACCTTGTAGGCTCAAATTATGTACCTCGGTTAAGTTTGAGTTTAGCACCGTTGAGATACATACTTGGACCTCAGATTTTAAATATGTTAACTATTTGAATGAAACAGCATATATGATTCTTCATAACATTCTGAAATTGCTTGGAGTTTCAAAATTATGGAACCTGGTTCTGAGTCCAGCATGGTCCACATCACACTAGTCAGTTAAAAGTTTTAGAATTCCGTGAGGTAGTTGTTGAAAATCAGATGTAGTCTAGCGAATCAGGCTCATTGCCTGTTCATTACACATATTTGCGAAATGTTAGCGAATGTTTTTGTTCATTACTTCAATTCAATCCGTGGTGCTTCACTTCGGAATACACGGTTGTAGATCACAAATTGATCACATTTTTTTGAGAGATGGTTGTTAAAAATTTGATATCAGACTAAATAAAGGCATTATTCGATGAAATATAACTCAATCGTAATATGTTGTTTCTTTTTTCAGATTCTAGCTTTGTTAGTTACCGTATCGACTTCAGGTCGTTGTGGTAACACTGAGGAGAAGAAGACCGAGAAACGTGGAATCTTCAGTAGCGGTAACGCGCTAGGAGGAGGACACGGTCTCTCACTAGGAGGACACGGCGGTGGATACAGCGGTGGATACAGCGGTGGATACAGCGGTGGATACGGAGGTGGATATGGCGGTGGACATGGATACGGTGGTGGATACGGCGGCGGTTACGGAGGCGGTTTCGGCGGTGGATTAGGCGGTGGATTAGGAGGCGGATTAGGAGGCGGCGGAGGTGGTGGCAGTGTTACCGTCAACACAGTCAGACAAGAAGTCCCAGTACCAGTACCAGCCCCATACCCAGTAACAGTCAACCGTCCAGTACCTGTCCCAGTCCCACAAGCCGTACCAGTTGACGTACCACGTCCAGTAGAAGTACCAGTACCACAACCCTACCCAGTCAGCGTACCAAGACCATACCCAGTCACCGTCAACAGACCAGTACCAGTTCAAGTACCAGTACCAGTACGCGTACCAGTCGCTCAACCCTACCCAGTACCACAACCTCAACCATACCCAGTCACTGTCAACCAACCTGTCCCAGTCAGAGTACCAACTCCAGTTGTAGTTAACGTACCACAACCAATCTATGTTGGAGGTGGTGCAGGAGCTGGAGCCGGAGCCGGTGGAATAGGAGGCGGATACGGAGGATATGATGGTGGATTCGGAGGTAAATTCGGTGGATCTTCATTTGGTGGTGATCATGGTTCATTCGGCGGTGGATATGGAGGCGCTGTCAGTCACTCCAGCTTCTCCAGCGGCGGACATTCCATCTCAAACAGCTACAAGCATTAAAAGACCAAATGATTAGCTAATATTTTTTATAACTATTTTATTTATCTATTCTATAACACGTTTTGTTAAATTTGTTTCCTTTTTTACACTAGAGCATATTTTGGAAATAAATTTTTATTTCTTAATTGTACTTTTTATTTTTCAACCTAGATATTCAGTTTGAGAAACCATTATAAAAGGAATTATTAGAATATGATTCTGAAGTATCTTCGAATTTGGCATCCTAAAATATGTTTTAGGATGGAGATATAATAACAATAATCTACTACCAACTTCACAACAACAATTAGTAGTTCCGAAATATAATCCAAAAGAAGACCAACAAGTACAGCTAGTCTATTTACATCGTGGTTAAGTTGAGACATGTTAGCCTAACTACCTAAACTGCATAGTTAGAAATAGAACTACAATGTATATTAATGAGATACGTTCCAAGACCAAAAATGCACCATAAGGTTGCTCGTTTTTTGGATGCGTTTTCATCTGATCGGATCGGATCGGATCTGATCTGATTCAATCGATCCGAACAGATTTCGGACGACAAGACAGCTCGTCCTATGGATGCGTTTTCATCCGATCCTATCCGAATGATTTCGCATATCGTCCACTGGACGTGTAATGCGTCAAATGCGAGTAGGATAATTCATTTGTTTCAACAAGCTCTGAAAACAAGTTGTGCAATGGATAACCTTATTTAGTTAAACGCCGACTTCAAAATAAGAGAAAAGAATGCTGGACTGATTAGTCCAGCATTAGTCTCAGCATATTAGAGAAAAGAAATAGTCTTGGAGTATTTCATCATCTATATGAGGATTTAAAAATAGACGAAAAAAATTTATTTGATTATCACCGATTGAATCAAGACACATTCCATTATATTTTGGATACTATCAGTACAACAATAAGGAAATTTTCTAATTTTCGTGAAACTATTTCACCAGAAGAACGTCTTAGTATGACTTTAAGGTAAATTATACAATAGTTGCAATTATTATATATCATATAATTGACAGAGGAGTCCGTGTATTCTTGGTGAAACATATTTAATATAAAATTAATAAATAAAACACTCGGTAAGTTTCACAAATATAAGTTTAATATTATTCTATACGTATTTCGGCAGTGACGCCATCTACACGAGTTCAAATTACAAACTAAACTTATTTTTTAACAGATATATTCAGTGGGAACAAATATAAATGGTAGGGAATACAAGTGTGAACTATATTAGCAGATAAGGGAAAAAAGTTTTTTACCGATTTATTAGGGGTGAGTTGTAAACATCAATCTGGTCATTCATTAAGGGAATTCCAGAGTTTGTCCGTTTTATACAAGAAGTTACTAACTAAACAAAAAAATTGCAACAATCATCTGTGGTTTAACAAAGAGTGCTTAAAAAAACAAGTCTTTCCTAATTACGTATATCTGCGATGCAAGAATACATCCACGTCCGCCGAAAAAACTATCCAAACAGCCAAAAAAGCTTGGGTTCAGGCAGAAATAAAAAGATGGTACTCAACTAGATTCCATCTAAACCAACATTTGAAGCTAATTCACAACCGATTGACGATGTTACTGCATCCCATAGAATTCGACGTATTGGACCGAGATGTAAGGGAAGAAATTCAGTTTCAAGTGCACAAGATGTACTTAAGACAGAATAAGAAACTACTTAACCTCTGCAAGCTACAAATTCTGCCAGTTTCGTTAGTTAGTTAAAATTTTTGGCGCACAGCAACAAAGGCTATTTGCGTCTGCCAGTTTCAACCCATACATCGAGTACGAATAATATACCAGATAACAACTTCCACCCTAGGATATCCACTATTCATTTACTGTTTTTTCAAAATCGGAGAACGATCTCTTACTTAAAGGTTTGTCTTATGCTCTGCTTTATATAAAAAACTGCTCGATAGTAAAAATATAGACAATCTACGTATTGATACTGAGATAGCCATATTAGAACAAAAAATGTTTTTAAAACATAATTGTTCCTCTATTATTAATAATTCTATTAAATTCAATAATAAATGTAATAAATCTAAGAAAGAAATTTTGACTTTAAAAAATATTAAACAAAAAATTAATGATAACGATCTTATTTGATGTAAGGCAGATAAGGGAAACACAATAACCATTCTCGAAAAAACTCTAATTTGATTTTTTAAAAACTAATAATTTACAAATTTTATCTAAAGATCCTACCAGTAATTTTCAAAACAAATTAAAATCTCTGTTAAGCAAGTGTGAATTGGTTCTTAACAAAAATGAAAAATTCAAATATGTTTCTATGAATCCTTCTCCTCCAGTTTTATATGGCTTACCGAAATTATACAAACCCCACTGTCCCATTAGACCAGTTGTTTCGTATATTAATACCCCGCCTTACAAATTATGCAAGAAGCTAAATAACATATTACCCTCAATTTTAAACTTTAAATCTAAACTAACCATAAAGAATAGTTTAGATCTGGTTAATAAAATTAAGAATATCCCTATTAATCAAAACGCGATTTTAGTTTCCTTTGATGTAGTCAACTTATTTTCTTCTATTCCCATTAATGAGGTAAAGCATATTGTCGAAACTTATCTTCTAAATAATAATATAGATTGCTTTAAAGCTCAGGAAGTATTTAATTTATTAGAACTTTGTTTAGACCAAAACTATTTTGTTTTTAACGACTTAATTTATGCTCAGAAAGATGGTTTGCCTATTGGTTCTCCTCTCTCCCCCCTATTGTCAGAAATATTTATGGATTATATGGAGAAAATTATTTTTAGTAGTACCAACAAATTCCGACACTGTATTAAATTCTGGTATCGTTATGTTGATGATATTATTTGTCTTTGGGAAGGTAGTAATAGGCAATTAAAATTATTTTTCAACCATATTAACGATATCAATCCTTCAATAAAATATACTATGGATATTGAAAATAATCGTTCCTTAAACTTCTTAGACCTTTCCATCTCACATTCTAATTCTAAACTCGACTCTAAGGGAGGAGATCGGAGAGGGAAGCCGGAAGGAGAATAGGAAGAAAGAGAGGGACACTGAAAGAAGAAGAAAGAATTGAAAAAAAATTGATGTGAAGTGTGAATTTTCACACATTTAAGGGTTTTGCAGTTATTTAATAACTGAATGATGATTATTTGGGATGCCAAAACAAATTTTATGTCAATATATTTTTTTATGAATTTTAATTCGAATGCCTAATACCATTATTTAAGTTTCTAAATATGTGCAGTATTTTTTTTACATAGCAAGGTTCATTAAGATTTTGAAAATTGCGCCTATGGCTTCTATTGGTTGCTTAAATCATTAGCCCCGCCCTCTGATTTCGTATACATCAAACAGAATTAAATTTTAATTTCAACACTTCCCACTGGTTATTAAATTTACGCTTTTAAAAATTAAATGCAACATTTTACCAAAATATAACTAGAATTTTGACAAAATAATTTAAACAAAAGAAAACTGCAAAAAAAAACAAACAAAAATAAAATTGACAGGATTCGAACTCTAGTTTGCAAGTTACCTGTTTACAAATTAGAAAACCAATGACTAAACGCACATAGCTATGAGTGCTGACGTATCAACTTGGTTACATAGCGAATTAAATATTTAACATATTTTGGTTAAAAACACACAGACTAAATCTATAGAAAACCGACATATACTGACACCATCATTCCTGCTTCATCTTTACATCCTTATAATACTAAAATGGCTGCTTTCAATTGTTATGTAGACCGATTATTAAAAGTTCCACTTTCTGATGAAGACTACAATCTGGAATTACAAACTATTTATTAAACTGCTATTAATAACGGTTATAATAAGGCTGAAATAGACAAAATTATTAGAAAAAAGCGCAAAAAACTTTTATTAACATATTTTTATCGCCCAAGTATACCAGATACAAAAATTTATAAAAAAATACCCTTTCACGGCCAGGTTAGTTTTAAAATAGGATCAAAATTAAAGAAGTCAAATATAACCAGCCTTTTATAATAAACATGCAATTGAAAATTTACTCGTTAATAATAAACTAGATAAAACTGATTTACACAACAAAAATGGAGTTTATCAAGCATCGTGCCAAGATTGACTATACAATATATATAGGCCAAACTGGTCGAAAATTTGCTACAAGATTTGGTGAACATTTGAAAGCCATCCAAAATAAAAAAGTAGAACAGTCCAACATAGCAGAACATATGATCTCCAATAATCATAACCTTTCCGTTAATGACTTTAAAATCCTACACATTCAAAATAAAAGCCTTAAACTGAACCTTTTAGAATACCGAGAAATTCTCAAAAATATTAACTCTGGAATTCCCTTAATGAATGACCAGGTTGATGTTTACAACTCACCCCCAACAAATCGGTAAAAAACTTTTTTCCCTTATCTGTTAATATGGTTTACACTTGAATTCCCTACAATTTATATTTGTTCCCACTGAATGTATCTGTTAAAAAATAAGTTTAGTTTGTAATTTGAACTCCTGTAGATGGTGTCACTGCCGAAATACGTATAGAGTAATATTAAACTTATATTTGTGAAACTTACCGAGTGTCTTATTTATTAATTTTATATTATATATCAATTTATTTCCAGTCTCTTTTGGACATCTCTCATGTAATATTTTTTATCTCTCATGTCCCATAAAATCTTTCTTTCACTTATTAAACTAACTAATTTTTCGACGTCCATGATAGGTAAATCATATGATAAATTTCCCCTCGTTCGCATGAATTTGGTCAAACAGAGCCTAAGAACTCCATAATAATCATTTGAGTGACAGTTACTCGTTTTTGGGTCAAATCATCGATCCATAAAACTGTATTCGTAATCTCTAAATATGCACTCCTTGTATATGAAGCAATACTTTCCAAAACTGGGGATCTACCTATGTAGATAAGAAAGATAAATTGTTTCAGTAACGTTCTTTATTGCTGTAATTGTCCTCGCTGCTGAATCTCTCAAAGTTCGTAGTTAAATGTTGCATACAAGTCGCTGAACTTGTTCTAAATCTCCTTCCAAATCATTCATTTTTAAATTAAGTAAAGATAAAATAATATTAATCTACAAAATATGCATAAAAGATATCAACAAGAACGATATTTTGCTTCTTGGTCCAACAACACATGTCAGTACAAACGACTCAATCAAGAATCTGTGAATCGAATTTACGGCAATAATAAAGGAACGTAAAAATGTACCGTGTTGCATATGATACAAACTATAATATGTTGGTATGACATTTTTCCATTGCGCAAATACGCAACGGTACATCGTAAGTTATTTCACGTAGCTGGACCTATTAACTTCGTCCATTTTAACCACGTTTTTAGGAACAAAAAGTCAAAATAGAATGCGGAAGAATTTAATGAATACAAATATATTTATATACAGGACTTGTACAACTTTAATATGGAAGTTACTTCCGATTTATTTTTGAATGCAAATAAACTACAAATTTACTGAACGGTATTCAAAACCGTTCCTATTTTTAAAATTATTAAAAGCTGCCATTTTTATTACCATTTATTAAAATAAATTTTAAAAAACAACGGTGAATATCTAATATCGTTTTGGATGAAAATGCCCAAATAAAAGCCTGAGTTATTAAATTTAAAACTGTACTTCTGCTATTTCTTATAACTTATTTGTGAGAAGTGTATTTTCTGCACTTATACCCTTTTCACACTAGATCTTTAAGACGAGTGAATTGCTCTGTATTTTATTAAACACATTATTAAAATAAATAATTTTATTATAACAATAAGTATAAACTTCTTATAACATCGATATAATACAGTATTCTTGTTTATGATAATATAAAATGTTGACAGCACAAAGTCAAGGAGTATTTTTTTATAATAGAAATTAAGTTGGCAATGCGGTCGAAGTTTAAGACGCAGATCTCTGTCTTAAACATCGGTCGTGTTTAGACGAGGCCGTACGGTTTCACATTAGCGTTTAAAGGTACATTCACTTTAACATCCGATCTTAAAGATCTAGTGTGAAAAGGGTATTACAACTGTAGACTAGGAATACAGAAACTGCTCTGAGCTACTCTGAAACTTCTGTTTGGTGACGAGATACCAACCGGTAGCTTACAAGTTCCACACACGGCGCTACTCATTATCCGTCCGCTACACACTACTGATAAATTTACGGTGACTCGAAGTCCGCATGGTCTAGCTTTTTTAGTCTCTCAGTCACCTTCAGTACACTCCCCATTAATATAATAAAATATTGTCATAAAAAGGTAGATCAAATTTTAAACATTAAATTTTTGGGGGAGGTGGTGAACCGTCCGATTTTTTATAATCACAAGCTACCAGACTGCTCCAGGAAAGATTTGATGGAAAAAGCATGATGTGAAATGAGTCCATATAAGGGCCACCAAGCAATCTCGGAGCCCGGACAAAGATGACTCCTCCCCATTACACATGCATTTTTTCCTTTGAGAGACCCAATTAACAAGAAAAGCGCAGATTTTACATAAGCGTTGAGCCCAGGACAAGCGCCTGAATTTGACGGCGGACTGGTCCAAATAACAAGTATTTACCGTTTTATTATTACCGTGTTGTCATATTTGTTAAATCAAATATAAATTATAAAGCTTTACCTTATTTTACTGAATTATCACAAGAACAACATTGTGAAATTACCGCTGTTGAAATTAAAGACTATAAATCGGTTGTAATTACATTGTACAGATCACCTGTTCGAAATTTTGATGCATTTTTTGATACTATTCAAAATGTTATAGATTTATGTCAAAATAACTTTAAAAATCATCATATCATTCTGACAGGAGATTTTAATATTGATTTTAAAACTAAAGATAATCTGTGCTACAGTTTACTTGATGTAGTAACCGGTCTGGGTCTCCGTATAACGCACTATGAGACCACACGATATTCACACAGCAGCCGAGGGACATGTCTGGATAACGTCCTGACAAATATAAGCTGTCATGAATATAAGGTAGAGGTAAAAAATCCTGCGCTATCTGATCACTTTGATGTATATTTTGACATTAAAACGAAATATGATATCCAGGAAAAACTCTCTGAATGTTATGTCCAGCGTAAAATTTTCAGCAAGAACAAATATGATACTTTTGTTGATTATTTGCTTAATTTTAATTGGAAAACGTTACTCACTGATTTAAATACTAATGATATGTATAATTTATTTTTCAATATATTCATATACGGATTCAATATACATTTTCCAGTTAAAAATATTAAGAAAATAACAAAAAGAAAAGTGAACTATAAAATACATAGTGTCTGCAGAGTTTGTTAGATTGGCCTATTTTGCATATTTTCAGTCAACAGTAACCTACGGCCTTGAACTATGGAGTACTTCTTCTGGCTTGCAGAGGATTTTCATAATCCAGAAACGGGTCATTAGAATAATGGCTGCTATTAAACCACGTACGTTATCCATGCCAATTTTTAAGCAATTAAAAATTCTGACAGTCCCGTCTCTATATATATTGAGTATCCTAATGTTTGTTAAGGAAAACGAAAACAGCATCCTAAAACATTGTGAAGTACATAATCACAACACGAGAGGGACGGATTTATTCTCTACACCGAGGTAAAAATATAGCTCGACAGGAAACCTGCCGCTGATTAAGGGTATAGATCTCTATAATAATCTGCCTGTAGCGCTCAAAAATTTAAACATATATCAATTTAAAAAATAAAGTGAAAAACGTTTTAATAGGGAGCCTTTTATAATATAATAGAGTTTAAAACATTCAAAATTTTGTAAATTTTTTGTAAAATATAACTTGACTTAAGTTTCTGTATTTTATTTATACAATTAGCTAAGAATTATTATTATTATTATTATTATTAGTATTAATAATAGGATATAATTTAATGATAAATAGTCTATGATATCTACGCTCGAATTAACGAAATTATAATTTCTATCATTTCGGAGTAATTCTTTCTACGGAACAGCGTTACTAATGAGTTAGTAATCACCAATCCGTTTCGCTTCGTCTACAGACAGCCCTAGAATAAAACGAATGCTGTTTTGTAAATATTAAATGCTTTATTTGTTGAAATCTTAATAAGAAGAACAATAACGCCTTAATAATTACTATTTATCTATTAATTCATGCTTACCAAAATCCCAAAGTATAAATACTGCCAAGCAACTCTACGTAGCATTGTTCTCGACATACTGATCTAAGGTTGATATCTATTTCATAACTGTGTCTGAAGTTATTATTAATAATTAGATACGTGTACCTGATGTAGAGCAAGTACATGAAATCAGTGTTTCTAAAACAAAAACGGTATATTGACTCACTTCTGTTAATTTTTTCATGTGGAAATATGTTTCAAATTTACACATAAATTTCAAAACTTCTTGTTCTTTGAGCACTGTCATTCTGGTTTTTTGGCTTCATTCACATAAGTCCTCCATCTTGCTTTGTTAATTGTCAGGTGTTACTATGTATCCTGTTAATCAATATTTGTTGAATTTTCGGTTAGCTGATCTGTCTATATCTTGCGAGGTCTTCCCACTGATTGATGGGTGTTCAATTTTTCTTTAAATATATTCTTTAACACTTTCCTCCTTTTTTCTCCTTCGTTGTTCTTCATCCTTATCTACTAGAATCGTCTACGGCTCAGTTCTTGACACTCGGCTTAAGTACATTTCTCGAATATCTTTGTTCTTGAGGAAACAAATATGAAACTGTGAACAAAATTAACAAGTATTGTCGTGAGTAGTCTACTGAAAATACGGAAAGCCCTGCAAATAGGGAAGAATTGAGACTGTCAAACTGGTCCGATGATTTGCAAGATTTACCGGCACTTGACTTATTTAATTTTGCGCAATTATTTCAATGGCGACCGGAAAAAATACCTTGCCCGATCCAGCCAGAGCCGACGCAAGTTCTCTTGGCGCCCGGGGCAAAACCAGCCAATTTGCGCCCTTTTGATAAAATGTGCAGTGGCGTACCGAAGAAAGGGATTGCGATCACGTGCACCCCTCAAATTGTTCAAAGACAACAGATGTTGTTTTGCGGAGTCTATGCTTTTCGAAACAACAATTCTAAGTAGCGCGTTCGCGTATCTAGCAACAACTTTTACCTGCTAGCGCCTAATAGTACAACAAATACTAAATAAGTAATTCTGTTCAGTAAGCCTGGCCTTTCACTTGTTTACAATATTGCCTTCTATCCTGTCACCTAATTACCTAATTAGTTAATTATGAGTATTAACGTTAAGTATATTGTAAGTATCAAAAAAATGTAGGTCAATAATAACGAACTATTTGCGAGTGAAACCGGGCGGGGCATCTAATAAGTGCATATATTGATATAGAGATAAAAAATTATATTTTTATTCCAAACAAAAAACAAAAACCAGCTGTGGCCACCACAGGAACGACTGCCATCACAAAGTACTTGCATAACATACATTCTAGCAGCAAAGTAGAAATAACTTGGCCTAATATTTTCTAACATAGATATTATTTATCATGACCATGGAAACGTTACAAATAAGTATGAAAAAATCGAAAAAATTTTCAAATTTTTTTCGTTTTATCTAAAAATGTCTCAAATAAAAGTTGTTAGTTATTGCTTTTATAGCTTCTTTTGTTAAATAAATTTTTTCTAAACATTTTTCCGTTGCTAAATATTCGCAAAAATCTTAAAATCGACACGAGTAAACTCCCATTTCTAGTAAACCGATTGTTACTAAAGTTGATCAACTCGTGCCATTGCTGTCAAAAGCTTAAATATGAAGTTTCATAAAAATCCTTTTAGCACTGCACGTGTACACAGACAGACGGACGGACAGACAGACAGACGGACAGACGGACAGACGGACAGACGGACAGACGGACAGACGGACAGACGGACAGACGGACAGACGGACAGACGGACAGACGGACAGACGGACGGACGGACGGACGGACGGACGGACGGACGGACGGACGTACGGACGGACGGACGGACGGACGGACGGACGGACGGACGGACAGACGGACAGACGGACAGACGGACAGACGGACAGACGGACAGACGGACAGACGGACAGACGGACAGACGGACAGACGGACAGACGGACAGACGGACAGACGGACAGACGGACAGACGGACAGACGGACAGACGGACAGACGGACAGACGGACAGACGGACAGACGGACAGACGGACAGACGGACAGACGGACAGACGGACAGACGGACAGACGGACAGACGGACAGACGGACAGACGGACAGACGGACAGACGGACAGACGGACAGACGGACAGACGGACAGACGGACAGACGGACAGACGGACAGACGGACAGACGGACAGACGGACATTATGCTAAAAATAGTCAAAACGTTATGTAGGGACCTCAATTCGTGGAGATCCATCGAAATCTCGAAATGTCAAAATCGGTATGATCACAATACCTCCCTTACATATGTTGGCGGTCGGTATTCTTTTGCAATCCCGTCATAAATTTCTGGGTACGCTCCTGTAAATGTGTATATTTGAGCGTTCGTTTTGGTGCCCCTAATAGCGTGGCGCCCTGTACCAGTGCCCCTATCGTCCCTGTTTTTCACCGCTGCTAGATCCAGTCCAATGTTTGCATCAAACACTTATATGGCAAATCAGCTCCTGCCAATGCCCGATTACTAAAGATTGAGTTAAATTTCCTTCTTATAGTTTCTTATACAAAACTAACAATCTGAAATTATATTAGTAATAATCTATACATCAAAATTTGCAGGGAATTTTTATCTATATAATAGGATATTTTTTTATTGTAAAAAAATCTGTCATGTAATTGTAAATAAACAAAATGCATTTTAGATGTCATATTTTAAACCATTCGACGCATATTTCCGTACGTCACGGCAAATTGTTGCTATAGCTTCATTCTACAAATATTTGTAGCTATTTTGTTCTATTGTGAAAACTACTTATAGTTATTGTACTTGGTAGTCTATTTTGGCCGCCATCTTGAATCTGCCGCAGTTCTCAATATAGGTACCGGGAATAAAAATTATTTAATTTTTGTAAATAACACATGTACCAAGTGGCATTCCATTATCATCAAATATAGGTACTATTTTTCGACGAAGGTTCTAAACTATAAACAACCATGTCAATACACAAATATATTTGAAAAATAATAGATCGTTGTTGTCTGATATCTATTATCAAGTTATTGAGCGATAACGTATTTACAACAATTTTTTCTATAATTCAAAATATCCTATAAGATAGATAAAAATTAGCTGCTAATTTTGATACATAGATTGTTACTAATTTTATTGTTAGTGTTGTTTATAAAGTTTCCAAAATTAGTGTTGTTGAAACTTATAAACTCTGGGGTTTATACGAAACTTTAACGAATGTAAATTGATTTTTGAAATATTTTTGTTTTGTCAATTATTATCAAAAATTTTAAATAATATAGAAAAGGAAAAATTGGTCAATTTAAGATTATATGCGAAAAGAATCTTCATCCAATTCGGAAGATGGTGGTTATGTGAATAGTTGTTTTCTTTTATGTTGAAATTAGATAGGCCAACCTCATACATTGGCACAGTTAAATGTAGGTCCTAACTTAAGTATCTTTGGGCCCTGGACAAAATAATTTCGTATCCATTTTATATTTCCCTAATATTGAAATTGGAGTAATGAGACCAACTGAATGACCAACAGGCAAAAGAAAAAAATAAAAAAATAAAAATATATGGTATTCCAAATGGCCAAGCAAAACATTTGGGGTAAAAAGTCAAAGAACATTCGAATTGTTACTTGCATATATTTGACAAAATGTTTTTAAAATATCATTGACACATACTAACAGACGTTCGTCTAATCAGATAACCGAAAAGGTAAACAGAGTTATGATAAATCTTGAAATACAAATAAATATAGGTTCAGATCTGCTACGTTTTGTTTACATAAAAATCAACTAGGGCTTGGATCATTATTACACTTGCGTTTGAAGTGAACTGTCTTTTCATGTTTTATTGAGTTCAAGTGAATATTTTTAATTATATTATGGCTAAAAAACTCACTGTGGCAAAAAGGAGTCAAATTGTATTGCTCCATTCACAAGGATAGTCGCAGAAAATTAAAAAAAAAAAGAAAATGGAGTGTTCAAGAAAAGCCGTGCAAATTACCATCAAAAGGTTCCAAGAGACTGATACTTATGAAAATAGATCAAAAACCGGAAGAAAACGTGGAACCACTTCCAAAGATGATTGTTTTATAAAGAGAAGTGCTCTTCGTAAACGTTCAATATCGTCAAAAGAGCTGGCTGGTGATCTGTGGGAGCATAGAGCAGTTAAAGTTTTTTCTAGAACAATTAGAAGACGTCTAGGGCCAAAAAAACATTAAAATTAGACACCTGATGAATGAGCGAAAATCATTTGATCTGATGAGTACAATATAGAAGTAATCATTGTAATGGTTTAATGTACTTACAAATTTAACAGAAAAATAAATTTCCAAGCAATTATTGCACTAACAATATAAAATTTAATTTACTATAAATTTACGAAATTAAGGTTTGGTTTCTTCTTTTGTAGATCATCTTTTTGGACAACCTGGAGCCATCTTTGATCTAAGACGTAGACCGGGTGAAGCTTTTTATCCTGACAGCATCATCCCTACGGTCAAATTTGGTGGTGGTAGCATCATGATCTGGGGGTACATGTCCGCCAGTGGCTTAGGCGAGACACATTTTTGTGCGAGGGACGCATTATTCTGTTCTTTATATTACCATGCTTAATGAAGTTTTGAAGCCATCAATATTAAAATTATTTGATCAATCCAGAATATGTTTTTCAACATATTAATACCCCCTGTCACAAAGCCAAAGCAACAAATGAATGGGTTTCCAAAAACAATATGCCACTTTTTGCATGACCCCCGAGTCACCAGATTTATCGAAAACTGAAAATTTATAGTCGATTCTGATAAACAAAGTGTGTCTTTACAAATGCAAATCAAAAGAAGAATTGAAGAAAATTATTGTGGACGAATGGTACAATGTACAATTCGATGTACGTTAAGAACTTATGGATAGTATACCTAAAAGGCTACGTGCGGTAGTTAAAGCACGAGGAGGTACCACAAAATATTAATCATTTTGATTAAAGTTGTCATTAAAAGCTATATGTATTATTTTATTTACCATTTTTCCTGTAATAATCCTAAAACTCAAAAAAGCGTAGGCGCTCCATACATTTGTCCAAAGCTGTATTTTTCCAGATCAAAAACCAGTTGCAGATAAACTTTTTAGAATCACTGTGTAGCAATAAATGACCGTCAAACATCAAAACCGATAATCATAAACAGTAAGGCATATGATTTAGTTAAATATAACATTTGATCACTTTCTTATTTTTGTTCTGTTTAAATTAATGAGATATAACAGAAAGAAGGATTGTGCAAGAAAGGAAAAAGGAAGCCCATGCACATCAACTAAATATAGACATAAACATGTGCATTATTTGTATGCAGTGATATAACTGATGTTAACCAAAGCATAAATAGAAAATAAAGTCAGTTATTTTAAAGTGAATTACGTTATTTAGATGGTTAGTCATGCAGAATGGTGTGTTCCCACACGTTACGAGAACATCCCATCTATCGTGAAAGCATGAATTAGGAATTTTGAATTTAAATAATCCCGCGAAATTAATACTATAAAAGTCCTCGGAATAGAACCACAGGCATCATTCGATCCTTCTACTTGTGCAAGCTACAGTCATGAAGATCACACTGGTAAATATTATTAATAATTTATAATTTTCATTTTGCAAAGAAAATTATTAATTTCTTAAATTATTTTTTATGCTAGTTGTCTTTTATAATAACTTTAATTATAACCTTGCCAAGTGTTGTAGTAAAGCATGGGCTTATTAACTTATTGCTTACCCATAACCTTTCGAAGGTCCCGGGTTCTGATTCCGCTATGGACATGAATGTCATTAATAATGTTCAAAAATTTCTAAATTATTACAACATTAATATTTATACTAGATAATGATCATCGTAGTTAAGATCGTATATAATAATTACAAAAACTTAATGCAAAATAATTTAAAAGATATTAGTTATGTTCGCGGATGATCTTTCTGATAAGGTAACAGTTAAGGAATGAGTTTATGAATAAGTTAATGAACATATTTAACACATATATCCCACTGGAAACGTGTAAGGTATTTTTGTCACCGCGAATGATAAATTTGTTGGGTGATAAGATGGTAATCACTGTGTTGTAAATTTAGGTGGGAGAATTAAGTTTATTAATTAAATTCAATGAAATTAACAAGGCGCATGTTCTAACTAGGAGTTTTTGCTTTTATATGCAAATACGATTGACTTGCTATGAACCTGTTACGGAATTTAGAAGGTTATCGGGAACAGGCGCGCACACCAAAAATTAGTCTGGGAGCTGGTACATTTCAATAAAATATTCGTAAAATAACACAAACGTATTACTGTTTTTTTACGGAGAAGAATGTGTTTATATATTAATTTAATTCTGATTATAATATAATTTTTATTAATAAAAAAGGCGACTTTTATTTTCAATTGCTTAGTTTTTATTAAATAACTATATGATTTTTCGGGGGTCCGGACCCGAGGACCACCCCCTTTTGTGTGCTCCTGACCACGAAAAACTAACATCTTGTCAGACAAAGTAACAATTTTAGCAGTGAACACTAAATGAAAAAATTGCACACGTAAATGGTGCTCTAATTTGTAAAAAAAAAAACTTCATCCGCGAAAAAACCTGATAATTTGGTAAAATAACCCATTTTTATCAGTATGGACGATAGCGTTACATGGTTAGTAATTTATTAACATTCTGACACAAAGATTCCAGGTTTGAATCCGGGACAACATTTGTAAATGTTATTTTGTTTCCTTTGTATGCGCTATCTCAGGCTTATCCAACCCGCGGCCCAAGATGTCTATGAATGCGGCCCAACGAAAAATCGTAAACTTACAAACTTTATAATACTGCGATTACAAGTACCATTAATAAAACTACAAACACAATTTCAACTTGCTATTAATTTATAAGAGATGTATTTTATAATTTAATGCGCTCTTTAGAGAGAATCATAAAAACGTTCTCAAACTACACATACCGGCAAATTTAAAGGAACAGATTGAAAATTATGTTTTACGCCAAGGAGAACAAAATGCACCATGTAATTTTGTTACTACTGTATCTTTTGGTGGAGGTTCAGTTATGGTGTGGGGGGGTAGAATATGTTTGGGAGCTCGCACAGAGTTAGTAGTGACTGATGGCGGAGCGTTAACTGCAGATAGGTACATCAGAGATATTCTTCAAGACCATGTTGTACCTTTCGATGTATGGGGCACATCGGAGAAAATTCCACCCTAATGCAGGATAATGCTCGCCCACACGTCGCCCACTGTGTTACAGACTTTTTAAATCAAGTGGGTATAACATCAATGGGTTGGCCAGCATGCTTCCCTGACCTCAACTTGATTGAACATTACTTGAGAGATATCAACAATATGTACACTACAGAGAAAATAATTAGATTTTTATGTCTGTTCCTTCAAATTTGCCGGTGTGTGTATACAATATATTAATTAGTACTAGTATTATTTTATGTGCGGCCCAAAACAACTTTTCTTATAAAGTGGCCCAGGAATGCTAAAAGTTTGGACGCCCCTGCGCTATCTGATTGGTTAGTTTCATTTGTGTTGAACAAAGCTGATTAATAGTGCATTTTTTTATTTATTTTTTTAATTTGCACCTTTGTAATCATTCAATTAGACTGAAGCTATTTATTTCAAAAGTTTGTTTAATAAAATGAAGATAAAGTGGTCAGGACGAATAAAACTATCCGTATCCTGATCAGGATTCAAACTCGGGACTTTTGGAATGCGAAACAGGGTCGCTACCGAGATCGGCTAGTGCGAGTTATATATGTACTAAATAACATACGTATGGAAAATATTTGTACGACATTTTAACCACTGTTCCAACTGTCGAAGTACAGTTGTACTAAACCAGTGATGGCACATCTTTTTAATCAGACGCAACTGAAATTGAAATTTCGTACCTGCAAATCTCGGACCTAATATTTAACAAAAACAGTCTTAAAATTTATTTTATTTACATATTTGTAATATAACTTAATTTAAAAAATAAAAATAAACGTAATAAAAAATAAACTAACAATTTTAATTATTGTTACAGTTAAAATTATTCGTTTTAGTAAGATATCTGCTGTTGTTTTATTCTGATAATTATAGTTAGGACACAATAATTATTTTTAATAAATATGCGGAAAACAATAATATCAAAGGGTAAATATATTGTACCATGCTTAATTAAATATTTTGTATAATTATCACGTATAAAATTGTGATGTATAGGTATATTGTGGTGCAGTTTTTCAAAGAAATACTAGGTTTACAAATCAAAGTCGAAAATTTCAAAAATCGGGTGGACCTATGTAAAGAAAAAATTCTAATGAGATAGATTATTTCCAGATATATCCAGTTTTTTTTTTTTTTTTTAATTTTAAGAGTGTAAAATATGTCAAAATATGTTTATAAAAATTTTGCCTATGAAAAAGTATTAACAATTCAAGTTTAGAGCACAAGTTTGTCCGTTCCCTACTAATAATAAATCTAAATAAATTTAAACCTGGTTTATAATAAATACATTACATAATGAATGGGCATATCCATAGCAAGTAACAAAAAGTTTTATTGCTTTGAACATATATTTGAAATAAACAGAACAAAGAGATTATTGTGTTTTTCATGCTATGACTATGGCTGTGTCGTGTATCTTATATATAAAAATGAATTTCTATCTGTCTGTCTGTCGGTCTGTTCTTTATACAAAGCCAAACGGATAAACCAATTTTCACCAAATTTAGTACAGGGGGTAAAGAATCCAAGAAAGGTTTTAGTGAGGGTTCCAACTTCGTCCGTGTCCCCCTAGGGGCGTTAATGGGGTAAACCATCAGTTTCGCACTCTCCGTACAGTTTGAATTGATTACGTAGGCTAAACCTTAAGAGATATATTGACATAATATAGACAAATAATGTAGATCTTAACTAGATCTAAAAATACAGGAGAGCATATACCTATCATGTGCCAATATCGTGTACTGGACAATTTTCTTTTTTTAAACGTAGGAGTTTTATAGTAATATTATTATTTTTAATAATAAATTAGACCATTTCACGTAGAATCATAATGTATTTAACACTATACATTAAAGATTAATAATAACGGAGTTATCACAAGGTAAACAGAAGTCCGAAATGCATATATGTTGAGAGTTGCGAATTTGTCAAGAGATGGCACTGCTGTTCAGTTGATTCTTCTCCGCTGCCTAACGTTAATTAAAATTACTATATCGATTTATATATTTAATTCTACCATTATGAGCGTTATGTTCTACTTTCTTGGATTTAAAGTAGTTAAATGCCGTAGCAAAGCACGGGTACACCAGCTAGTTTATTATAAACGAGAATTTAATTCTCATAGGTAGCTAACATGTCTTTTCAGACGTAATTTCTCAAACATTTTATAAAATCTATTGAATTTATTTATTTTACATCGACCTATTTCTGCAACGAGGCTAATCGCCGATGCCAGGGGGCGAGCTCCTACACCTAGATAAGGGGTGAATGATTGTGAAATGAGAGTAATGTAAACATATTATTCTCGCCCGAATAATATCACCAACGGAGAATCGAACTACCGACCGCACAATCCAGACTGTTTTCACCAGTACAAACTGCACGACTTAATGCGCTCGACCACTCCGTTGGTTAACCAGTATATATTTATACAAACATAGTTAAAATTGCAATTGCTAATATCTTAAATGAATTGTAAATATGCTCGGTAAATTAAATTAGGTAAATTTCTAATAATTTGAACATGAAGGCATAGTTTGGTACGATTATATTTTGATAAGATTTGATTATATTGCATCTTCGATTTCCTCTTACTGGTTCATTTTCATTTTGTTTTATACTAAATATTTTTTTATAACTATAACATAAAAATCTTACTCTCTAGAAAAAGAAAGGTCTTTTTTGTGTAGGTCGCTTGAAATCAAAGGAAAATCGGGCATGAGAAGAGACCGGAACTTCGAATAAGGGAAGATCTGTACTAAATTTAGATTCAAGATGCAGTGAATGTAAACAATAGGTCTGTTCGTAGATGCGAGACTTAGGATTTTTTATTTTCAACGATTTATTAACATCAAATGAAAGCGCGGAGTATTTTAAAGCACTTGTACGAACTGCGACTGATGATAGTAAACTGTCAGAAATGACTTTAAGATCAAATAAACAAATCCCGTAGTCACAAGATACTGAATATATCAATTTTCAATATTTATTTTCAGATACTTTTGGCTCTAGCAATTGCAAGAGGTAGTTGTGGTAAATCAGAATCAAAAGAAACGAAGAAAGCCGTAGCTGATGACAAGAAACAAGAAAAACGCGGCATCTTCGGTGAACATGGTTTAGGGGGTGGTCACGGCATCAGTGGTGGTTTCAGCGGCCACAGTAGCGGTTTCAGCGGTCATGGTGGCGGTTTCAGCGGCCACGGTGGGAGCTTCAGCAGCCACAGTATCGGCGGTCACGGCATCAGTAGTCACGGCATCAGCAGTCACGGTATCGGCGGACATGGTGGGTACAGTGGACACAGTGGTATTGGAGGAAGTGGTTTTGGAGGCGGCGGTTTTGGCGGTGGATCTGGATTTGGAGGAGGAGCAGGAGGTAAGATATTTAGCCAAATTTTCATTGTTTTGAAAACTATTAAACTATTTCACAAATATATTTAAAAAAAATATTCTTATTGTATTTGTTGCCAAATTAAACTATACTGATATTCTGAGCTTTTCGTATGAAAATAAAAGTTTCATAAAATCTCTATATACATGTGACACCAAGTTCCCGTTATTTTTTTAATGGCTTGTACTCAGTAAATTTTCAACATAATGTGAATTTATTTACTGCAAGATAATCGTCAAGTTATGCCATTTGGTACTGTGAAAAGTAACGTCTTCGAGATGGCGTCCCTCGGCAATTATGCAATGTTCAATCCTCTGATTGTAAATCCTTGTTTATCCAAGGTTTGACAGTTGAAATCTAGCAAACATGTAACCCGAAATATATTTGAAACAGAATGTATTTTTTAAATCTTGGATGATATATGAAATGAAAACACTTGATGCGTAGATCAAAAGACAAGCAGTAGTTTTAAAAAATATATATTAACGCGATTTATGGTGTAAAAATCTGAAAAAAAAAAGCGTAGTACATAATGCACATTGTTGTGAACAGATATACTGCAACTGTAACTTTTAAATTATTTTTTGTTTTCAAACTGGTTGTTTTGGTGATTTTTTAAAAATATTGATTGTGAAGTATCAAACATTTAGACCAGAAGTCGGGAACCTCTTGGAAACGAAGAGCCATTTTACCAAAAAAGGTACAAAAAATAAAATTTAGGGAGCCGCAGTTTTAATTCGATTTATTTATTCATTATTTCGCTATTTACAACTGATACACACATACTGATGGAACTTTTAAAAAAATAGTTATTGTTTTCTCTAAGTACAATAAATAAAAGGGTGTAAATTTTCAGCTCCTTTAATAAGGTGCTCGTTACGTTATAAGAGGTCCTCCTAACGGAACAAAATGAATAGCCCATTCAAAAAATTTGCGCCCTTTTTCACCGTGCCTAACTTATTATTCGAAAGATCTTTTTAACCGTGAAAAACATTTTTACCGTGCTTATCTTGCAGATTGATAGATCTTTTCAACCGTGCATAACTTATTGTTCGAAAGATCAATTTTACCGTGCATAAACCTGTTTTCATCGTAACTTACCGCTCATAGACCAATTTTACCTTGCAAAAGCCTTTTTTCATCGTGAGTAACTTACCATTCATAAACCAATTTTACCGCGCAAAAACAATGTGATTAATTTACCGTTCGAAAGACTTATTTTACCGTGCGGAGGATCTATCATAATATTTCTTTAATATTTTCCTTAAATAAAACTATATTTTTTATAAATATTTATTTTATTTATGTAAACGTAAATACAACAAAAAGTATTGCAAAAATAATATAACCATTATTAATTTTAATATTTAACGCGATTTTTGTACTTGGAATTTTACTGCCAATTTTGTCAAATTTGGACTTCGTGCATTTCTGAAGCAGTTCTGCTTTTAGACTTGCATCTGGTGATTTCCGTGTTTAGCGGTTGCACTAGGAAAACGTGTACCAACTGAAACACAAACAGCGTTTACTGAAACCAAGTTTAAAGTTACAACTTGGTATTGTAATACGCATTTTTTGTTAAACTTAGTTTAAAAGTCAATCTAAGCTCAGCTAATCGGGCGTTTAAACAAGCGTAGAAATACTGGCCCTGAGTCTGTTTCTATGTTTAATTTTAATGTAGTTCATCGTAGAGAAAAATTGTTCGCAAATGTATGTGGACCCAAATAAAGTCAAAATCCCAAAAACTAATATTCTGGCATTAGTTAGGCAATAGTTAGCTGGAAAGGAGTTCCAGCATTGAAATATAATGTCTTGTGGTGTTTCCTCTATAGTTGTCTCATTCTTTTCTAGTGCTAGTATCGCGAGCATTACACTGCTAGCGGCGTTTACTATACACGTCTACATTATTTAAAATTTACTTAACAGACGAGATTTTGTCGGTCAGATTTTTATTAAAAATTTAAGAGCCGGACTTTTTTCAGCAAAGAGTCGCATTCGGCTTCGGAGCCGCGGGTTCCCGACCCTTGAATGAGATTTAAGGAACAAAAATTCATTTATAAAAAATTAATGAACGCGGTTTTAGTCCAGAATATTTCAAAACAAAAAATGTTACCCAGAAGAAATTTTTGATCGTTATTTTGCATATAAAAAAATCATAAAAAAATTTTTCGCATATCAGTATCATAAAGTTTGTGAATAAAAAACTTGTCTTCTATTCTATTTTTTCAATATCTCTTATTGTTTTGCAGGTGGTAGCGTTACCGTCAACACAGTCAGACAAGAAATCCCAGTCCCAGTTCCAGCCCCATACCCAGTAACAGTCAACCGTCCAGTACCAGTACCAGTTCCACAAGCCGTACCAGTAGAAGTACCACGCGCCGTAGAAGTACCAGTACCACAGCCCTACCCAGTCACAGTAAACAAACCATATCCAGTGACAGTCAACAAACCAGTACCAGTTCAAGTACCAGTCCCAGTACGCGTACCAGTCGCCCAACCCTACCCAGTACCACAACCTCAACCATACCCAGTTACTGTCAACCAACCAGTCCCAGTCAGAGTACCAACTCCAGTTGTAGTTAACGTACCACAACCCGTCTATGTTGGAGGTGGTGGAGGAGGATCTGGAGCCGGAGCTGGTGGAGTAGGAGGCGGATATGGAGGATATGATGGTGGATTTGGAGGTCATGGTGGATTAGGAGGTCATGGTGGATTAGGAGGTCATGGTGGATTAGGAGGTCATGGTGGAATAGGGGATCATGGTGGATTAGGAGGTCATGGTGGATACAGCAGTGGAATCCCAAGCGGAAAAGACTTCAGTGATGGTCATGGAATAAGCATATCTAGTGGACATGAGCCATGGAAAGATTCAGGTTACTCATCTGGAGGTCACTCCATCTCTAGTTACAAACATTAATTACTTAGTCTTTTAGTCTAATTCTAAATTCACGTTTCATTGTTTATTTTGTCTAATAAATTGTCTTCCTCGCAATTTCTATTTATTCTGTTTCAAATTGCATGTAAAATAATCTAATAAAAATAATAACAAATTAAACAATAGTTTTTTTTTTTTTTATCAAATTGTTCTCAACCAAATACAAGGTGTCCCAAAAGAAATTTTATATTTATTTAGCTTACTGCGTGAACGCAACGTATCCGAGGGGCGCGGGGGTTATGTCAATCGGTAGCCTGGCTCTTGGGAATTCAGTCGCTATGGAGCATTTCTCGGGAGCAGACCGCGCGTTATGCGTGCGAGAGTTTTACAAAAACGGTGATTCGGCGACTGTAGCGCGTAGAAAATTCTGCAGTATTCGAGGTTTTCGCCACTTAAATGATGCGCCAAGCATTCCTCTCATTCTACATTGGGTTAAAAAGTTTGAAGAGACTGGTACAACGCTGGATAAATCAAAATCCGGGCGACCTAGGTCATCAAGAACGGTAGAAAACGTGTAGAATGTTAATCAGTCTGTTCGTGACGACCCGAACCTTTCAATTCGGAAGCGCGCAAGTGCTTTAAATGTGCATAGATCATCATTTCACCGCATTATGCACAAAGACCTAAAGCTGCACCCCTACAAAATTCAATTGGTGCAAGAATTAAAGCCCCAAGATGCCAGTCAGAGGCTTAATTTCGTAAATTTTCTCAGGCAAATTGATCTCCCGGAGAGGTGACATAAATTGGCCTCCACACAGTCCAGATTTAACCCCTATGGACTTTTTCCTATGAGGTTATCTTAAATCTAAAGTTTACGCCAATAAACCGACTTCACTGGCGCATTTGAAAGAAAATATCCGTCACGAAATGGCAGCCATCCCTGAGTCCACCTGCCGAGACGTCATAAGTTATTTTACTGTTCGATTAAATGAGTGCCGAGAACGCGAGGCTCTACATTTAGACGATATTATTTATAAGAAATAAATCCCCAAAAAGTGTATTTTAATAATTAATAAACATTTTTTCTATATACGGCTTACTTTTTTTTTTTAATCGATCCACTAAATATAAAATTTCTTTTGAGACATCTTGTATTATAACTCTGTGATCTACTACATTCTTGTCATGCTGTATGACCGAGAAACACGGACGCTAGCAGCTAGGCCAATGAAGAAGATGAAAGAATTTGAAATATAAATAAACCGAAGAATGCTTGAAATTCCATTGACAAAATATATCAAAAATGGAATGGTTTTAAGCAGAGCGAAAAAAAAGCTTAGCAATACATATATAGTATTCTGTTTTTTGCTTTTTTGAATTTTCTTTGTTGTTGTTATGGAACTTACAAGCTCTGCTTCTATTCCATTGTATCTTAAAATAGTATGATGATAATAATAAATAATCTACAAATAATATTACCACAACTCAAAAAATCAGAATACGTAGGACAATTAATGCGAAATGCGAAAACGAAATGTACCAAGAGAGCATGTCTTTGCAAAAAAAACTACGTATGTCTGTGGTTAGAATAACAACTTTGATCTTTCAGGCTGTCAACTATGCAGATCATATTGATGCTGGGCAATCCTCAGTCGACACGTGTGGGAAATCTATAACAGTAACAAATTTCCAAAAATTTATTTCTAGTACACTGAAAACTTATTGTTGAAACTAAAAGTCGTCATCATTAACATCAAGTACTAAATATATGGCGTATTAAATATAGTTGGCGCCCAACCATAAATTATAGATATGCCTGTATATAATAGTTTTCAAACGTCTAGGTGACGCATAATGGAAGATAAGGTAAGGTTACCTGTTCTAAATTCTGCCAATATGTATAATAGAGATGGGCCATGAACTAATCGGTCACTGAGCTGGATTAGTACACTGACCGAAGTGAGCCAGCTCACCAAATTTAAATGAACCAGGGCATGGTTTCAGGGATTTGGTGGAACGTTTGCGGGATTATACGATGTGATCGAAGTAAAAAGTTCCGCTATTCATGTCGACGTATCGTTCGTGATGGTTCGGCTTGTAATGTATTATGCACATAGCAGCTCTTAATTCAGACTTGATTGAGTGATAAAGAGTAATCACACACTCGCGTTATCTACGTGTTATCTTTATATATAAAAGAGAATATTTGTGGCTATGTCCGGAAATTCTAACCCACTTCCAGATATGCTACAGAGTTGAAATTTTGCATACAGGTAGGAAATGCTTTCATCATAACTAGAAAAATCAAAAATCTCAAAAAAGTCCCATCGGAAACGAGAAATTAATAATTTTTTTTAATTATATTGGACCATCGAAGTATGTATGATGCGTTCAGTGAGATCGCGGGAATTTCGTTTCATTGGTTGTTTGGACAACTATAGTAAGTTCGTGGAACATTGGCCAATATCGTTCGGCACGATTAATCATTGTTCTGCTATAGGTGATTTTATTTAGTTATTTAGCAAAATTTATGTTTAGTGTATGCAGAGCGAGACTTAAGTCGAGTATCTGTTTTCTGGTTTTTTATTTTTCCGCATTTTTAAGAATATTGTTAATTTTATTTATTTATTTTTTATCTATTATTTTATATAGATGTTTAAATATAATAGTAAAATATTTTATATACATAAAACAGAAAATCTGTGTATACCGAGTTGAAATTTGGTATATACATAGGTAGGAAATGCAGTCAAAATAAGGAGGTAAATCGAAAATCAGAAGGAAAAAAAATTGTATCACTTATGACGTAGATTTAAGAGAAAAATTGCTTATAAAAAGAAAACAATTTTTTTTAATGATTTTTTTTTTTCATTGGATTGATATTACGGGAGTTACGAAGGGACAACCTAAAACTAAACTTTTGAAATATCTCATTTAATATTGACTTACCAGCAAAAACGCACAGGAGAAAAGTTGTTTAAAATAAAAAAAAAACAAATATAGTATGTTGTCCTATAAATTATTCAATTGGTTGAGAAGCTGGGATAGGGAGGAGAGGGGTGGGTGCTAAAACTAAAATACTGGAAATATCTAGCTTATTATTTACTTTACATCAACAATTTATAAAGACAATTTTTTTTATTGAAGAACGATTATTTTCTGTTTAGTGTAGCTTTTGAATATTTAGGGGGACAGAGGGAGCGCTACTTATAAATTGAAATATCTCTCTTATTATTGACTTAACATTAAACATGTGCATAACAAAAGTTGTTATAATATCAATAATATAAATAAATAAACAAATCTTTCCTTAATATATCAGACCTATAATGAGATATCGACTTGGTTTTTGCTTCCAAAGGTTACCCATACACATGTACAAAAACGTATTTTGCTCTAATCAACCCATAAACAGCAAATCTAGATTCAAGGTTAGTTATAAAACGCTTCGTATGGCTTGTGTTTTATTTCTTTTTGGCACATAAACGTCTGTTTAGAATCTGTACATGTATTAAAACTCAAAAACGGCTTAACCGATTTTAGTGCTATTTGCAACAGCATCTTGAAAATTTGTCTGGAAATATTTTAAGTTATATATCATCGCTGTATGACACCAGGCTTCCGATTAATTAAGAAATATTTAGAAAAAGTCGGAAAATTTTTCCGTATTATAAAAAAATATAAAAGATACACATATTCAAAATATATATTAACGAATTTTAGGGTTTAATATTGCTACAAAAATGTTCCCGACAATATATATCACAAATTTTTTTATTTTCATTTTTGACGACAATTATAACGTTAAATTCGCTGTTGAACATTATTGTAACCCCCTAAAGCAATACGAAGAAAAAAACTTCCTTGGGTGGCAAGAATATTTACTAACGAAAAAAAGTGCGCCGACCTATATAGGTATGATTTATAAATCAGGAATAATCACGGAGTAATTATAATAAATATCATAATAATTATAATAAATATTTCGTAAGGTGCAACATAAAATGTTTCACGTGATCGGAGCTGCATTTGGCGATGAGTGATTCTCACATCGGCATTTTATGTGGCATTTCCCTGGATTAACACAACGGGACACTTATACGTGTTGTTACTATATGTCTATACTACCAATGTTTACAAAGAAGTACGTACTTAAATTATTTGTATAAGAAGAACATATTAATACAATGGTAGATTAAAACAAATAAATATATTTCAACAGATTTCGAAATGGGCCCGATCTAATCGGGCTACGACTATTTTTTTCGGTAGCGAAGCAGCGGGTTTACTGCTAGTACATAATGAAATAAATAAACATTTTCAAGTAGTGTCCTCTAAGTTTATTTCCTGGATGTATTTGGTTATTTTCTGTAGTCCACAGTATGCCTATTTTATGTCTCGAAGAATTTAGCCTGTCTTTCCGTACTGTATTTTTTTGCAGTTTGCGATGTCTGTTATGAGTGTCATATTGCACTTTAACTTCTTATTGGAAAATGTCGACAAAAGTTGACAATGTCGGATTTTAAGTTTATCTTGTCTGGTTTTTAGTCTAACATCTCCTAGGCATTCGTGTTGTCTTCTATTTGTCCTTATTTTTATCTTTCGAGGTCTGAGTCGCAAATTTGTGGGACCGTCTCCCCTAAATAATAAAGTAATTTAAAAAAAATATGGGTAAAAGGCATTTATATAAGTTAATAAATTATAATGTTATCGTCGAAACAAATAACGTGAAAATATGTCCAGCCGTTTTTGCGTAAATGTCGGACAGACAGAAATTCAGTTTTTGTGGATATTGCCTTATACAAATATGTCACGTCATTACACAATTAATTAAGGAATGTTCTAACAATATAAATGTTTATTACTACTTTATGGACATGAATGACAGTCCAATACAAAATATATTAAAATTTTATATCATAACATCCTTCACACACCATCACTATGATGATATTTCTATGGAATTGTATATTTGAATTATTTGGGAGATCGTGAATATTATCTTATTGAGGACAGTATCCACAAAAATTCAATTTCTGTCTGTTTGTCTATTCTAGATTCACGCAAAATCATCTGAAGCGTGTAGACACCAAATATGAGGCCGAAAAAAAATTCAGACATAGACATTTATTATAAAAATTATTTAATAGGCTTTTATTTATTAATTGAATTCGTTATACTAGCGAAATAATAATATTTTAAATTATAATACATGAGTATGTGATTTAAACAAACATTTTAAAGATAGTCCAATACGAGGCCCACTAACTAGAGAGGCCCCCAGCTATCTCATCATGCGACTAATGGTAAATAGGGCCCTGATACTGAAGATTTTTTTTTCGTCTGTTACTTCTTTGTTCTGTTTCTTATCTAGCGAGGAAAATTCTGCAACTAATCTTATTTTTGCGGCTTGCAAGCCTTGATTCTTCTGCTTTTACTGATATCCAGTTTTGTTTGCTGATATGCTATTTTATAAAAGTCCAGTATTATTTCATTTCGCACCTTTCTTATTTCTTTATATCTTAAATTTCATAATTAATTTGTTTTCTCACGTTGTTTAATAAAATAGTTACCATTATGCTATGTTCAATTCGAGAAAATATTAATTTTAAAACAAAAATCAAATTTCTCTATGTGCTGAAAACACTTAAATGATACACAGAAGTTATTAAGTTTTTTAATTAAATAATAATTCACGCTAGTTTTTGCTTCGTTTTAATTTCCCCTTTTTGATAGAATTTAATCAACAAACTGTTACTTGGAACAGAAAAAAAAATCTCAAAAGTGGAGCATATGTGTAAAAAGCATTTCAATTATGGAATGAACATGTGTGAAAAATTGAAGTGTTATTGCAATGCTATAATGAAAGAATTGGGAAGAGAAAGCCATTTCAATTTTCTAGTTTTTGTTACTGTAATTTCAACCTTAACCTCATGGTTTTTAAGAATAGTTTTGTCATTTAAAAAACGAGTATGAAGATTTTATTTATGTACAATTATTAAATATTTAATCATTATAAAAAAATCAGTGGAAAATCTGTGTTTGGTAATGTTTCATTACGTCTCTTGTCCGAACGCAGATGATAGACAATGATAGATCAAGTTCTCTTGATACAAGTCAGCCTTACACAGATAAATTGTTGAGAAGAGAGAAAATGGTTTTAACTTGCAAGTGTTTTAAATCAACTCCGCTCCACACCTGCGAACTATTTACAGTATACTATTATGCGGTTAAAAATCACCGAAAGTTCACTTGAAAAAAGTATTGTTAAGGGGACTTCATGGTACACTAAAAATGAACTTTTAGTTTACAATAAAGTCCTTCACTTTTCGTGTTAATTATTTACTTCCTTTTTGGTTAAATTTGGTGTAAAATTTATACTTACATACTGGTTAAATTATAGTTTTGGAAAATAAATAGTGTTAAAGTAGTGTTCATTTTAACACTGAAAAAGTGATATTTCATAAGAATAAGACTATCTAAATAAATAAAGATTTACACGGTGATTTGTTTAAAAATAGTGAACTTACGACGTGTGTAAATTAAGTAACCGGACTGGCAACATAGCGTTTGATCTGGCATCATTTGGTGACCCGGAACTGGGAGGGGCGGAATGTAAACATGTGATACGCCTTTAGTACGAGTTTGAACTTGCTAGAGTAATTTTGTTGTCCGTAGTGATTTTTTTCGTGTAACAGTTTTTTCTAGTGTCTAAAAATAAGTGACATTCATTTCGAGCAACGGTGTGTTATCAGATTTTGCTTCAGACTTGTAAAACATCAGCAGGCCTACGGAGACAGGGTTTTTTAGTGGTTTAAGGCATTTTCAGAAGGAAGAGTTGATTGAAGATGAATCACTCAGCGGAAGGCCTTCATCTTCAAGAACCGATGAAAATGACTACAGAATCATGGAACTTGTGCGTTCAGATCGTAGATTGACAGTCAGAATGATCAAGGAAGAGTTGAATTTGACTCACAATACCGTTCATCAGATTTTGATAAACGAATTGGGGATGAGAAAAAAAATGCGCCTTGTCACACAGCAATTTCAATAAACGAGATTTTGGCCATTAAAAATATTCCTGTGGCTCCTCCAGCCTTCTTATTCGCTTGACTTGAGTCCTTTTGACTTTTTCCTTTTCCCAAGATTGAAAAATCACCTCAAGGGACGTCATTTTGGGACACTCGAAAAAATTCAAACGTAACCGACCAGCTGAAAGCTATTCCAGTATCCGAGTTCCAGCACTGCTATGAGGATTGGAAGAACCATTTCCAGCGCTGTATGGCTTCCCAAAGAAGTTATTTTGAGGGAGACAATACTGAATTTTAATTCTATTCGAAAAAATATTTTTTAAATAATCATGTAATTTACACACCTCGTACTCATTTTTTTTTTAATGAAAATTTTAACACTAAAATTTAAACCAAACTGAGAATGAACTTTTACACTTATGAATTTTTTGCTGTGTGCTTGCGCATAAGTATACATGCCAAACATTTAAACATTTCCAAACTTATAGTTAGTGAGTTGTTTTCATGAGACAGACATATAAACACATTGGCTATCTCAGTCTACATCGGAGAGAACGTTCACATTGTATGCCTTTACATAACAACCTAACACAACCTAACAAAATGTCATCGCGTCGATTACAACAAATCTCGTCCAAAATTACAAAGACGAACAGTAATTATGATCAATTTAGGTAATTAGGTTATATTTAGTTAGTAAAAATCTATGACAGCAGCATTTAAAAAACGATAATAGATAATAAATATTTTACAAAGCCACCGTAGTTGGTTTAAAGACACACAGATGTCGCACTATTCGTAATGCACTAATTTCCTTAGCTGTAACCGCTGCCTTGAATGTTAAAACTATCTACTAAACATATCCATAACGCACAGTGAACAGTCAACTAATTGAAACTGCTCTGAACGCAGCTTAATGGTTTTTAATTTATCCTTAAATCTTCCGCCATTCAATAGATTCAGCCTATCAAGCATAGATTTATTTCGAGCCGCTGAACCCATAGTTACAAATCCTATATTAGTACAGTATCAAACTTGTGACATATTAACAAATAACAAAAATAAATACCGTTCCTGTATAAAATTCTGGTATCGTTATATTGATGATATTATTTGTCTTTGGGAAGGTAGTAATAGGCAATTAAAATTATTTTTCAACTATATTAACGATATCAATCCTGCAATAAAATTTACTATGGAGATAGAAAATAATCGTTCCTTAAACGTCTTAAGCCCAGTTGCACAGTAACCGCTTAAGTTTTTATTTAGGCTTAAGTTTTAGTTTATGGTTTAGTTGTTGCACAGTTTCAGTTTTTGGTTTAAACTTAAGCTTAAACAGGAAAATACTTAAGCGGTAGATTTGTTTGGATTAAGCGAAAATAAACTGTCAAATAGAACAGGTTATGTGTCATATTAAAATTGATCAGATTAATTTGATTGAATGAAAATGTTATATGTATATTAATATATTTCGCCGCATACCCGTCTATAGGCACCGGTATGATTATATTAATCAATGGGATGATGAAAAATTTTACAATAGATTTCGAGTAAATAGTAATATTAAGTAAATAAAGTTGTAATTCAATATTATATCATATTAAACATTTAATTAACCAACCTACTAATAGGTAAGTTAGTGCCTTGGTACACAAATACCTAATATTTTATGAAATAATATTTACAGGAACCACGCATTCACTTCAATACAAATCCTACGATATTATATTATTGGAAGTATGTTAATGGTAAGGGAGTTTACTGGTTGCCATAAATCTACAGCTTCAAAAGATATAGGAAAAATATCGAGAAATATCGCAATTTGTACCTTGCGTCATCAATATATTAAAATGCCTAATATTCAAATGGAACAGTGTAATGTACGCCAAGACTTTTGCTATATCGCACGGTTTTCTCAAGTTCTGGGAGCAATTGATTGACAAATCGTAATCCAGATCTAGAAACAGATGTTAATTTTGTAAACAATATACCTAACACAGTAATAAATCAAAAAAGAAAATATAATGACAACATTCGAGTTAGGAACAATAATAAATTTTATTTTTCTAATTTATAATGTATAAATAATAAAATTGTTTATAAATGTAAATATCTTGTCTATGATTTGCCCGTAATTTAAAATTTATTAATTCTAACTCTTTCTCTGATTGAACCACCTCCAGTCACTTTCAGTGAATACATATTGTCGGCATTTTTTTTTTCTTGTACATGTTTTAGTTTTCTTTTATATACATATTTTAATATTCTGCTTCTCTGTAAGAGTGACCGATTACATGGTTAAATTCATCATGTATGTTCGTCCAAGGAGATTTTTTTTCTTGCACAACATTTAATTTAATTTTTTTACACACAATAATATATTGTATTTATATTTTTTAAATAAATTTTATAGAAGACCAACTCATCTAATAAGTTCGTCGTACATTTATTTTTACGTTTCGTTTACCGTATTTTCCATTGCTGGTAAAATTTGCATTATTTGTATAGTAAACTACTTGACAAATGACATTGACAAATAACATTGACAGTTATGTTTATATTGAATTTCAAAATTTCACCGCCAAATATTCATTTTCCATGTTACCAACTTTGTGAATTTATCACATCAGTTGGCTTAGCTAAGTATTTTTATATTTTTGACTGTGCAACATCTGGCGCTTAAGTATTTGGTTTAAGCTGAAGCTTAAGGTTTAGCTAAACTCATACTTAAGTGGTAACTGTGCAACTGGGCCTTAGACTATTCTATCTCACATTCTAATTCTAAACTTAACTTCAAAATCTATAGAAAACCGACATATACTGACACCATAATTCCTGCTTCCTCTTTACATCCTTATTATACAAAAATGGCTGCTTTCAATTGTTACGTAGACCGATTATTAAAAGTTCCACTTTCTGAAGATGACTACAATCAGGAATTACTAACTATTTATCAAATTGCTATTAAAAACGGTTATAACAAGGCTGAAATAGACAAAATTATTAGAAAAAAGCGCAAAAAACTTTTATTAACATATTTTTATCCCTTAAGTATAACAGATACAAAAATTTATAAAAAAATACCTTTTCACGACCAGGTTAGTTTCAAAATAGGATCTGTGGCAGTACGACTCTGCCATACTTATTTATTTTGTTTAACTACTTAGCCTACTTTACTTTATATTTTATTATATTATTGCTATTTTTATTTTTTTTTATTTAATCATATTGTTTGCAATATTATAACAGTATTTCAGTTGTTGTTAAATTGTTTCTATGTAAAATTTGTTAAAAATATATTATAAATAAATCTGGTTTATGTCAGGGTCAAGAACCCTGTACCTGCTGTCGGTCAATATTCAAGGGCTTAGGGTCTGAGCATACTTAAGCAAGTCAATTGTGGGTCATAATTCACAAATGTTATTTACAAATTTTAAGAAAGAATGAAGACTCTGTTGACATTTTATGACGGAAGGGTTTATATTTTGAAAACTATATAATGTTAATTTTTTGTACACATTTTTTGTTATGCTATATTCTTATTTATGAGTTCCGATGGCGTCACTATTTTACTCTGTCTATCTTACAGAGAATTTGTTAGTTGTCTCATTTTTGTAGGGTTTATAAGGCGACGTTTGGAATGAATCGACACCAGAGCTCCCGCATCCACACTCTGGTCACTACCTTCACCATACCCCAGTCCTCTAGGCTATTCCTAGCCTCCTTCACGGCTGCTGTGCGCCGGGCTGCTTTGCGCCAAAACTCCTCCTCATAACCGGTCCACTAGGCTATGCCTAGACTTCCATCACGGCTGCTGTGCGCCGGGCTGCTTTGCGCCAAAACTCCTCCTCATAACCGCTCCACTAGGCTATGCCTAGACTTCCATCACGGCTGCTGTGCGCCGGGCTGTTTTGCGCCAAAACACCTCCTCATAACCGCTCCACTAGGCTATGCCTAGACTTCCATCACGGCTGCTGTGCGCCGGGCTGCTTTGCGCCAAAACTCCTTCTCATAACCGCTCCACTAGGCTATGCCTAGACTTCCATCACGGCTGCTGTGCGCCGGGCTGCTTTGCGCCAAAACTCCTCCTCATAACCGCTCTACTAGGCTATGCCTAGACTTCCATCACGGCTGCTGTGCGCCGGGCTGCTTTGCGCCAAAACTCCTCCTCATAACCGCTCCACTAGGCTATGCCTAGACTTCCATCACGGCTGCTGTGCGCCGGGCTGCTTTGCGCCAAAACTCCTCCTCATAACCGCTCCACTAGGCTATGCCTAGACTTCCATCACGGCTGCTGTGCGCCGGGCTGCTTTGCGCCAAAACTCCTCCTCATAACCGCTCCACTAGGCTATGCCTAGACTTCCATCACGGCTGCTGTGCGCCGGGCTGCTTTGCGCCAAAACTCCTCCTCATAACCGCTCCACTAGGCTATGCCTAGACTTCCATCACGGCTGCTGTGCGCCGGGCTGCTTTGCGCCAAAACTCCTCCTCATAACCGCTCCACTAGGCTATGCCTAGACTTCCATTACGGCTGCTGTGCGCCGGGCTGCTTTGCGCCAAAACTCCTCCTCATAACCGCTCCAATAGGCTATGCCTAGACTTCCATCACGGCTGCTGTGCGCCGGGCTGCTTTGCGCCAAAACTCCTCCTCATAACCGCTCCACTAGGCTATGCCTAGACTTCCATCACGGCTGCTGTGCGCCGGGCTGCTTTGCGCCAAAACTCCTCCTCATAACCGCTCCACTAGGCTATGCCTAGACTTCCATCACGGCTGCTGTGCGCCGGGCTGCTTTGCGCCAAAAACTCCTCTATATACTCGCTCCATAAGGACACCGTGCCTTACACCTCACACCTACGTTTCGCGCAGGGCTATGATTTTGTTTGACCAAAATCACTTGAATCAAAAGTAATAAGACATTCTCGGTACGTGGCCTTGACGACCCCTTATTGCATATTACTTGTGCCTTGACTACGAGGGGTGACGTAACACGGCCAAAAAGAGCCAGACGTCCGAGGAGGGTACCGTCGGCCAGCGGACCCTACCTGCGAGGCCCGACCTAACTTATACAAGGTGGTAACTTCATGTGTCCATAACACCGTATGTTGCACAATACGTTTGGTCGAGTGATGGCAGTCAAACAAAAGTTACGGAAGAGAGGGGGGGAACGGATTTGACTACGTGTGTACTACCTTCGGGCGGCTGCAGTCTTATTTGAGACAGATTCTACTCTCTGTGGATTTTATACATAAAATAGAGTATGCTGACGAGCGTGTGTATGAATAAACTTATTTTAGGAGTACCAAAACTAATTTAAATAAAGGAATTCTACCTAATAGGCAGTACGTTGTATTTCTAAACAGAGATTATAATAAATATAATTATGGTTTAAATTAAGAACGTTTTCTTATTTCCTGTCTTACAACTACTCACCATCCAGTGGTCGATTTTGGGTTACAGATTTTATACAAACACAACGTAAATTATTTTAAAAAGGGTCCTAGTCATTTTGTACGGTTACAGATCAAAATTAAAGAAATCAAATATAACTCCAGCCTTTTATAATAAATGTACAAATAAAAATTTACTTGTTAATAAAAAACTAGATAAAACTGATTTACACAACAAAAATGGAGTTTATGAAGCATCATGCCAAGATTTCTCAACAAAATATATAGGCCAAACTGGTCGAAAATTTGTTACAAGATGTGGAGAGCATTTGAAAGCCATCCAAAATAAAAAAATAGAACAGTCTAACATAGCAGAACACATGATCACCAATAATCATAACCTTTCCATAAATGACTTTCCTAAAATTTTACACATGCATAATAAAAGTTATAAACTGAAACCTTTTAGAATACCGAGAAATTTACAAAAATATTAACTCTGGGATTCCCTTAATGAATGACCAGACTGATGTTTAGAACTCACCCCTAATAAATCGGTAAAAAAAAAAATTCCCTTATCTGCTAATTTGTTTACACTTGTATTCCCTACCATTATTATTTGTTCCCACTGAATGTTTCTGTTAAAAATAAGTTTGTAATGTAACTCCTGTAGATAGCGTCATCGCCAAAATACGTATAGAGTAACATTAAACTTATATTTGGGAAACTTACCGACATATTAATTTATTAATTTTACAAAAAAAAAAAAAATCAACAATATTTAGTTTAACAAATCATATTATATTTTTACTTAATACAAATTCAATACATGCATCACATCGCTTGTAGCGATAGTTCTTATTAACTACGGGAAGTGTATAATAACAAACACAGTGTTAAAGGACACACGAGGTACAGTAGTAGCAAAAATATTAATTATATTCACACACACTATAATACTTGTATCACCATATTCTACAACGAGTTCTGTTTGGGTACATAGGTTGTCCTTCTTTACACTTGAATGCCTCCGCAAACTCGTGGGAGTTTATCAAAGTTCCTAATACCCTTATTCTGTTGGGGCAATGGACGTCCTGCACTTGGTATTTGAGGATCTCTGGTGTAACTTGATCACACCATACCTGAAAACAGTTTTGTGCATTTTAATACTAAGCCCAAAAAATATTTACAATATTTTTTCATCGAAATAAGTTAAAATATTGAACAACACAACTGCCGACTTTTCGAATTTAATATCATCTAATAAGTCAGATTTTGTGATATAAGTATATTAAGCAATACATTTTTTTAGCGATGAATATCGTATGCGATAAATATGTTCAGTTTTTATGCTCGGAGTGCTTTGAAAGTGTTCTGAGAGTAAAAAACTTTTTCGATTTGGTTTAGAGACATTGGACCGCTCTAAAATTAATTTTCGATTTACTCCAGATGCGTTCGGCATAAGCTAATAATCTACACATTCTGCATAATTTACACAAGAAGCGTTCGTCATAAAGTTTCTGCGCGCTTTGTGCTGCACGAAGATCGTTCGGCATATACTATGCAGTGCAGTTTATGTAGCACAATCGTCACAACTTCAGATCATACGGCAGTCTGTGCAAAAGTGTTTTTCTAGGTAAAAATACAAAGTTATTATTTCTACAAAACAATATGAGTGAAAACAATCAAGATATCATTGTTTATGCCTGCAGCATTTGCAAAATAAATAGTTTAGACATGAAACTCATGACAGTAAATACACTCAAAGAGACTTAAAATTTTCTGGATACAAGCGGAAATGTACTTTAAATTGATTTGTAATCATGTTTGGAACAGTACTCTCTGCATATTCAAACACTTTTTCCAAAATATTTTCTGGTTTGGAAAATTCTTCTGAATTGTTTTCCTCGTCAAATAAAATTTCTTTTGTATTACTTAAAAGCATCGCAAAACCTTCTTGCGCCATTTTTATATTATCGTACAAAACAATTAGCAGGAGACAGACTTAGAATAATAGTTTGAATAACTGCACAATCTAAACAAAGCGTTCGTCTTTGACTTTCTTACACAGTATGCACAGTGGTCACGTGACAAAAAACTTGCACGACACAGAGTTAACACTGCACGGTTATGCCGAACGCACCTTCTGTCGATCGTAACGCAAGTGTTTTCGGAGCGCTCAATTTGATCTGTCTCACAACACAGAGCAAGTAGAGCAATCCCAAAAATGGCGCCAAAATAAAAATATAACCTCATTGTTATGTTAGATATTTTATTTTCGTTGTGGGTTAGGGCTACTAAAAAAATAATTACATTGGAAGACTTATTATATTCTAGCGAATAGGAGGATGATGAAATCATTGATTGCATGTGACATATATGCACAAGAACACGAAATAATAGGAGAAGAAAAAATATGTGGAAAATGTTGTACATAATTACACCGATAATCAAGTAAACAAACCAATATACTCTCTATATCTCAACCAGCGAGCCATGGCGTACAAATTTGGATGCGCGTAGGGCTAACAGAGAAGTAATAGTGGGGACGCTTTTGGTTTCACATTTCGTGTATTTCCCTTTCGCTTTCTCTTTCTGCGCAGACCTTATCCCATCCGCCATGGGTCACTGGATGAGTTATACCAGATCACTCTAGTTCAAAGCGTGACGTCACTGATTGATCTCAGAGTGATTTCAATGCAATCCCATATCAAATCCCTATTTAAAAATCAACAAAGATATTAGTCTAAAAACATTTGATGACGTATTTAAATGATAGATCATTGAAGAATACTTACACTGCCAAACGCTATGAAGAATAATTGATCGTGTGTAAACTGATCTAAACCTGGCAATAAAAGTTCTTGCCCCTTTCTCCTCTGATAGTTTTTATATGCTAAATAAGCATGATGTAATCCTCCATTATCAGCTATATTTTCTCCCAGGGTTAGCTCTCCATCTATCTGGAAAATATTAAACTAGATCTTTAAACAAATTACAGGAAAATATTAAATTCTAAATCTTACATGACTCTTAATTTCCGAAAGATAAAAGCCTGTGTATTGGTTTATGAAACAGGACGTTAAATTTTCAAATTTGGTTATTGTTGAATTGCTCCACCATTGTCTGTAGTTACCATACTTGTCATATTTTCGTCCTAAAAATAAAAATATATATATATATTTCTAACTTTGCAATACCTGATAATTTATGGGATCCCCCAATTTTATTATCTACAGAGCTTTTACGTAAGATGTAACACGTCATGTGGGCCATAGGACATGGCTCACACGGGAAACCAGTTTTCCTTCGCGCAAAATATATGTAGTTTTCTAATTTTCTCATATACATACAGTGAATATCGTTTATACGACGTTGAAAGGACCAATGAAATTCGATCGTTATAACCGTAGGTCGCTATATCCACACTATAAATACAATGTTGAAAAATATGTACAATTTATTTATGTTAGAAAATAGCACATTTATATAAGTGCAAGAAGCTCAAGCATCAAAAACAATATTCAAATGTTAAAAAACATAAAAAAAAAACAATCCAACTTATTTTACAAACAACTTAACAGTTTCATAATTTTACATAAGTATGAATGTATACATATTTAAAATTAAAAAAAAAAATCCGTCATTTTGGTTTTCTAAAAAGCTTTTTTTCTATATTTTTTCCAAATGTAGCAATGCAAAATCTGTTTTAGCCTCTTTTGAATTTTGATTAAACGTGAAACAATGCTGAATTGTTTCAAGTGCTGAAATGCATCCTTTATAGTAGGATTGGAACTCGGTAGTTTCTTCCATTTCCACTTCGTCGTTGTGTATTTCTGACTCCAAATTCCGAATTGACCTAGCTAAAATTTCATCTTCCGTCATATACGTTCGAGTTCTTCATCAATATTTGAAAAGTTTACAGTAATGCTTTTCTTTTTGCCATATCGACGTAGACGACATACCTTCAACTCGTAGTTAACCACTAAACGAATATGTTTATATGTCGCGTTTTTGCGTTAGGCAGTGGTGATCCATCGTTATAAAAGATAATTTGACAAAGTTTTCCAGCTTATGCTACGAAAGTGTCAGTAAACTCCATAGTGATAGTAATTTCATAAATCCGTAAATCTGAAGTTTACAAAAATTTGGAAACGAAAGTGCTGTAGATTTACAGATAGGTCAATTCTGAACACACACTTGTGTGCCCCTCAGTTACAGATTTGAAATTATAGAAACTACAACTTCACACTGCTTATCGAACTTCAATTTTTGCGATATGGGTATTTTTTGACGTAATTTTTAACATTTCAGAATTTTTTCCCTTTGCCTCACTTATTTTTAACTTACTGCAACAATCAAATAA
The DNA here is from genome assembly GCA_963971575.1 of Liopterus haemorrhoidalis. NCBI lineage: Eukaryota > Metazoa > Arthropoda > Insecta > Coleoptera > Dytiscidae > Liopterus > Liopterus haemorrhoidalis. Next base: position 76,829,223 of record OZ020611.1, on the reverse strand, counting down.
CTCTTTGTTATATTCAAATAGGATCATAACAAAAATATTAAAAAAAAAAAAAAAATTGTGGGGATAAGTGGTAGCATTTTTACAATCGGATAAACATAAAAACATTGAAGGGAAATTTAAATTGTGAAATGGTATTCGTGAATCGCGCTCTTCAAAATAAAACTACAATAGAGAAAAACCGATAAAAAAAAAGTAGATACTTGTTGCTCTTTATTTTTATGGGTATGTAATTTCTTTTCATCAAAAAATCGTAGAAATAAAAAAACGCGACTGCCCGGAAATTCTAACTATCGCTAGGATAGATTGTTTTCTATTTAAATAGAAATTGTAAGAAAAACTAAAAATTGTACTACTACGTATTTACGAATACTGCTACCGACATACTATCACTGTCTATAAATTTTACAAATTTACATATAAATTATAAGTATACAGAAGCGTTCAGAATCGACCATTTCCCGTAAACGCACTGTAGGCCTTACAGGTGACCTATAGTTTCGTTTAAAGTTTCTAAAGCTGCGTCCAGATAAGCGAGGTGAACCTGTAACGTACCGCGTAATGTAACACGCCATATAACATTTTTGTCTAGTTTGGACGGTTTCAGGTGCATAAGCCGAGCGGTTCACATAGCGATCGACCTGAACAGCTTTATGTCGGTTTTTGTCGCGAACACAAAGGCGTTCGGTGAATCTGGTAGGACGCGTCCGAGGTAATTTTGAAACTCACGAGCATGGACGTTTGACATAAAGTTTACATAACCTAGAGTAGCAATAAATGTTAATTAATTAATTTCTTTAATTATTTTTCGACATGTTCGGCCAACAGTTTAGCTTCTTTAAGATTTTTTGTGTGTTGTATACATTATACATATGAAGTTTTAACAAGAATTTAATAAAAATGCTGGAGTATTTTTTTCTACGAAACTTGGCATAAAATGAGTTACACTGTGTATTTAGAATATCCTTTAACTGAAATTTTAATATTTTGGTTATGTTCATAACATGTTCTATGAACTCTCGAACTGTTCGCAGGAAGTTTGCAAAACGTTCGCGATACGTAGATTTCAAGCAAACATTACGTTACACGATACATTACCGGATCAACTCGCTAAACTAGGGTGACCATTTTCTTAAGAAGGCAATGCGGGACGGAGCAAAAAAAAAGGTCCTCACCTCCAAAATCCAATTGAAGAGCAAAAAAAAAGGTCTTCACCTCCCAAATTCAAAATGCGGGACAAAATGTTAAAATGCGGGACTTTTGCGGGACGCATCTTAATGCGGGACAAAATGTTAAAATGCGGGACAGTCCCGAAAAATGCGGGACTAGTGGTCACCCTACGCTAAACTGGAGTCAGTTTAAAATTCTATAATGTTTTAGAAATTATCTCAAAATTGCATTACTGTGACAAATCACGTTCCGAATGTTACTTCCTCATATATACACTGTATAATCCATTATATTTACCTGTATTGTCAAAGCCATGTGTCAGTTCATGACCCAATATTGATCCAATAGCGCCATAATTTAACGCCCTATGAAAACAACACTTAATAATTCATGAAATTAGTTGACGATTAATATACTTACTCGAGGCCTAAATTATACAAAGGAAAGAATAATATTGCCATTGGAACAGCTGCAACAATACAATAATGTTAAAACACTGTAGCATAATTAATAATTCAAGACAACAAGCATATTTGTAGTTACAATAATCTTAAACGTTCAGGTCAACATAGGTAAAGTACACATTAACATTGCCTACAACCGTTTGCAGTGGTGGCTTTTGCTGTACGAATCTGGGGTTGCAATTTTTACCATATACAGAGTGATTATTTAATGGTGAGACGACGTCACCGAATTTTACGCGTCACCTAGCAGAAAAACTGGTGAATACTATGACTATAATAACCTTGAAGAGATATAATAACCTTAATGCGCATGCGCGCATAATCGCCTGCTACGATGTGCATGAAACGGCAAATTATTAAAACTTCCAATGACGTCGTCTCGCCATTAAATAATCACTCCGTATGTAACAATTTTCAGGGGCGCCGCGAGTGTACGCGCCGCTCGGGTTAATCATCATAATGCTGCCCTTAAAAATTGAACGCGTGTTTATGTCGCAAGAAAAAAAATTGAATTTTGAAAGATGGAAGTGAGCCAGAGGGCCGCATGTAGCCTGCCTCCATCTTTTGAAAAGTGTAAATGCAGTGCATAATCATTGGAAATAATACCAAACATTGTACGAAGGTTACCTTTTATGTTTTTACAAATGACCGCTAGATGGCAATATTGAAATGTGTCATTACTATATTCGTAAATTTAAAAAAAAAAAAACAAGTTTGTGAAAAAATGGATATTACTCGTGAAGGTTTTCGTTGGATGATTTTTTACGATTTTAATAAAGGCATAACTCAACAATAATGCATAGATTCGCTTCGTTCAACTTTTGGAAATGAAGCACCATCAGAAAAGACTGTATACAATTGGTTTGCAGAACTTCGTCGTGGTCTTGCGTCCGTCAGTGATGAATCTCATGAAGGTCAACCAAAATCAGTTGTGATTCAAAAAAACATCGATGCTGTGCGCAAAATTATTGAAGAAGATCGGCATGTGACTTACCGTGAGATAGAGGCATCCTTTGGCATATCGCAGACTGCAATACATTTGATTTTACATGAACATTTAGCTGTGAAAAAGATCAATTCGCGATGGATTCAGCTTTATTTGACCGAAGCTAAAAAAAAGGCTCGTGTGGATTGGTATAAGAGAACGCTAAAAAAATTCAACCTAGGCACTGCAAAATCCGTATACAACATCGTTACAGGTGACGAAAATTTATTTATTCATATCAACCGGAAACTAAGTAACAATCCACTGTTTGGGTCCTCCAAGATGAACCGAAACCCACAAAAGTTGTTCATTCACGAAGCACTTCCAAGAAAAAGATCGCTTGTTTCTTCGAGTATACCGGACATGTCGCAACGATTGGTACTGAACATTATACAACAATTTGTTTGCCAGAAGTCATCGACAAAATCAGGAAAAACAACCAAAAACGTTGCATCACTCTTCATCATGACAATGCAAGCTCCCACACAGCACGTCAAACAATTGATTATTTGAAGGAGAAACACATCGAATTAATCAATGTCAAACAAAAAATGCGTGGACAGCGATTTTCATCACTTCAAGAAGGTTGAAGCTTTCGAAAACCATATTTTTGAGATACCAAATTCAGAGTGTAAAAAATGTTTCGAGAATTGGTTTGAACACATGCAAAAGTGTATAAATCTTAAAAGCGAATATTTTGAAAAGCAATTAAACATGTTGTTCCAAAAAAAAAATTTCTTTCTTAGTGTTTGTCAAAACTTAAAAGGTAGCTCTCGCAAAACGACCGTTCTGAGCTCTGTTTAATTCTAAAAATTAAAATTGGCCGCCCCTAAAAATTTAGCAGCCCGGGTGGACCTCTTACACTCCCGCGTTGTGGCGGCCCTGCCAGTTTTTATAGGTTAAAAATTACTAACTATACATGTTTTCTAGATATTTATTTTTCTAGAGTACATATAATGAAATGAAAATGAACTAACTTTCAGAATGACCAACATTATGTCTTATATCAAACAAAGAAAAACAATTTATGACAAAAAGGGGGAAAAAAGTACATTTTTACATCACAAACACAAATCCACGTATGATTATTATAAATGACCGGATTAAATGTTCTGTTAAAAGTCGTTTTTACTGGAGACAAATTACTTTATGTTTAAATTTGGACTAGATCTTCTAAGTATTAGTCCGGGAGGCAGCGTTGCAAGTGACGTAGTCATTTCATCCCGATTGATTCCTATTGGAAATTATTCCTTTCGGGTAGAAAGTTGATGATCTAAGCGTCAGCTGCGTTGGTAGTGGTGGGGCTGGTCGTGAGAAAATATACATCATATAAAAAAAAAAAAAAAATCCAAAAGTCATTTCAAGCCACTTGAAAATTTGCACAGTTACTGTTTAAGTGATAATAATAATAATAATAAAAGTCAGCTGCGTGCGTAGTGGGGGATTATACGTCAGTCGCTTGTATAAACCTGTCATGAAAAAAATAATATATGTATATGTATTTCAAATTCAGTGAAACTTATACATCGAACTTATTATATAATTAGAATAATAAAAACAACAATCAGCTGTTTGCACAATGGGGGTAAGAGCGTCAGCTGAAGGATTATAATTGCCATTTTATAATGTAATCAATTATGTAACTGACGATTTTTACCCCGTTATGGCGGCAGCTGACGATTATATTTATTTAATATAATAATATCGATTTAAAAAATCAATTAAAACAATGAAATTATAGCTAAATTTATGATCGACTAAAAATGGTCCCGTTATTAAATTTTATACATTATTCATTTTTACATAAATAATTTTTTTGTTAACTTACAGTAATACGGTTGCTGGCGTACTACGTTGCAATCGGCCTGCAACCTGTTGTATCTTATGGAATTTAACTTTAATTGCGTTGGGGTATTAAATAATGTGCAGGAATTCAAGTCGTTACTTTGGAACTACTAAACTGATTTTTTTTAAATCTTTCAATTCTAGTCAGTGTATAAGCGTGTACTAAGTTTGCCACTGAAGAAATACATGTTGTCACTGATAATTTAAAGAAAAGGCGTTAAATATGTAGAAAAAATTGTTTTTGTATTAACCACGCGCACCAATATCGTTATAACTTTGGAACTATTGAACATATTTTAAAAGTTCTTCTAATTCTTAAGTGTATAAATCGGGTAGCATTTCTGGTAAACGATTAACCAACCTTGCCACTGACGAAACCATGTTGTCACTGATAATTTGAAGAAAATGCGTAAGGCAGAGTTTCCCAAACTTTTTGAGCCGCGGAGCACTTTTCACGAGAAGAATTCGTCACGGAGCACTATCGTTGCTATACATAGCGGCGTACGCAAAAAATATTTCCGAGGGGGGGGTTCACAACATCGAAATTTATACGTATTGAAAAATACGAGCAATCTTGAAATTATAATTTATTATTACCGGTTATTATAATTTTAGAACTTTCCAAATTTTTGGGGAGAGGGGATTTATCCCCCTAATCCTCCCTCTGCGTACACCACTGGCTATATATTTATATACATTTTAGTGGATCTGAACGTGTAATATGTTATATATGTAGAAATAAATTTCTCAGTTGATCAATACAGGATAATTGTTTTATGCCGATCTTGAAAAGTTATCTGGTACGGACTATAAACTGAGCAAATGTAAGAATGCTTGTTAGTTAAAAGCAAAACTATTAATAACAAATCAGCTGTGGCCACCACAAGCCCGAACGCCATCACAAAGTAGGAACTTAAACAAAATACTCTCTAACCAAGAAATTATTTACCATAACCGTGGAAACATTACATATACCTACGTACGAAAAAATAAATACTTAGAAAGTATTATTACTATAATAAAAATAATATAAAAATATTTTTTGAAAATCAGCTGTGGCGACCAGCGAACTGACCGCCAAAAATCTTCCATTTCCAGATTACCGCGTTTTACCAAAAGTTAATTAAGTTTCATAAAAATCTGTTTAGCCAAATTCGCACGTGTCCAAGGACCGACAGACAGACATACAGACATACAGACATACAGACAGACCGACAGACATCATGCTAAAAATAGTAAAAACATTATAAAGGAACCTCAATTCGTGGACATCCATTGAAATTTAAAAATGTCAAAATCGGGATGATCACAATACTTCCCTTATATGTATATGTATGTGGCGCTCAGTAAAAACATAATTAGAACTGGGGCAAAAAAAGCTTTTCAAAATACAAAATAGAAAATACCGATAAAAAAACTATTGAAATACTATCTTTATAATATTTGAACACACTTGTCGTCTACTGGACGTTCTGAGACGGAGACTGTGGCAGGTTTTTAAACAATCCATAATTTAGCCAGCGATCCATCCAAAAATAATCGCAGCAAAAACAAATAAATATCACTGCAACACTATGACTTACTGTCTGAATTATAAAAGATCTAAAGAATATAAGTAATTCATATTCCCGTTGCAGGAAACATCACAACATCCATTATCTATTATTTGACAAATTTTAAGGAATTTTGTACTGCATTATATGCCGCTCCTGTAATATATCAGCCTTGTAACAGAACAGTCACTCAGCTGTATATTTGTATTTCATAAAGGTTAAAACTTTTTCAATGTCCAGTTGAACTCTTGAGGATCGAGTGCCTTTATTTACATTTATTGGGGGCAGCAAAATATTATTGTACTGTATTTTGCTATCTTCAGAAGCGTATCATTTCTGAGTTTGTATAAAAAAAAACACTTTTTTCACATCTCATCACATTTATTGTATTTTTTTTCTGTCTTATCTGCTCGCGGAGCACTAGTAGACGCACCGCAGAGCACAGTTTGGGAAACTCTGGCGTAATGCATGATGGGATACATGGATTTCGTTTCATCCGCACACACAAATTTCATTTAAACTTTGGAACTACTGAACCAATTTTAATAAAACATTATGTAGCTAATGTAAAAATTTGACCAGATTATGTAGCTAAAGATAGAAAAAAACGCATAAAATCAGATCAGCAGTTCTCGAGTAATATATTATTCTTCGCTCGCACAAATATTATTATATCTTTCAGGTTTTCAAAATACTTTAAATTCTGATTAGTGCATAAATCGTGTAGAAACTTTGCCGCTGACAAAACTTATGTTGTCGATGATACTTTTGTGAAAATGCGTTAAATATGGACGGAATATATGGATTTGGTGTTACGCGGTCGCACGAATATATGTAGTTAAAACTTTAGAACTACAGAATCGCTTTTAACAAAACATAGCAGAAAACCTGACCAGCTGATATAGCTTTAAATACAAAAAAAAAAAAAAACGCATGCAATTCGGATCAGCAGTTCTCGAGTGAACAGCGCACATACGGATTATTATTACGGCAAAAAAAAAAATCTATCATTAAACTATCATTAAACTTACTTATTGAATTATCCAGAAAAAAGTTGTATGCATTCACAGTTGTAGGATCTGAGTGCCATTCCATGGAGTTGTTCGTACGCAAACCATTTAACAAACTTTGAACATAAAGCTTCACTATCGACATTAAATTTTCTAAATGAGTTGAATTTGATATTGTAAGCTGCAAAATAAAACATCGATTTTTAATGAGTTTAGTTAAAGCAAGAATTTTAAAAGTATTTTACGAGATTCAAAAACACATTAATATCAAGTTTTCCAACAAATTTTAAGCACAATTAGCCAGAATATTACCTCAAATTAAAGTAAAAATTAGAACATTCCATTTGAAAATTAACATTCCAAATTGTTTTCACATAAAACGTTTTTTCATGTAAATGCATGAAATCACTTACTTTATATTTAATTTTCAAATTAATGGATAAATGTAATATTTATGTTATTTTGGTAATTATTTCATGGAACAATGCTTAAATTAAAATTTAAGAATCCTTTTGACGTCAATCGTATCAAAAACAATTAAAATTATGTTTAAAAATAAACACCCGTAAATATAATTTTAGACATATGTATAACGTGTGAAGATATTCTAGCGCATGGAACAGAGATCATGAGCGCTTGTTCGAGAGATCAAACGAACAAGAAAAAAGTAATCCGAAATAAAAAGCGGAGAGCAAAAAAGAACGAAATTCCAGACATAAAGCGCCGATTGATTTAATCGGTTCCGGCGCTTTCATACTGAAGTGCCTGAATCGTTTGCTCTATTGTTCCATGCCGTACATGGTCCTGAGTGGACAACATGATTTTGTTTATTTGGTATCCTTAAATTGTTTAAAACCTTTATGTACGTCTATGTGATCAGCTGTTTTCTCGCGTAGAATTGATGACGTAATTTATGATACCCTGTGATGAAGTTGAACGAAGTCTAGCATAACTCTAGTAGCTGCACATTGTACTTTTTTAATAAAATCTAAGTAAAAAACAGGGGTTTTCTTATTTACATTAGTTTATTCAGACTTGTCAATTATGTATGGAATATAATATCAACCAAATACCTGCTTCTAGCTTCTTGCCACGCTCTTTTAGCTATATTTTGCATTACGTAAAAAAATATGTTATTACGGTGTGTACGGGCGATTCGAAAATGCAATTCTGTGTTAGGGTGAGTCAAAAAGTAGCCTTACTATGGTCATACACAGTGTTATAATGTATCTAGGTATTTGTATCTAGATACAGTAACTAGATACTGTGCAAGTATCTAGTAACTGTATCTAGGTACATTTTAAAATATGTATCTGTATCTGTATCTAGATATTTAAATCAGTATCTAAGTATCTGTATTTCAGGTACTTTTTTCAGATACTTTCCTATTTTATCTTTTTCTTTTGGTTTTTATCTTTGTTAGACAAAGATGTACACCACATGTTTCGCATTTGAAATGCGTATAACCCTTGCAGCCTGGCAATTTACTCTGCAAAATTATCTTTGCAAACTATAATAATAATAATAATAAAAAACACGTTTAGTAACTATATTTAAAGGTTGTTTGGGTAACCGTTGTTAATAAAATTATTTCATTAAAAAAAAAAAAAAATTATTAGCTAACTAGTTTCGGCGTAAGCCATTTTTAGAGCTGGAAATACAATTACGTTTTATTAAAATTTTATAGATAAAAATAAATTAAATAAATAAGTTATAAGTTTGAGAATTATGATAAAATACAAGTTCTATATGTAATTAATAAAATTTTGGAAAACATTCTTTTATTTATTTATTTTTTTTTATTTAAAAAAAAGGAAAAAAATAAAAGGATGTTTTCCAAAATTTAATTAATTATGTATAGAACTTGTATTTTATCATAATTCTCAAACTTATAATTTATTTATTTATTTAATTTATTTTTATCTATAAAATTTTAATAACGAGTAATTGTATTTCCAGCTCTGAATAAATTTAAAAAAATAATAAATAAAAAAAATTTAAATAATTTTATTAACAACGGTAACAAAAGTAAAACAACCATTAAGTAATTATCTAATCTAAGAATAAGAATTAATTTTATAAATGTGAATTAAATAAGGAAAAATATAATAAATAAAATTGTTGTTTTATTTTTGTCATCCTAAATACTCATTTAATAATCAGTAATTTATTAGCGAACAAAAATGTTCGAGATATCCGCTGAAATTGGAATAAAAAAGTGATTTTTTTAAAGATTACATAGGTATATAGTTCGTTAATATTTCTGACACACAGCTTCAAAGGCTATATGTGTTTAGTTTAAGAGTAATAATAGTGCATAATTTATTTTTTATTGTGAACAAATATATTCCTTGCTCTAGTTATTTCTTTTTTTTTTGTGGTGTTTTTATTTTTTCGAAAGTATCTTAAAAGTATCTTGAAGTATCTAAATACATTATAAAAAAAAATTTATCTGTACCTAGATACTTTTTAAAATTTGTATCTGTATCTGCATCTAGATACATTTTTCCTCAAGTATCTGTATCTGTATCTAGATATATTTTCAAATGTATCTATTACAACACTGGTCATACACACTGTAAATCTCATCGTGGACAGCTATAATTCTGATATGTCTTCAATCATCAGAATCGGCGTGCTCAGATACACCCAGGGACGTCAAGAAGGGCCCGGACCCCTGTAAAACAATAATTCCGGACCCCGGCAAAAGTATAATTCGTTCCCACCCCCCAAAAAACTATAATTACAAGCCAGATGACAGATAAAAACTGCGCGTAGATAGAAATTATTCTTTATATTTTCTGTAATATAATATACCGTATTAGCCTGAATATAACGCGATATTTTTTTTCCAATTCTTTTGTATGAAAAATTGACTCGCGCTAAATTCTAGGTCTAGGTAATGGAATGTAATTTAAACAACCCTTCTTATTAGTACGCCTATGCCTCCACACCACCATAAGAAAGGTGAAAAAACGGTCTTATCGAAGTCAACTGACTACGATAAGTCTAGAATTACTGTCATGGTTGTCGTTACTGCTGATGGACAGAAGCTTCAACAAAGCCCAAAGAAAAGCTGCATCCAGGAATAATTTTTCGGGCCCAAGAAAAAGGTTGGATGGCAGAGGAATTGGTATTAGACCTTACGTCAGGTGTTAAGGAAAAAAGTCAGGCATTTAATTCCGATAATACCAGGTGGTATGACACCTCAGTTGTATGTCTTGGATGTCAATTGTCAGTTGTCTTGGTCAATAAACCATTTAAAGACAACTTACGAAAATAATACAATAATTGGGTATTAGCGGGAAAGCATCCATTGACACCTTCAGGAACAACAAAAATAGCCTCAGTCTCACTTTTAGGAGAATGGATTGCGACCACCTAGCACAAGATCGAACCTGAATCGATAGTGACGGTTTTAAGAAATGCTGCATTTCAAAAAATGTAAATGGCTCTTAAGATGACATTTTGTGGGAGATTGAAAGCGAGCATACTAACGATAACGATGCAATTTTCGGATAAATTTTTTTTTCAAAATATCTTTATGAAAAATTTTGGTGTCGCGTTAAATTCGGGGTCGCGTTATATTTGGGCTAATACGGTATATGTTTACGTAACGTGCCTATTGACCACACAACAACTGCTGATAGATACACCACATAGCGACCCAAAATACTGACAACTGTAAGCATCTGCAGTCGCAGCTGAATACATAAACAAAGTGTGCAGTCAAATCGGGTTTGGGGCCCAGACCTATAAACACTATTTATTTCATTATTATTAATTATTACAATTACTGGCATAGGTTTTTAAAAAAATGTTTAAAAAATGAAATAATAACATTGATAATGATTTGTAAAAAAATAGAATCCAATCCCGGGTCTTGAAGGCTGCCTGAGTCCCGGTAATTAGTACCCGCTTTCCCCGTGTCTCGACGCCTCTGGGTACACCAGCTAGCGCCCAGAATCTGACGTAAGCAGGCCACGACAAACATGTCGGCGCATTTCCAAAGAGGAACAGTCTGTAGTTATGCATTTTTGGGTAGCGAATGTAAATGTGAATTCATCGGAGTATGCAACAAGAGTACAGAAATTTATGTTTGCCACTTCAACAAGTGTATGAATTTCAAAGGAAATTTAAAAGTGGTATGTCAAGCATTACTGCTGCAGCTCGCTGTGTCACTCGTACTTGTTGAAGTGGCAAACAATTATCCCCGTACTGTTGTTGCATCCTCCGATAAATATCTGCTGGTTTTCACATTCACTACACAAAAACGGATACGGATAAATCTTCTTGGGTGCATATTTGTAAATACACCGCCATCTTTGTTGTGGCCTACTAATGTCAAACTCTACACACCAGCCAGTGTACCTGTGTACTCTGATTTTGCATACTTGAAGACATAACATATCATAATTATAGTTGTCCACTACCAGATATAAAATTTGTATGACCATATTAAGGTTACTTTTGACTCACCCTCGAATTCGGTATATGTGGAGAAAGAAGTTCGCCACCCCTGACAGACCTTCCTTTTTACGAAGCCCTATAAAATAAGTCTGGCGCGTTTTAATCTAATGGTCTTCGCAGCAAATCACTATCGCTGGAAATCTATGTACATAATTTGCCAAGGAAACATTCTTGCAGAAGATGCTTTAAGACGCTCTTTATCAATTCCATATCTTCGTGTATGTATATCTTAGTAAGTAAGTACGCACCAAGTATTTCTTCTTGGGGGAGGGGAGCTCATTTTTTTTTTTCGTGGTAGGGCTTAGAAGCAGGCATTTTTTCTTGGGTTCCTTAAAAGCCTTTTTTGGAGTGTTTAGATTGAGCTCAAGCACGAGAGCCCGCACTGGGTGTACGCATTAGTATGTTTCATCTTATAAGTACCACATGTATCCTCAAGAACATTCATATCTGGAATATTTGATGCCAGCGATATTTAATAAACATCATGTTACTTAACACTTGCGATTTTTATCTTCTGAAATTTCTATCGCTTGCGAATTTTTAATTTTTTATCATTTTATTTGAATTATTTGTAATTATTTATCCTTGCAAATGATATCGCTTATGATTTTGTCGCTTGCGATTTTGTTCATTGCTATTATTATCCCTGGTTATTAATTACCATTGCGATTATTATAGTTTGAAGTTTTTACTGATTTTACCGATTGAGATTTTTATCACATCTTTTCACTATCTTGGTTTTCATTCTTCACTATCGGCGCGACAGTCCGTGGTGAACCTTAGCCTCGTGTTTACAGGTTTCTTGACCATATTTTCAATCTGTGTAATATGATCGGTGTTACGTCCATTTTTTAGCATACACAAAAAAGCAACTACAGTTTATAACGGTTCGCGACTAAGCAAAACCCGTAATTTGTATAAATATTATTTACACAAATTATTTACCTCACGTCCATACCCTTGCTAGTAGTAAACAGCAATAACAAATGATTTAGAGCCTGTGGTCACAGGCTTGCATTTAATTACGTTACGGTTTTCATTACGTACGATTTTAATAAGCCATTTTATTTATCACAAAATATCACTGATGATTTGATATTTATTGCATATTTTATGTATAGATTAAAGATAAGCTTTTAAAATATAGTTAACAATGTTTAACGATATTATTTTTTGTAAAATAAATTTTAATCGCTTATTTTATTACACTGTCTTTGTCAAATAGATTAAACAGAATATTTGTGTTTAGCATGTTATAGTACATTGAACTTTTGTAGATAACTTCATTGATTTTAGAAAAAATTACACCATTTATTTTTACCAAATATTTACCCAGACAGATAGTGCAACTAAATATAGAAAATAGTAGTACTCACACCAGTATAGTATTTGTCTAGTTCCCCTTCCTTAAGCAGCCAATCAGGAAATCCAATAAAACTAATTGTTTTCGTACTTTTCTCTAATGTTGCATGTTTCGTGACATCGTCCATCCAACTTATTTCTTTAACTCGTGTCGCAAATGCGTCTTTAATGTCATTTAGCATTTGTTCAATCTAAAACAAATGGGGCTTGTGTCTCTTTGTTATAATAAATCAATAGGAGTATTATTTTACCTTTGGTTTTGTATAGTTGAGAAACCTTCTGTCTGCCAGGGCATAACTTACTGCCATACCCATAAATTCATTTACTATTACCGCGCAATTGACAGATCTACAACAAAACATTTCACTTTTTAAATCAATAATTTTAAAAAGAAGGGCAAAAATTTAAAGTTGATTTGGTGGAAATTTTCATAAATTTTAATGTTTTGTTGGTATCTAGTAAGTGAAAGAAGGAGGAACAGGCACGCACGCTGGGGGTGCGTGCTTGAGTCATTACTTGTGTTTTAGAAGGGAGGATCTTTTTTTTTTTGTCTATCATGTATTTTAAAAGTGAGGACCTTTTTTTTTAGGTAATCACTAACATGCACTTGTATTCACTTGGGTGCGCGACTGAGGAGGCCCGTTACTATATGTGTGGGGCAACATTTTAAGGGAATAAATTTAGATGTAATCGGGTCAGTACCAAATTCCTTGAAAATAAATATTCCTTTGTTAATCTAAGTATTTAGATCTTTCATTTAATAAGTAATGACATAGTGACGTAGTGACCTAGTGACGTATTGACCTAGTGGCGTAACATGCGCAGAAACCAGATTTCGTAGAGTCCGGAACGGGCTTCAAACTGAATTGTGATTGGTTTTTTGTCATTATTTGACTCATATACGATGACGTTCCTAGCCTAACCTAGCATTGGAATAATACAATAACTAAAAATCATATTTTTCCAGTGAAATATTATGGTCGGTTATATTTTTACTAACGATATTTGGCAGGATATATTTATCTTTTGCGATATTTTTGCTGGCGATATTCATCGTCTGAGATATTTATCGTTTACACATTTATAGCTTGGGTTATTTAATGCAAGAGACATTTTTGTTGCTATTTCTTATTGCCGTTAATTACATTACAAACTATAAGTATCTCCAGTAATAACTTTGCAAACGATAAATACCACCAGTAAAAATATCGATAGCGATAAATATAGCCAGTAAGAATATAATCATCAAATTTATCGTAATCGATAAGTAATGTCTAAAATATTGAAAAACTCAGGTGATAAATACAAAAATATCGCAAAATATAAATAAATACATCAATATTTCTTTACCGATAAATAATACATACAAAAATATAACAAATGATAACTGTCATCAACGTTAAATATATCGCCATAATATCAGCGGAAACAAATGTCTTATGCAATATTTATCGGCAACAGGAATACTGAAAGCAAGAATTGTTGCAAGCGATAAATAGCTGAAGCTAAATATCGTAATCGATAAACATCTCCAAACAGATATGAGTTAAGAAAAATATCTCTAGCACGATTATCACAACAACAAAAATTTCCCAGAAGTATTAAGCGCAGGTGATAAATATTGTTAGCAATTATTTCGTAAGAGATAAGTATCGTCAGCAAAAGTGACACTTTTATTGACAACGTACTTTCTTACATACAAACATATAGCAATGTTAAAATTTGCTAGCAATATTGCCGCAAGCGATAAATATTGCAACCAACATATATCCTTGGCAAAAGTATAAATAGCGATAGAAGGTGTCCGCGATAAATATTACTAGCTAAAATATCCCAATAGAATAATATTGCCTGCAAGAAATGTGTCAAGTAATAAATATGGTTACAATTAATTTACATAACTCTTTTGTTACTTTACTTCTAATGTTGTTGTTAATTTATGTAAGTACTATCTCTTATTATATTGTACAAGTGTTGGTATGTGTGTTCTATTCAACTTCTGGTGTATCTTCATTTTTCCGGTAACGCGGAGAGAGGAAAATGAACCGCCGTCTTATCCGGGTGATATTTTTTTAGTGCTTAGGTTTAATTTTATTTCGACAGGGGGTACTGACTAATTTTTATTGATAAAAATCATGCATTATTTCCTCGAACCCGATTCGATGAACATCACTATTGATCAGCACGGACAGGTTTTACCAGACGATAAAAGATGTTTATTCATATTTCTACCATTTAGGAAAAACGACTATAATATATTTACATAAAACCAAATTATTTACAAAAAAACTGAAAATCATAAATACCGTTTTAAATAGTTAAACAAAATACTAAATTTTATAACGTAAAATATTACTACAACGAATATATTATTACAACGAAAATCTGCAAATTTCACATCTATTAGTGTTACTCAAAAGTTTTTCTAAATTTCCAAGTGACATAATTAATAGTGAATCCTATGCAATAATATTTAATTATTTTATTAATTTTTCTCTGTTTTACTCAGAATCCATGTATTCTTTATAGTGAAATAAAATATTATTGTTACGTTTAAATGGTACAAACGTAAATTAATTAACCGATTTGGATAATCCTTTGAACTTCCCGAGTGTTATTGGCTATAGCAATGTTTGTCAACCGGGGTGCCACCAATTTGAAAAATTATTGTAACGTTAAATTCCTCAGAACTTCCTGTTTGTTATAGGCTAATGATAATAATAATAATAATTTTTTCTGGCGTTTCGTGGACGTTCCGTGGGCGCGCCCGATGTGCGTCACTTCGATAACTACGTGACAGGCAAAAAACGAGTCACGAAGCGACGAGTTTTATAATCGACAAGTGCGGCAAAATGCCTAATTATATTAAAACGAGTCGCGAAGCGACGAGTTTTATCGACGTAGAGGGAGAAGCCCAGCATAGCCGGGCTGTGGCCCCAAGTTTTTCTATATTAGAAATATCGGTAGAGAGAAAAGACATCCCCTAGAACGATACAAGAACTAGAACACAAAATAGGATCGAATGGCAAAAACCGTGGCGATATTCCTTCGAGAGAGAAGAAAATAAATATACGATCAGACTCACACAAAGCCAGACACCAAAAAGCTAAAAGGGCTAAACGATAAAGTAGGAAAATAACTCTTTTTCTATAATAAAATGACGAAGGTGTCAAATATATTGCTTACCTTGTTCTTAAAAGTGCCGTTTTGAAAGGCATAATTTGTTTATTAAAATACTCCCTAATTTCCGTCGTTGTATTAATTATAAGTGCATTCACTGTCATCCACCAAACCCATAGTTCTAAAATAGCGTCTGGTATGGCACTGACAAACCCTGTTATCATGAACAAATACTTGACATGTTTAGGATCCACATAGATGAGATCTTTCTGCATTAGATCTAATGTTACGTTTGTTCCATTGAACAAGGATGTTAGGAAAGGCGCCCATATATTCTTCTGGGTTAATTTTAGGGTTTGGAATACTTTATCTGAAGCGTTTTGCATTTCTTCCGCTTTTAAAGGAACGTAATAATCTGTTGTTTCTACAAAATGTCCGTGAATCTGCAAAGTAAGACACAAAATAATGGTTTTCTAATATATACCACCACTCTAAGTATATTTTTGTGTAGTATTATAAAGAAATTAATTTTATGAATAAAAACTAAAAGACAAATAATCATTATTTCAATTTAACGTTTTTTTGGACATGTCCAATAAAGCATTTGGACATGTTATGTAAAGGGTATTGAATGGTGTATATATATGTACAGGAATATTAGAATGACGTAGAAGAATAGGAACAGTTATTTCAAATATCGTAAAAGACACAGATACAAAAACTTTAAAGAAATAAGTGAACCTTTTAGACAATCAAGCACCTAATTTGACAGAATTGCCAAAGAACTATTAGGTGTACAAATGAATAATCCAAATTAATTTTAGAATCAATTGCTTTTCCCGCTCTTTTGCCGTTATAAAGTTATATTATGAAGGCTATATTATACCTGAAAGCCTAACATAACCTTCAAAAGTATTCAGTTCAGTACAGTCGAAAATGGCAACAGATAAGGTGCATATACGACACTGTATTCTTTACAAATTCCAATAAGGAAAAAATGCTGCAAGAGCATGCGAATCGATTTGTTCTTTTCTCGGCGAAAGTGTTGTATCGTACGATATGTGCGTATTTTGGTTTAAGCAGTTTAATAGCGGTGATTTCTGTCTGGACGACAAACAACGCCCTGGAAGCCCTCGAAAGTGCGACAACGATGATTTGGAGAAGCTGCTCGCTGAAAATTCGGCACAAACGCAAAAAGAGCTTGCAGAACAGTTGGGAGTAACGCAGCAAACGATTTCCAAATGAGATGGGAAAGATCCAGAAAGAAGGAAAATGGGTTCCGAATGAACTCACTGAAACTATGAAAAATCAACGAATGGCAGCGTGTCTTTCTCTTCTCAATAAGCAGCGTCGAAAGTCTTTCTTGTGGAAAATTGTCACGGGCGATGAGAAATGGATACTCTATGACAATCTGAAACGCAGAAAATAATGAGTAAATCCCGGCGAATCATCAAAATCGGTCGCAAAACCCAATCGCTTCGGAAAGGTTTTTCTCTGAATTTGGTGGGATATCAATGGCGTGCTTTATTATGAGTTGTTGGAACCAGGTAAAACAGTTACTGCGGACTGCTACCAACGTCAATTAATCTGCTTGAGTCAAGAATTGGAACGAAAACGCCCGTATACTGGCAAAGGAAAACGTCCAGTGAAATTGTTGCAAAACAACGCTAAGCCGCACATTGCTTCCAACAAAGTACACATGAAGCTTGGCTGGGACATCTTGCAGCACCTGGCGTATTCACCAGACATTGCTCCATCCGATTACCACTTGTGCCGGTCGCTGCAACACGCCTTGTCTGATATGCACTTCCAATCAGTGGATGAGATCCGAAAATGGTTTGACGACATTATCGTGTCCAAACATTTTTCCAAGATGGAATTCATCATCTGCCAGAAAGATGGCTTAAATTTATAGAAAGCAAGGGCGAATACTTTGATTGAACAATTTAATTTACTTTCTTTTAAAATAAACCTTGAATGTAGCTGAAAAATTGGATTATTCATTTGTACACCAAAAGAAAAAAAGTCGTAGTCTTTTTTGATAATTGAGGACAAAATGAATAAAACACAGACACATGAAACATGCTTTTTGCTTTGAATCCCAACATTTACAACACAGTTGTGCAGTTTCAAAAGTAACAGTGTGAGTGAACCTAGTAGAGAATACTTACCGAATTAATTTCTGAACTAAATTTCATAATAAGACTAACAGCAATATCTAATCTATCATCAAAGTCATCTGGTATATCCGTAGTATTGGATTTTATCACAGTTTTCATCACAAATTTTGCAAAATTAGTGTAAGCCACAGCCAAAGCATCATCTTCGTCTTCATTATCATCCTCCTCCTCCTTTTTATTATCGTCTTTATCTCCTCCTGCATATCTACTAAATCTGGTTCTTCTTCTACTTTGTTTCAATGGACTAGAAATAAATTTAAATATCAACATAAAGTAATCAAATGAGATTAGTATCAACGTCAACAAATTCTGAATGATTAGGAATACCATTTAAATAAAAAAAAGTGTAGATTTTGTGCAATTTTTCTCGTACAAAAACTTATAGGTTGTAATTGATAGTGTTATTTCGATGCCTAAATCACAAAGATTATTAACTTGTCATAAATACAGATTTCTAAAATATATGCAAAAAATGAATTCAACAGTAGTTAATAGTTATTTTTAATATATGTAAGTAACTAACAATTTCAAGCCGAAAACATGAAACATGCAGTGTCTATTTTTTCAGTTACACCACTGGAATCTTATAAAATTCAAGAGATACAAGGTCTGTTAAATTACACAACAATTGCCTTTTTGAAGGGACAATTTAATGATGCAATCTTATTTTTTAAATATGACACCCTATATTTTTAAAGGCAAAACAAAACAAAAAGAAAATAAAAATTTCGGGAATAATATGAACTAAAGTAAGCTACAGATAGCAATTTACAAGTAGAATTTTAGTGTCATATAATATATTTAAAAAAACTCTCATTTGCTTGTTTTATAAAAACATATAAAAATTCCAGTTTAAAGCCGCATTCAGAGCTCTTAAATCAATAGCTTATAGGCTGTAGCTTGTACTCTGTTGATTGTCACTAGCAATTTTGTCATATGGTAAGACGTGAAACCATTCAAATCTCTAAATTTAATACGTTGTTCGTTGTGGATTGTGGATAATTTTCTAAACTTAAAGCTTGTGAGTTGTTTTAATGAAATAGCTATTGGCTATTTCAGTCTATTAGAGACGTAGATATTGTATGCCTTTATATAACCTAACAAAATGTCATCATTAACAAATCTTGGTCAAAATTACAAAGACGGACTTATGATCAATTTAGGTAATTAGGTTAGGTTTATTAATTAAATTAGTTAAATTCTAGAATAGCAGAATTCTATAAACGATAATAGATAAAAAACATTTTACGAATCCATGTAGCTGGTTTAAAGTCACAGATGTCAGATTATTCGTAACCCACTAATTTCTAACTGCTCTAAACGGTACGTAGAACGTTAAAACAATGTATAAAAACATAACGCACAACGTGACAACGAACAGTCTACAACGTGTTAATTTAAAGAGCTCTGAATGCGGCTTTAAGGAAATTAATTGCATGGACGGATTTCTACGACCATGACGTTAATAACAATATTTCATAGATGCGATATTTGTCACTTGTAATATAAATCACCTGAAAATATATCATCTGTAATATGTGCCCTTCTGACATTCATCACTTGCGATATTTGGACCTACTGACATGTATCGTATGCGATATTTTTCACTTTCGACATTTATCGCTTTTAGATAGTTGTTGTTGAACAAATATATCGCCGACGATTTAACACTTGTGATATTTGCAGCTTTTGGCATTCGTCTTCCGCGATATTTGTCGCCTGATAAAATTATTTTTGCAAAATTAGTCAATTGCAAATTTTGTTTCTCATGGTACCGGTCTCTATCAACTTTTATCGTCTTTGATATTTATCACCTACTACCTATGGTGTTCGTATTTTGCGATGTATTAGCATTTGCTCGCAATTTTTTATTGCGAACAAATGCTAATACATCGCAAAATACGAAATGTTCGCCTTTATTGTCTGCCACATTTATATTGTCACATCTAACGCTTGCAAAATTTGTTGCTGACTACATTAATGGACTTCGATGATTTGGCTGGTGACATATATCGCCTACGATATTTCAATTGCCCAAATTCATATTTCAGATAATATGTTATTCTTTTCTCTCTGTTCAATAGTAATACATTCACTTCCGAGCTTTCAGAGAAAGTATTATTCGTACTGATACTCAGCTGCTCTTAACTTGTGAACGAAAACGCTGCAATTGGGATCTTTAAGCAAAAGTATTTTCCTACGCCTGTTCTGAAATGGTCTTATCTCGAAATTGTTGACAGGTAATTAGTTTAATCTCGCATACTATTTTTACTTGCCCGACCTTAATATATAAGGGGCAAGTATTGTAATCGCGAAAATTTTTGATGTCGAGATTTTGACTGATGACCACGTTTCATGGTCCAGGGAATCCAAAAAACCTATTTTCGAAGTGCCGTCCGTATGTGTGTGTGTCTGTGTGTCTGTGTGTCTGTGTGTGTGTCTGTATGTATACACGATAACTCAAGAACGGTTCAACTTAGAGAATTCGTTTTGGTACTAAAAAATTCTCCTATTAAATGGTAAGAACCCTATTGTTTTTTATAAAGATCGTTTGAATAGAAATGGGAGTTTACTCGTGTCGATTTTAAGATTTTTGCGAATATTTAGCAACAGAAAAATATTTCGAAAAAATTTATTGAACAAAAGTTACTATAAATGCAATCACTAATAACTTTTATTTGAGACGTTTTTTGATAAAACGAAAAATTTTGAAAATTTTTTGTAAAATTATTTAAAATTTCTCGTCTCAATTTTTTCATATTTATATGTAACGTTTCCATGGTCATGATAATTAATTCGTAACAAGTAAAGCAAGCCTTGGACAAAAATTTGTATAGAACATAATTTGATGTATTTTTGAAGATTTATCTAAATATTAAAAATAAAAAAAAAATTAAATTAATTTTTTTTTTTGGGAGGGCAAGTCTAGCGGAGGTTTCCGTTCGCCACTGGTTATTACCATAGAACCGCGCGCAGGTGGTGCGCAAATGAATAAATTGAACGAGAATTTTTATTTCTGTCCAGTACAGATGGATGCGCGAGCATTAATGGTTGTCAACATTACCATTGCATTTTCTTGTTTTAAATTTTTATTTATGGAAAAAATAGTATTCGTAAGAAAAGCATAGTGTACAACAAGGGCAAAATACATAATCAGTGCTAGTTGAACAATACACAATTCTGGTAAAGAAGAAAGTCATACACAGTTCACAGTAACCTATATTCAAGAAAAAGACATAAATTTAATTAAAAGATATTAAAGCTGTCTTACCTAGGAATTGGAGATTCCATATCTGGAACACCCATAACTATACAATTTTCTGATGTATTAAAAACATTAGGTTCTATACTAATTCCTATAAATAGTGGCATCGCTAATAATTTGGTCAGCTGCACTTCTACATTTAACCAGTCAAAATGATAGTTTTCCATATCTACGCCTTCTGTCATGTTGAGAAAAGCTGGTATAGGTGGTAAACCAACTAATGACAAATATTTATGGATTGGAGCATATCCGATTTTGTTCATATTATCTGAAATTTTAATCTGTCATATAAAAATTTGTGAAGCATTAACCTTATATAAGGTTTTCGTAGGTATTTAGTAAATGAGAGAGAATAAAATTCTACCTGGTGAACTACAATCGCATCAAATGCAACAACTTTTGAAAATTAATTTTCGTCCTTTTTCCTACACTAAGAAAAAATCCTACTCTAATGTATCATTTTCATTCTGGTGTTGGAAGCGTGGAACAAGAAATTCAACCAATAGGATCGCTCTATTTTGAAAAAACCCGTACCATGGTGTTGTAGGCGCGGTGTTACAAGCGCGGTGTCGCAAGTTCAGAAATTTCAACTCTAGCGCTGGCCGCACCGTCGAAACCATAGAATATTTTTTCGGAATGGTGAGATCTTTAGCGAGACACTTATATAAATTTCCTAAAAAAAATTTAAAAAACGTAAATTGATGTAGCGAAATAGCGACTTTTACAATGTTGTCGGCAGTCATAAAGTTTATTATTATGGATTCGGTTTAAAATATCTGGTCTGCAGAAATGTTATGCAGTGGATATACTAATAATACACCCCCAAGCAGGGGCCAACAGAATCTTGATTCTAAACTGTGATGTCAAGTAAAAAAGATTGTGTATTAAATTCTTTTCTTGTAATTGAAGTAACTGACTGTTTTTTTTGTGTCTCATTTTTTGCAACAAGTTAAAATAATCTCCCTGTTGCCTTCTGTTTCTATGTATATATGGGACGTACCCACCATCGCTTTTCTTCATATCGCAATAAATATATATAAAAAAAAAGGCTAGACGTCTCCTTCGATTTGACGACATATTTAATGAAATTGAATAACCGTTTACTCCAAATACTTGTATAAACTTTTAGGTTAGATTTGGGTTAGATACAAATGTTGTCAAAACCGAAAACGCGCACTTATCACGCCTCCAACCCCACCATGAAATTCGAACTTATAAATATAACACCACGCCTCTCACCCCTGTCGCGCCTTTGACACTACCATGAAAATGATGCATCAGAGCTGCGCGAAAGTATAAATTTGTACACCCAGGCTGGTAAAAACACATAAAAGTCTAGAAAAAATGTACGTACGATGAAAATGTATACATTGTATGATGACTTTGTATTGATCTTTAGGCGTTTAAGTTTAGTCAGTCAGATTAATCTGAGCGATCCCAGTGATCCCGATCAGTTCGTAAAGTCAGTCGGAGCGTACACATTAGCTTATTTTTATTCAGTCCGATTGATCCGCCGGAGCAATCCAAGCGTTTCCAACAAATCCGATGATCTGTCAGGATTGCTGGGATTAATGGATAGCTGGTGGTGAGGGTTAGCGCGGGTAAATTGAATCTTACAGCCAACTGAATTGTGTTGAAAACATAACTTAACAAAACATAGGAAATGAATGCCATTTTTGATAGAATTCTATTATTAGTAATAAACTCATATCTATAAAACAAAATGCGGTAGCAGTTGTAATCAACAACAGAAATTTGACAGTTGTAGTTAGCGCCACCATCACCAGGCGGCACTACTGAACTTAAGACAAATATTGCTTACGAAAATGTTAACAAAATACGAGCAATCCGACTAATCTTGTGACGTCACCAGGTCAATCTGAGCAATCTTGTGGATTGAATAAACGTAAACGTCTATTGTATGCATGTTTGTATATTATAATGAGTTATACTTGTTTCTCATATTAATACGAGAGTCACGATAGAATTATTGAGAATAAGAATCTCAGGTAGGCCAGGGATTAGAAAAGTAGGCCTATCATTTTTTGTAGTTATTTGCCTGGCATCTGGAGATAAGTTTAAGAAGTTAGGTATTATTTTTAAATCAGTTAATTATTTTTTTAAAGTATCATTGTAAGTCAAAATATGGAATTAACCAAAGAGCATTTTCGAATCATGATTTATTATCATTTAAAAAAAGGTTTAAGCGGTTATTAGTGCAAAAAACGTTTAGATTCAGTTTTCAGTGAAAAAGCGACTTCTTTGGCTACAATTTACCGCTGGTATAAGAAATTTGAACAAAGCAGGAATTAGGTTCAACGCCAAAAAGAAGCAAGGTGTCTTCCTGTAGCTGTTACCGACAAAAAACATTGCTACTGTTAAGAAGATTATTGAAGAAGATGATAAAACTACGGTAACAGAGCATCAACTTAAGATTGGATTGTCAGCTGTTAATAGAATTATACAGGATCTAAATTTCATGCCATATCAGCTTATTTCTAAAATGCGTAGCGTATAAGAATTTATCATGAAATTTACACTTAAATAGTGGCACATCAAATTTTTTCAAAATTTGCGACGAGTCACCTAACTTATATATCCTTTTTCGACGTACTTAAACGCCAAAAGAGTCATGTATGGATTCATGAAGATGGAGAAACTCTAACAATAACTAAGAAGCATAGAGCCATGAATAAATTAATAGATGTAATATTCTTTAGAAGTACGAGCCTGGTAAAGGCAATTAAGCTGGATAGAAAGAAGACAATTACAGCTAAATGGTACATTGAAAATTATTTGCCTGAAGTGCTCAGTAGAGTTCCAGAGAAAGAGATTTAGTTACATCATGATAATGCGTCTTCCCATAGCGCAGCTTCAACTTTCCATTTTTTAGCAGAAAAAAATATAAGAGTAATAAAATACCCACCATACTCACCAGATTTGGCAATGTGCAACTTTTGACTATTTTCTTGGCTTAAAAAAATCGGGGTAGAAGGTTTTCGTTTGAGGAAGAGTTTGAAGCTGCAAATTATGATTATTTTGAGGGTATTCCGAAAGAAGATTGGTTGGGAGCTTTCAAGAAATAAAAGGAAAAAATAGCCAAGTATTATTGTTGAAGGGAACTAATTTGAACATATTTAAAATAAAATCTTAAAATATGAACCACGTGTATCATGTAATTTATCTTGTATTTCATAGCAGTTTTGAAAAATAACTCTGAAACTGCGGCATGACGAGTAAATATGTTTGTTGGGCTTTTTTCCAAGTGCTTCATTTAAGATCCTTTTACTTTTGTTTCTACATATATTCCGCTCGAGAATGAAGCAATTCATTCGAATGTATGAAATTGGACTCTTTCGGAATTGTCTAATTTCGATATTCATATTTGAAAAGTCCGCAAAACGTTTAATACAGAAAAAAAGAGAAGAACAATAAATAATATATTTTATTTACCTGTATCCATACAAGCTTGATACATATCTCTACTCTGATTTACGGCATATGGTTCTTTACTCGTTGCGTTATTCTGAAAGAAATCCAACGATGCAAAAGTTATTTTTTCTTCTATGAGAGCAAAAGCAGAATTCATTGAAAACCACTTATGATCAAGATGTTCTGCTTGCCAACGACCACATACAAATTTGTAGAAATCGTCACAAGGGTCCACAGTGAGATCCATGGAAAGACGTAAATTTGCTGCTGACCGTATGCACTGCTCCGTTTGACATAGGCCTGAATTTTTTTCACTGAGATGACCAACGAAAATATCTGAAACAATGTTGTTCTGTTCTTTGTTAATGGTTCATTCATTAGGTCCACTGTCAAATAAATACAAAAATTGATGTGAAGTAGGAAATACTTTTTTTTTTTTTTTTCTTTTTTCTATTTCGCAGGTAAAAATTAATCTTTGTTCGTTACGTACCGCTCAACAATGGGCAATTTAGGCTTTCAGATGGACGGTAGAATACATAATTGCATTCTATAATAAAACATCCAAAGTATAAAAGTTCAAATTTATGAGAAAAAAATATGTCAAAATAAAAAGTTACTATCACTTTAGGTATTATTTGAATTATGTATTTTGAACTTTAATTCTCCATCAATTTTTAACTATTTATCTGTATGATGAACATAGTGATACGAAAATAAATACGAAGGTTGCCTTTTATATTTCGGGATTTGAGATCAAAAACAATTATTTATGAACAAAAGTGGCTTTCTTGTTTTTCAAAATATTCATGAAGATGATAAAGTTAGTAAAAAGATGAAAAAAAATATTAGCTTTATATTTATTATTAATTAATTGAATTAATACATTTGTTATTAAGTTTATTTATTTAAAAAAAGTGCATTCGTGGTTTCCACGAGCCTCCTCTGCCTCGTTATTTCTTACTCACCCTATAATTTTGTAGGGTACTTAAGAAATGACTATCACGTCAACGGGAAGGCCGAGATAAAAAGGGGAAGGAAATTTTATCCTCACGAAAGTTTGAAAAGTGGGCGGTAACTAATGAAAGGTGACGGATTCCCGACCTCTTAAATTTATCTCTGGCAAATATTTTGAATTGTATTAAGATTTTTAAACAATAACCTTGGAAAATAGGGAAGGAAATATTCCGCTAATTATTTAAAGGGATTAGATCTAATTGTTGGTAGGAAAATAGGTTGCGCACTGTAATTAGCACGCAATGATTATAACTTATCATTCCAATTGCCAACAACATATCTATAAACAAACAATGTTTTCAGGACGACATCAGCCCATTATACACACAAAACTTGGAAAGACGATGGCAGGAATATTTAGACTTTTGGAAACAACTTTTGTGGAAGATGCCCTTATTGTAAGTGCATGTTTCAAGTGGTTCTGGTGTTTTACAAATGATAGAAATTCTGTCATTTATGTGTAAAGATACAAGAGATCAGATAGACAATCAATTTGTAAAACCATAAAGACTAAATTTGTTAGGTTTTCATTGCTGTCCGCAACCCGCACAACCTCCTTCTTTAATAAAGATTAAAGACATAAAGATTGTCCAGGTTCGTCAATCAAACCATATAATTGACTATTGTGTGTTAGAAAGGTTGCAGATGATGTAAGAATAAAATACGGATCTTGTGCAGACGGATTTTGACCAATGTCGACTATCACGACAACGCACTAGCTCACACTTCCCTTATTGTTCGGCAGTTCTTAGCGAAAAACAAGTTCAATCTATTGGGATACATGAGGAATGAGTAGGGCCACCCTACTGATCTAAATTGGCTCGATATAACTTTTTTTTACCAGAAACTAAAGAATTCATTAAGCCATTTTCAAACGATTGAACGGTGTAAAAAAATCGTTTTAATGTGAGTCAATAAAGTGCTTACAAAATGTTTTTCTAAATGTGGAAAAGACGCCGATAGCGATAAGTAGCCACAGAAGAGTAGTATTTTAAAGGTGATAATTTAACACCCGTAATTAATATATGTAAAAATATTTGTGAATAATTCCTTATTAATATAGTTTTCTGACGCTACTCTACGGATATTCTGATCAAACCTTGTAATCTTTGTTAGTTGTCATTACTATACTACTAATAATTTTTAAAATGGTCTCCCTGTCCTTTTCTCTCGGAAAGTGGAGAGCTGGTTACTAAGATATTTGCCCACGAAAATTTCCCCAAAAATAAATAAAAGTGTTACATTAAACTGTGGGTCCTTTGTTTCTGTATGGGAATGTAAACAATACACATTACCCAGATGTTTACGAGGAATTCATCAAGCTCAATACAGAGTACAAGGATATATTAAATATATTTTTCTATTTATTAATCCATAAATATTATGATGACTTCTAATAAAGATTACATGGCAGGCGCAAGGTATACATCTAGTTTCTTATAAGCATATATTGAATGGAAGATTAACCTTCTGAACACATTTAATATTTATTTCTAAGTAAAATATTTATGCTCCCAGTCAGTGGCGTATTCAGGCACTGGTTGCACCAGCCCCCCTTTAGGTCCAACAAAATGAAAATTTTACAAATTTAAAATAATACAGTAAAATATTTTATCCATTGTACAATATATATGCTATATTTTATTATGACTAGTATTAAAATTAATAGAAAAGTTCTTTTCAGGTCTTTGTATAGAGCGTTCAAAGGTGAGTTTGCAGTACAGGGCATATGGAGTAGTTCTTTTTCATACTCTCTAATGGGTTTACACAATGACGCTATCCTTTTCTTGCTTGTCGACGTTGCCAGCTCTAAAACGCGCTGATCTGTGAAGACGCAGTATTCTACAAATGGCCATTTGTTTTTGTTGAGTGTTATTTTGAATTTTATAAGAGTTGATTTTTTTTAAATCATACGAGTTTTTCATATTATTATAATTGACACATTTGACACTTTTACAACATTTGGCAACACCGCTCCCATTTGCCATAAGAGCTATACTGCAAACTCACCTTTGAACTTATAGGTATAATCAAGAAATCCTTATTCCGTTATATAAGTCTGTCCGTTCGATAGAAATTGTGGCGAAGCGGCAGGATTTAGAGAATTGAACACATGTACGAGAAATACTGAGACTTCAAAATTATCCCACGAAAAATATAAACAAATATATATTTGTCGGAGAGAATGAAGTTTGTAGAATTTTGAGGGATATCAAATGAACGTTTTGTTACATGGATTAACAATCACATTCTTTTTATCAACAAGTATGAAATAATTTATTTAAATTTAAATTTATTTATTTATTAAGGGACACCACAGACAATTTGTCCTTGTTTGTGCTCATACACATATACATACATACGTCATTTGTATAATTAACATACATTTAGTTATTACAATTTATGATATTGCACTCAGATATACAATACAAAAAAAAAAGAGTTAACAAATTGGTGCATTTAACCTAAACTAGCATTTAAGAACATAAAATAAACATACGAATAACACCCGTTATATTCATATTCATCAATAATTTCAGATTGTAATGCAGATAGTTTAAGAAAAGAACGTCTCTAATAATCTGCGAAACTGTGAATAACTTTGCCCAAATATATCCAGTGATCTGTCTCTCGAAAGAAACATATTGTACAAACAAGGCAGTCGGTACCTGGACTCATTCTGCAGTGTTCAGTGTTCGTTCTTTTACAAACAAAAAGTTTGTCCCTCATTCTATATTTCCGGGATGGCACATTAATATAAATACAAGACAGGATATCGACAAGATTGTTAAGTAATTTATACAGGAAGATCATCGAGTCATACCTCTTCTCCCGGCCATCGTTTTCCGGTCATATGAACTTAGGATTTCAGCCAATGGTTTGAGTCTGGGATACATATGGTTCTACCTGACGAAAGTTCTTAGTTACGCGCAAAATAAAACCCATATTTTTAAAAGCTTTATTTATTACATATGTGCTGTTAAAATTCAGCCCCACGTCATATAATCAACTCATTTGGACCACGGCCTATTTTTCATACAAAATGATAAGCAGTGCGGAACTTCAAATATCCCGAAGGGTGCCTCGAAAATTTTTTATAATCAGAAAAGGGAGAAGAGAGTATATTTTACATTTTTAAATATATTTTTATCCTAAATAAACTCAAGATATGATCAGGGAGTAATGGGATTCGGACTGGTCAGAAATTAAAACTCAAGATTTTTTTCATTAACGCTTAAGAGGCAACAAAAATTTAATTTGTGTACACGTGTACCTAGCCTCACTATTCAGTACGCCACTGCACATTCTAATAAAAGGGCGCATTTTAGCTGGCTTTGCCCCGGACACCAAAAGGGCTAGTGCCGGCTCTGAATGTGACAGACGCAGATAATTAAAGAAATGCCAACAAAGAATAATTGGTTAAATGTGGAACAGTTGATTAATTTCAGTAGAATGTTATTTAACATAAACTACACAAAGGTCTCGTGTTTTTGTACTTTAAGCAATAATAACTAACAATATTTGTTATATATTATTGGTTAACTAAGATGAATTATTTTTAGTTGTTAGAAAAAATATTGTCATTAATCAAACTCATAATTATAAAACATAAAATACTACCCTACTGACTCATAATTTACTCAACATAATTCCCTTTAATTATGAAATTACAGTGGGTATAAGTTTTCTCACATTTATGTATAATAAAAAAGTTCCAACTGTTTATTTCCTAGTCATTGGAAATATTTAATGTTTTTTTTTTTTTTTGAAATTATCAATAAACTCCATTTCGATTTGAGATATAATAGATAAATCTAATGAATTTTAAATTATAATTTGATTTTAGTTCTTTTATTTTTGTACATATTTGATAAATGCCAAGTTCAGAGAAAAGTGTTGAGAAATATTTATTTTATACTTAAGTATTGATTATATGGAATTGAATTCATTACAATAAACACTAAAAATAAAATAAAATATGTAGGAAATCAATGCATATGCAGCAATACCTCGCATAGTTCAGCTTCGATCACTCCGGATTCACTAATCTGGTTTCAAAATTTTAAAACAAACTAAATTTTAATTGAGCAAAATAAAAATAAATTCTAAAAAAATAGTTCACAATATTATTACCGCCCGCCCAATATATATAAATATAAATATAAATATATATATATATATATATATATATATATATATATATATATATATATATATATATATATATATATATATATATATATATATATAATTTTATTTGTTTATAGACACATCAGCATCTATGGCTATTAGTGTCTGTGCCATAACTGTACATATTATTTAACATTTGATATGATTTACATTTAACATGATATGAATTACATAATATACATTTTTGGTTGAGTTTATTATATTTTATTGTAAAAATTAATGTTTTTTAGTTAGTCCAGTATGATTCTGGTCATAATTGGGTCTTGTTTTAGGGCTTCTTTTAAGTCTTGTGGTATTCTGTGCATGGTCCGTGCGGGTTGAAAAAGTTGACAATCAGTCAGTGCATGTCTTACTGTCAGAAGTTGGTCACAGGTCTCGCAAAGCTTGCTGTTTAATCGAGCCATTATGTGTTCGTGGGTATGTTTCGTATGTCCAATTCTCTATCTGGGCATTATGATTTGTTCACGGCTGTTGTTTTTGATTGTCCATTACCGTATGTCTTTTTTTATCGTACGTAGTTAGTTTTCTATAGTCTTTACCCACTTGCTGAGTGGGGTCTGGTAAAGCCTATTTTTTATGATTTGCTTTATGAGAGTTATGTTCGGGAGAATCTGTAGGACCTCCTCTTCTGTGGGATTGGATATGGCTGCTGAGTTTGCCAACATATATAAGGAAGGTATTGTGATATACCGATTTTGACATTTCGAGATTTCGATGGATCTTCACGTATTGAGGTCCCGACACAACGTTTTGACTATTTATGTATGTCTGTCTGTCTGTCTGTCTGTCTGTCTGTCTGTTAGTAGATCTGTCTGTCGGTTCGTGTACACGTGCCGACGTGCAGAACAAATTCGGCTAAAAGGATTTTTATAATAATACTTTATTCACGCAATCAAAATTACAAATTATAAAATAAATAAAAGGATTTTTATGAAACTTCATATTTAAGCTTTTGACATCAATGGCACGAGTTGATCAACTTTTGGTAAAAATCGGTTAACTATAAATTGTACTTTACTCGGGCGTCGGTTTTAAGATTTTTGCGAATATTTCACAACAGAGAAATATTTCGAAACAATTTATTTTACAAAAGTTGATATAAAAGCAATAGCTTTTTTTGAGACGTTTTTGATAAAACGGCATAAATTAAACAAGTACTTTATACATAGCTGATTTTTTTTATGCAATAATGATCGGTTTTATTTTCCTTGATACAGTCAAGTCTCTTTTTGTGCAGTTAATTTTTATATGGTTTTAAAGTTACGCGATACGTGCCTACTTTAATGGAATTTTAGAGGACCTACAGTATTATGGAAAACATTATGGAAAACAAACTTTATGGAATTAACGGCAATAAATATAAGGGCAGTATGGAATCATATTATAATATTATAAACTCCATTCACAATAAATATGAGATGACGTCACACTTGGTTAATTTAATTACCAATTTCAAAATGAAATGTACCCAAATTTTTAGCACTACTCAATTGTAAATTTGTCATTTATAATTTTTCTAGAGTAGTATCATTTTACAAGGTTGCCACCTTTCACTCGGGATATCGCATTCGTTTGACGTTTGACGTTAGAACGTTAGTTGCTGAAAGCTCTTAGTAGCCGCCCCCAAAGACGATCGAGATAATGCTGGGCCTTTAATAGATTTGAAATGTGTAAAAGTTGTAAGTATTAGTTTGTTTATATCTGTGATCTTTTCAATTGAATATTTTTCGAAAAATAATTATTTATTAACATTGTAGTGAGTTGCTCCAGCATTTGACGTCAGCATTTGAAAAAATTTAAAAAAATAAATAATATAAAAAATTAATAAAAAAGCAGTACAGCAATCTAGAGGTGAAGTGGTCAGTCACTCGAAAAATAAACGGACACATACTGAATCTGTGGTAGAATTAGCTAATATTCTAACAGTTGGGTACATAATGTTATTTGTGAGATATATTAAATCCTTGCGTATTGACACTGAAAATCTTAAATACATTTTCTTTTAGGCGAGCATGTTTATTAACGAAAATGAAATATTAAATTACATGAAACGGAACTTTCGTACTGAAGATTTCAAGAAATGCTGGGTTTTAACATAAAAAGGAATACCTAAGATATGGCCTAATGGAATTTCCCAAAACAGATCTGAAAAAAAAAAAAAAAATTCTTAAAAAATACATGAAATTAAAAGAGGAAGGAATCTATAAGTTTATATATGAAGCCTGGATTTTCAAAGTTGGGAATGGTCATTCTTCACTAGATGAAGATCTGCGTATAGCCTATTTAATAACATTTAAGCGGAACTAAATGTAATATAATTTTCTTAAGTTGTCACTAGCTAACTTTTCATATATTGAAGTGGGCTTTTGCTGTACAAAATGATCAAAAACATCAATCAACCGGTAAAAGTTATTAGATTTGAAAATCTTGTTACACTTAAAGAAACCGACTTTAGTTCAAAAGTTA
This sequence comes from Liopterus haemorrhoidalis, assembly GCA_963971575.1. Classification (NCBI taxonomy): domain Eukaryota; kingdom Metazoa; phylum Arthropoda; class Insecta; order Coleoptera; family Dytiscidae; genus Liopterus; species Liopterus haemorrhoidalis. The sequence goes on along the minus strand of OZ020611.1, from coordinate 76,796,699 downwards.
TTGAACTTTATAATTTTTAATACTTGCTTTAGTTTAATTCAGTGCATTGAATATCTATCCGAAGTCAACTTTTTATTTCAATATGTACCTACAATATTTTATCACTTACTAAATCCCTATAAAATGCTGAAACGTGAAAAAATACATACGTATTTCAAGACTAATAATTTTTTGTTTTTAATAAAATATGTTCTATTTAATTTTGTTACACTCATTATTTTTCCTAATTTTAACATTAAGTCTGTGCGTAGAGCCACGATGGTTTATTATCATCAGATGCAAGCGCAAAGTAATTTTAACGAAATCATGAAGTTTGTGCTTGTGGCTAATGATAAAAATCTATTGGAACTGACTACGAACAGGTTTATTTCTATTTTCCTAATTCTGTTATCCCTAAAAAAGAACTGGGGTTAATTTTAATCTCTGCTCTGATGCACAATTTTAATTTAGCTAATGTAGGGCAAAATAAAGTAGTGTGCACCTAAAAACTAGGTAGTTAGGTTTAGTTAGTATAAGTTTAGGACAGAAACTAGTCGAATAAAAGCCTAAATTTGAGAGACATATATAATTAATTAAGTTTGAGCGGATCGGTCAGTACAAAATTACCAAGAACTGCAATTACAACTGGTAATAATGTTTGAATATTGATTATTTGAAGTAAAATTGTATCAAACATTTAAAATTCAAAATTTCGATTCGAATTATAAAAAATTTTACACTTTATTTGATTTTTTTGTCTGTCACATCCCAGGCGAAATATTAAAATAAATTGTACAAAAAGGATGAAAAGAACTCGAAACATTTCTAACAATTATTTTTGATAATTCTTACATACTGAAATTTTCATTTAATTTGATTTAGATTTGTATATATGATATTTAACATTATATTACACAGTTTAATATAATTTAAATCATAAATTTTATGACAAATCGGTTGGAAAGAACTGCTCTTAATCATAATTCCTTTCCTCCATAGGAAATATAGGTTGACAATTTGCGAACAAGGCAATTTGGCAACAAGGGAAGTTTTTCAACTGTGACGTCATCTCATAGTTACCGTAAATGAACTTTACTACATTGTACAAATGATTTCATTGGTTTTAAAACTCATTTTGCTGAAGTCAATAATAACATACTCGAACTCTACTGAACTAGATAATGAAACACTTATTAACATAAATGAACAACGAGTTTTTGAAGAATGGGAGGACAACTTAGACAGCGACGACTGTGTTGAATTGCCTGCGCAAGAATAAACAGCTAAACAACTATCAAAAATTATTGGAATGGTGGAAACTTTGTTACAGCATATTATGGTAGTTGGTCCCAATATTCACTTGTATTTGATATCTGACCAAAGTCAAATTCTTATTTCTGGCGAAGTTAATCTCGAACGTAACCTTGCAATTCGCTGAGCACAGAACAAATAAATGTATGAAGAGAAAAGGCCAAAAAAGATAAATATGCAGGCATCGATATTGCAATTTTTAGAGAATTAAGAATGAATTACGAAAAATATATATATTTTTTTAAATTATTTCTAATAAAGACATTTGAATTTATTAATTGCGTTTTATTCATTTTTTTTTTTTTTTTGAACTAATTATCTTTTTTTGTATGTATTTAGTTACTTGATTAATCCGGATTCAAACAGTCCGGGATATTGACGGATCCGATTACCCGGCCTGTGCGAGGTATTGCTCTATCTTGTGATTCATAAAGTTGCCTAGTTAGTTAAAAAATAATTTCTTTTTATTCTTTGCAAAGCAATAAATCAAATTTATCAAACACAATAGTTAATTTTCTTATTGTAAGTTATGATAATAGTATAATAACTATGATGGCGTTCTGATTAATTGTGTTAACTTTCCAGAAATTGATATTTTAACTACAAATTAAGTTTATTAAGTATTATTTTACTATGATGGCTGTAAACTCTAAGTATTTCCTAGTACCTTGTTTCACTTAATCCCGTTAATGTTCGTTTTTCTATGCGAGTGATAGATCAATGGGATTCTGAAAACTGGAATTAAGTTTCTTGGGTGGTAAATCGCTCACCATATTTACCATCGAATGATCAGTCGACATTCTCAAAACTCACTGTGACCTTTCCACTCTCAATTCACGCAAACATTGATAAGTTCTGTAGGTCTTTGTACATGTTTTCATTTAGAGAATCAAATAAAGGTATTTCCTGACAATTGAAATAATTCAATCTGTCAATTTATTACTTTATTTAAAATCCAGTTTTTCTATACGACATTTATGATTTTTATAGAAAATATATAAATACATTTTATTTTTATAATTTATAATTGTATTAATTTAAAAAAAAATGTCATATATTTAATCCATTATTATTTATAGTTTTAGTTTTATAGTGTTCAACATAAGACTTGCGTACCATATCAGGCCCGAAACTAATATTTATACGGCATACACTAAATTTTTGCCCCACGAACCGAAGTATAATTTTGAACTTCTGCCCCTCGCCATCACCAAGTGATATTCTGAATCCCCCCCCCCCACTCCCAGGTGAGTTTTTGAATTTCTACACCCGATTCTCAAGTATTTTTTTTATTTCTTGTCCATTTAGAGAGATTTTTAGAATAAACCCCGGTGATTATCTGAAATTTACCTCCAGTCTCCAAGTGATTTTTTTTGTTTTGTCCCTCCCCGGATTGAATGATTTTTAGAATTATAATTCTCTTGTCCAGCTTATTTTCTGAATTTTTACCACCCCCATCCTTACGTTTTTTTTTTGGATTGTAATCTGCCCTCCCTTATAGTGATTTTTACTTTTACCCATCTGCAAGTGATTTTATTTTGTAGATCTAGCCTCCAAGTGATTTTTGGAATTTTTATCTCCTGCCCTTAGTTTGTTTTCTGAATTTTACCTCCCCCGTCCCCAAATGATTTTTAGTACTTACTACTTTTGCAGTCAAATGTGCTATTTAATAAAGATTGATGTAATTTTAATTACATTATAACTTAAAATCTAGAGGTTTGAATATGTTAATGGCAGTAAAAGTTATTTCTCAACACTGCAATTCAACTGGAGTTAAGTAACGCTAACTTTCAGCGTTAATTTACACGTTTACTTTCGTTCAAACCGGCGTGACTTATAGTGACTTAAGGCCATCTTTCGGAATCCTACAGAGATAAGTATACGAAGGTCCGTGAAAAAATAATGAAAACAAGGTTTGGTGGTTGGGCTTTTATTTTTATTTTTCTACATAATCTCCTTTAAAGTCGATATACATAACAAGTAGTAGTACGCGGGAGGCAAATCTGGAGAATACGCAGAACGCAGAACAATTTCGTAGCCAAAATTTAACAGTTTTGCCGTCGCAATCACAGATAAATTAGCCAGAGCATTATCATGATGGAAATAAATCTTTTTTTTATGGTTTGCTTTATGAGGGTTATGTTCGGGAGAATCTGTAGGACCTCTTCTTCTGTGGGATTGGAGATGGCTGCTGACTTTGCTGCTTCGTTGCCAACTTATATAAGGGAGGTATTGTGATTATACCGATTTAAACATTTCGAGATTTCGATGGATCTTTACGAATTAATTTTACTGTTTAAACGATCCAGTAAAGACGACTAGTAGTAGTTTTTTTAAGTGTCAATAAAAATTATATCACAAGCGTCCCAAAAACAGTGGCCATAACCTTTCCTGCTGATGGGAGTGTTTTCTCTTTCATTGGTGCAGGTTCACCTGCTTCAACCCTCTATTTTGATTGTGCTTTCATGTCTGGCTGGTAGTGATGTATCTATGTTTCATCAGCTGTTACAAAACACCGCCAAAATTCATCTGAATTTCCATAAAAATTTTAACAGTCTCAGAAATCTAATGAAGTTTTAATATTCTATCCTTCGTCACCATATCGTAGATTTTTTTAATAATTCTAGCCTAGTAACCTCAACATGGCGATCGGAATTTTAATTGAAAGTACGGATTCGCCAGAATATTTATAGAGCATGGATGGTTTCTGTCGTCGTTTTACTTTTTAAAAATGTTCTATCAACACGCGGAGCATTAACAAAAGTTGATCTATTAAAATGACTGGTCATCACTAAGATTCGAATCTATTTACAATTTTACACGCGTGCCTTTGAAACATGTTAAATGTGAGAGTGCGAACGATTTCTTTTTGATGGCGCCATCTCTCGGATTTTGAATGGACTTATCAACTTTATCAGTGCCCATTTTTTTACTATTACAATTTCTCTTTCTATGTACCTTTCTGTTTATTGTTCTTAATGTAGCCCTTATCGAAGTACGAGGGAATGTCAAAAGGTAAGGGCAAATTTCATTTCCTCTGCTTAAATGGTTGGCAATACTGACTGAACCTGATTGTATCATAACCTCAAAGTGTCTTTGTGTGTTACTTGCTTTGGTTCAATGCTCAGCTCTGTTATAAGTAGAGCCCTGCGCGGATAAGCTTTTCTGTATCCGCATCCGATCCGCATCCGCACATCCATGATCCGCATCCGATCCGCATCCGCAGCTTTTGTAAATAACAAATCCGCATCCGATCCGCATCCGCAAAAATATCTGCACTATCCGCACTACAGGTTTTGCTGTCAGTTTGGAAAGAACTAACATATTTCGCCTGTTTAGGTAATCTCTGCTCTAAAACGCTACTCAAAATTTTTGGATTTACCAGCTTATTTATTACTAACCTAACCTAAGGGACCCCAAAAGTTTTAAGGTCTAGATGCGCTAATAACTTATTTAAATCTAGAGAGAGATAACAATTTTGGGGGCCCTAAGCGTTCTTTTTCGTAGGGAGTTAGTGGCGTGCTGCATTTTTTTAAATTTTGAATTAAAAAAAAAAAATCAGAAAAGTTACTTGATAGAAGGTGCCTCATATTTTTAGGATCAAGTAATTCTCTTACGCCATTTCGCGCATGTCGTGCAACTTTTTCAAATAGCAACATGTGTCATTTTTCAAATTTTTGGGATCTGCAAGACTTTTTACTTCGGTAGTATAAAAAAATTGGCAGGTTACATGATAACATTTTCGAGAAAAAATTATGTAGGTAAATTTTGGTATTTAAATAAAACTTACTAATCAGTTTTATGTAAAAAAAAACCTTTATCAGATTCAAAAGCCAGAATTAGAGCAGAGGTAGGAAGAATTACGTCGAAAGTGTACCAGGAAACTGTTGTCTAAAATATTATTTTCTATAATATATTCAATAATAAAAAGAAAGTTAAGTTGATTGTCTCAACTCAGTCTTGATCATGGACAATTGTCTTAATAAAAATAACATAAAGTGAGATTGAATGCTACAAAATATCATGTATATACAGACAACCGAAAATAACCGAGGACTGCGTAGTCAGAACACAATTGCTTGTTTCTCCGAAAGTAACCGAAGATTTAATGTTCACGCGGATATTGCGGATAAGCGGATATGACATTTAATCCGCATCCGATCCGCATCCGCATGGTTTAAATGATAATTTATCCGCATCCACAGAAAAGTTGCGGATATCCGCGGATAATCCGCGGATACCCTCGGATTTGCAGGGCTCTAGTTATAAGTGATATAAGTGATTTCAAAGCATTTTATTGTGAGTGCCCAGTTGTCCGTATACACCAGGGGTCCCCAATGTGGTCGATATCGACCTCCGGGGGTCGATATGACATTGTTAGGGGTCAATATGACATTGTTAGGGGTCGATTCTGGCTTGGGGGTCATTGGAAAAAAGTTCAAAACTACTAGTATAATAACTACACAGTTATATATAAATATTTTAAATAGTTTTAAATGTTATACGTATCATTTAACTTTTAACAGATTTAGAATTATCTATATTGTAATGATCTTTTATTGTTTTATGAAAAGTTGAAAAAAACCGACCCTAACTGCTGCGCAGCTTGTTCGTCCGATGAGGCGAAGTAACAATAAACAATGCGCATCTACATATGTATGTCCAGCGTTTAATATACAAAAATATATATATTTTAAATATCAGTTTACTTTGAAACTTGTGTTGAAGTGAATACGGTTGATAGTTTTTTCCTAAATATCCTAAAGTTATATAAACATTCGGAAGTGAATGTATAAGTGAAATTTCTTTCTTTTTACATACTGACTTCAGTTTTAATTGTTTTGTTACTATCCCGTAAACATAATGGAAGCTTCAGGTTCTAAAAAGAAATGCCGACAATATTTGAAACTTGGAATTATTCCTTCTTTAACGAACGAAACTAAACCTATGTGTCTTCATTGTGAAAAAACTTTTACCAACGATGCAATGAAAACAGCAAAAATGAAAGATCATCGCTATAGACTCCATCCTGATACGAAGGATAAAGATCTTGACTTTTTTAAAAAACTAAAAGAAAAATAGATACATCGACCAAATATAAAATCATTTATGAAAGAACCGGCCGAAATTGACAATGAAGGAGGAACATCAGTATACCCGCAGTTAAGGAAGTCATTGAAACTATAATGAAGAGATTCCGGTCTCGTTTTAAAATGCTTTCCATTAAGTGCGAATACTGTGCAAAGACGTATTGATGAAATGATTGAAGATGTAGAAAAACCATAGTACTCAGAGCTTAAACATTGTAAATTCTCCATCAAACTTGATGAGGCCACTTTTGGCAGTTCTTATATTCTTATGGCTTAAAGAAGATATTTTAGTAAAATCAAACATCAAATTATTGATGAATTTTTATTCGCAAAATATCTTGAAAATGATGGAAAATGGTCGACAATTTAACAAGTACGACATTCCTTTACGAACTGCTAAAGATGTGTATTAAATCTATTAATCAAACTAAATGTTATCCTATAAATTCACGATTTTTTGTCAAACTTTGTGAAGAAAATGATGAAATATCAAATCATATTGAAGTCAGATGGTTGTCTAGAGGTGCAAGTTTACAAAGGCTAGTCGAGTTGTTTGACACAGTTGAAGAGTTTCTTGGAGACGTTAATTCGTTTTTGAATGATGAACTGCAGAGAAATAAAAACCACATTTTCTACTTGGCGGACTTCTTTGCAAAACTTAATGACATCCAGACCCAGTTACAAGGTAAAGATATCACGATTATTCAAGATCGGACACTTCATTTAGGCTTCCAAGTTAAACTAGATCTTTATCATTACGAAGATATTTTCAGTATTTTTCGAATTTGCGACAGTTGGAATTAAAATATGAAGACTTGGAAATATACACAAAGCATCTTCAAAAATTGAGCGTGGATTTTAAATTGCGTTTTGAGAATTTAGAGAACATTTACATCCCAGATTTGATTATCGCGCCCTTTTCTGCAGATGTTGAAAACACCGAATGTACAAGATGAACTTATTGAATTGTCAGTTGATCGTGAAGCTAAAACGCTTTTTTAAAATGTTACTTTAAGTACATTTTGGACAAATGTAAATGGTATACAGAAATATCCAAAACTTTCGAAAATGATAGTTCCCTTTTTGCTAGCATTTCCAAGTTCGTATGTGGTTGAGGCTGGCTTTAGTCATATTAATTCCATCCTGACAAAACAGAGAAACAAGTTTGATGTAGAATTCCGTGGCGGTTTAAGGCTGAAATTAAATTATTTTGAACCCGACATTGCTAATCTTGCAAAGAGTCACCAACCACACCTGTCACATTGACAATGACAGTACATTTTATTTAATAATATTATTGTATTGAATATGATATATAATTATATTAGATAAATGTAATATAAATAAAAATCACTGTACAATAAACAATATAAGATATCACAAGCGTATTTTTTGCTTGTCCTATTATAATAACTTAATTGTAAAATAGAGGGGGTCGATAAGAAGTCGAGAAACTCTTCTGAGGGTCGACGGTCAAACAAGTTTGGGGACCCCTGGTATACACCAAGAAAGAAATGAGGGGAGTATTACGTTTCCTGTACTCTAAGGGGACGAAACCTGCGGAGATTATTCGCAGAATGCAGAAGCAATATGGTGAGAATTGTCTTGCTGAAAGAAAAATTATGAGTCGATAAAAAAGGTCGCGAATCTGTCTGCGACGAAAAGCGTTCAAGTAGGCCATCGACTTCAAAGATGGACAAGAACATTGAAGCCGTTGAGCGAATGATTCATGATAATCTTCGTGTTAGAAATGATAATATTGTGCATGAGTTGAGTACTAGCTCAACTAGTTCAGTATTTTCAATCATCCACGAATCACTAAATTATCACAAAGTGTGTGCACGTAGGGTACCGCGTCAACTGACAGACGAACAGAAATCTTACAGTCCGGACCTAGCTCCAAGTTATTTCAACCTTTTTGACCCGATGAAGGAGCACCTGCGTGAATCCAAGTTTTCGTCGGATGACTAATTTATAGAAGCGGTGCACGAGTGGCTGCACACGACATCAAAGAACTTCTTCCATGACGGAATCAGAAAGCTTATAAAGAGATGGACAAAATGTATAAAAGTTGACAGCGATTATGTAGAGAAATACTACTATTTGTTATTTAATTAACACAATAAAAGAGGCGATTTTTTTTTTTTTCAAATTTACTTATCACTTACCCTCGTATTTTAGACTTCATTCATCTGTCATTTAAATGATTTTTGTTTAATGATGTGTTTGGAGAGTTTTAAAATAATGTAGTTCTTTGACAATAACAGGAGGATCAATATTTGTCACTAGCAGGTAGATAAAGATCTTAATCTAGTTACACGCTCTGATAATGTGCTATTCGCGCGCATTTTCAAAATTTTCAATACTCTCTGAACTTTCCTCGTATTTATTAATTTATATATGATTATTATTTTCTTTTTAATAATCATAGACAAAATATAACTACAATTTTGTCGTTTTACGAAAAAAAGGTGAGAAAGTTGCCACTTAATTATTTTGTTAAGCTCAAATTTTGCAAAAGCAATTTTCTAAGTGAAATTTCAGTCACGCCCCTTTATATTCTTTACACTTATAAAACACATTTTTAAGTATAAAATTATTTTTTTAACGAGAGAAAACGCAGAAATAAAATTACATTAGATAGAAAATATAATACTTCATAATAATCTAAAAGAAACTACATATTTTAAATTTTAAATTAATCTCAATTTAGGAGATTTAAATCAAAAATACGCAATTTCCTGCAACTATTATGATTAAGATTATAAAAGTATGATAAACTTCAAGTGTTAATACTTACAGCTACATGCCATTGCTATAACAGCTATAGCCAGAAGGACACATATCACAAAGAGGGCGATTGTAAGTTTTCTTTCGGAGGCTGATTTTTTCTTCAACCTGTGCAAAAAAATAAAATCAATTAATTATAAGATTACATGTGTCAGAAATTTTTTTAAATTATTTTTAAATGAGGAGGTTCAGAACAAAAACCGATACATCCACTTAAATATATTTTTTGCTTTCTGAATTCGTGATTTTTCCTTGAAACACGAATGTTACCGCAAAAAAAAAACGTAAATTATAGCTTTAAAAATCGTTTGAAATGCGATAATCTGATCAAAAAACTTTAAATAAATTTTTTTTTATAGTGAACTTTTGATTCAGGTACAAAAAACGACAAATACCAAACGAATTTCAGACTAATGAACAGTGGTCCACAGAACCTGAAAACCTGGCATAATTCTCAAACTACAAACTTATTAAAATAGATAGATTATTGATTTAACGTCCAATTATGAATGTAGGTAGAAATAGGAAATAATTTCACTCAGCTTTTTGGACAAGAAGCGTTTATTTTAACAAAACACAACGTTTCGCCAACAACATTGTTGGCTTCTTCAGGTGCTATAACAATAACATCATAATAGAAAACAATCTTATACAATCAATAAAGAAAATTTACCTATGTTAGTTAAACGTAACTATAACAGACTGTACATCAATCATCTCCAAGGATGGTGAATTGCAGACATTCATTGACAATAATGTGCACTTGAAAATTACAGACCATAGGAAAACAGGACTTAAATTTCAATTAAATATTGTAATATAATGATCAAAACTAGAAAATATTATTTAAATTTTACAATTCGAAACGAGACTAAATAAACTAGACAACTGTCCAATATTAACAAAATACATAAATACAATGATATCAAGTATTATCAACGCATCAATATGACAGGCAGCGACACTATCCCCCCTGACAACCTGGTACGCACAAATCAACAGAGTTGACAGTGTCACACCCTGTACAACATAATGCACCGATAATCCTTGAAATCATGAAATTTTCACAACCAACCAACTCAGTGAAAAGAACCAAAAATAAGTAATGAGTTTCGGAGCAATCATACAATTCAACGTACCAATCCCTCAAAACAATGGTACGTACAAAGTAATGAGAGAATGGTACCTCAAATGGTATATCAAGTCCAAAACCCAAAACCCTTAAGGACCTAGACACCTAATATAAATACAATTATAAATTGCAAGAAACAATAAAATTTAAACCGGTACAGCCACCGGAAAAATCATAACAGTATCAATTGGAAACCTAGAAAGATATAGAGTACTAAATCTTCATACAGTCCGACGTACTCACTCCCCAAAATCGATGGTACGCACAAAGATCTTGTGGAAAGAGTACCTCAAACTGTATATCGGACCCAAAAACTCTATTACCCTAGAGAACACATGTTTAAATGATATTAATAAGTTAAGTAAAATTTTTTTTGATTTAGTGGAAAATAGATCTGCGAACAAACAGTTTTGGAAGTCAAAGGGGGTATTCCCATCCCTTTATCCAACAGAGACTTCCAAAATGATAGGACGACCGAGTGCCATAAGTATCTGTATTTTCTAAGTTTGCGACAGCGAAATTCTTGATTTTTCATCTTTCCTGTACTCCAGAGCCAGTACGTATTTTTTTTAATACTTGAATTAATCTTTCTGTTTATGTATCTAGAATGTGTTTTGATTTCAATTTACTGTTACTATTAAATTTAAGTATTTTGTGACAAAAACATTTTCATGTAATTGTTATTTCTTTTATGTCCAGTTGCATAAAACTCTTAAAACTATATATAAGCTAAAATTCGATATAAAACACAAAAATATAATAATAATTTAGTGTTATATATCGAGTTTTAGCTAATAACTAGATTAAAGATTTTTATGCAACCAGACATTAGAGTTTTAAATTGACTACCAACTTCTGCCGCTTAGGTTTTTCTTTCCATAAGTAGTTTAATTCTTCCTCTTTTAGAATCAGTAACAAATTTTTCTCGTTTTTGCTCATTTTCATAAAAACAAATTATTTTTGAGGTTTCGCCGTAAGGACAATTCCATCAAGCACGCAGTTTATTCATACTATATACAAAAGTCATGAAGGCCAAGTTAGGCCTTATCATAGACGAACCAAGGCAAGGCGGCAGCGGCAGCCCGTCGCTTGTTTCAAAATCCTCAAAAAGTTGCGGCAATAGTTGAATACGGATCTTTTAAGAAGTGTGACGTGTTGTTACAGGTCTTATATTGTCAATTGGACGCTGATATAAAGAAATTTTATGCTTGAGCCAACTATATCCGTAACAGCATTATTCGTTGTTCTATATGCCCGCCTCAGTGTTTAAAATTCTGGCCCATAGATCCTTCATCATCCCACACATTACTGATTAGGATTGTCGTAGAATTCCCAAGAGGCCAGAAATAAACACATCAAGAAATACCGAGAACATCATTCTCGAAAGTGTTCTAAGGCAGCCGATGCCCCAGAAGCACAGGAAAAAGAATAAATAATAAATAAATAAATAAATAAATAAATAAATAAATAAATAAATAAATAAATAAATAAATAAATAAATAAATAAATAAATAAATAAATAAATAATAATTTATTGACAAAATTACACGTAATGTGTTTTAAGTCAGTCAGAAATACATACATAGGTCATACAATATTAAAATTTATAAAAACATGTTGCAAAAACACATTTACATTTATAAGTTAAAAATTACCATTTTACTGTCATAAAATTAAAATTAGTAAAATCTTCCACTTTATAAAAAGGATGCTGAATAATAAATTGTTTCATTTTATTTTTAAATATTTCTATGGAGTTTGATTTGACTTCTGTTGGTAACACATTTAAGAATTTAATTCAGTAATAGTTGCCACAATTTCTTGTTTTTGATAATCTAGTATAAACAGGGTAGATTTTTGTTTTATTTCTAGTGTTGTAAGAATGTAACTGCTCAACAGTAGTGTACGATCCAACATTTTTAAATCCGTATAGGAGACACTGATAAATATTAAGGGATGGCCGAGTCATTATATTTAGACTAATAAAATGTTCCCTGCATTCTGGTTTGTAGGATACTCCCGCGATTATCTTTATTACGCGTCTTTGCAATTTAAAAATACGTTCCGCTGATGGACTGTGTCCCCATACAGATAGAGCATAAGATATCTGGGACGGGAATAGCGCGTAATAAGAAATACGTAGAATATTCATCAACACGCAGTTCACGAAATTCCTGAAAAGATATATAGTACTGCATAATTTTCTTGATAACACAGATACGTGTTTATCCCATTTAAGAGTTGGGTCTATTTGAACACCTAGGAAAATGACAGAAGCTGGGTAATTGAAATTATTATTTCTTAAAGTTATAAGTAAATTATTAGTTTTACTAATATTGAAACTTAATTTGTTGGTAAGAAACCAAGAATGTGCTTTTTTAATAATTTCCTCATTGTTCGGTAATAGGTCATTATATGACTGAGATCGAGTAAGAATGGTTGTATCATCAGCATATAAAAAATTAGAACAATTGTCTATAGAACAAGGGAAATCATTTACATAGATTAAGAATAGCAGCGGCCCTAAAATTGAACCTTGCGGCACACCACAGTTAATATAAAGCGGATCTGATATTATGTCATTAATTTTTACGTATTTCACACGATTAATTAAATATGACATTATAAAAGCACAACTGTCATCTTCAAAACCATACTTTTTTAGTTTATCCAACAATATTGCATGAGAGACACAGTCAAAAGCTTTGCTCAGGTCTAAGAAGGTGGAAAGGCAGTAATCCCCGGCTTCAAGTCCGTTCGATACCTCATAAGTGAAGGCCAGTATTGCATCGGTTGTCGACTTTTTTGGTCTAAAACCAAATTGGGCATCATTAAATATCTTGTTGTGTTCAAAATACATTGATATTTGTTTATATATTATTTTCTCAAATATTTTAGAAAAAATAGGGAGAGAAATTGGCCGAAAATTATTTGGGTCGTTAGGGTTACCCTGTTTATGCAAGGGTAAGAGAGAGGCTGTTTTGAGCAAATTGGGGAAGGTATTCGAAGCTATGCAAATATTAATAATTTTAGTAATGGGATAAATAATTAAATCTTTACAGTTTTTATTACGTCAACATTTAAGCCATAAATGTCCCTAACCTTACTATTATTTAACGAATGTATTGCGTTTCTGACTTGAATTTGTGAGACAGCTGTTGGCAATGAATTTAAGATGGTATTTGATATATTCGTGAAGTAGTTATTGAAGGCGTTGGCGGAGATATCTGTTTCAGGCATAGATTTTGATTTTTTTGTTTGTCTGTTATTATTGATGACTGCCCAGGTAGATTTAGAAATATTATTTGAAGTTTTAACATAAACAGAATTCGCTTCTATTTTAGCCTTTTTAATTTCAGACCGATATTTAGATCTAAATGCGTTCCTGTTGCTCCGATTTTCTTGACTAGGATTATTAGAGTAAGCTATGTCCAGTTCACATAGAGTGTTACGCATATTTAGAAAATTATTTATTATTAAAGAAGTTATCCGAATCCATTCTTAGTCTCCTGAAAGAGATAGAGGAGCAGCAGCTACTATCCGTGGATGATACAGAATGATCTTTGACAGGCTTAGACGTTTCATATATTTGTACTTCTGTCTGCAGTGTAAGTATATTTTAAAACGTTATTCATGAAAGTTGTTTCTTATTTTTATCCCAAAATAACATTTTTGTCTCCAAAAAACTTCAGGTTTTAGCTCGTAATAGGAGAAAGGCTGTTTTCATAGTTTCTGGACCACTGTGCAATGTAATGTTGATTACTGCAAAACTTGATATATCCATCTTTTGTGCATTGCATCAGCTGTTTGCATTACTGTTGTGGTTATTGTTGCTAATCTTTTTTTTTTTTTTCATTTTCAATTACTTCAATGAAAGATATAGCTGATAATTGAATCAAAACCTAATAAATCCAAGTAGCCTTAAATACCTAATTAATGGAAGTAGATATCCTGAATTTGACTTACTCTCAAAATAGAGTTGCCTGTCACCATTTATATTGGCATAATAATTCGTTTAATAAACTAGGCAAGCATGACTTATTTATTTTATGATTGTTTTTAGATTCTGAGAAATCGGTTCAACCGGATTTATTTGTTTTTGTTCCGACCCTCCTTAAATAGAAGCATAGCTAAGACCATTATCTTCAAATCGATGTGTGGCGTCCCAATGATGTGTCACGGGAATAGCCCAGGTGTGTCGTGGATTCGTTTAGAAGGATGTGTAATCGTTTTATTTTATTTTTATATAATATATGTTTATATAAAAAATTCCGGGAAAAATTACGACCATTGAGCGAGCATGGTGCTAAGAAACCCTTTCACCAGCAGGTGAAAGGGTTGTAAAACAGTGACACACAGCAGCAATTTCATGCTAGAACTTTCACCACGAAAGTGGCAGCGTCTATGTCGTCGTACGTCGCATAATCGCGTATATTGCTAACTCGTTTGATAAAGATATTTGAAACAAATCCACAGTCTTTAAACAAAATTGTAACTTTGTAACTCTCCTCTTTATGATTAATATTTTAATTTCAGATTAGAGTAACAAGCGTAGAAACACATTTGCAATGTTCCCGTCTGCTAATTTCGACCATTAAGAAACACTGAATTAACTTAGCACTCATCCTACCATATCTACGTCCTGGTAAATTTTTAGTTAACATCACAATGCAGTTAACTTACGGTTTTAATAAAACATTAACGTATCACGCAATGCAAGTTTATCAGATAGAAAAAAATCCGAATGCCATTGTCCTCTACACACGAAACGTTAATAATTTAGTTGTTATTTTCGCACTCCGCTGTGTTATTATCAACAGGAAGTGTGATTTGATTGATAAACTAATAGAATATAATAAGTGACGTGTTTTTATCTCTGTTCAATTTTTGTGGCCAATCATTTATTTTATTTTATTTGTGTCATTATAATTTTCCACGTACGATATGTAATTTACAAACAAGCTTCATAAAATTTATTATAATTTTTCTTATATTAAGTGAGAATTTTCACACATTTTAGGGTTTCTTAACTTATGACTTAGCAAACAAGACATTTGTCTAGAGCCCGAAAATTTTAGTGGCCTGTGGCACTAATATAAGGTCCTTCAGCCGCTCGAATCTACTGCTAGATATGGGTCTTCCATAAAAATTTCCAAGTTTCTCTGTCTTGAGCTTCTTGTAGCTAGTTCGTAGTATATACGCTTTAGGTCATCAGTTGAACGAGTGGTCGGTCTTACTCGGCTATATTTATCGCTTTATTTACCTCCACTCACGAATCCGCTTGGTCTAAATGTGGTCTATTGTTGTAGTTAGATGATCTGCCCATTTCCGTTTTATGGTAGCTATTTCGGCATAGCTCATTCCATGGCCCTTGGGGTTATTTGTACCTTTCTAAGAGAATCATTAGGTTTCCGCCCCGTAAGTTCAGACTGGCACAACACATAGTTTGACAGGTTTTCTTTTAAGGCACATTGGAATTTCATTTTAAGAGTTTTGTAGATATGATCACCAAAAAAACCTTATAACGTCACACATGTGTCTGTCTGTCTGTCTGTCCTTACGGTAGGAATTGTAGCCAAACGGCTTAACGTAGAAAGTTGAAATTTGGCATGCTTATACAACTTTTTGACCCACATATAGGAAAAAAACACATCTCAAGATAAATATGAACAAATATGTATTTAATAAAAAATAAATATTTTAAAAAAATTGTGGCAAATCAAATGGAACCTCTTAATCCGTTGATCAACACGTAAATGTTTATTTTAAAAAAATCATTTTTTTTTTGGGATTTTCGCCAAAACTCCACCCTATCTCCCAGAGGGGCTGATCTAAAAAACTGAAAAAAATCACCATAATGAACATGGATGGGAACCGGAATAGTTCAACAGGAATTTTTGATCAGATAAGTTTCGAAAAAGGTCAATTTTATTGCGTGGTATCAAAAGAAAGCTGTTAAGACCTAGATTAAAGAACGATAAATAGTTTTTTGTAATTCGTTTCTTTTAACACGATTTTAGCCAAAAATGTGCTAAAAAAAGTTCTTATCCCGCACCCTTTTTATTTTAACCTCTTTACCCAAAAAGGTTAAACTAAAAATCTGAAAAAATTAAAGGTAACTTATATTGATCTGAGCCGGAAACGTACGAGAGGAATTTTTGATCAGATTTCTGAAAAATATGGCAATTTTTGTGTTTTTGACAAAATGAATTATTTCTTGAGTTCATGGTTAAATTATGGCTAATAATGTTATGAATTTTTTGTATTTATAGCCAAGATAGTGCGTGTATTATTTACTAAAAACAAAAACTAAAACATAAAAAATCCAAACCCACTTGGAAACAATATGAAATAGACGGTTAAATTCAAGCTTCTGGCTAAAAATATTTTAGATATACCGCAACCAAGTTTACAGATTCGTAAAGCAAATTATATACCTTTAGAAAATTGTACAAACAAAAAGTTACGACTCTGAAACATACAGTTTAGAAAAACATGTCGTGATAGGGCGGTCGTCATGGTGCGCAGAGAGAGAGAGAGAGAGAGAGAGAGAGAGCAATATGATAGACAGTGACAGATACAGAGAACAGTCAGGAAATAAGTCTCAGTTCACGTCCTAACACTATTTTGCCTTTGCTGCATCGGTAATTATCTAGGACAATTCTTATATTTTTATTCTTTGAAATTCCATGCCTGAACAGGATTCGAACCCGGGACTTTATCAACGCAGAGCACATGTGTTACTACTACCTCTAAAGTATTTTTTAATGCTACAATTATTTTTATTTTCTATTATCTATTATTAATACATTCTAATATTGTTAATATCTATTATTTCTGTTATTAATATAATTAAGGCAATATGTATGATTTTTTTGTATATTTAGATAACTGGCTAAATAAAATTTATTTATTTATTTTATTTATTTATAATAAACAGTGTCCCTCAAGGCTTGTCAAGGCTACGCAAACCATTTATTTTCAAATGTTACTAATTCGTAAATATATTCTCTCTCTCTCCCTCTCCCTCCCTCCCCCTCTCTCTCTCTCTATTCCCCTCTCCTCTCTCTCCTCTCTCTACCGTACAGTATCAGGAATGAGATATCCTCCGAAAGGATACCTTATTTCTATGCACAACGAGAACTCAAGTCATCACTAACGAGAATAGAGAATACGAGAAACAGATATAATAATAATAATAATTTATTTGCTATTAAAACATTATACATTACAAATAAAATAAAAACGATAGTTGAATAAACACAAACAACACGAAAACTTCAAACATACAGACAGATAAGTGAATTAGCACTTAAGCTCTAAGGAGCTTGATTATTATTATTATTATTATGTTTTATTTTTGAATTGCTAGATATAAATCAAATTTAACATACGTATAGTAAATTTTAGGAGTTCAAACATACAGACCAAAATATATAATAGAAATACATAAAGAAACATACATATATTGAATAAATTCAAACAAGAGCGCAGAAATTAGTTAACTATACGAATATTTGATCAAAAGTTTCTGCTCCTGTTTGTATGAACCACTGCTTGGTTTTCTGTTTGTACTTATGGTACACTTTGGTATTTCTTATTTCTTCAGGTAACATGGTAAACAATTTAGGAACTAAGTTGCTAAAACATCTTTGAATAATTTTTTTATAATTGCACGTGTGCGCCAGAAGCTTTTTATTCCGTGCTCTATTCCCATAACTATGAGATATAACTTGAGTGTTCAGGTTTTTGTAATGGTACAGTATAGTAGTTAAAAATATTTGTTAAGTAGATTTCTTACAGGTTTTTAGATTAATTAAATTGAAAACTGGGAATTAGATAATTGACACACGTATCACATTTCCGATGTACTGAATTCACATCTTATGAGTAAAGTTGTAATGCTTCAGTTCCTGTCCCTTGTCCTTCAGGATATGACAGGGGAGATAAGTGACTAAGAGACAATTTATTTTATGAGGCAGTAGCCAAGCTACCTGTAATAATTTGGCGCTCGAGTCAACTAAAGGCCAGCAGTAGGTTTTGTTAAGGGTCCTACCGTCAGTATTATCTATCTGGAGACCTTAACTGGCGCACTTTTATATATTTTACCCACCAGACCTCTCCAACATGGAGCTTAGCTGAGGCTAGTGTGCTTTGGTTGGCTCATATTTATAATCGCAGTTTGCTATATTGTCGATTGTAATATTTGTTTTTTTTTTTTTAATTATCTCCAAATTATATTTGCAATCTGTTTTATTAGAAACAATAAGCAAATTATCTAATTATATGAAGATGGACATGATCGGATAATGCATCATTTTCATGGTAGTGTCAAAGGCGCGACAAGGGTGAGAGGCGTGGTGTTATATTTACAAATTCGAATTTCATGGTGGGGTTGGAGGCGTGATAAGTACGCGTTTTCGGTTTTGGCAACATTTGTATCTAACCCAAGTCTAACCTAAAAGTTTATACAATTGTTTGGAGTAAACGGTTATTCAATTTCATTAAATATGTCGTCAAATCGAAGGAGACGTCTAGCTCTTTTTTATGTATATTTAGATTTATTGCGATATGAAGAAAGGCGATGGTGGGTACGTCCCATATATACATAGAAACAGAAAGCAACTGGGAGATTATTTCAACTTGTTGCAAAAAATGAGACACAAAAAACACAGACAGTTACTTCAATTACAAGAAAAGAATTTAATACACAATATTTTTTACTTGACATCACAGTTAGAATGAAGATTCTGTTGGCCCCTGCTTGGGGGTGTATTATTAGTATACCCACTGCATGACATTTCTGCAGACCAGATATTTGAAACCGAATCCATAATAATAAACTTTATGACTGCCGACAACATTGTAAAAGTCGCTATTTCGCTACATCAATTCACGTTTTTTTATTATTTTTTTTTTTTTTTAGAAAATTAATATAAGTGTCTCGCTAAAGATCTCACCATTCCGAAAATATATATCTGTTTCTATGGTTTCGACGGTGCGGCCAGCGCTAGAGTTGAAATTTCTGAACTTGCGACACCGCGTTTGTAACACCGCGCCTACGACACCATGGTATGGTATTTTTCAAAATAGAGCGATCCTATTGGTTGAATTTCTTGTTCCACGCTTCCAACACCAGAATGAAAATGATACATAAACCGCCCAATGGCGGTATCCTTTATGTACAACTTCTAATATAGACTAGTTACTACGGACTACACACTACACAACACTTATTTTAAGCACTAGTAAATCTATATGGTAGGTCTAAAAGTTTGTCTTCTTATTTCTATACTATTGTCCAAGAGTTGCACCGCTAAGTTATTGGGATGCACATTTAATTTGGTTATATATTTTCCACTAAATTTGATTATTTCTTCCGTCACCGATTGTACACATAAGTCTTCATGGATAATATTATTCTTGACATACCACGAGGTTTTTACAATAGTTCGAAGAATTTTCGATTGAAATCGTTGTATAATATTTACACTGGATTTACTAGCTGTCCCCCATAGTTCCATAACTCCATATCGGTTTTAATATAGCTTTATATATTAGTAAGTTGTTGTCAAGTGTTAATTTTGATTTTCGTCCTATTAGCCATTGCAGTTGGATAAATTTTAACTGAATGTAATGCAGAAAGAAACAACATAATAAAATTATTAATTACATTATTTCTGTCATTGCTTAAATGAGTTTAAATATTGTCCGTCTTCATCTTCACTGCAACATAATTCGGCGACTTCCTGTGAATATGGCAACATCGCACATATTTGACTGGTTTAACTCCAACAGTACAAACTCTTTTACTTGTTTTCACACGATATTAAATTCAATGCAGTGAAAATAAAGCATATTAGATATAATAAACAAAAAAGTGATAAATAATATTTCACAATAAATGTAACAGTAAAGTTTTTATTTGAACATCTAAAAA
Source organism: Liopterus haemorrhoidalis (assembly GCA_963971575.1). Classification (NCBI taxonomy): domain Eukaryota; kingdom Metazoa; phylum Arthropoda; class Insecta; order Coleoptera; family Dytiscidae; genus Liopterus; species Liopterus haemorrhoidalis. The sequence continues at coordinate 76,776,457 of OZ020611.1, read as the reverse complement.
TACATTTTGAAGTATTCTATCATTTAACATGTATTTTATAATGAATTATTAACCATCATAAATATGACTTGAAGTTTGTTAACTACCAACCTTCTTTGACTGATTAAATTAATAGCTCAACATATTTTTGTTATTACGTGTCTATGTCATTTTTAAAATACAATAACACATTTTATTTACATAACTATTATAACAAGAGTCTTTATTGTTTTATTTTTTAAACTTATCACTACAAATGGAGACTGTAAATTTTATTTTTATTGAAAGCAAGGAAATAAATTTACTTAAAAATTAACATACTTCACAATAATTTTTAGTGCATTCACTTTTTTAATGGTAACATTGTTGTTAATTTCATTGTTCATTAAAATATGAAAATATGACAGCGGTTTTCAAACTTTTTCTAGTGATACGAGGTGTGTAAATTAAGTAACCGGACTGATTTTAAATTTTTTATTTATTCCAATATAATTACAATTCAATATTGTCTCCCTCAAAATAACTTCCTTGGGAAGCCACACAGCGCTGGAGACGGTTCTTCCAAAGCTCATAGTAGTGCTGAAACTTGGCTACTGGAATAGCTTTCAGCTGGTCGGTTACGGACGTTTGATTGTTTTCTTGAGGTGATTTTTCAATCTTGGAAAGAGGAAAAAGTCACAAGGACTCAAGTCTGGCGAATAAAGAGGCTGAGAAGCCACAGAAATGTTTTTACTGGCCAAAAACTTATTTATTGAAATTGCTATGTGACAAGGCGCAGGACAAGAATTTTTCGCATCCCCAATTCATTGGTAAAAATCTGATGAACGGTAGTGTGAGTCAAATTCAACTCTTCCCCGATCATTCTAACTGTTAACCGATGATCTGAACGCACAAGATCCTTGATTCTGTCGACATTTTCATCGGTTCTTGAAGATGAAGGCCTTCCGTTGCGTGACTCATCTTCAATTAACTCTGTTCTTTCTGAAAATGCCTTAAACCACCAAAAAAACTTGGGTCCTTGACAAAACACTGTCTTCGTAGACCTGCTGAAGTTATGCAAAAGTTCCACTGTGCCCAAGTCTGAAGCAAATCCTGATAACACACCGTTGCTCGAAATGAAAGTCACTCATTTTTAGAACGCACTTGGAAAAATTGTTTCACGAAAAAAATCGGTACGGACAACAAAATTACTCTAGCGAGCTCAAACTCGTACTGAAGGCATATCATATGTTCAGCTGCCGCCCCTCCAATTTCCGCGTCCCTAATGTTGCCAGATCAAACGCTATGTTGCCAGTCCGGTTACTTAATTTACACACCTCATATATATACCTGTCTCCATCATCATTTACATCTCTATATCATCATATACTATTTGATATTATTATATAATATAAATTGTGGCCAAATTGATTTGCCGTTGACCGCTAACAAGTATATGGACGTGTGTAGGAGTTGCATACACGTCCTATGTTAAATAATTTGTGTAAAAATATTTATACAAATTATTATATAAAAAAATAAAAACACAGGTTCTGCTTAGTCCTTTGCAACCGGTTATACACTGTAGGTGCGTTTTTATGTACTGAATGTATACAAATTGAACATGTTGTTACGAAACCTGGAAACAGGAGGCCTAGAACCACCTCGGGCTGTCGCGCCAATGATGATGACATAATATATTTTACACGGCTTTTAAGCTGCAATTTGGTATTATATGGTATAATTGACTCTGCTCCTAAAGTCTGGACTTCGGTTTTGTTATCTAGTGATATTCAAAATTTAGGCTAAAAAAATGGGCCACCATCACTTACTAGAGACCTACAAAACCCCGAAATAAGTGAAAAATTCACACTTCACGTTAATTTAGGGTTTTGTAGGTATGACCAAAAAATCCTTTTGAGTAGGTATGACCACTCATGTGTGCCTGTCTGCCTGTCTGTTCAAAACTGCACATCGAGGGAAAATATGTATGTAAGAATATATATATATATATATATATATATATATATATATATATATATATATATATATATATATGTATGTAACCGACTTCGTACAAACATTTTTTTTCTTCCGGAAACTGCGAGAGATTTTTAGTATAAAATCACTTCATACGTTTTATTACGGTTTTGTACAGTCTGTAGTGTCATATGGTATCATAGGATGGGGAAGCGCATCTGATGTTTACATAAATAAACTGGAAGTCATATTAAAAAGAATAATTAAGATTATTTTAAGAAAACCAATTTTATACTCCACTTCAAAATTGTATGAAGAGGCGACGATGCTCAATTTATCCCAGTTGTATACATACTCAATTCTTCAATACATTAATAAAAATTCAAATAATTTAACAATGTTTACGCATGAATATAATACAAGAAATAAATCCAATGCAGTAGTAACCAAAAGTAATAAGTCAATAGGTCAAAGATGCTTCACTAATCATGTACCTTTTATTTATAACGCCTTTATGAAATATACACAAAAATATAATATAATAATTAATAAAAACAATTATAAATCACATGCAAAAAATTTTTGTAGAACATTAAAATAGAGAACAAAAAATAGAGAAACTACATTAAATTATAATCAGTTTAAATCTTAGCAATGTAACCTTTTTATACTAGTACTGTCGACTTACCAAATATTTGTAATATTTTTTCTGTAGCCACATACAGACAGTTCACTGTCTAAGTGGTGTTCTTTATATTATTTTATAATATTAATTTTGTTAAATTTTAGTCTAATTTGTACTAAAAATAAATGAAATAAATAAATAAATAAATAAATAAATAAATAAATAAATAAATAAATAAATAAATAAATAAATAAATAAATAAATAAATAAATAAATAAATAAATAAATAAATAAATAAATAAATAAATAAATAAATAAAATAAAATATATACATAATAAATATGCTTCTTCTTTAATCGTCAAATAGGGAGGAAAAAAATAATAAGTTAGAACTTGATTCTTATTTTTATACTAATTTTGTTATTACAACGACCACCGTTTTTAAATGTATGTCCATTACATCTGCCGCTGATGATAACTATGCGAAACGTCCCAATGAGTTAAACTAACTTATTATTTTTTTCCTACCTATTCGACGATTAAAGAAAAAACGCATTTATTATCCCGACTCGTCAAGATCGTTCACTCATATATACACGAAAATTATCAATACTTTTCACAGATGAGAAGCGGAATAGTACAACAGGAATTTTTGATCTGATAATTATTTCGAAAGTTAACGAATTTTTACAACACCGTGCTTACAATATTTATCTGACTGACTGGAGACCTGTGTAGCTATAGTTGAATCTTGGTGTAGGCGTATCTCGATATTAAGTACGCTTGTAAGTCTCTAGATGGAAGCACACAGATATTCTTTCAAAAGTTATAGAAATTTATGATTTTTATTATATACCCACAATTTGTTGAATTTTACATACGTAATAGTCTATATTTTCCTTTTGGTCCTCAAAGTCTCTTTGTTTGCCAACCCCAATTCTAACTTATTGAAACACAGTTATCAAATGCTTCTCCCCTATCCTATCTTTCAGCACTACTTTTGCCATTTCATTTTTGAATGTGCATCATAATGCATACGATATTTATCGCTGACCATAATTTTCAAATTACAGTATTTACACACGATATTTATCGTTTGTGATATTTATCTTTTACGATAATTATTTCTTGCGAAATATATCTTTTAGATTTTTACTGCTTACGATAATTTTCCTTTTTATGCAATTTGAGATTCGTGTAATACGATATCCGTAATACCAGTTTTCTAATAGATACATTTAAAAAAATATCTAGATACAGATACAGATACGGAATTATAAAAAATATCTAGATGCAGATACATGCCAAAAATGTTTGTATCTAGATACCGCTAGATACTTTTGAAAAAACACTGAATAATAAAAATACCATATTTTTTATCAAACAAACAGTGCTTGTTAATCAGTATTATACAGGGTTCGAAAATTACCGTGACGTCACAAAAAGCCTACTAAATTCAAGGTAAAACACTATACTACGGAGTAAATTTGTACTAAATAACGTATGTATTATGCGTTTATGTAGTATGTGTTAAGAGGATGTTCCTTTCAATCAAATTTTAACCCTAATTGAAGTGGAATTCGTGTAATGTCACTATCATTTTTAATCACTAATAAAAAATTACTGATAATAAATATGTGATTTTTTTTTTCTCATTCCATACAAATCTAATTTCAAACAAAATTTCAGTTGACATTCTCACGCTTACAAATTAAATTTATATGAACGTTTAATAATTTATTCAATTTTACGTCCTTTAGGAAACATACCTACTTATTTTACTGATTTTAATTAGGAAATGAACTTAATATCCACACTAGCATGGCCGGTCCTTGAGTGAGGCGGACTAGAGCCAGACCTCAATTAAAGAAATGCCTCAAAAAAATTATCAAAGTGTATTTTCAATCACTGGATACTTTTGAAGGGCCTTAATTTGTCTTGCCCAAGGCTTCACAAACCCACGGTCTACTCCCAAACCACTTGTGTGGATATAATTTTTCATATGTTTTTAGTAAATTGCTCATCCAAATAGTAACAATAGTAACATTAATAATGACCCTTTTCCTTTAGTGTTGTACCTACTATTGTGGTACCTAAATACCTACTACATTTACGGCCGTTCAAAAGCTACGAAAAACGAGTGAGAAAAAAAATATATATGTATATATATATATATATATATATTCCATATAAATTTAATTTGAAAACGTCAGAATTTCAATTGTTTTCTGAATATTGTTTATAATAAATATAAAATATTTAAAATGACAATTTATAATTACACTATTATATCAGCTCGATATCATGGTATAAAAATAAAGTAACGATCAAAGTATCTGAAATACATTTAGAAGATACTTAAATTTAAGTATCTAGATACAGATACGGATACAAATTTAAAAAAGTATCTAATTTGTATCTAGATACTTGAAAAAGTATCTAGTTACTGTATCTAGATACTTGTAACTAGATACATTACAATACTGCGTAATACAGTTTAAGGTTAGGTTAGGTTAAGTTAGGCTACACTTAAACTGTAGTGCGATCTGATTCTTTTGAATCAGAGTACGATCACAACAGTCCGATCATTTATTATTTATTTTAATGCAGTTAAAACGTATGTTTGTAGCATTAATAAATGCCATCAGGTGATTAATGTTTGTAATATAAATCCATATCTTGCATCAGAAATTAAAATTTTATACACATTATACTTTTAAACGAGAATATCGCTTTAATATAGAATACATTTGTAGTACGTTGACTGTATTAATTGGGTAGTAGATAATGTCTAATGCATTTTTTATAAAGAACACATCATCATACATTATATATTAGAGTTCTACGTCTTCGTGTTTCTATGAAACTAAAAATTCTGGAATAAGTTTTTAGTTTTTCCTAAAAATGTACTTAAAAAATTGATGTGAACTGTGAATTTTCAACATTTCAGGATTTCGTTGGTATCTAGCAACTGATGGCGTCTAACAAGAGCCCGATTACTGAATGTCCGCCAATGGCGGCTCCTCATGAAGAACCAAGATCCTACCATTGCAAAATTATGGCAACACCATCACAAATCAATCATTATTCAAAAGCTTTTATTTATAATTTAAAAATACCGATAAATACAAATAAATATATACGCGTTTAAGTACGAAGCGCCGCTATTGCCTTGCATTTGATGCGACGAAGCACGCTACGTATTTATTTAGGCGGCGAGCCAAATCGAAACAGGCTGGGTGATCAGACCATGCACTTGAATTACATTACAGCGGAGCCAGCTGTATCTTGGCTTGTTAGTTTGAGTTACGCTTGTATATAGAAAGCGTCGCGTATTATTGTGTATTTTTTACTACGTCTTGTTGTTTGTGTATGTGTTGTTTTATGTTACTAATAGACATGAACAGTATCACTAACCTTTTGAAAAAAACATTTTCTTCGAAATAAAACAACTGGGAAGACCGCTTTCGGATTTGGGCATTTTAAAAATTTAGAATGTGTCTGTCTCTGCTTCTAAAGCACAGACAAGAAAATTTAAGAGAAACATTTACTTAAAGATAGGGTGACCATTTTCTTAAGAAGGCAATGCGGGACGGAGCAAAAAAAAGGTCCTCATTTCCCTCAAATTCAAGTTACAAAATACGGGACAAAATGTTAAAATGCGGGACTTTTGCGGGACGAATGGTCACCCTACTTAAAGAACAATTGGATTTGCGGATTCAACGAAAGTCAAACTGTTTTTTGCTTTCCTTGGGTTTTATTTGGGGGAGAATTAACATGGACCAAGAACGGTATTACGGATTTAGTGCACATCTGAGATTTTGGTAAATCACTTCCATTTAATTTAAGTATCCATATTTAGGTAGATAAGTACCCGCGATAAGTAATCAACGCATTTTTCATTTTTAAATAACTTCTCAATTATTTTAGATTAAAATTTTTGTGTCGGTGTTTTTTTAATTGGGAATATACAAGGTAATAAATTACTGCAAGTTGAGCTGATTCAAAGCTTTGTAAAATTAGTAACTTGGGGGGGGGGATTGTCCCAAGATTGGCCCTACCACTCAATATTGTCACGAGTCACCACTGATGTCTGGGACAATTTTTTTGACGTAGAATACGTCTTTGTCTAATTGATTTTAAATACTGAAATGTTAACAGCGATTTTACCTATACTTGACAAAATATATGTTTTTACGTACAATTTGCCATGTTCTTTCAAACTCTCTAACCTCGTATTTAGCAAGGATTTGTACATACATCACCCACAACATCAGTCACCTTCTATGATAACTGCATATCACAGGCTGAAGATGCATTTATTTAAATAAAAATACGAAATGTCCTATGAATTAATTTATTTATTTTACCTATATGATGATTTAAGAAAAAATACTTTTATTAAACTGACTCGGCAAGATTCTCAGTCTCTACTTCTGATTTATTTTTTATTCGAGCGACTAGCGCTCTCTAGCATAACCTAACGCCAACTTTGTACGGTAGCCGAGACCACTTTACGAGCCCTGTGAAGAACGCCCCAGTTTCCCAAATTTTAATTCTGAGATACAGGTACTTATTTAAGCAGAGAATGAGGGGTCATACTTTTCATCATATCTTTAAGCAGTCAACCTGTCATATCCTTTGCCCACCATCTCATTCCACCTTCCATCTTCTCTTCTCATAATGTGTCTTGCCCACTTCCAAAAAATTAAATAATAATTAAAGTCCAGTGTTTTAGAGAAGTCTGTTCAATGAAAAATGAACAAATCAACTATCAACGTATTTATATATTTCTTTCTCACTTGCTTGCAAAGCGTGTGAAAGAGAGAAATATGTAAATAAGTTGGTTGTTGCTTCATTCATTTGTCATCGAATAGACTTCTTTAAAAAACCGAATTGTACGTTAGTTACGAGTAAATATCGAAGATTAACCCTTTCAGTAATCATTAAAAAATTTGAAAATGAAAAAAAAACACATTTTTTTATGAATGAATTTTATTTACTGAACATATATATCCTTCATAAAAGCTATTTCGGCCCAAAATGGGATTGAAAGTTGATATTATGGTGTATAGTGTGGGTCGATAAATAAAAGAAATTCATAAAAAAATATTCATTTTCTCTCGTACCTCGTTTGAATCATCGTAGCTGTCTTTTTTGTCGCTTCCACATACCATGAATCGTATTTATTTTCGCCCGAGTACATTCGGGAGTAATCTTTTCTGCAGGTAAGCTTGCCCGACTTATCTCGGGTATGGGAATTTTCGCACATAATAGCCGCCCGAGAATACTCGGGCGTAGTCCTTAAGGCGGCGCACAACCCTATAGTTCCCTATAGTTTCTTATACAAAACTAATAATCGGAAATAAAATTAATAACAATCTATATATCAAAATTTGCAGAAAATGTTTATCTATCTAATAGGATATTTTAAATTTTAGAAAAATATGTTATGTAATTGTAATTAAGCAAATTGCATTATAGGCACCATCTTGTAAACCAATCGACGCATATTTGTGTACGATGCGGCAAATTGTAGCTAAAGCTTCATTCTACAAAAAGGATTTTAGATATTTTGTTCTATTGTGAAAACTACTTATAGTTATTGTACTTGATAGTCTATATGTGCCGCCATCTTGATTCTGCCGCGGTTCTCAAAATAGATGTAATGGGTAAAAATGATTTAATTTTTGTGAAGAATACGTGTGCCAAGTGGCATTCAATTATCATCAAGTATAATATTTTTCGACGAGGGTTCTAAACTATAAGTAATTAAGTCGAAAAAAATGTTGACGTATTATTTGAACATTTCTACACAAAAATATATAAATATAAAAGTTATTTGAAACCCATCAATAGATTTAAAAAATTACAGAACAATGTTGCTGATGTCAATTATTAAGTTATTGAGCGATAATATTTTTACAATAAATATTTCTACAATTAAAAATATCCTATTAGATAGATAAAAATTCGGTGCAAAATTTGATGTATAGCTTGTTACTAATTTTATTTCAGTTTGTTAATTTTGTATAAGAAATTGGTAACCTCTAGGGGTTATACGCAGCCTTAAGCGGTTAATATGTTTTTTTTTTTTACATTGCCTCTTTGATCAAAAATTAGTTACTATATTAGAAGTGGAAAGGTTGTACGGGTATCGGACATAAATAAAAACAACTATCTACAGCTGACCAGTTTCGGAATAGTCCGAACTATTCCGAAACTGGTCAGCTGTAGATAGTTGTTTTTATTTATGTCCGATACCCGTACAACCTTTCCACTTCTATTCATTACGGACACGACCATCTCCACATCGATTCTTACTATATTAGCAACCTTCATTCTATTTGAGTATTTCGAAAGGGTTCAATTGTGGTGGAAAATGAATCATCGGAAGTTCCTCAGCCAGGTTCTACATTGCCTTTCGAGTCCTCTTCGGTGACATTCTTTGTTCCGAAGTATTAATGTAGAATATTGTATTGCTCGATGTTTCGCAATATATTGGGATGTCATAAATAAATTCCCTTTTCGTCTATTAATTTTTTTATAAATTAAAAAAAATAATAATAATATTTCAGAGCTAACTCCACGTTTTGAAAATTTGTTATTGTGTCAATAAATTCTGCAACACCTGTCATAGGTTCGTCTTTTAACTGGATTTACTAAGAGATATAAAATTGCATAGTACTACTTACAGAGCAGATCTTGTTCGGACTCCAACCAGATTATCGGAACTTCCAGAATCTTGCGGAGCAACCGCATTATTTGAAGTTGATCCTGAAAACAAAATGTACGTATTTAGAGAGAAAGAAAGCAACAAGTTCATTTTTGCAAAATAAATCAGTAAATTCTCTTTTCAAGTATGAAAATTAAAATAGCTGTGAGTGTGAATTATTATAAATTTTACAGTTCCTTAGGTATATAGTAAGAAAGAACGGTCACAGAAAGCCACATTCTGTGTGTCTGACAACATTTTTTCGGTTAATTTTTTACTATAATTATGTCAAAATCCAAATTCAAGTATTAAAATATAAAGATGACCAACTTGAATCAGTACAAAACGTTTTACTAAATATATGGATTATAAATTTAATAAAAATCATTTAATATCTTATGATGACCGTTTGAATAGATATAATTTAGTAATTCTTAAATCGGCGCAAGCAGACTGATTTGACAATATTCATTAAATTTGTAAACAATATGGTGGATTGTCCAGATATCTTGGAACTTATTAATTTTAACATACCGTTAGTAAATACTTGGCGTAACAATACTTTTTATTATAATAATAGAAATACTAAGTATGTCCAGGGCCGACACTAGGCATGTGCAGCATGTGCAGTGGCACATGGCCTCGCTGCCCAACAGGCCTCGCGCTTGGTGCAAACTCCCATCTAAATTGTATATGTAGTTTTCGAGCGCGCTGCAATTAGAAAGAAGAAAACGGGTGGGGTGCTTTGCATCAGCTGTGTAGTGCGGTGATTCCCCGAATACGAGAAAAAATCACACAGCCGAAAGTTGTTATTGATAGATGTCACATAAAAAAATAGTGTAACATTTACTAAATGTATCCCTCATTAAAATATATACATTTGAAACATTGTAGGAGTATCTAATATGTAAACATAGCGCGGTAGCGGACAGCACTAAGGAAAATTACATTTTGACTGATGTATCTTGTTCATTCCGTCATTTTGCGTGGTCCATCATTATTGAACGAGCCCTTTTTGACTATCGCGTCAATATACATTTTTCTTGTCAATCTCGCACATGGCCTCCCGCCTGGCCTGGCACATAGTTTCGCACCTGCCTTGGCACATGGCCTCGCAAATCCTAGCGCCGGCCCTGAGTATGTCTATCTTACCTATTACTTTTGTATCTTATGCACTGTATACATATTTTGTACAATTTTGTAATGTGTGGGAATTTATAGGAGATTTGTTTTACTCCCAAAATAGAATAAAATAAAATAAAATAAATGATATAAAATAAAAGCTATTATTTGACACTCCACATTAAATATAATAACTGTGCATTTAAACATGCATTAACATTTTACATTACTAACAACCTCCCTGTTCCATTATCCTTCCCAGAATAATCAGAACCATAGTTAAGGCTCCACCCCCCTCCCGGTGCGAGGAGGAGTAAGGAGTTTTTGGAACCAAAATTTTTTTGAACGAAACAGTGACACATTATCGTATTTTATAAACGTAGATACAAAATTTAAGAAAATATCAGCAAGATATTAGATACTATTAATTTATTCAAAATGTTTTTAAGGTGGAAATAGAACAATTGCATAGTAAAGCAGATTCAGCACAATTAATAAATATAAAATATTCTGACATGAGCTCCATTTTTAGTGAAGTTATATCGGCATTAATACTACATTTAATCTTACCAATGACAGCAGTGAAGGCTGAGAGGCCATTTTCGAAATTGAAAATTATTAAAAAATTGGGTTTATGATGCAGGACCGCATAAGTTCATTAGCATTACTAGGTATAAAAGCAACTAGCATAAATATTGAAAGTTTAATTACTGTTGTTGCCTGCCAGAAGGCAAGGCAAAGACACTTACGCTATCTTACGCGTATTATTCACAAATATATGTTTATTTTTGCTATATATTACTACAAATCTAGCTAAGCAATGAGTTAAGCGGTTTATTTTGAGAGAATGAGTAATACATTAATATTTTGAAATAGTATCTGCAGTATCTGAGACTTGTGATGCAGAATCTGAGAATAGTGAGGTATTAAAAATATATGTATATTTATGAGGCGGAGTATAATATTAACAAATATAGTAAGAGTCCTATAAAATATTCGCCGTGGGAGGGCAAATTTGAAGCTACTCCATTGCGTGGCATTATTAACTAGTTTTCATTATGACATGCCCCTCGACAACCACCTTATTATCTATAAATTCTAACCACACCTTAAATATCTCTGTATATTAGGACTTTCTAAAATATTATGACTCTGACTGTATGAATATTTTTCGACAGTCACATCACGAATTAAAAAAAAATCAAGATTTTCAGATTGTTACATCTACCATTTTGGGTAATAGTTAAGGAGTGGAACATAATTTTTGGCAATAATTGTGTCAAGATAAAAATATTTTTAAAACAGTTTTATGTTCCTTAATTTACATTTCAAGATTTTTTTATACCACACATTATATTACTAAAATATAAATAGTTTTATGAGCAATACAAAAAAGAAGATAATTTTCGAAAATATATTTTGATATAAAATTTCGAGCATATTATTTATTCCAGTACATACGTAAGTGCTCATTACATTTTAGCCAACCCCTCCAGGAGATAGTGCATGAAATAAAAGTTTTTCCATCAGCCACTGGTATACTCCTGAAGACAGAAGAGAGCAAGTCATAATGACTAGATTACGAATCGGCTACACTCTCATTACCCACAAACACCTCATGCAGAAAAAAGAACAGCCCAATAACTGCTACATATTCTCATTGAATGTGTGAAGTACACGAGAGAAAGAGCCCAAAAACATCATCCCAAACTCCTTGGAAGAGGCCGTAAGTTTTTTTTACACTTTTTTTTTGCAAAATAGCTACAAAATATATTTTTTTAAATCAATTTTTTTTTTTTCAGAATATTTTATGAGATTTCTTTTAATACCCTCACTAAAACATTTTAAAAGGCGTTTTCTTCCGAAAAATGTATACATGTATACAATCACAGAATTTTACATGTATGCAAGCCAAAAAATGTAATGCCAAATTTTAACTCTCCAAGTTACCGTAAAGATGGGACAGACAGACAAACAAATAGAAATACAAGCACAAAAATGACGGAATAAATGGTTCTTGGTTACATCCACGAAATGCTTAAAAAGAAAGATATAAAATTAAATATTTAATGAAAATGGAATATTAAACAAATGTGTTTTAAAAAGTAATACAAGCTTAAAATCAAGATAATGCCAATACAATTAAAAATGCTTTTAATTAAAATTTTATCACAACTTTATCAAAATTTAGTAAAATTTTAAAAATAATATAATCTATACTCTGTTCAGAATCTAGAAGTAGTAATCATGCAATGTTCACGTGATAATTTTGGCAAACACTCGTCGATCTTTGGCTGTTGGGCCGTTATATTAAAAAATATTTCATGTGATTTTATTACTATTTCTGCATTTTGAACAGAGTATAGATTCAGAAAAGCACCAAGATGAAGAAGTAGTGAAATAATTTGTATAGATTCTTTCATTTTCAGTATCAAAAATGTTATGAAAAGAATTTATAAACAAATGTGATGAAGTTGGAAAATTTAATATCTGATGAAGACGAAAATTTTAATAAATATATTTAAAAAATAACACAAGCTCAAAATCAAGATGCTGACAATACAAATAAAACTTTCAGTTAAGACTTTCGTAAGTAATAGTATTTTATTTAAACAAATGTGCTCAAAATAATATAAACTTGAAATCATGACAACAAATAAAAGATTTTGTACCTCACGATCAACAATTCTGAAATTTGAAATATCACAAGTATTGTAAAAAAAATTAAAAACAAATGTCATGAAGATTAAAGATTTGATGTAGATAGAGATAAGTAAGTGATAAGTATATATTTATTTATTTATTCATGAATGCGTGAATTCATGAAGACACCAAGATAATGAAAGATTTGTTTATCTTTTATACATCAGTTCTGATATTTGTTGTAAAAAAAAAATGATCAAGATAGGTTATTAAAATGGAAAATAATAAAATATTGGGTTGTTACATAAGTCTAAATAAAGTTTTTTTTTCACCTTTTATTCAATAAAATATACATTCTAAAAAAAACTTTTATTATCAAATGTACTGTCTATTATTTTCTATCACTTTGGACAAACGCTCAGCCAATTTCATAATGCCATCTCTTTAGAAAGTTCCGTCTTTGCTCTCGAAAAATCTGTCAAGGTGAATTTTGATATCGTCCACAGATGCGAAATTTTTTTCGTTACGGGAATTTTGTAGAAAGCAGAACAAATGGTAGTCGGATGGTGCGATGTCTGGACCATATGCTTCAACTACCATTTGTTCCGCTCTCTACAAAATTCCCTTAACGGAAAAAATTTCGCATCTTGAAAGACGATATCGGAATTCACTTCTACAGATTTTTCGAGAGCAAATACGGAACCTTCTGGAGAGATGGCATTATGAAATTAACTGAGCGTTTGTCCAAAGTAATATTGGACAGTACATTTGATAATAAAAGTTTTTTTTAGAATGTATATTTTCATGAATAAAAAGTGAAGAAAAAAACGAACTGACTTATGTAACAACCCAATATATCCAAATAAACAAGATTAAACCATGCAGACAGCAATATTAAGAAAGCTTTGGTGTACATTTTTCTTTTATCAGTGCCTTTTTATGTTTCTTTCAAAATATCTTATTTTCTTCACATATCCAAAACTACGAGTAAAAAGTTTAAATTTGTAATATTACAAATATTATGAAAAGCAATGATTTATGGAGTAAATAATTTCAATCAAAAAGAATGATAAAAGCATGTGATGAAGATAGAAAATTAAAAAATGTATTCAAAACCAAGCTTGAAACCATGAAGATAATATATAATAAAACATTTAATACAAATAATTGTTCCATTAAGGCCTTTTTGATGCTTCTTTTAAATTATATTAGATATCTTCATGTGTCCAAAAAATAAAGAATATATAAATTGAAAGTAAATTCTAACGTACTACTTATTGTAAAAATGTTGCCAGTTCCATTCTTTTGTTGTTCCATGCCGGGTTCCATTTGTGGAGTTGAAAACTAGTGGACTAGTAGGCTGGTGGACCGGTGATCGAGCACGTGGTTACCGCGATGTTGTGGTAGTGTTGCTCGACAGCGCAACTAACTCTGCTCCGGCTCCTCTTTCTATCATAACACGCTACGACACAAAACACACTGTCTTTTAACCACGATCGATTATTATATATTGATTTACCTACACTAATGTTAACTTTATACAATGATTCTAACTTATGCTTAAACTATTTCCAATATTTATCAACTGAATCATTGTTTCTTAATCATAGGAATTAGAATTTTATAGTGTGATTAGGACAGCATATTGATAGAACTTGATCACAAGGGTCATAAAAAGACATATGATGATTATCTTTGTATTTTTATTCCATCTAGCGCTCCCAAGAAACTTACCAGTTAATGTGATAATAATACTCCATCATTCCAAGTCAATATACATTTTTGCAATTCAAAATAATAAATATTTTATTTTAAATACTATTCAAACATTAAATGACGTGCTGTCATCTCATGGAACCAATGTCTGAGCATGGGTCACCCCCAACTCTTTCCATATACCTTTTATTTCTCTTCTCCACATTTACAAATTTTCTTTAGTTCCTGCTCCTAACGAAGCTTGTGTTTTCCCCTACTTCTGATCATGTCTCTAGGCTGCCAATCTATCATATCCTTTGCCAACCATATTTCCTTCTCATAATGTGCCGTAACCATTTAAAAAAACTAACTACGTCAGTTACTAGGTAATATATCAAAGATTAAATATTGAGCAACACAAACGAACACACTAAAGGTGTGTTCGTGTTGCCCAACCTACACTGAACTACACCACAGCTACGCTCTGGCGTTCGTTTGTGTTCCGATACCTGTACGTAAAGTGTTCGTTTGTATTTATAAACTTGTTCAGGACAGCAAAATCTACACTTGCTCGGGAGTGAGTGTAGCTTCAGGCAACCTCTAAAAAGGTGGCAAACTTAATCTAACTTGGTTGTAATCTGTATTCGGTCTAGCGGAAATTTTTATTTTACATCTATCTATCTATCATTTATTGATCATGAATCGAGTAATATGAATAGACGGAAAGTACTTTTCCTACAATGCTGGTAACTAACATAAATAAATTCAAAAGTTTTATAAAATTTGTCAATACTTGCATTTTTATAATTTATTTTTGTAAAATTTATTTCAGCATTTACTATTCATATTTTCTTATTTATTTACTATTACTTTGGCGCAAATTTGTTTTAAAAAGTTAGGTTATCAACTTTGTATTAAAATGTCATTCGCCTGCCTGGAAAACCGTACATTTGTATTCCTGTTTCGAGCAGTTCGGAAGAAGTTTTTAGTTGCACTATGACGTCAGCTGCTCTTGTCCAGGACATGTTTGGACATGTTTTCGTTTCGAACTATTCATATTTTGTGGGCCGCTTCTGTGTGAAAAAACAATAACTTTTTACAAGTAATAAAATTTATTACTATCAGTCTTTCTGAGATAGAGTATAGCAGGGTATCATGCATGTCGATTATTTCATTCAAAATATTAGTTTTGTTTTTGTGTTTCTTGATTTCGAGGGCTTCCAGTAATTTCAGATTAAGGCCTTTTCTGTTCACGGGAAGAATTTTTTGTTTAAAATTGGCTAAGTGGTTTTCATTGATCAGATGTTCTAAGAAAGTAGAATCAGTTTTTGTTTGGTGAAAGACTTCGTATGTTTTATGAAAGGATTCTAGATTTAAAAGATCTCCCTGTTTGACCTATGTTAGAGTGACCATTTTCTTGAGAAGGCAATGCGGAACGGAGCAAAAAAAAGGTCGTCACTTCCCAAATATATGTGAAAAGCAAAAACAAAAAGGTCCTCACCTTCCCAAATCCAAGTGAAGAGCAAACAAAAGGTCCTCACCTCCCCAAATACAAGTCAAGTGCACAAAAGTTAGAATTCAAAATGCGGGACATTTTGCGGGACATGTCATAAGACGGAACACCGAATCAAAATGCGGGACTGTTCCGCGAAATGCGGGACGAATGGTCACCCTACCTATGTAGTTAGAATCACTCGAACAGAAATCTAACTTATATACTAAACTTATGTCTTGCCTCTTGCCTCTTTTATCTTGCATACTAGTTATTAGTATTTTAAGGTTTTTCGTAGTGTTAAACGCGATTTTTTTATTTTTATTATTATTTTTAAGCTTATTCGAAATTTGTATATTTAAATTACTTAAATACGGAAGAGCAATAAATTCAGATAATTTTTAGTGAATTGATAATTTTTTAGTACTGATAGTTTTTTAAGGATTTCCTGATTTAACCCTTATTATGTGCAATAATTTTAATTATTTTAACTTTGCCTTTAAAATCATTAGTAATAAGTGGAACTGACATAAGTCTGTGGACCTTGGAGCTGAAAGCTGACAATTTAAAAGAAACTGGTGCATTGTTCACTTTGGTGATGGCTAAATGGATAAATCTAAGAAATTGAAGGAATAATTTACTTCTTTCTATAACGTAAATTGTATTTTAGGATGGATGTTGTTAATTTCTCTTGTCCCTAAATGTATCATCGTGAACTTAATCAAAAATCATAATCCTAAAAATAAATCTAATCCAGAAAACTCTACCATTAAACAAATTAAAAAATTGATATATTAAAGGAAACCTAATAATAACTAAATCAGATAAAAACAACACCATCGTCGTGCGTGAACAACCTACTTACCTTAATAAAGTGAACATTATTATCATTAACAATCATTTTAAACATTTAAATAAAAACTCTACGAATAAATATCAAGTTAAAGACAGAAAAATAATCAATAAATCTGAACTTTTAGTTAATAATAAAGAAAAACTTAATATTTTTTAAATGAACTCGCGATCACTTATTTTATATGGTCTTCCTAAAATCCACAAAGATTCGATCCCCGTCATCCACCTATAAACTAGCTAATCTAATAAAGACCAAATTTAAATGTTTTACTAAATTCAAAGCCAACCATAGTATCAAACTAGTGTCTAAACTCAAACCTAATTACTAAACTTATTAAAACTTAACAATAATTGTAAATCCTTTTTATTTAGTGTGACCAATCTTTTCAACCTTCCTAGCTGATTCTTGTGCGAACCACTGACCAGTGCAGATCGGTATATACACAAGTGCTTAAAGTTAAATATAGTGTGTGTGTGTCGTTTTAAGTGTAAAATGGAAGAACCTGGAGGAGGGCCCGGCCCTCCAGACAGGGACACGGGGCAAATTACCGAGACGTATTCCGTCATCGGTGGGGCCCTAAATGTAATATTGGACGAAACCATTGAAGATATGGTAACATTACCCACTTACAATCATACACAAACTCCTGTTAAAAGACCAGGTGATAGTAACATTTACAATGTACATACCAAATATCAAGCAATCGACAAAATAACCCAAAATTCTCATACAAATAATTCCGGCACTTCACAACATGCAAATAAGGCTGTCAATCAATCTCTACAGACAACCACGCAAAATATCACTGACACAAACACAAAAAATTATGATAAAAACACTCATAACACCAACACTTTAAACAACTCTTCAAACAACTCTTCAAACACAAACAATATAAACAATTATAACGCTATACCGTCAAAAACACCATATGATCTAAATAAAAACAACCGTTACTCTGATCATGACAAATGCAAGTTCATTATATTAATTGAAGGTGACGATGCCAGTAATCAAAACATCGGTAATCTTCATTTAATGAGCATAGGAAAATTACTTATTAATAAACTCAAATTAAAGAACAACGAAATTGTAAATATAAACAGGACCGGACGCAACCATATTAGGGTAGAAGTAAACAATTCTTTTGTAGCCAATTCTATCTTAAATTCAGACCTCTTAGCCAGCCAAGCCCTTCGAGCTTACATCCCTGAAACTGCACTTTTCCGCAAAGGTGTTATCAGGGGTGTCGATCCAAACTTATCAAATGATGAAATTAAAATGGTTATGAATTCGCCAATCACTATTAAAGACCTAAGAAGAATTACCAGGAAAATCGAAAATAATGGAACAACCAACATTATAAACACACAAACTGTCATCATTACTTTTAGAGGTCAGGACCTTCCTGACTATGTTTCCATTTACGGAGCTAAATGCAACGTATCCCCATACATATACAGGGTAACCCAGTGCGAAAATTGCCTTCTGTTTGGCCACACTGTCCGGCAATGTAAAACAAAATTTCGGTGCAAATCATGTGGTGGAAAACACACCACCGATACGTGTACTAAACCCACAGTAGACAAACCATTTTGCATTAACTGCACAGGGGAACACTTAGCTAACGACAAAAAATGCCCTCTCTTTATTCACCAACAAAAAATCAAAAAATATATGGCACTAAGTAACGTAGGTTACAAAGAAGCGTCAAACCGCTATAAATCTTACTCGGAAGCAACATCAGAGATGTCCACCCCATTTAATAACGATCACTTTCCCTCGTTACTCTCTAATAACAGATACGGCACTCTCAGTACTCTAAATGAAAACGATAATTATAATGGACCAATCAATCCAAATTGGTTTTCAAATCCAAAAAATTCACATAACCTCGCGCCACCTAGACAAAATAAACAACAACAAGTAAACAGTTATATGAACATCCCTTATGAAGAAACAGTACCAAAACAAAATCAAACAGGACCCAAAATAGTCAGAAACCCTTATCCTCCTCATTACCACGCAAATACTAATGCAAATTCTCAGGATCTCTCATCAGATTATTTCATCACACATCTGTTTAAATTTCTTTCAACGTTTACCTCCGAAAATAATAGACAAAATCTTACACTATCTCAATTTAAAGATTTATATTTAGTATCGCTCTCGAATAATTTACAACATGGATAGTAGTTTCAATATAATTCAATGGAACATTCGATCAATAAAAGCAAACATACTATTCCTACAAAATTTACTCACGTCATTCAAAATACACTGTGCTTCTCTATCAGAAACTTGGCTCAAAGCAAATGAGCAAATCTACATTAACGGATACAATATAATAAGATCTGACAGAGCCGATGGATTCGGCGGTGCAGGTCTTCTGGTAAAACATGGTATCAACTTTACTTCTGTTGATTGTACTCATGTTAATACCAATAAAGTACAACTCTGCGCTATCGAACTAAACCTTAATAACAAAATCACTACAATTATATCTATATACGCCTCCCCCAATCATAAAATAACATCTCTCGAATGGTATAATATTTTTATTAATTTTCAATCTCCCGTAATTATCACTGGAGACTTTAATGCCCATCACGAACTATGGGGATGTGAAATACCGGATACCGAAGGCAAAGAAATAAACGAGCTACTAACGGATTACAGTTTAACAATAATGAACGACGGATCCCCTAAACTCTTCCAGCTTCCCGGCCACAGAAAATCTGCAATAGACCTAACAATATGCTCTCCTTCACTCGCCCCAAGTTTGAGTTGGCAGCGTTTATCCAATACATATGGCTCGAATCATTATCCAATCAAAATCACAGTAGACTCAACAATGAGTTACAAATTCACTATCTATCCATCCTCAAAGTGGGATATAAAAAATGCCAACTGGACGGAATATTACAATACATCCAAAATATTAACCAACAACATTAACTACAGTAATTTCGTTTTGTCAGACCTAGATACCAAATATAAAATATTTACCAACCTAGTCGAACAAACCGCCGAAAAATCAATACCAAAAAGACATACAAAACAAATAAACTCTTTTAAGTGCAGTTCCTGGTGGGACGATGAATGTAAAAACCTAATTGCTAACAACAAAGTAGCCTTCAACAACTTCAAATCCTCAGCTACAATAGACAACTTTATTTCATGCAAAAGAGCCATAGCAAAAGCCAAACGCATATTCAAACAAAAAAAGAAGCAGTCTTGGATATCCTTTTGCTCCACCATCAATAAAAATACTAACCTCACCGACGTGTGGCGTAAAATTAAAATATTAAATAAAAATAAAACGTCTCAATACCAAAATCAACAACTCAACCAAGATCTACTCTACAATTTTATGGCCAATCTTACTCCATCCTACTGCGAGGAACATATTGATTTAACACAACATCCAAACGATACAGGGACACCACAACTTACTGGTCCATTCACCTTAGAAGAATTGTATCACTCCCTCAAATCTACTACGAATTCTAGCCCAGGGTCAGACAATATCCACTATCCCATGTTAATCAATTTAGCAACCAATTCGAAATTACTTCTGCTCAATATATTCAACCACGCTTGGCTCCACGAAGAAACCCTTCCTGATTGGACAATTCAAACAGTCATTCCAATTTTGAAGCCAAAGAAAGACCCTAACCTACACACCTCATATAGACCAATATCTTTATTCTCTTGTGTTTTAAAAACTTTCGAGCGACTAGTAAAAACGAGACTAGAGTGGTATCTGGAACATTTCTCAATCCTCCCAAGCTATCAATATGGATTCAGACGTGGACGAAATACTATGGACAATTTGGCTAAATTAGTAATAGATATACAGGACAACTTCTCCCAAAACAAATATCTATCTGCTCTATACTTGGATTTGAAAGGAGCATTTGATAATGTTTCAATCAAAATACTATACGAAAAGATGTTGTATCTAGGTATACCAACCAAATTTTGTAACATTGTCGCCACCATATTTAAAAAACGTACACTTCATTTAAAGTACAAAAATATTCAAATAGCTTCCAGAACATCATACCAGGGTCTTCCGCAAGGGGCTGTCCTAAGTCCTATATTATTTAATATATATACCTACGATCTAAACCATCTTTTCAACCCTAACATCAAAACCCTACAATTTGCCGATGACATTTGCATTTATGTAACTAAAAGTTCTATAACCGAAACTAAACAGGAATTAAATTTGGCAATGAAACAATTCAATCTATGGGCAATAACTAACGGCTTTAACATAGTCCCAGAAAAAACGATACTCTCAGTATATACACGCCACCGAACGCCATTTCCAGCTTATTTTACATTAGATAATAAGAACTATGACATAGTACCTACAGTAAAATTTCTTGGGGTATATATCGACTGTAAACTAACATGGAGACCACATGTTAAATATATAGTTAAGAAATGTGAGTCCAGGCTAAATGTTTTGCGAGTAATCGCTCGCTTTAATTGGGGAGCTGATCCTTCCACCGTACTCATGGTATATAGAAACCTCATCCTATCGGTAATAGACTACGGCTGCATAGTGTATGGAGGAGCATCCAATTCAATCCTAAAACCTCTTGACACCTTGCAAAATAAGGCACTGAGAACTGCCATTGGCGCTATGCACTCCACACCTATCAATAATTTATTGGCCGAAACCCGTATGATACCACTCAAATCAAGAAGAAAACTACTCTCTTATAGATTTGTAATAGAAAGACTAAGAATTAATACTGACCTACCCTTAGCTCAGCTAGCAACATATGTCTTAACTATACCTTATTGGGCAAGAAAACCTACACCTCTACTAATTGACAGTTTCACACAAGCCATCGTAACTATCACTCCTGACCAGGCAACTACAACTTTACCCTGTTTCACCCACGACTATTTGCTCTCTCTGCCAAATAACCACTTCTTGGACACGGCAGTTTTTCCAACAAATAACACTAAATTCATTGAAAGAATAGTAGAAAAATGGCCTAATGGCTGGTATCTGTTCACAGATGGCTCCAAAACTTCCAACGGTGTCGGATGTGCCTTTTTTGATTCAGCCCATAATTTTAGTCAACAATTTAAATTACCTACACATTTATCGATATTTTTTGCCGAAATGATCGCCATCCATCTCTGCCTTAACTATATTCAAAATCAAAACTGCTTTACAAACAATATTGTTATTTTTAGTGACAGCCAGAGCGTTCTGAAGAAATTAAAATACCCCAATTTTTCTAACAAAAACCCCAATATAATTTACCAGATATTAAACACTATTAAACAATTAAAGGAAAGGAATATAATTATCACCATAGAATGGATAAAGGGTCACTCAGGTATTTACTATAATCAAATAGCAGACTCACTAGCGAAAGAAGCCATAACGTCAGGACATAATTATACCACTCCACTCTCAGTAGAAGACAACAAGTCGAATTTTAAACAAAACATTTGGAAAGAATGGAACAATGAATACAAAGAATCAATCACCAGCAAAGGTCGACACTATGGATTTTTACATCCTCATATACCAAACCAACCGTGGTATAATTCCAGCTTACCAAGAGGTTTAATCACCACCATTGCGCGTCTAAAATTCAACCACACCTTTTCAAAAAGCCACCTTCACAGAATCAGGATGTCCAACACAGATGTATGCGACTGCGATAGTGAAACCATACAAGACGTCAACCATATAATTCTAGCATGCCCCAAATACCACCAAAACAGATCAAACTTTCTAACAGGCATATCAAGACTTGGCCTCCAACTACCTCTAAATACCTCAAACATCCTAAATAGTAACAACATTGAAATTTACAATCTGCTCTACAAGTTCATAGTACAGAACAATATCAAATTATAACACAAAAACAGCTGCCAACCTTATCCCCAACCCTTGTATTAGCTAATTAATAACAATACTGGTTAATGGCCTCTGATGCTAGGACCAAAAATAGAAAAAAAAAAAAAAAAAAAAAACTTCCTAGCTTTAATTAATACCTTTAATTAATACCTTTAATTCCAAAAATATTAGAAAATCATTTATACGATCCCAAAATCATTAACGAATATCTAGACGCATTTGAAACTTGCATCAACCAAAACTTCTTTAAATTTCATAATAATTGTTTCTGCCAAGAAGACAGTTTAGCCATGGGCTCACCACTTTTAACCCTATTAGCCGAAATCTTCCTGTACAACTTTGAATTAAAGTTTTTACTTAATAATAAATTCAAGTAAGAACTATTCTATTATTTCCGCTATTTAGATGATAAATTTATTTATTGGCAAGGTTACGATAGGCAATTCTATCAATTGTTCAAAGAAATTAATGCATTACGCATTAGAGTAAGATAAAATGTTTCCTCTGCAGGCGAGTTAAATGTAGTTTTTGTATATAAGGTAAATAATTATTAACAATAATTAAAATATGAAATTTTTTTCTGTTTTTAGGGTTTTGTAGGTATGACCAAAAAACCCTTATACCGTCATTTTGTCGTCTGTTTGTCTGTCTGTCGGTCTGTCTGTCTGTCTGTCTGTCTGTCTGTCGGACATTTGATACCCAACTCAGAATTTTAAAAAAATATATATTTTTTTTCGAAGAGGCCATATTTGTTTTTATTTTTAGGGTGACATGTTTTTTAGATAATTTAGTATTTTTCCTATGTGCAGGTCAAAGAGTTGTATAAGCATGCCATATTTCAACCAAATTTTTGCCGAATAAACAGACAGACAGACGACAAAATGACGATATAAGGATTTTTTGGTCATACCTACAAAACGCTAAAAAAACTGCACATATTTAGAACCTAAATAATGGTATTAGGTATTCGAATTAAAATTAACAAAAAAATATTTTAACATAAGATTTGTTTTTAAAATTCTTAGATTAACAGACGATAAATTATTTTAGAAATATCGTTCATTTTGCCGTAATTACTACAAAGCAAAATTTTTCCTACACAATCAGCATGCCGCCTTCACTTATTATATACCTGAGAAACCCTGCAATGTGTGAAAATTCACACTTCACATCAATTTTTTATATCCTTAAACAATCTTGTGTCTATACGTGTCAATAAAAATGCATATCAGCACCTTATTTTATTATATATTTGCCATCGTTTGCAAAAACTTATTGCCATTTATCAGGGAGTTCTTTAATTTCATTTGCGTAACTTCCATCGATTTTGGTATGAAACTTCTCCACAAATTCTCGAATGCAGGACGCTTTTCTTGCAGTCTTCGATAGTTAGAAAGTATTTAATTTTCTTGCTAGTTCATGAGTACTTTGGCGTACATTGCATTTCATCAATGATTTTAAAGCACCATTATTAAAGTCAGATCAGTGCTTTGGTCGTGTTCATCCTTTAATAACGTATATTCTGAAGCAGAGCCGTAACTAGACAGGGGCATAGGCCCGGAACCCAGATCAAAGGAGATTCTAAGATGGTCTGACATAAAAAGAAATAAACATAGTATTTTCAAAAAACTGATCACATTTATTATTGAGAAATTACGGAAACCCATTCCTGAATTTTTATTTTACTTTGCTTATTAGAAAATCCAACCCTGCTTCTAATCCATTATTAGGAATGTCACTTAAACGTTAGGAACTACATTTAAATAGTTTATAAATGTATTATAATTTTTTGTTTAGTTTGATCATATCATAAGTATGTTAATGATTTTTTTTTCAGTACAAATATGTAATTTAAAACAAATATCGTAATATTTCTATGAGCTTACGAAGAAATTGCTTACGAGCATACATTATTCTGTTTGTAAAAATATTTAAATTACAAATAATGCAAGCAAGAAATTATTTGTGTTATTACCCGTAATTTTAGGAATACACGCAGTGCATTAGATAGTAATGCTTTTTGCATTTAGAACGCAATAAAATCATTATTTAACTTATTATAAATAAAATAGAACAATTTTATGTAATTTTTTACTTGGACTGTTATATTGAAGAAATCAATAAACAAGGAGCATTAATTGTTCCTTTCGTCCCTAAAATAACTCTTTGGCTGCAAATAAGCAAATCTTGCTGATTCGTGTTGAACTCGGTGACAGATAGCAGTTGAAAGCCATTTTTTATGTCCTAATTTTATATTAAGATTATTTCAACCTAAAGCTCAACTTATTTCGAACCATGACTATATACTAGTTCCTTTACTTCTAGCTGGAGCCTCAATAAATTGTTCGGTCATACATCTTGGGCTTCTTTGGTAATAATCGTAATGGCTTATGGGGTTCCATTCAAGTGCGATTCTGAAAATATCTACCTGTTCTTTGCGCAAGATATGGCTCAGCCAGCATAATCGAAATTTGAATTTCAAAAAAGATTAGGTTGGTAATTTTCTAGGTTTTGCATACAGATTCATTAGCTGAAGCCTGTGATTGGTTCAATTCCAATTTGCTTGCTATTAATGCAGCTAAAACCCAGATAATTATATTTTCTTATAATCGATGCCTTTCCTCTGAAACAATTATGGTGAAACTTTTAAGTTTCATTCTGGAAGCAAAACTTTCTTGGATAAGCTAAATCTATTTTTCTTCTGCAATGACTCAACTCGTTTCTCATGACATCTTTTTAACAGCAAACGACTCACTTTTCCACTCGCTTTTATCCTATGGTATAGAACTATGGAGAACTACCAATGAAGCGGCCTCCGTCTTAATAATTAAAAAAGCTGCTATTGGATTATTAGCTGAAATGTGTCGACGTGATCACTGTAAACCTCATTTCATTACATTTCAAATACTTACTGCCCCTGCTGTATGCACCTTTGGATTTGCAGATTTTCTGGGGAACGTTGATTATGTGTCCCACCATCTTTTCCTCTAATGCTACCCAAGTAGCAAAACTTGCTCAACTCCTTTTTTTCCTGACTTTCGATGGTAAATCTGTTTTGATTACTTGAGCCAAGGCAGATGTCTTTAGTTTAGCTTCAAACTTGTCAGGGAAGCCTGTGAGACCAGATTGGATAGTTTAATTCTACTGTTCTCGGCAATTAGAGGCGAGTTATGAGCGAGTAGACAGATATCGTCTGCATAATCTATGTCTTCGGGATGTCTTGAGAATGTGAATTCCCGAGGTTCTACATTGATTTTCTCCATTACCCAGTCGTATCAGTTTGAAGGAAAAGGGCGAGAGAAGGCAACCTTATTTTACGCAAGTTTGGATGCTGATACGTGCTCTAGTAGTCCCTTTGTGGATGATAGAACAAGTGGCATAGAAATATAGCTATTTACATGTCAGTATGCTCCAGACAACTAATATGGTTAAGGCTGTAATATGTTTGCTGGATATCAACAAAAACCAAATACGAGGGCTCTTTTTTTAAAGATCCGTTGAGTTAATAAAACCAAATAAGGTTAAAAAGAAAAGTTTTAATATACACAGGAGTTACGCATACATCTAAATTATTTCTCAACGTAGTCGCCACCAGCATTAAGGCATTTGGCGTAACGGAGAACCATTTTTTGTACACCCTTCTCATACCATATTGCCGCCTGGGTTCTCAGTCAATCTTGCACAACATGCCCCTCCTTTTGTTCTATATTGCTCTCCGTAGACATGTCAGGATTTCACAGTTAGTCGCTGCAGTAATTGTGGTCCCAGTCTCTATGAACTCAACCAGCAAAATCCCCTTGCAGTCCCAAAACACAGTAGCCATAAGCTTTCTCTTGGACAAGGATTGTTTGAATTTGTTTGGTTTGTTGAGCGAGTTCGGATACATCCATTGTTTCGGTTGCTCTTTTGTTTTGGTGTTCACGAACTTAACTCTCGTTTCGTTCATTGTTGCCTTTTGCTGGTAGAAAACGGATCACAGAGCAAGTCTCGCATGCGGCGGGATCTTCGATTGTACTAGCCATGATAAAACAACGCTCACATCAAAACTACTGGCCGAACCGGTTGGGAGGTCCTGACAGGTAGATTGCTAAACACTACTGCGCAAGCGCCGATTAATAATGGTAACTAAGTTTAAATTTGCCAACCAAACGGAACTTGACAAAAAAATAGCCCTCATATAATGGAGACCACCATTCTATCCAAATGTGTTACATGGCCAGTGCAATATCTGCCTGGTTGAAATCCTGTTTGTTTTTTGCGTACGGTGTGCGCAACTATTGGGATTATCCTGGTGAGAATGGTGTACGATAAGATCACTAATTGAAACGTGTAGAAACCAAATATGAGGCCGAAAGAATAAAAAACTGATATAGCCTCCAATTTTATTAATATAGATGTAAGCGATCCGGTTTTCAGAAAAACATTTCAATTTTGTCAACCCAAAATTATTCCTCTATAATAACACTATATAATATGTCAACCAAATTAAATTTCTAAAAATAATAGTTGACAAAAAATTAACTTTGAAGGACCGTACATTTAAAACAAGACGTTAAACATATTAAAATCTCTAGGCCATCGTAGCCTATTCAAAATGATGTTATACGGATTGCAACAGGAGATATGAAAACTAGCCCTATTTACAGCCTACAATGCGAAGCCAACCAGCCGCCACTTGAACACCGCCGAATACAATTGTCACTAACCTACCTGACAAATCTCGCAAGTAAATTATCTATGATATGTAACACTTGAACTGATATCTATAAAACTTGGCAAACATTTTCAAGAACTCGAAATTAAATTATCTATGATATGGACAGACAAAATAATAAAATATCCACCTTGGCTCCTTAAACAACCTGTTTACAACTTATCCCTCACAAAATACAATAACTCCAGTACCAACCCAATCCTATACCAAAAATCCTACAGATCAATAGTCGAGAAATATTCATCTTTCCATGCAGTATATACTGATGGTTCAAAAGTAGAAAATAAGACTGGCGCAGGACTTGTGTTCGACAATCAAAAATCTAAATTCCACCTACCCGATATCATGAGCATTTTTTCTGCTGAAGCTTTTTGTCTTGTGAAGGCAGCAGAAGGAATAAAAAACAACATTGAAACCAGGACATATATCATACACTAAGTGTAAGTGTAATCCAATCCATCCAACAAGAACGTACCACCAATCCTATTGCTGTGAAAATCAAGGAAACGATGCATAAAGCCATTCACGAGGGCAAGAAACTCATCCTTATGTGGATACCTCCACATATAGGAATTGAAGGCAATGAGCAAGCTGACCTTCTATCTAAAGAAGCCATAAATGAAGTAATAATGGACATATCCGTACCAAGTTATGACCTAAAGAGCTACATCCGTAGAAAACTCAAAGAAAAGTGGAAAATGGCATGGCAAAATACCCAAAATAATCACTTACACAAAATAAAAGACAGTGTAGGTAAATGAGCCACCCGTACAAATAAAAGAGAACAAGTGATCCTAACAAGACTAAGGGCCGAGAGATCCAGTTGCTAATAAACTGTCCTATAAGTTTATTAGCAACATAATTTTTTTCCGAGAGTTCCACCCCGAAATAGTTATTAGGTTGCTAATATTTAGGCTTATTTGTCTAATAACTTATAAGCAACATGAAGTGCTTAATAAAGTGACATATAACCAGAAACAAGTCCGCAAAATGTGTTAATATTTCAATTTTAATTAAAAAACAGTATAATTTTAAAAGAATATACGAATGTGTAGTTTTTAAACATTTCTATAATGGTGATTTTAGTGTTTCATTTACATTTTAGTTGTATTTTGACGAAATCGACGATCTGTTTGCATGAATTTATAAATTATGGACAGCCGTTTTTAGAATATTTTTTGATATATAAAGAACAATATATAAATATATATTTTTAAATAAACATTGTCTTTTATTTTTATATATGTATTTATTTCAATTACGATTACAACACATTACAAACAATACTTTAAGCATTACTATTTATATAAAAATGATAGAAAATAAGATGCAATTATTGGCAGAATAATAAAGATGTGTAGCTGAAAATTGCTGATAAGTGTAATTCATATTGTTTAAGGAATGTAAAATAAAGCAAAATATGGCTGTCTTCTTATTTTCATTCACTTTTGTATTATAAAATGCTATTTTTATAATTTCTCTTCTATCTATATTGTCCTCTTTTTCTGTGTTAAATTTTGTTGAACGCCGTTTAATTGTCATTTTAACAGTAACACGAAAAATATACGTAATGTCATTGAATGTAAAGTCAAACTATTTATTGTCAAAATATTTTATGTCAAAATATTCAGTGTCAAACTTTCATCTCACTTTAGCTCTACAAATTTATGTAGGTATAGCTCTATCCCTCTTGCACCGTGTTACTATCTTCCTAAGAAATACCAATACAAAATCAAACAATTATTTTGCTAATAAACTATTAGAAGGATTTTGTAACTTGGAAATCACCAACAAATTTATTAGCTTCATAAATATTGTTACGCGTTAGGGCTCTTTAGATAAAAACACAGCACTTGGTGTAAAATATAGGTTTATTTTACCAAAATAAAAGTGTTTAATAACAACATAAATTAAATGTAACTACAATTAATACACACACACTGACGTTATTTTACTTCCCTAGCTTTTTGACAGCTAACCAACCAAACTTATTTTTCCTGTCACATTGACATCTCCTATATCAGGCCATGGAATATTAGTATAATTATACTCTTTTGTTTCTGCGAAGAAATATTATGGAAATATTCCATAGGCGTGACATTGCCCCCTCCTTATATCTGATCGTCCCGGTCAGATAAATTATTCTCACCATGAAATTTCGATAATCTGTCAATGTGAACGACTTTAAATTTTCCACGTAGGTGTTTCTGTATCCGGTAAACCACGTCATTGATCCTTTTAATAACTGTGTATGGCCCTTCCCACGAAGATTGAAGTTTTGGACAATATCCTCGTCGTCGCTGAGGATTGTAAAGCCAAACTTGATCTCCTTCCTTATAGCCAGCTGCATTCGCGCGAATATCATATCTGGTCTTCATCCTGTCACTGGCAAGTTGGATGTTATTTCGCACCAGTTCGTGGATATCTTCCATTCGATCTTCTATCTCTTGAACATAATCATCCGTTGCAGCCTCCCTCGTATCTGTTCGACCGAATCTCAGGTCACAAGGTAACCGAATATCTCTTCGAAGATTATTCGGGTCGGTGTCTGCCTAGTGGTATTATGTTGCGCAGTTTGGTAAGCTAAAAGAAACAGAGGAAGATGTTTGTCCCAGTCTCTTTGGTGAGTGGATACCATTTTTGCCAAATTTTTCTCCATGGTTCGATTGAACCTTTCTACCATGCCATCAGATTGAGGATGTAATGGAGTTGTTCGGGTTTTCGTTATATCTAGTAATTTACAAAGCTCTTGGAATAGCTTCGACTCGAAGTTTCTTCCTTGATCTGAGTGCAATTCTAGTGGCACACCGAAACGGCTTATCCAATTTTCAATAAGAGCCTCTGCAATGGTTTCAGCTTCTTGATTAGGCAATGCATAAGCTTCGGGCCATTTGCTAAAATAATCCATGGCAACGAGAATATACTTGTTTCCACGATCACTCTCTGGAAAAGGTCCAGCTACGTCGATAGCGATTCGCTCGAATGGACTTCCCACATTGTATTGTCTCATCGCTCCTCTAGTCTTCCTTTGAGGACCCTTGACTCCCGCACAAACCGTGCATCTTCTGCACCAATTTTCCACATCAGTGCGACAGTTGAGCCAATAAAATCTTTGGCGTACTTTTTCCAAAGTTTTATTTACACCCAGATGCCCTCCGGAAACGCCGTCATGTACCTCCCGCAATACATCTTTGACACGATTTTTGGGTAGTACAAGCTGGATTGAAATTTCCTTACCATCTGCAGACTCCCATTCTCGTTTCAGAATTCCATTTTCTAACTTCAACGAATTCCACTGGGCCCAATAACTCTTAGCTGTCGGGCTTCTATCCGATATTTCAGCCCAAGTTGGCCGGATGCCCTTCTGCAACCACTGAATAATGGCTCCTAAATTGGAATCTTGTTGTTGGTCCTTTCTTATATCTTCGGGATCCCAGATATCGAAACGCACGTGTTTAACCGATATTATTTCCTTCTGCTCAATCCTAGAGCAATGCCTACAGTCTTCGGCACAGGGTCGACGTGACAGAGCATCAGCATTGTTGTGATTTCGCCCTTTACGATGTTCTATCGTGAAATTATATTCTTGTAGTCTTTCTATCCATCTGGCAACTTGACCTTCTGGATTTTTGAACTGAACCAACCACTTTAAAGCTGCATGATCGGTACGAAGGAGAAATTCCCTTCCAAACAGGTATTTATGAAAATGTTCTACAGATTTCACGATTGCTAGGAGTTCTCTTCTGGTGACACAATAATTCCTTTCGGGTTTAGATAGCACTTTGCTGAAGTAAGCAATGACTCTCTCTTCGCCATCCTGAACATGTGAAAGCACACTTCCGATTCCTGTATTACTGGCATCTGTGTCGATAATAAATTTTCCTTCCTGTTGCGGGTAAGACAAAACTGGACTTTTCTGCAGGCAGTCTTTTAATCTGTCGAATGCATCTTGGCACATTTTGTTCCACTCGAATGGCCGACTTTCTTCCGTCAGTTTATGCAAAGGTTTCGCAATGTCTCCAAAGTTTTGCACGAATCGGCGATAATAAGTGCATAAGCCTAGAAAACTTCGCACTTCATGCTTATCTTTTGGCGTTGGCCATTTCGTCACTGCATCTATTTTATCAGGATCAGTTGCTACACCTTCTGATGAAACAATGTGCCCCAAATATTTGACAGATTTTCTGCAGAAGGCACACTTCTTCGGATTAAGTTTCAGATTTGCACCCTTTAATCGTTGAAAAATTTCACGAAGATTCTTAAGATGTTCTTCGAAAGTTCTCCCAACAATTATGATATCGTCAAGATAGACGAGGCAAGTTTTCCACGTCAAGCCACGAAGAACTAATTCCATCAATCTTTCAAATGTCGCGGGTGCATTGCAAAGCCCAAATGGCATCACATTAAACTGCCAAAGCCCATTCCCAGTAGTAAAAGCAGTTTTCTCTTTATCACTGGGATGCATGCCCACCTGCCAATAGCCACTCTTCAGGTCAAGTGTAGTAAACCATCTTGCATTAGACAATGTGTCTAATGTGTCGTCAATTCGTGGCAGTGGGTAGCTGTCTTTCTTGGTCACTTCGTTTAATTTTCTATAGTCAACACAGAATCGTGTAGTGCCGTCTTTCTTGGAAACTAGAACGACTGGAGAAGCCCAAGGACTATTTGATGGTTCTATTACTTTTCGCTCTTCCATTTCGTTCAGCATTTGTTCAGCTTTTTCTCGTCTCGCCAGAGGCAATCTTCTCGATGGTTGTCGGATGGGTGTTGCGTTGCCTGTATTTATTCTGTGTTGAACAATGTCAGTCTGAGTATAATCTTTTTCGCTATTAGCAAAGATTTGATGATACTCCGAGATCAAATCTTTAAATTCCTTCCTTTCCTTCGGCGAAAGTTCTTTCGATCCGTCTTCAATAACTTTCATTATTTCAGGATTATTAGCCCGTAACAAGTTCTTATCCTGGGTATTCTTCAGCTTCATCTGTTGTATCCACTCGACTGGCTCACAAGTGCCAACATCAGTGCCTTTTGAAAGTGTAACTGGAAAACTGTTGATGTTGACTACGCGTATTGGCACTATTTTGCCAATCTTCACCAAAGTCTTCGCCAGGAGTACTCCTTTATGAAGACTGTTGATCTTGGGCGGCTCCACGACTCCCACGTGATATCCAACAGAAGAATCTTCAGTCATCGCTTTCAATATTCGTTCTGTGAATGGAGGAATTCGTTCGTCCTTCGTTAATGTTAGACGCCTAGCAGTAAAAACAACATCAGGCATGTGAAGTGGTATCTCTTCTTTATTAACTCGCAGAACTTTATCTTTTAGATCAAGAACAATTCCGTATTGTTTCATAAAATCAACACCCAGAATAAAGTCATCCATAATGCCAGCAACCAATACTGGGTGTTTGAATCTTGATCTTCCAATCTTCAATTCTACGAGTATTTCACCATAAACAGGTGCTTCACGACCCGTTACCGTCTGTATTCGACAATGTCCCCGAATCGGCTGCCATGTACATTGTTTCAGTAGCGCTGGCCGTATAATGGAAGCACTAGCGCCAGTGTCTACTGTCAGTTGTCGTAGCTGATTATTAATGCATCCATCAATCATAAGGCTGTCAGCATTCTTCTTCATTCGGGAAACAGGTATAACTCTAGGGCTACCAGTGTGGGTAGTCGGTAGTCGCCCCGCACTATCGACTTGTTTTAGTTTTCCTGGTCTGATGTGTCTTCTTCCCGTCTAGGCCTTCTGCGGGATTTACAGTTTGTCCGAATATGACCCTCTTTGTTGAGCAAACTACTCCCTACCAACAACCCTAAAGGATCTGCTAGCCAACAACACCGATATAGAAGCCAGAGTCATCCAATACCTTAAGGATATTTGCATCGCATCAAAAATATGACTTTAAATAACACATATTTACAAATTTATATAATACATACTACCAATGTGAACTATTATGTAACTGGTGGCCAATAGCCCTAGTAGTTGAGACAACCAATAAATAATTAATATAATTAAAAAAAAAAAAATAGATATAAAAAAAATTGTTTATAGTAAGAAAACTAATCCTTTTTTGTTCTACATACTTTTTCGATTGTATAAATATTTGGGGAGTTACGGGGTGGGTAACCCGTGTTATAAATATTTCCGGAGGGTCAATCAATACATTGATTTGGCCCAATAATTTTGCGTGTCTAAACTTTTTTAATAATCCCCATAAATTTATCAATATTGTATCATCATTTTCATTGCATTATTCAATTATTAATCTTCAATGGCTTTGATTGATACATACAATATAATTTTTCCATTATCGTATTCCATTGTGACCATTATATAATAGATCAATTTAACAAATATTTTATCATTAAATATTTATTACTATTTTCCTAGAAATATTAAGGTTTATTATATAACTGTCAGTACGATAACTCAATTTTAGATATTTTTGTAAGAAGTTTGAAAACATACCTAAGAGAAAAAACTAACAAGTTGAACTACTTAGAGCAAAATAAAGATATTTGGTAATAAATTATTTATGAAAGAAAAAAAGTATTTGGCCTCCAGACAACATTTTTAAAAGACGATCTTTACAAGTCTAATTAGAGTTTAAGAGGACAATAATACCACATTTTTTATCTACATAAGTTAGCTGACCATAGTGTAGCATTTGTGGTTCATTTTAGCAAGTTATACATGCTAAATAAGCAATTGTAAATACCGAGTGATCATTATTCATTATCTTGAATGCTCCATTGTGATTTTTTTTTTTTTTGTCGCTTACCAATAATTCTATGCTCAAGACTAGACTATGCTCAAGATATACGTGGTACATACAAAGCCGGCGCTAGATCTTTTGGCGCCCAGGGTAAACCCGCCAAACTGCGCCCTTTTGTTAGATTATGCAGTGGCGTACCGAAAATAGGGGGGGGTAACCGAATACTAGTTATGGTTCAGTAAATTTGCTAATACAGTGGTACCTCGAATTACAAACCTCTTGACATACGAACTTTTAGAGGTAAAAATTATTTTCATATCCTATTTTGACCTCTAGATACGAACCGTGATATTTTTCTTGTCAAATGAATTAAAGCCTGTTTTACATTATACTCTTTTAACTTTTTACCTTAGTACTAGGAACAGGCTACTAAAAGGCTACTACTACAGGCAACAAATCGTAAACTACTCAACCACAAAACCAGACAAAAGAATGTTGTTCTTTTTTTACAATTTAATGGAAGATGAATTTCATACTAATCATGTAAAACAGAAAATTTTATAAATAAAAATTAATAAGTAATGGTATACAAATTGCATATTTATATTGATAAAATGTTTCTTCTCACTCCTTCTCAATTTCTTTGCATTTTCTTTATTTAGTTGAGAATAGTTTTTTTTTTTAATTTTTGGATTTTCCTTATGATTTTTTAATCTGGGAACGGATTAATTAATTTCCCATTAGATTTAATGGAAAATTGGGTTTCTAGATACATGTTTTTTAAAATACGAACCGTGATCAAGAATAAATTAAGTTTGTAAAGATGCCATTGTATATCCAAATATGCCACCAAAATCAGTTATAGATGTTTTCAGATGTGCAAGAAAGTTAATCAAATATATTTCTATAGAATCTGTATAAAATATTAGTAACGTTACCAGTAAACAACGTACTGCTGTACGATCATTTTCTACGTTAAATTATTTAAAATACTATCTCCGAAACGCCGTCTTCAAACAAGTAAGAAGATTGAAGAATAGACTTTCTTTTTTATTTATATACAAATATATGCATATATGATGCTTTAAATATTTTGCAGAAGTCCAAAAGAAGACTGAATATTATTATATAATCAATAAATGTGTACATCTTTAATTTCAATTTTGTATTTAATATGTACAATATTAATATAGACATAAAAATTTATATTTTTGATCTAAATAAAAATAAAAAAAGTTTATACAAACTTAGTATATGTATATTTAAGCGTTTGTTTTGGCACCCCTAATAGCCTTGGCCTTGCGCCTTGGGCCTGTGCCCCTGTCGCCCCTGTTTTTCACCGCCACTGGGTACATACATAATAATAATAATAGGTTCACAACGCCTAGATAAACGTATAAGGGGCAGAGAAGGTAAGTTCTCCATTTCTAGAACGCCGGCCGTAGATATGAAATCCACGTGGTCAGTGTGATGCCTCGAGTGGTCCTATTATCCCTGTATAGAGAGGTACTCATTTTAAGTATTAAATACTTAAGGTTGAGTCGACCTCAAAGCTGACTGCATAATATCCGAAGATAAAAATTCGAAGGGGGTGAAGGGACTCGAACCTGCATCCTCGTAGTCCTTAAACAACCGTCTTACCACGGAGCCAAGGCAACTCACGGTACATACATATATATGTAGATTTTTTTTTTTTTTTTTTATTTTAATTTAGGAAGCCTTAACGACTATAGTTATTGGCACCCGGTACATTTAATTATTACATTATGTATTTTACATTATATTTTGTTGTAGAGGTGGCAGACTTGACGGTGGTAATAAAATTTTCTAGTGTGTTTTTATTTTTTTCTTTCTTTTTACGATTTAATACAGCGCAGGGGTCGGCTCTGCTAAGTATATAATACTTAAAATGAACAAAGATAAAGAAACCTCTTAATTGGTAAACATTTTATATTTGTAAAATCAAATATTTTTTATGGAATTTTCCCCAAAAATGTTTCAATAAAGAAATGTGTAGTTGTTATTTTTATATTTTAGTGCATACTTTTGATGTTTCTCAGTGCATTATATGCGCATATTATCAAGTTTTTTTACTGCATAATGGTGATTAAGGAGAAAAAGTTTTTGAAAATATAACATATACATATACGTCAACATATATGTATATGTTATGGCCAATGACTGAATGGCGGGCAATGTTAACAACGACCAGCCAATGACAAGTTTGGCTACCTATGACATAATTAGCATGGAATGTTGCCGTTAAAAAAATATGACCAATTTATGTAATTAGGTTAGGTTTAGTTAGTAAAAATTTAAAACAGAAGAAACAGAAAGGCTCGAAGCATGCAGTATTTAGACGAGTGTAAAAAAAGAATAAAAATAAAGTATTTTTTTTACACAAACTTCTTTAAGCTTACTTCGAGCCTTTCGGCTTCTGCTGTCCTAGATTTATACTAACTAAACCTAACCTAACCACCGTCCTAGGTAAATATATGTATTTAAAAATAGCAATATTTAATTCAAAATATCAAAACAACCACAGTATTTTACCTACTCAGAAATGATACGCTACTGAACATACCAGAAGCATAAAAAACTATAGTTTATTGCAGCAATAAAAACAGATAAGAAACCCGGAGGTTTCAGTGATTCAAATGGACATTAAAGAGAGTTTTAATCTATATGAAATACAAAAATCGTACAGGAGTGGCGAATATAAATACAGTGCAAATTTTTTAAATTTTGAGCAATGACACATGACACATGATTAATATTTAGTCGATTCATTCAAATAAGAATCTGAATTACTTTCACTTATTAAACGGAGAGTAATCTGCATAGATCGCGTGTAGTGCAGGCGCGCAGGGGGAGGAGGAGACTCAGGGGCTTGAGCCGCCCCCAAGAGTTCCAAAAACACAGGGTTTTTGCCAAAACATAAGTAATGAGCCTCTTCTCCAAGAGTTCTAAACACATGTGGTTATTTGTTACGGCGCTTTTGTTAAAATTGTTATATTTATTATTTTTTTTTTTTCAGCCATCACTTGTTTTTCAGAAGCAAGGACCTTTTTTTTATCATCACTTGTAATTTAGAAGTGAAAACCTTATTCATAATTTAAATAATTTTGTCAACTGGGGCAATATCCAGAATGCACGCGCTAACGGAGTAGCCGAGCGCATTAAGTCGTGCAGTTTGGGCTAGTGAAAAGCAGTCTGGATTGTGCGGACGGCAGTTCGATTCTCCGTTGGCGATATCGAGCGAGAATAATATGTTTACATTACTCTCATTTCAGAATGATTCTCCCCTCATCCAGATGTAGGAGCTCGCCCCCTGGCATCGGCGATTAGCCTCGTGTCAGAAATAGGCCGATGTAAAATAAATAAATAAAAACTGAGTGCGCGCCTGAATAAAGCACATAAAAATTGTGATTTTAATTTACTTACATGTATAAAGTAGAATTTAAATTTTATCTGCAACAATTTCTACACTATCTAAAACACATTTTTTACTATCCGACATTTTTCTTTATTTTAACACCAATTCTCTTCAAACAAATAATATTTAATTAAAATTCCTCCTAGAACTACACCAAGCACTATAGATTTTAACAATCAAAACATTTGATAATATAATATTTAACCTCATTTTAAATAAAGTTTTCAATTGTCTTACACATGATTGAGTAATATTTGCTAATGACGCGACTTTAGTTTTCAAGGTGTGGTGCAATGTCTAACGTTTCCGTTTACTGTAAAATAAAAACGAACATGAAATTTACATTAACACTTCTCTATCTCAAAAGCAAGATTATTGATTAAATAATAAGATACGTTTAATTGTTCTGAGATTAATTTTAATAAAACCACATTGTCATTTACTTGTCACGGCAGGTCTGCATTGCAGTCAAAAATGTTTGATTAATTTAGATATCGTTCTATAAATTAGTAAAATGAATGTGTATTATTTTAAAACTCCCATAAAATGTCTTGGAAATCAAAATTAAATGTTTCAGAATCATTATACAGGGTTTATCAATATGTAGGGAACACGATTTTTTTGAAGTTTTTTCAAGTTGATAAAAAAAATATTGTGCAAAATTTATTCAAAAAATCAAATGGTAGTATTGAAAATATTTGGAGCAAACCGGAAATAATAGATATCAAGGAAAACTTTCATTTTTAGGGTTTTGTAGGTATGACCAAAAAACCCTTATACCGTCATTTTGTCGTCTGTCTGTCTGTCTGTCTGTCTGTCTGTCTGTTCGGTAAAAATTGTAGCCAAACGGCTAAACCTAGAGAGTTGAAATTTGGCATGCTTATACAACTCTTTGACCCGCACATAGGAAAAATACTAAAACATCTAAAAAACATATTCCCCTAAAAATATAATCAAATATGTGCTACCGAAATTTTTTTTTTTTTAAATTCTGAGTAGGGTATCAAATGAAAGCTCTTAGTACTTAGATTAACTATTAACATTTTATTTTTGCAAAATAAATTATTTTGATGCAATTTTTGCCAAAATTGTGCAAAAAATTTTTTGTCCCACACCCTGTAGCCCAGATGGTTTAAACTAAAAATCTGAAAAAATTCTAAGTAATGAACATTTGTGTGAGACGGAATAGTACAACAGGAATTTTTGATCAGATTATGTTTTCAGAAAATAACGCATTTTTTGTGTTTTTTGCTTGACCATGTAAAATATTTAATAATATTATGTAGTACAGTAAACAGAGCGCTTCTATGGTGTAATGCTTAGAATACTGGCGTTCTAATTTGCAAACTAGAGTTCAATCCGGCCTCGAGGCAATTTCATTTTTTCTGTTTTTTTTTTTCATTTTTATTTTGTTTAAATTATTTTTTCAAAATTCCAGTTATATTTGGGCAAATATTGCATTTAATTTTTTAAAGCGTAAATTTAATAACCAGTGGAAATTGTTGAAATTGAAGTTGAACTGAACAACCAAGTAACTTATATATAATATCATGGATACAAGTAAAAAAATAAAATATATAAAATATATGTTATGTCATGTGTTATAATGTCTGTATCATATTAGTGCCTAAATATATTACTGCTATACTGCTATTTATATTCCTATAAATACGCGAAATTAAGGGCGGAGCTTATGACTAAAACAACCAATGGAACCCATAAGCGCAATTTTCAAAATCTTATTGAACCTTGCTATATAAAAAAAATACTGCACATATTTAGAAACCTACATAATGGTATTAGGCATTGAAATTAAAATTAACAAAAAAAAATATATATTTTAACATAAAATTTGTTTTGGCATCCCAAATAATCATTATTCACTTACTAAATACCTGCGAAACCCTGAAATGTGTGAAAATTCACACTTCACATCAAATTTTTTAATATGAACATATATCGTTTGGATTTTTTAAATAAAGCTTTTGAAAAGAAATAACTTTTACGTCACCCTTTTTTTTACGAAAAATTACATTTTCTATTACGACTTGAAAGTCAAGTATTTTTATCTATAAGTGTTCAAAGTGCCTTCCATTTTGATTTAAATGCGTTCATATTCTTACTCTTGAGCTCTATGTAGCACAGAACATAATAAAAATGAATGTAATTATAAATATTTCACTTTCCACTTTCTTCCACTGATGTACTTCCACTTTCAAAGTAGATATGACTTGAAACTTAAATATTTTTCTCATTATTCTGAGCTACAGGTAACTTAAGAATAAGGATTCGAAAGTGTGTGAAAACAGAAGGCACTTTGAACACTTGTAAATAAAAATTCAAAGTTTCAAGTCGTTATAAAGGATACAATTTTTTATAAACCGTAAAAGATATTAAAAAAATATTAAAGTTAAAGTTGTATCTTTTCAAAATACCTATTCAAACATACCCAATACGATATATAATATGTTCTTGTTAAAAAAATAAAAGGTGTCCTTGATATCCTGCAATTCCGCGGTGTTCTGGAAAATTTCAATTCTACCATTCAATTGTTTGTGTAAACTCTGGTCAAACAGTTTATTTCCCAACCTATTCACTCATCTCGTTTTCGAACAAATTCGTGATCGTGTTTAGAAACACAAGTTTGTGAAAAAATGGATATTACTCGTGAAGGTTTTCGTTGGATGATTTTTTACGATGTTAGTAAAGGCTGAACTCAACAACAATGCATATATTTGCTTCGTTCAACTATTGGTGATGAAGCACCTTCAGAAAAGAATGTTTACAATTGGTTTGCAGAATTTCGTCGTGGTCGTGGGTCCGTCAGTGATGAATCTCGTGAAGGCCGACCAAAATCGGTTGTGATTCAAAAAAACATCGATGTTGTGCTCAAAATTCTCGATGGACTCCGCATAATTTGACCGAAGCTCAAAAAAAGGCTCGTGTTGATTGGTGTCAGGGAATGCTAAAAAAATTCAACCTAGGCACTGCAAAATCCGTATACAACATCGGTATATGTGACGAAACTTTTTTTTTTTTTTATTGATTTTGGCTCTTTAGTCCTAATATATATGGACCTTTAGCCAGCTACTCTGTTATTTTTTATTTTGGATACTTTATTAATTTTATGACAAATACAAACATCCATGCCATGACCGGGATTCGAACCCGAGTCCCCACGGTTAGCAGTCAAATGAGCTGACCACTACGCCATAGCGACCGGCATGACGAAACTTGAATTTATTAATATGAATCGGAAACTAAGCAACGATCCACTGTTTGGGTCTTCCAAGATGAACCGAAACCCACAAAAAAATTTCGTTCACGAAACACTTCTAGGAAAATGATCGCTTGTTTCTTCGGTTGTAGTGGACATGTCGCAACCATTACTTTAGAGGATCGGAGAACAGTTAATGCTGAATGGTATACAACAATTTGTTTCCCAGAAGTCACCTGATTTATCTCCTAACGACTTTTTTTTACCAATGTCAAACTTAAAATGAGTGGACAGCGATTTTCATCACCTCAAGAAGCTGTTCAGAGTGTAAAAAAATGTTTCGAGAATTGGTTTGAACGCATGCAAAAGTGTATAAATCTTAAAGGCGAATATTTTGAAAAGCAATAAAATAGTTTGTTCCAAAAAAAAATGTCTTTCTTAGTTTTTGTAAAAACTTAAAAGGTAGCCCTCGTATAAGAACTTTTTATAAAAATTAAAAATTCATGAACTTAGTAAACTGTTGTTGAAAATGTCATCATAATATTAAATATAAATTGATATTTTAGTAAAATCATTATTATCAATATGAAATATAAATAAATAATAATATTAGAAACGTATATTTTTCGTAAGTACATAAAAGGAAATATATTATTATTAAGAACTCATCATTACTAATATAGCGATACTTTATTTGTTAAAACAATTAATTGCGTTCTGTATTATTTGATAACTAAACTCGTCAAAATGGGCTAAGGATGTTTGATGAAGTATATGATATTTGTTATTTTATTATGATTTTGTTAATGGTGTGTAGGCAGGACCACCGTGAGATTGTTGATCGCCTGTATTCTGATATTCATTGGACCGCTCTTTGCTAGAGTCGAGCCAAAATGCCGCAGGTTTTAATGAAAATTTGTACTCCTGCGCGATTTGGGTTCGATTATAAAGGGAGATGGTCTTGTGTATGTTTGCACACGGGCAGATGACGCATACGCCACGACCCTGTTTTCATGCTTTTGGCGGAGTTTTTTTTTTTTTTTTAGCTTTTTAGGTACATCGACTGCAAGGCCATTAGTACATTATATATTGTGCATATAAACATGTAATACAGTATTGTAGTAATACATTAATAGATAAATTACATTGGTAATTAAATGTAATAGAATTGTTATATAGGGTAAGTATGGTTTAATATTGCTTACTAGCAAGTAAGAAATTCTTTTTTGTCATGGGGTTATCACCTAGAGACAGAATTTCGGTAAGATTGTGGAAGGTTCTGGGTAGATTGTTCTACGAATATGGCAAGTGTATTTTTCCTGTATAGTTTATATCCTTTTAGGTTGACTGAATTTCTTTCAGTTGAGTTGCTTGTAGGTATATGAAGTCGGGTTGATATTTTGAGATTAATATTAGTAGTTCTGCCAGAGGGCTATAGAATCCGTTAAAATTCCAGCATGTAGTGGTAATTAATAAAAGGAAATTCTCACTAATTTTTAATTGACTGAAACTCATTTTTAATTGAAAGAGTTAATAGGATATTATATTTAGGCAATATCTTGATATATTTGCAGTTTATTTATGATTTTAGTGAATTTTGCTTTTATTTTACTTTTATTAATTAGGGGGTATAAATATTGTAGCATTTTTACGAGTCTTTTAGTGTTTGTTAGGTGTGTACTCTTCTGATAGTGATATGATATCGTTATGACCTTGAGTGTTTTCTATGAAGCTGTGCAGTTGGTCGTATGATAAAATATATTTTTGGGGGTTATCATTTTATTTATCATTTATCTCCTTTTTTATTTTGGGTAGTATTGGAAATATATATTTTTGTCTTTTCTGTATTTGTGTTGGCTGTAGTTGTATATTTTCATCTGAACTTACAGAAATCGTAGCTGGTCGCTTGGTTGTTGATGGGGGATTTAGTATTTTTCCAAAGTATTGATGGAATTTTTCAGCTTCACTGTGTGTCAGCTTTTTTAGTTCTTCGGGGTTAAAAATTGAAAATGAAGCATCTGTTTCTGATGACAGAGCTTGAACAACGTTTTGGTCAATATTATTCTCCTCTATATTTATTGAGATCAATTGTTGTTGTGATTCCTGGTTATCTTGTGTAAATGTGGTTGGTACATTGGATTCGTATCTAGAATTTTGTTGTTGCTCTTCTATCTCTTTAATAAACAGTTGTTGGTCTTGTTTTTGTTTTTCGTGCGGTTGTTTCTGATTTTGAATTTCGGTTTGGGCTATGTCACGTTCTTGTTCT
Source organism: Liopterus haemorrhoidalis (assembly GCA_963971575.1). Classification (NCBI taxonomy): domain Eukaryota; kingdom Metazoa; phylum Arthropoda; class Insecta; order Coleoptera; family Dytiscidae; genus Liopterus; species Liopterus haemorrhoidalis. Next base: position 76,733,114 of record OZ020611.1, on the reverse strand, counting down.
TGATCTTTTAGATATTGTTGTGGTTTTTGTTGTTGTGATGATTGCTGTTGTTGTGTTAAGTTGTGGTTTTGCGGACTAGTTTGGATTATGTGTTCCTTTGGCTCGTTTGGGCTGTGTGATCGGTTGAGGTGACATTGACTGTCAGTATGGCCGTGTTTGTAACATGTATTGCATCTAATATTGTCTTCCATTATAAAGATTTTGTGCTTAAAATCTTCATGTTCAAGTTCAAAAAACTCTGTTAATTTTATATTTTGATTAGTGACTATATAGACCTGTCGTCTAAAGCTAAGTACGTGTTTATATTTGTCATTTTTTATCCCGATGCGTAAAAAGTTTATTTGGGATGCTAGCTTTACGCCAAATTCGTCAAATTTTTCTTGTAGAACCATGTTAGGTATTGTAGGAGAACAATTTGAAATTATGATTTTAGTGGTGGGGGTGGTAAGTGGTGGAGTTTTTATGGAGTAACAAAGTAATATTGTTTTCCTGGTTTCATGGGGTACTTTATTGAATATCATCGGGTCATTTTGATGAATTTATTAGCCTATCCTTAAATTATTTTTTATGTTTGTTCATTTCTCCGTATTCTGTTTTAATTTGTATTCAGAATGTTCCAGTTAAGCAGCACCCAATTGTTATCTTGTTTATTATTATAGATACAGATTCGGTTAAATGGACAAAATGCGAGAAATTTTTCAGGAAATACAGGGAAATTATGACAAGAGAGAAAAATTATGCATGTTTGCATATTGTGACAAATTTTGTGCTTGGTAGCATATTTTAATAATATTATATAACAACATATCCAAATTTTACATTCCCGACGAACGTCGGATTAGTGAAATTACTCCCGGTGCTTCTATATATTGACGATAGATACGCTAAATAATCTATATTTTTGTGTCTGATACAGCTCGTATATTTTTCTGATCGTCATTATTTTCTTCTGATCAAATAATTTTTTGCAAAATATTTTTATTTCTGATCAAATTCTTTTTACCGATTAATTAAATATTTCCCTTACAATATTACATGTACAACCTAAGGGATTAAATTGGACACATTCGAAGCGTTAGAGCTTAAAAAGGCTATTTCTACAACTTGAGTTAGCTTCTCAGCTTCTAATTGATCTTTAGGACCTTTTTTTATCCTTTAGCTTTTTCCTTTCATTTAAATATTGTTTGTTGTACCGGTTAGCTAGTATATATTTCAGTCATATATGTTAATCTGTTCATTCCGAAGATGGCCTACTAAGCCGAAATACGTATTAATACAATACATTACATTTTTTTGGATACAATAACCGAGTGATTTTTTTATTTTCTTGATAAAAATATGCTAACAATGAATTCGCAGTTGCCAGATATATTTTCAGATAAAATTAATAAAAAATTTGCGAACGTGAGACTTGAACAAACTTGAGAACAATACGGGGTAGGAAATATTACGCCAGATAAATTATTTTGAAAAAAACTGACCTTTGCTTCCACAGTGCCTAATCCTTTTGATACTTACAAATCTGAGATAGGTTTTCCAGCTTATTCTGAGAAAGTGCTCATTACTCAGTATGAACAATATTAATCAACTGCACTGATTCTATTTGAATGTGAGCGTATAGATTTAATTATTTTCTGGATTAATATTATTATAATTTCAATCTTAAACTTGTATGATCAATACACTAGAACTATACGCGCTATTTTTTTATATTTCGTTTTATAGTTTCTTACAGTATTATTTCTTATGCAGGACCGTCTTGAGCCACTATGAGGCCCATAAAGATATGGGTGGGGGCTATAATTAAATGCTTGCAACAAATTAAAATTATAATTTATTCTTTCAAGTACTTTATTTACAAATTAACAAAAGATTCTAGCTTAAAATTCAATAACCCTTAACATAAATCATTTTTTTTTTTGTTATTTAAACAAAATTGAATTTTTGCTATTAATTCAGCAAAATCGTTAAAATGCTTTCATAATTTAAATTTTGATACAATTTGTTTTCAGTCGACAATAACGTTAAATAATATTTAATCTGTTTTGACTCATTCTATTTCTAAGGCAATTTTTTATTGAGTTTAATTTTGAAAAGCTTCTTTCAGTTCCAGCTGTGGTTACAAGGACTTTTAAAAATAATGCAGGTAACACAATTATTAGATTCAGAAATGAATTACGAATTTACGATAATTTTTCATTTTAAATTTCCTAAGGATTTTTCAGAATATCTGTATCGAATATCTAATCTGTATAATCACTTTGTAACAATGAAATATACTAAAACACGTGGATGCAATTTAGATATGTTATTTCTTATATTTAATTTTCTTGAAAAACCTCCGCAGAAAAGGCCTGCGTCTCGGAGTTCCTGAAGCACGAGGGCCAGGGAATGGGCTTCACTCGCCCGTACTCATAAAGATATAGAGAAAACGTAAGCAGGGTTTATATACGAGGTAATTGTAGCAGAGTGCGATGGGGGAAGAAAGTAAGTGTAGCAGAGTGCGCTGGTAGAAACAGGCAGCTGCCATATTGACCTGGTCAAAAATTAGTTTTCTTCTTATTTTTTTGGAACTAGGAGGAAAATAGGATTCAAATAATGTTTTAAATAAACTAAAATAAAAACGACATATTCCACAAAAAAAAAAACCTTCCTTTAAACAGGGTTATTTACGAATATTATAAAAAAAAGTCTACAAGACTGCACTTTACCTCTGTTCAATTTAGTTACATAACGTAATCTAATATTAAAATATAAATTTAGAATACATTTTATTAATAAAATTAAATGATTATCTAAATCTATGGTTCTCAGTCCTTTTCACGTAACGACCCTTTCCAAAAAATTATTCAGTTTTATCGACCCCCTTGATAAATAAAACTACTAATAGCCCCCCAATGACGTTATTATATACAAAATTCATTACTAAATAAATAGGAGTAGTATCCTACAACTCCTATTACATAGCCACCAATAAAATCTTATACATTCAATATTAAATAAATAGTTTTCTGGTTGACACATTTTATGAGGTTTTAAACTGACTGGATATTTTTGTCGACACTTATTAAACCTCATTTTGATAATAATAATGAAAAAATAGTGTCTAATATATCCATACACTCTTATGGACATACTAGATGCTACTTTTTAGGGTTTTGTATGTATGACCAAAAAACCCTAATACCGTCATTTTGTCGTCTGTCTGTCTGTCTGTCTGCCTGTCTGTCTGTCTGTCTGTCTGTCTGTCTGTCTGTCTGTCTGTCTGTCTGTCTGTCTGTCTGTCTGTCTGTCTGTCTGTCTGTCTGTCTGTCTGTTTAGCCAAACGGCTAAACCTAGAGAGTTGAAATTTGGCATGCTTATACAACTCTTTGACCCGCACATAGGAAAAATACTAAAACATCTAAAAAACATACCCCCCTAAAATTATAAACAAATATGTGCTCATCGAAAAAAAAAATATATTTTTTTTAATTCTGAGTTGGGTATCAAATGAAAGCCCTTAGTACGTGGATTAACGATCAAATTTTTATTTTTGCAAAATAAATTATTTTGATGCAATTTTTGCCAAAATTATGCAAAAAAAATTTTGTCCCACACCCTGTAGCCCAGATGGTTTAAACTAAAAATCTAAAAAAATTCTAAGTAATGTATATTGGTGTGAACCGAAATAGTACAACAGGAATTTTTGATCAGATTATGTTTTCGGAAAATAACGCATTTTTTGTGGTTTTTGGTTCACAAAGTACAAAAGATATACCAATGTAAGACACTCACATGCAAGGCGTCCAATAGCGTAATTGGTTAGAGCACTGGTGTTGGAAACGAAGGGTTTCGAGTACGGAGTGAATTTTTTTTTGGTTTTTTTTTTTGCATTTTTATAATGTTGAAATTATTTTGTCAAAATTCTACTTATATTTTGACAAATGTTGTATTTAATTTTTAAGAGCGTAAATTTAATAACCAGTCTTATATGATTAACAGACGATAAATTATTTAAAAAATATCGTTCATTTTGCCGTGATTACTACAAAGTAAAATTTGTCCTACACACTCAGCATACCGCCTTCACTTATTATATACCTGCGAAACCCTGAAATGTGTGAATATTCACACTTCACATAAATTTTTTTAATATAAAAATAGTATCGTATTTGTCCAAAACCCCTTTCAAACTTCAATCAACCCCTAGAGGATCTGTATTGACTTCGTTGGGAACCCTTGATCTAAATCATTAAGCAGGGCCATGCAAATATATTCAGAGGCCCTTACTTAAATTACATGTATATTAGAAAAATTGCCATTGAACCATGATCACAGGGCTCCCTTGATTAATAATTAATCATTAGTAATTATATATATTTTTAATACTTCAAATTGTCGGTCGCTATGGTATAGTGGTCAGCGTGTTTGACTGCTAATCATGGGGGCTCGAGTTTGAATCCCGGTCATGGCATGGATGTTTGCATTTTTTATAAAAATTTCTAATTTGTCCAAAATTAAAAATTGAGTAATGACCATAAGTTGCTAAGAACAAAAAATTATATACAGGGTCTTTGTTTGAAACGGGGCACCCCGAAAATCTCCTTTATTTATAAAGATACAAAAAATCTTCAGAACAAAAGTTAAACTAGACAAAAAGGTTTTTAAAGGTTACTATAAGAATTCTGAGGCACTTCCGGTTTCACCGGAAATGATGTCAAATTTAGATCTAGCATAGGGAATCAATAATTTTATATTTTTTTCCTAAAAGTACATTAAATTAGCTTTACAATGACACCAAAAAGTCAGAATTTATGTTGACCACTTCAAAATGGCGACCATTTATTTACAAAATAATAATCAACATAAGTTTTACAAAGTTGAACTTTTAAGTTTAACTTTTGTTCTGAAGATTTTTTGTATCTTTACAAATAAAGGAGATTTTCGGGGTGCTCCGTTTCAAACAAACACCCTGTATATGCTTCAAATATAATCATATTTTTTTCGTAGTATTAAATACTCATACTATATACCTCAAAAATCTAAAGTATTAAAAAAAAACTTGCCACCACTCTTGTGTAGTGCAAATCTGTAAATTGCTTCACATTTTTACAGACCGCGAACATATATGAGGGAGGTATTGTGGTCATACCGATTTTGACATTTCTAGATTTCGATGGATCTCCACAAATTGAGGTCCCTACATAACGTTTTAACTATTTTTAGCATGATGTCTGTCGGTCTGTCTGTCTGTCTGCCTGTCGGTCCGAGTACACGTGCAGAGCAAATTCGGCTAAAAGGATTTTTATAAAACTTCATATTTAGGCTATTGACATCAGTGGCACGAGTTGGTCAACTTTTGATAAAAATCGGTTAACTAGAAATGGGAGTTTACTCGTGTCGGTTTTAAGATTTTTGCGAATATTGTAAAACAGAGAAATAGTTCGAAAAAAATTGCTATAAAAGCAATAAGTAACATTTATTTGAGACATTTTTTGATAAAGCAGCATAAATTAAACAAGTACTTTGTGATGTCGGTCGGTCCTGTGGTGGCCACAGCTGATTTTTTTTGCATATTTTTATAACGTCTTTTGATGGATAGGTAATACAAATCACTACAGTGTTTAAAATTTATTATTTTCCCAAATTATATTTACTTAAGCATGAACTAATTCCGCCCATTTTAATTTTTTTAATGTTTGCACCGGCTGTTATTAATTCTGTTACAATTTCATCAAACGTGGTAAAATGTTGTAACAAAGTTTGATTTGCTTGTAACTTGAGACTTAATAATTTTTTGCGTAGTGTTAATTGTGTAGCTAAGCTTTTTCTTTCATAAATTTTATCCAAGATTTCGAAAATGTCTTTGGCATATTGCTGTTCCCTTGCAAGTCCCAAAAATGAGTCGTACAGATATTCAATGATGGTGTATTTAGCAATCATGTCCTTTTTCGTCCAGTCTGGTGTTATTTGTGATGGAACTGCGTCCGTCACAACTTTAAGCACTTCAAGTTCTGCTAGTAAAGATCTCACTCTGAATTTCTACACATTATATTTTTCACCATTAAAAGTTTGAATATTTCTTTTAGTAATTTTCGTTTCCATTTTCTTCATTCTTTTATTTATTTTATGTCACGTAATTATTTTATGAAACAGTTATGCACTTTTCAATATTAAATTGTTAACACTAACACTATGAGCACTATTATTTGTTTTACTATTTTATTTCTCCAATTTGCGTTAGCCTGGACCCATAACCTGTTGGAATATGGGGTTTTTGGAGATTGTTAAATAAAAATCATGTATAGGCTTTAAACATCTTCAATCATAATCCAATTCTTGCTCCGGAAACTCGAATTATATGGTGTTAGGGGTATACCTCTTAAACTACTTGACAGTTACCTCACTGATAGATAACAACAGACATCAGTGAATGGTAAGTTGAGCAGTAAAAGAATTAATGATTGCGGAGTGCCTCAAGGCACTTTTTTAGGGCCACTTCTTTTCATAATTTACGTCAATGATCATTTTGAGCTCCATTTCCATTCAAAAATTATCTCTTACACTGTTTTATATATAGATGGCCTATCTTGGTCAGAAATATTCAAATTTGCATGCACTGACTTGAAACTAATAAAACAGTGGCTAGATTTCAACAAATTGTATTTGAATATTGAAAAATCTCATTTTCTTACTTTTTCCTGCAATATTTATAACCAACCTGATATAGATACAATTACATTACATGAATGTGATGATCCCCTGATTTGTAATTGTAATTCAATATTAACTAGGAAGGACAGAATAAGATACTTAGGAGTAATGATTGATCAACATCTCAGGTGAAATTATCACATTGACAGAATCACCAAAAACCTGCGCTATATTTTATATACTTTTAAAAAATTACGCAATATATTAGATTCTATAAAACTAAAAACTTTTTATTTTGAACTAGTGCAATTTGTCTTTCAGTATGGTATTCTGGTCTGGGGTGGTCAAGAGTCAAGGTTCATATTAAGCAGCTTATAATATTGCAAAAAAGATCCATAAAAATAATATACAACAAACCTATCAGATATCCGTCAACCGTATTATTTAGCGAAACTAATGTACTAAACTTGACTCAGTTATACATATTTGCTATAGCTTCGCATATTATAAAAAACCCCGGCTCTATTTTGTTTCTAAGTCATTCTTATCCCACCAGACACATGATAGCACACCAGGCCGTCCCGAAGTTGTTTCGGAAAACAAAAACAAAATGCTATTATACTTTTTTTGCCAGCAAAATCTACAATAACCTTAGCATATATTTAAATCGAAATAATACTAATGTAACTATTCTGAATTATAAAAAAAGATTTAAAAAGTTTCGCAACTGAGCCTTAATGTAGTTGAAGGAATGCTTGATATTGCTTAGATTCTATATTACTGGATTTTTAATGCTATATTTTGTATTGCAATACTGTAATAACGATTTATTTTCTGTACCCTACAAACTTGTAACTTCTATTCTTAAGTTATCGCCACGCACTGATCTTTTGTTTCACAGTGGTGTCTGTCCCTCGGAATATAAATATTTATTTTTCAAATTATATGTAATTTTTTTTGTTTTGTTTTGTTTTGTTTTTATTCGATCACAAACATCTGTTTGGTCTCGATATCCAGGAGGGTTATGTCCGGCTTAGTGGCTGTCCGTAAGCTCGAGGTGGGAAAGGAGTAATTCCAATAAATTCGGCACTTGGAATTTTCCACCACCGATTCTATGTCAGAAGGGACATACGGTATAGCCGGTATTTGGTCAATACCATAGGCATGTCTAAGATGATAGTAGAGCACGCGGAGAGCAGCATTATGTCGAGACACGTAGCTCGACGCTGCAAGAGATGGACAAGCAGACAAAATGTGCATTATCATTTCAGAATGGTGGTGACACAACCTACAGAGTGTGGACTCCGCTATTTGGAATATGCGGGCCCTGTATGCCAAAGTATTTATAACACCATCCTGACACGCAAACACAAAACCTTCTGTTTCCGATCTCAAACCAGCAGACTTAAGAAACGAGAACGTGAGTTCGGTGGACAACTCTAGACTTTTAATATGTTTGAAGAACATAGAGTGCATACTTTTACTCTTGTGTTCTTTTGTCAACATGTCTGTCTCGCCTCGTTTCACCGAACTGGTAACTCTGTTGTACTCCTCCCGAGAGAGTTGTACTCCAGCGTTTTCTCTGACGGGACTCAAGTCTGCCAGGTTAAATCTCGTTGCTGCTCTTCGCGCTGCCTGGTAAAGAAACGCCCCTTTGCCACTAAATTCGTGCTCACTAACGAATTTTAATAGTGGGTCCTGACTTCTGAGGATACTGTTAGCTGTAACCAGGACGAGTCGATCGTGCAAACACTCCAGATTCAGTAATCCCCGACCCCCATTTTGACGAGGGAGGTAAATGCGCTGCACAGAAGATTTCGGGTGAAGACTTCGGTTGATGTTCATGATCTTTCTGGTTCTTCTGTCGAGATCCTTAAGATCATCAACATTCCATTTCATTACACCAAAAGTGTATGAAATTAATGGGACAGCAAGCATGTTTGTGGCAGCGATCTTGTTCTTGCCAGACATACAGGATCTCCATATCTGCCTAAGTCGTGCCATATACTTGCTGCGAAGGGCCTGCTTAATAAGAGTGACATCTTGGACACCTCTCTCACTGATGCCTAAAAATGTGTAAGACCCTTCGGCATTAAGATGTCTTATAATGCTCCCATCAACCAATTGAACGTCTTCACCGTTGTCTAAACCTTTTCCTCTGTGTATATGAAAAACCGCGCATTTTTCCAACCCGAATTGCATACCTATCGCGGCAGTGTACTCAGCAACAGTATCTAAGGCGGTCTGCAGATTCCTCTCGTTCGAGGCGTAGAGCTTCAAATCATCCATGTAAAAAAGATGGGTAATTTTGTGCTTACGCTTCGACGGGGGACCCGCCATGTAGCCACTGCCGCGCCTAAGCTCGATCGATAGAGGAAGAAGTGAGATGCAAAATAGTAGCGGGCTTAGGGAATCTCCCTGGAAAACCCCACGCTTGAAATATATCCACTCTGTCGACACTGCAGTTGATCCGCTTGGGACAACAAATTGTGTCTTCCAGAGGGACATAAGTTGCCCAATGCATCTCTCTATCTCCGGGTGGACTCGTAACATGCGCAATAATGTTAAAATGAGAGCGTGTGACGTAGTGTCATAAGCTTTTGCGTAATCCACCCAAGCCATTGACAGGTTGCGTTTGAAATACGACGCGTCATGACAGACTGACCGGTCGATAATAAGGTTTTCTTTGCAACCTGCTTGGCCCCTCTTCGATCCCCTCTGTTCGTAGATGTCTGACCAAACAGAGGCAATGGAGCTCAGTACCCGCTCGTTTAATACGCTGGTGAAGATCTTATACAGCGTATTGAGACAAGTAATAGGTCTGTAGTTCTTCGGGTTGGTTAAATCACCTTTTTTGGGGATTAATACTGTACGGATATTATTATTATTATTATTATTATTATTATTATTATTATTATTATTATTATTATTATTATTATTATAGCCAGAAAAGAACTGCTTCAGCATAAGTATTTTATATTATCTGTAAGCTTGACGCTATGATGTCACCGAATTATTATGCAGCCTCAGCCTAATTATGTTTGTATATTAGAACAATAGTTGCTCTATATTTTTGATTTTGCTGGCTTGACTTTAATTACTTGAAACCTTTATTTTTATTAGTTGCAAGAATGAAATCTCAACACATGCTATGATGATTATCTCTATTATCTCTATAACCGTACCTAAGGCCGGCCCTGTCCTTATGTACATATTTGGTAATTATCAGTAATTATTTACAACGGAAATTAGCTAACAGTACCGAAAAAAAAATGTGAAATACCTTAAATATTTATATTTTTTCTTCCTTTAATTCCAATTAACTATGACGTCAGCTTACTAAAACAACATTATAATGAATCACTGTCATTAGAGGACTATTTAGAGAACTTCACAGAGCCGCACTATCTAACCACCAGCTTAATCACACATGAGCCATGAATCCATCTCTTTATATATCTTTAAGGTGTTAATTTGTTTTGTAAGCATATACGTAAAATTCTTCAAACATTCTATTACTGTCCTATTGTAATAATGTTATCACAATTTGCAGCTCAAGTATTTGTTCGACAAATACGTGGATCGATTTATTGACTATTTGACTTGACATTTTTATTATTAGAGTAAAATCATTAATAATCTCACAACTGAGAAAGAAGTATTCACGTCAAAGAACCAATTTCGATCTAAATCAATCTAAAATGTTGAATATAATGTAAAGTATGGAATATAATGAGTTCATTGAAACTGACATATAATGACACAAAGACCCCAAAAATAAATTTTAAGCATAAAGCTGTGTACACATCTGAAGGCAAGCACGTATCTATAAATCAGGCACTGGCATATTCAAGGGGTAGACGGCACTGGTGCGCACGCAAGAATTTTACTTGGGGGGGTGCAGAAATCAAGATTATTTAAATTATGAATAAGGTTCTCACTTCTAAATTACAAGATCTAAAAAAAAGATCCTCGAATTTGAAATAGAAGTGATGACCTAAAAAAAAGGTTCTCACTTCTAAAATACAAGTGACGACCAAAAAAAAAGGGTCCTTTCCTCTCTTTTAACAAAAACGCCGTCACAAACAATCACATGGGTTGGGAGCTCTTGGGGGAGGGTCTCATCACTTATATTTTATCACTCATTATTTATATACAAAAACACGTAAAATCCACGTGTTTTTGAAACTCTAGCCCAGTGGTGGCGAACCTATGACCCGCGGGTCAGACACTGACCCACGAAAACTTATTAAGTGACGCACGCGTCGAGTTTATAAAAAAAAAATAGCATAAAAGAGAGAACAGGCAATCGAAAATATTAAAATATAAATAAATATCTAATGACCAATTTATAAAAAAATATATTTCCAAGTGGTCGTTGACTAACTGATTTGCTATCATATCACTGTACCTGTATGTGAGTCATCAAATTTTCAAATATAGATTGGTTAAATGATTTAATGTTCTTATGTGACATCACTCAGCATTTCAATGAACTGAATAAACAACTTCTGGGAAATGGACAAGTTGTATTGATGATGTTTGAAAATATTAAAACATTTATGACGAAACTTAACATCTTCACAAAAGATTTGGAAATGAAAATGAAATATTTTCCTCAATTACAAAAACATTTTCAGAACACAATAATTTTTGAAAATACGCTTGATATTCAAGAAAATACAATTAAAAAATATTTAATAATGATACAGTGAATAAAACAAGCTTTTCAGGAAAGATTCAATCAATTTAAAAGTTTGGAAAATATATTTCACTTTATTTTATATCCATACAAAACAGAATTTGCAACAATGGAGCTAACCGGATTTATGTGGCTAGGTATCCATGATTTAGAAATGGAATTAGTTGAATTTGAAAGCAGCATAATATGGAAAAATAAATTTGAAAACTTAGTTTCGGAAATAGAAGGACAATTTTCTGAACGTATTACAGATAATAATGATCCCAAACTAAAAACTGAAAATATTATATTAAACGTATGGGATTCTTTACCAAACAATTTTATATCAATGAAAAAGCTTGCTAATGCTCTGTTAACGATTTTTGGGTCCACATATTCGTGTGAAAAATTGTTTTCCTCAATGAATTTTGTAAAATCCTCAGAAATAAACTTGGAAATGAATTGATAGCGAAATGCATTAAACTAATGAATATGGATTATGAACCTAATATTAAGAAACTATCTGAAAATAAGCAACAACAGATTTCACATTAAATATATATACTTATATCAACTTTATTATATAAACAAATATCTGTAACTATGTTCATAATAAAGAATACTTCATAATATATGTATGTGATGTTCTTTATTCCGTGTTCATTCAAATATTTAGTGCAGTGGTGCGATAATTCATGATATTACTCCATTGATGTCAGCTTTTTGACATCGACCTTTATTTGTTGCTCTTCACTTGCAAAAGTAAAAAATGTCAAACAAAAAAGAAACGTAAACTTTTTTAGTGATTTTAAAAGTGAGTCCCAAAAAAAGGGTCAACTGTCGAGTTTTTCTGTAAACAAATTTTCACTGTTCCAAATTATTGGTACCTCTTTTACCACACCCCCTTCCAAGTGGTATCCATTGACTCAGTGACCCACGGACTAGTATTAAGAAAAATAATGAACAAAATTTGACCCACTCCTCAAAAAGGTTCGCCATCCCTGCTCTAGTCCCTGAGGGCACTTGGGGACACTTGGGGGCATGAAAAACTATTGTTTTTCATGCCTTTCGTGTGTTCAGTAGCGTATCATTTCTGAGTGAAATACTGTATTTTTTTTTTGAAATTTTGAATTGAATATTGCTATTTATAAATACATATATTTCCCTAGGACGGTTTTTATTTTCTTCTTTTTTAGGGGGGCTTGGGCCCCCGGGTCACCCCTGGGTGCACCACTGCACGTGCCTCCCGTTTAAGTGCAGTGAAATGAAAATTTAATAAATTCAAAATAATCGTATCGCAAAATTATGCATTTGGATTGTATAATTAATAGCCCATATTTTATTATGATCAGTATTATTCCTATGTTCTCGGTGATTTTTGGTTTTCGTAGATATGATTAAGATATCCTTACATCGTCACTTATGAGTCTCAAGGATTTTCACCAAAATTGTTTCAATAAACTTTTATACCCCACCCTATTTTCCAGAGGGGTTAACCTAAAAATGTAAAAAGTCTCAATAATGTACATTGGTGGGAACTAGAGCAGATCAACAGGAATTTTCGATCACATTCGTTTTCCGAAACAAATCATTTACATATCATATTATTTTTTTAAATTTATTGTGTGGCGTCAGAAGAAATGTCCTACGAACAAGCGAATTAAGGAATGAAAAATAGTTTTTTATTTATTTATTTTTTTTTTTTTTTTAATACGTATTTTGCCAAAAATGTGCTAAAAACTTATTATCCCATAACCAATAACACAGAGGGGTTAGGTAATCTAAAAATCTAAAAAAAAAGTTATTTACCTAATGAACATTAATGTGAATTTTATACTTTTCATTTTTATACTATTATATTTTTGATTTGCATTTCGAATATTCAGTAGGACATGATATTATATTTATTGGAACTTTTGTTCAATTGTAAAATGGATACATTTTTATTTCAGTTTAATATCCATTCAAATGTTATAGGTCTATACTAAAGTTTCTCAACCGAGGGTTCATGGACTCTCAGGGCAATATTGATTTTTTTTCTTTCTTGTTGGTCTCTGAAAAAGAAGTATTCAGCCCGTGATCCACAAACCCACCCCCTCTCGTGAATGTATTTATGTAGATAGCCAGATATTTTTAGATATTTTTTATTATTAAATATTTTATATTTACATTATATTTTATATCAAAACTAGCATATACATATATTAACTTAATAATAATTACAATTTTCGCCTTTCGGCTTAAAATCTACTCTCCTTCTCTTTTTATTGTTGTGTTTGACTCCTTTCCTTAATTTCCCCTCTTCTTTTTTTCACTTTCGCTTTCACTTTCATTCATTCATACCCTCTTCCTGTTCCCCCTAAAAATCCCTTTCTTGTTTCCGGTCTACTTCTTATTTCTCAACATTCTGCCAAGTTCTTTCTTCATCTATCATCCAAAAATAGTTTTCTCTCTCCCCATTTCCACTTATAAATCTCGCTATTACTTTTTTCTTCGTTCTTTTTCCCTTCTCTGTCAAATATTGTTGTTTGCTCAACGTCCAGTCTTTTCATATTTGCTCGTACCTTAACTCTTTTATTTTTGTTTCCTTTTCCATTTTTTGATAATGCGTTTTATTACTTCGTGTCCCAGTTCTTGTCCATTCATTCTTTGTATTCTTACCTATTGTTGAGTAACCACAAGATTCATAAATTTCCTTCCTTTCCTTTTCCCATCTCGATAGTAGCTTTCCTTGTTGATCCCTTCTTTATATTTGCCTCCAGCATTCATACAGAATTTCTTTTTCGGGATGTCTGATTATATTCTCTTCCTATTATGGCTTTTCTGACTGTCTTTATTTTTATTTTCTTCATTTTTGTTTCTTCCAGTGCAATATATGCAGGCGTATTCATTCTTATCCTAGATTTCGAGAAATTATGGGTTATGGTTATGTTGATCTACAATTGTTTTGCGGCTCATGGGTTGAAAAACGCTACTAAATTAACTGCCATCACCATAATTGGCGTGAGAGTACAAATTAACCCTAGACCTCCTATTTCCAGATTTCATGACCATATATTCAACCTATGTACATCCAGGAGCTTTTTTTATATATAGCCTATTGCTAACGGCTAAGCAGAACCTGTAATTTGTATAAATATTTTTTAAATAAATTATTTGCCACAGACAGGAGTTGAACTTACCTCCATACCTTTGCTTAACGGACAAACAGGAAGTAAAAACGATTTAATGCTTGCTGCCAAAGGCCTATCAGTATATTATCAGTAGCATTATATATACTAGACTAGAAACTTCTCAGATGTTAACTAATTTTAACTTAGTTGTTTGTTAAACATCTATTGTGTATTTTATTAACAATAATTCATCTAATACCTTACAATGTTTTAAATATAATACAGAAATTCACATTCCAACAAATATAAAACGGTGTTGTTTATTAAAGACTTATATACTAATATGACTGTACCTCTAAGACTCAAAAAAGACTCAAAAATACCAAATTATGAAAAACCTTAAACCTCTTTAAATAAATCATAATAACAAAAAGTTTGGTATTACCTTGTTAACATAAGACACAAATACAACATAAAACTAATTGTATAAATAAAGAACAACAGAAATGCATGTTAACACTTAGCAAACTAATAAAAGACTGACAAAAAAGGTAACCGATATCGTTTACTTTGCATACAGCAAATAAGTCACGTAATTTTTCTTAGTTAAGTATTCCATTCTTATACACCATTAATAACTAAATAATGTGCACAACACGGCAAATACAGCAATGTTTCTTAATATTTTATTACTTGCACCTTATCATGAAGGCCTACTTTTAAAATGGTTTCTTTTAAGTACTCTTTAAAAAGAAGTAAGTAATGAAATAAAGCGGCAGTAGGCAACCATCCATGATGAAGCTATTTCGAGTCAATGGAAAAGTTATTTGTTGAAAAGAATTTTAAATATAAATGCACACATTATTTCTAATACTGGGTGGGGAAAAAAGCTTAAAGATGTAGAGAACATAATACGCAAACCTAGAGACGACTTTATTCAATTTAGCCGTATATGGAATTCTGCGATCCACAGAAAACTACCATTTCTAAGGCATGCGTCAGTACTTTTGTATGGCTGATAAACGGCTCGTTAAACATGCTATAAACAGAAAAAAGCGAGTATTTTTTAAAATATCTTTGTAAAATTCTTCAGATTTATCGGTTGCGTAGAATAACAAAGCAGAATTGGGTAAACAATTGGTCAAATAAAGGTAAATTTACAAATAAAAAGAAGAAAGCATAGTTGGTTAGGAAGCTCCTAGAATGCCTCGTGCCATTCGAATAATTTAATTAATATCTTAAAATTTTTATTTTTTCCCAAAAAATAGGCCAATTACAAAAGCTATCCGATATATATGATAGAATAAGGCTTTTTTACCTTATGTAGTAAACAATATATTTCGAAATTAACAGAATTAGATAATAACTGTTGGAGGTTTTGCAAACATTATTTAACAAGGACTCTAATTATAAAAATATGAAAAGACTATTAATTAATTTAATTTTAAACTTATGTTGACATACCAAAGAAAATACTTAATATATTTGTAGCTAAACATAAAGAACAAAAGACACATTCAGGAAACAACACTTGCAAGCAACTAATTGCCAAACACATTATTGTAATAAAACTGTTATCCAAAATAATATATTACTTATTATCTACTGTGATAATTTTTTATCAATATTCAAATATATTTATTGACTAAATGTTAATAAAATGGTGGGATTAGTAATATTACCTTGATCTTTTTTTTTTATTTGTAAATAAGTGGTTGCTAGGCAACTAATAAACTAATGGCGCGCAAATGTTTTGCATTTGTCAAAAGTACTACGCAGAAAAAAAAAACGCGTGTTTTAGACAAATTAAAGTGACACCTGCTTTTCTAACAAAATGGCGAATTTTGATCAAAATTGTGTTGAATTACAAGGAAGAAGTTACAAATCGACTTAAATCACAACCGCCAAATAGTTTAGATTTTAATGTATTGGATCTTGGCTTTTTCAATTCTATAAAATCCTTACAACATACAGCTTCACCGAATACAATCGACAAACTGATTGAATGCGCACAAAATTCATTAAATTCATTTAAGATACAAACCCTTGATAATGATTTTATAACATTGCAATCTTGTCTAGAAGTAACCATGTTAGCAAAAGAAAGCAATTCCTATAAGATTCCGCACATTAATACGGCAAAACTTCATCGTAAGGGATGATTACAAACAACATTATCATTATTGATAATTATAACGTTATTAAACGATTATAACAACAAGCTGTGGAGACAACCACGTCCTTGTTAAATTAAAACTTTTTGTATTATTCTTTATTTTATGTTTTATTATTTTATTCTATTTTTTATGGTGTGGTGTTTTATGGTGGTTGCTGGTGTTCATATCGAGCTTCGCGAGGGTTCCGCTTGTGACATATTATACACATAGCTCATATATGAAACCAGCTCTTGTACTTTTAATTTGTCCACAAATTCACACTTAACGTTATTATTTTTCAGTTCAACAAAATAATTTTAAATAACACTACATTTTCGTGCCCCAGTGCACTACAAGTTAAGACCATTGTACTTAACTATTAAATTTTACAGTAAAAGCAACTTCCTGTGTTTACTGATCGTTCTATTTGTAGAGTAACCTATTTAAAATTGTTTATTTTATTATCAGCCCAATAGTTGAAAAATAACTAGAGCAAAAATATAATGTACTTTTTTAAAAAATTATTTATTTATCTTCTTTATATTTTTAAAGGAAGAGAGTAAGGAAGATAGAAAGGGATGGAGTTTGTAAACAAGTCTGGCCGGAGTTTTTCTCTCAAAAATGAACATCGTAAAGGTCGTCCTATTAGTGTTGTCACTTCTAAAGCTATCGACGCAGTCCGGAATATGTTGGATATTCCGCAGTGGATTATTCCGAGGTGGATACCGCAGCACTTACAAGGACATTGAAACATCTTTGGGCATATCCATGACTCAAATAAAAGCAATCCTGTATGAATATCTGGCCGTGAGGATGCTTTGTATTCTGTGGATATCTCAATAGTTAATTGATATTCAAAGGAAAGAACGTGCGAATTAGGGAAAGAAAATGTTTATTAAATTTAACAGAGGCTAGTCAAAAGCTGTATACGACATGGTAACAGGTGACTTAACATGGATTTACTGCTACGAAGCAGTAAGTAAACGGCAGTCAGCTCAATGGATCATCCCAGACGACGATAAACCAGTCAGTGAATCATTCAGAAAGCACTGACAAGAAAATGGTTGCTTCAGTCTTCTGACGTACGAGTCATATTACCTCTGTTCTACTGGAACATTGTTGTACAGCCACTGCTGCTTGGTATTCCACAATTTGCTTACCAATATATTTCAAAAAATGCGCGATAAACTACCAAAAGTGAGAATCCTTCTTCATCCTGACAATGCACAAACATATACTGCAGCTAGAACAATAAGTAATAGCTCTGAAGTGGAGATCGAAACCTACAAAATTCTCATTTCTGAGGTGATACCTGAACAAAGGGCCTGGTTCAACTGCACGGAAAAACATTGAACATCAAGGTGAATATTTTAAAAAGCAACAAAAATATTTTGTTGTTTCCCTCGTTATCTGCAAAACTTAAGTAGCCACTGTCGTACATTGTGTTCACCAACGTAGTTAGACTCTTTTCCGACAAAAAGCTCTTTTTACTTATAAAATGAATTTCGTAACGAGTTCAATCGTAAAGCCTGGTTTATAATAGATATGTTATGGAACATAAGCATAAAAATTACACTACTCTCTTTGTTCTGTTTATTACAAACAGATGTTTTGAAGGGTCAAATCTATTGTTTAATGCATATGCAGTTATGCTATGGGCTTATTATAAACCAGGCTTAACACTTTTTATTTAGAAGAACGTTTAGTACAATCAATTTAGAACATACAATATCAACATTCATAACGATAATACATTAAAAACTCTAGCCAATATACAAAGACAATATTTTATTGTTATTATATCACTCACGACACAAATGATAACATACAGAAAAAATATACGAGCAATAACAAAACAAAATATTCTTTTCACAATTACACGACTGACACCAATCGCTTTTTTCTAGAACTAAATAAAAGTGCCATAAAAAACTTAATTCAAATAATAATAAATAGAAAAATTATTATACAGCAGTGAGGCCAAGAGATTCGGTGCAAGTTCTTCTTATATCTTTATCTAAAACAAAAGGAAAAGAAAATTAAAAGACAAAAGAAAAATAAATAAAATTATAAAACATAAAAGTTAAAAGAAATTTTTATCAAATACTGAAGTTATCGAAATTGTAAATGGATATTTCGAGAGTTTAGATAATTCTTATTATACATTTGAGAGTTTAGTCGTATATATACACCAGCAAATATAAAGGTACAGACATAAAAATATAATTATTTTCCCTGTGGGCGACGTTTGGGCGTTAGGGTGAAATTTTCTCCGGTATATGGGGCAAAAGGTACAACATGGTCTTGAAGAATATCTCTGTTGTACCTATCTGCAGTTAACGCTCCGCCATTAGTCACCACTAACTCTATGAATTCCCAAACATATTTTCCTAACTGAGCTCCCAAACATATTCCACCCCACACCATAATTGAATCTCCACCAAAAGATACAGTAGTAGCAAAATTAAATGGTTCATTTTGTTCTCCTTGCCGTCGATACAATCTTCGTTCATTGTTTAGTAGAGCATTCACAGCTATCTAGATATAGATTACAAAATAATAAATTAAAAAAAAAAAAAACATAATTTTCAATCTGTTCCTTTAAATTTGCAGGTGTGTGTATTATACAATTGAAGTTTTAACAGGAATTTATTACAACTACAATGTAAAGTTTATCCTAACATAACATATCTTAACCCAGTAATGCCGGAGTATTTTTTTTCTACTAAACTTTACATAAAATGAGTTACATTGTGAATTTAGAATACCTTCTAACTAAACTTTTAATATTCTGCTTTAATTATATCCATTTTCGGACTGTTCATAGGAAGTTTGCAGTACGTTCGCGATACGTAGATTTCAACAGAGCCGCAGTAAGAAAAACTTGCGCTAGGGGCAAAGCCGTGTTTTGGCGCCCTTGGCAAATAAAAAAACAAGGTCCTGACCTCTCAAAATCCAAGTGATGAGCAAAAAAAAAGATCCTCACCTCCCAAAATCTAAGTGATGAGCAAAAAAAAGGACCTCACCTTCGCAATGGCGCCCCTTAGTCAAGCCCGCCGGCGCCCTTTTCCTTAGTGCGCTCAGGGCCGTCGTCCCCTCCGCCCCCTCTTACTGCGGCTCTGGATTTCAAGAAGCATTACGTTACGCAGTACATTACAGGATCGGCTCGCTAATATGGTCCCAGCTTAAGATCTTAAAAATCCAAGAGTTTAATATCATTGATATCAACAATAGTTTGCAACAGCACTGGCAAATTTTCCGCGTATAAATTTTATATAGTATGTATTTCCTTGATCATTTGTTTCTATTGATTGCAAAAATAAGTAGTATTTGTGTTCATAATGTATAGTTTTTTCCTCTATCTATATTTTAGTATTAGGCGTGGGAATGACAATTGTGGTGCCTTGAATATATTAAACTGAATAGTCAACAGTTAAACTTTGTGAAACTCTTATAGATAAGTGGTTGTTAAATGAAAACATTGCGTTTTGTCTCATATCTTTTATTGATGTATTGACTGCAGTCAGTATATCTATTAAACATTCTGTAATACACAACACGACGTATATATTTAATAACCTCTCTTACCTTGAATATAATGTGTGCACAAAAAATCTACGTAAAATATTTCAGTTGAAATTTATGCACCGTAACAATAATTTATCAGTGTTACGTCTACACTTAACGTACATGTAAGGCACGTGTAATTTATGATCCATTGCGAACGATCAGATATCCGTGCAAATATTTTTGAACAAATTGCCACTTGGCGGAATTTAAAGCTAAACTTGCAGTTAAACAATTAGACCAGAACGTTTGAACCCTTTCTCTTCAAGGTTATGTTGCATTCACAACGTCAAAATTATAAATTAAGGTTAAATTAGTACTTGACGTTAAAGTTGTACGACGAAATTTAGTTGCATGTACAATATTAATTAAGAAATTAATACACTGACAGCTTTCTATCGACTTCTACTATTCTTGTCGCCGCGAATGTTAAATTTGACTGATTAATAAGATTGCAATCACGGTATAGTAAATTTAAGTGAGAGAAGTCAGTTTATTAATTAAATGTAGATAAACTAACAAAGCGCATGTTCTGACTTGGAGTTTTTGCAGTAATCTGTAAACACGACTGACTTGCTATGAACATCTGACAGTTTTTGCAGGTTATCGCGAATAACTAAAATCTTGTTAGTAATAGTAACTATTTCATCCGTGAACACTAAAAGCAATATTGCGCACGAGAGTAAAGCTATTATACCGTATTAGATTATAGTATGTTCGTTCCAAATGGGTCCATAGCAAATTTTATGGGAAAACAGTTTTAGATAAGAAAAGTCGTGGGTCGATAATCAAAATAAAAAATATCATTAGAAGAGCATACAAACGTACGAGGTGAGTAAATTAAGTAACCGGGCTGGCAACATAGCCTTTGATCGGACAACATTTGGGACGCGGGACTTGGAGGGGCTTTCAGTACGAGTTTGAACTCGCTAGAGTAATTTTGTTGTCCGTAGCGATTTTTTTCGTGACACAGTTTTTTCTAGTGCGTTCTAAAAATGAGTGACATTCATTTCAAGCAACGGTGTGCTATCAGGTTTTGCTTCAGATTTAGGCATAGTGCAACGGAAAACTTCAGCAGGCCTACGGAGACAGTGTTTTGTCAAGGACCCAGATTTTTTGGTGGTTTAAGGCATTTTCAGAAGGAAGAGAGTTGATTGAAGATGAATCACACAGCGGAAGGCCTTCATCTTGAAGAACCGATTAAAATACCGACAGAATCCGAGCTCTTGTGTGTTCAGATCGTCGGTTGACAGTCAGAATGATCGGGGAAGAGTTGAATTTGACTCACTAGTGTGAGTATGAATGGTAGTCCATTCACCAGATTTGACAATGCGCCTTGTCACGCAGCAATTTCAATAAACGAGTTTTTGGCCAGTAAAATTATTCCTGTGGCTCCTCAGCAGCGTTGCCAGATTATTATTTTACCAAATCGGAATTTTTACCAAATAAATATAAAAAAATCAGGATTAAGGCGCAAAAAGCGGGACAACCTAATAAAATGTACAGTTCAAAATATTTCAAAACGTTTATAAAAAGACTCTCTCCCAAAATAGAAGTGACGAGCAAAAAAATAAAGGTCCTCACTCCCAAAATAGAAGTGACGAGCAAAAAAACATTTTTTGATTAATTCGTGATTTAGCTGTCCCGTACGGGACAGTATATTCTTGTTCATAAAGCGGGACGTCCCGCGAAATTCGGGACGTCTGGCAACGCTGCTCCTCAGCCTCCTTATTCGCCTAACTTGAGTCCTAACTTTTTCTTCTTCCCAAGATTGAAAAATCACCTCAAGGGACGTCATTTTGGGACACTCGAAAATATTCACACGTCCGTAACCGACCAGCTGAAAGCTATTCCAGTATCCCAATTCCAGCACTGTTATGAGGATTAAAAGAACCATCTCCAGAGCTGTGTGGCTTCCCAAGGAAGTTATTTTGAGGGAGACAATATTTAGTTGTAATTCTATTCTAATAAAAAAATAAATAAATAAAAATCAGTCCGGTTACTTAATTTACACACCTCGTATATATGGTTCCTAATTCATTAGGACGTTGGTAAAAATTGATTCTTCATTGTTTATAATATGAAAAAGAAAGCTTGTGCAATAATTTAACTGTATATTAATTTTAATTGAAATTTATAATTGTTTAATACCTAAATTATTCAAAGATCCTCATACATTTTAAGTAAAGTGATGACTTTTACTTCAGTTACGACGCGTTTTCTTTCCTCTGTCACGTCTCTGCGTGTAACAAGCATTTACGTTATTGTAAGTACAAATTTTAATCTATAATTATGACATTGAGAATGCAGCATTAGTTGAAACTACTTAGTTTTTGGTGTCAGTGTAGGATAATACACAACACAAAATGTTTCTATACGAACTTCAATTTAATATTGTATTTTAATTACTACATGCTCACTTACTTAATGATATCCATGGTATCCAAAGTCATGTCCATAAGAGTAGGCCGGTGCGGGCAAGGCATAGCTCTTGTACACTGGCTGGGGTGCTACTACCGTCTGGAATTATTGAAATGAACATAGTTAATTATACATTCATTGGAAAAATGATATCATGGACACGCGCTTGCATATTAACCACTCGTAATAAATTGGTCAAGGGTAAAAAAACTCAATGGGATACATTCTATACGATTTCACAATAATAGGTAAGTATTTGTAGAAATTAACAAATTTTACATATATAAAGAGTGATCCAATTTGGACTCTAGGATTTGTTTTTTGAATAAAACACAAATAAACATAAAACATATTGGAAGAATCCGAATTTTATTGTTATTAGGGTAAAGTACAGACTTGGAAATTATTTATGTAATATGATGTCGGCCAAATGCCCTCCACGACTCCGCTGACATGATACAATTCTTTTAGCGAAGTTTTCCGTAATCGTTTGCAATAAATGCGGTTCGATTTCAGCAATTGCACGTCTGATGTTCTCTTTTAGTTCTGGAATCGTAGCAGGCTTGTTGAATAGACCTTTTCCTTCAAATAGCCTCAGAGAAAAAAGTCTAATGGGGTTAGATCGCAAGACCTCGCTGGCTAATTGATGTCGCCCCTCTGAGAGACAACATGACCAGGAAATTTGGTTTGAAGTAAAGTGATTGTTTCACGTGCTGTGTGACATGTGGCTCTATCCTGTTGAAACCACATGTCATTTTAGTTCAAATCGTTGGTTTCATTGAAAAAAAAGTTGTTTAGCATCTCCCGATAGCGCACACCATTGCCAGTAACAGCGTTACAACTTCGTCCTCAAAAAAGTACGGGCCAATGATTCCTCCAGCCCATAATGCACATCAAACAGTGTATTCTTGTGGATGCATTGGTTTTTCTTGAATAGCATGTCGATTTTCACTACCCCAGATGCGACAATTTTGGCGATTAACAAACCCATTCAAAGGAAAATGAGCTTCATCGCTCCATATGATTTTTGCAAAAATCAGCATCAACTTCTGTGTTTTCTAAAACCCAATTCATAAATGTAGGGCGTTTCTGGTGGTCTTTTGATGAATTTGCAATGTGTTTAGATACCAACTGTAAAAATGCAAACTTTCAACATTCACTGAACGAAAAAGCCGCGCAATTCAAATCCCGGAGTCCAATTTGGATCACCCTTTATAAAGGGTACCAATAGTTTAAACAGCAGAGCACTTGAATAAGAATCTATATATTTAGGTACATTAGATATTTCAGTACCAATTTGTATATAAAATATATCGTTATCAATTTACCTAATTTTAAAACAATCTTTATAGAATGGTAGGTTCTAAAAGTTATAAATTTGAAGATTAAATTGAATTACTTTCATTAATCAGAATAAAAATCTACGATACAAATCTGCTATGCCAGGGTTTCCCAAATGGTGGATCGCGGCCCAGTACCGGTCGCGGTAAGCGAAATGCCGGGTCGCTTAAAAACTCGCGAAGCCTAGGTGATAAATTGTCGTCAGGAATACCCAATTATAGTGGAAAAAGCAATAAAATTTCTAATGCCTTTCATCACGACCTATAAGTGCGAAGCAGGTTTCTCAACATTAGTCTTCCTTAAAAATAAGTACCGAAACCGATTGGAAGTAGAACCGGATCTAAGGATAAAGCTATCATCGTTTTTTCCTAATCTGAAATGATTAGTAAAAAATAAACAACACCACACTTGTCATTAATAATTTATTGGTTCTCATTAATAATTTTTGTTTAATTTCTACAAATTTTTGTAACGGTTAATGCTTTTTTATTATAATTATTATGTGAATAAATGAAAACTGTATGGACATCCATATGTTTTAGCTTACCTATGGGCTATTATGGCGGAAAAATGTTAGTGGCTCACAAAGAAAAAGTGTGAAAATTACCGGGTCACGGAAAAAAAGTTTGGGAAACGCTGTGCTATGCCAATAGTTTCGTTCGCAGGTGGGATTAAGAAGATAAGCTTCAGTTTTAAAAAAAGTCTATTTAGTAACAAATGAACGAATCAACAATCAACTTATTTAAATATTTCTTATAAGATTAAGAAATGAATAAAGCACTCGGTAAGTTTCACAAATATAAGTTTAATGTTACTCTATACGTATTTCGGCAGTGACGCCATCTACATGAGTTCAAGTTATAAAATAAACTTATTTTTTAATAGATATTGTATCTGTTAAAAAATAAGTTTAGTTTGTAATTTGAACTCCTGTAGATGGCATCACTGCCGAAATACATATAGAGTAACATTAAACTTATATTTGTTAAACTTACCGAGTGCTTTATTTATTTATTAATCTTATATTAAATATGATTCACCGTGAATACACGGACTCCTCTGGCAATTATATATTAAATATTTCATTCTCACTCATGCTTGCAAAGCATGTGCGAGATAGACCTATATAAATAAGTTGGTTGTTGCCAAGATCATTAAAGTAAAAGTTTTCTCGTAACTTTTGACCAATTAGAGAATGAAAGGGAATACATCACACGTATGCGTAGTTCAAACAAGCATACAAATTTAATATTGATGTTGCACTTTTTAAATATTTTTATTGACTATTTTCATAATAGATATTTATTTCAAGACAGTTCTACTGACCAAATTATAATTTATTAATAAATAAAAGATAATTTTAGGTATATTTAAATAAATATAGAGACACAAATTGCTATAATAATATAGTCATTAATAAAATTGGAGGTTATATCTACTTTTAAAAACGGCTGGACGTATTTTAACGAAATTTGGTACAATAGAGTAGAACCAGGATCAAATATAGGCATGGTATCTCCAAATTTTCTTTCTTAGGGGGTTTTTTGGGTTAAAACTGGTACTAAAAAACATGAAATATTTCCTTTATAAACAGAACTATCTTAACAGAAAAATCTATACAAATTGTTTATAAGAAAACAAATCTTATTAGTTCTATGCATTTTTTCAATATGGTGAATATTAGGGTAGTTACGGGGGGGGGGCTAAAACTAAAATATTGAAATATTTCACTTATTATTCTCTTCACATCAAAAATGAATGTAAGAAATTTTATTTAGAACGAAGAAACATTTGATTCGAAGAAAAAAGAAATTGACAAGTAGGAAATCAAAAATAAAACGTTATTTTTATATCTATAGCCAAAAATCAAACTTCACGTGTATATAACATAGACGATATACAAAGACTGACGTCCTGTTAGCATACGGATGACGCGTAGCCTCTCTATTTACCCCCACCAATACAAGTTACGAGACAACTTTATACTTTAATAAACTTGGGTTGTTGCTTCATTGATTTGTTATTGAACAGACTTCTTTAAAAATCTGAATTATACCAACAGTTACGGAATCAGTTTATGAACCACTTAATTGCACATATTCGGTTTGAGACCTGTTAAATATTTAGTCACCGCGAACGATTGATATATCTGGCTGACAATGTTATAATCACGGTGTGGTAAATTGGATTAGGAGCACTCAGTTTCTTAACGAAATTCAACAAAACTAATAACGTACATTAGTTTGACTAGGAGTGTCTCTCTATTTAAATATATACCGCGAACGATCAATGTTTCTGGTTGACAAGATTGTAATCATGGTGTAGTAATTTTAATTAGGAGCCCTCGGTTTATCTAGGAGTCTCTCTCTAATATAAATACATTTGAATTGCTACAAACAGGTTACGTAATTGTTTGAAGGGTACCGCGAACAATAAACATGAGGAGGTAACATTCAAAAGGTGAGTTGTCACACAAAATTCAAAATTGAGATACCAGGATACAAGTGTTCTTCCTCTTTAAAAAATAAAATCATTAAATTATTATAAAACGTGTTTTGTAAAAATGCATCTAAAATGCGTAATAAAAAACAAAAAATAAAATAAAATAAAATAGTGCATTTATATTTTTTTAAATTTTTCGATGTACTTGTAAAAAATAATTAATCAAGGTTCTTCCATCTATAGCAGGGGTTCTTAAACTTCTATAGTCCGAGGACCCCTTCTTGAACAACTTTTTTTTCGGACCCAGAGCCGCAGTAAGAGGAGAGGCGGAGGGGGCGACGGCCCCAAGCGCACTAAGGAAAAGGGCGCCGACGAGCTTGACGGGCGCCACATTGCGAAGGTGAGGACCTTTTTTTTGCTCAGCACTTGGATTTTGGGAAGTAAGGACCACCCTTTTTTTGCCAAGGGCGCCAAAACACAGTTTTGCCCCTAGCGCAAGTTTTCCTAACTGCGGCTCTGTTCGGACCCCATCCCAACACTAGGCATTTTACGTCGTTCTTGAGACTTAATTCCTGGCTCAGTAATCTCATAGGCACTACGTTATAATAAATATTGATAAAAATGTATCTCTGGTTATTTTAATAAATGGTTTTGCGCATTTATAGAGATGAACAATTTTATTAGCATATATAGAATAAAAAAACATAAAATGAATAAAAATAGTAGTAAAAAGAATTAAAAAGTTACAAATTATAATACGTTAAACTCATACAAACATTTCTTGGTCAAATATTGGTCAAAATAGATCTTATTATAATATGTTTTCTGTAAATAATTCGCAGTTGAATAAAAATAATTATATTTTTACTAATTTTTGTTTAGATATGTCAATAACTAGTTAGATAACAACAAATACAAAAAGTCTTGACCATGTAGGATTTTTATTAAATGAGTTATTTGAATAAAAGCCAAAAGTTGGGGGATGTAAAGTTAATGTCAAAATTATTTCGCGGACCTCCAAGGATCCGCGGACTCCAGTTTAAGAACCGCTGATCTATAGAATAGGTGTAATATTTTAGTATAATTATGATTTTTTGTTTAATAATAATTGGTTGTATTTAATTTTTGTTTTTTTCGAAACGTACTTTTTGTGATATATTGTATATTGAAAATAAACTCGTCATATTAAGAATAATAATATTATATCAATATAGTACTTAATTATGATTATTTTTATTTTCAGGTTTTCTGGTTGCTTTTTAATTTTTATTGTTTTTATATAGTAACACATTTTAAAAAAATGTGCTTGGGCTGGATTCATCCCGCAGGTCGTAGTTTAGAGACCTTTGACCTATAGAAATACCTCTTATAGCTCTTGAGAGGAGCCCACAAGATAAAATAAGGAAAATTAGACCAAAAAAGAACTAAACAAGTACTAGAAAACAGCAATAACTTCTTCAGAAAAATTAGAACCTTAGTCAGAAACCGAGTTCAATCATTAGTTACGTTGATACTTTATGTCCAGTTGGGATTTGAGTTAAATTATTATTATTATTATGCAATCTAAAGAGGTTGGTATTTTTAAACGATATGGCTCTATCATAAGTTGAAAGTATACTTAATATTAAATATATTTACCTTAATAATTGGTTGCGCTACCTGAACCAATCATAAAATTATTAATTGTCTGCCATTTGATTTGTGTACTGAAGTATTCCTAACCAGGAAATAGTTTTAAAGTATTGATCGCAATGATTAACATATAGCCATATATCGTGTGTTTAAGTATCCGTAATGACTGTTTGTAAGCCAGCAAACCTTGGGAACGAATTGTCTATCCACTGTCACACGATAAACAAATCAATCACAGATACATATCTGCTCACTGGCAAACCAATATAATCCACCTGGATTTCCATTCAATAAAAAAATATTTTATTAATGATAATTTCTAACCTCATTGAATGTATAGTTAATTAGTATTATTATTATGTTTAAGGGGCGTCAGCAACTTGGCTATTGACCCCTGGTACATATATTTTCACATAAAATTATTGATTTTAGATAACTTAGTAAACTGGAGAGATGATCTGGATTGTTGCTTAGAGCTTTTTTGAGTAATATCGGGATCTGAAATCTAAACCTTTAAATAACCTTACCCACAAATTACTGACACACACAATTTAAAGCAAAGTGGTTTAACTAAACATCCGAATAAATCTAAATAATGTATATTGATATAAACCAGAAACAAACGAGGGGATTTTTTGATCAAATTTCGTTTCTTGAAAATATTGCAGTTATTGTGTTTTTGACAAAATTAATTATTTTTTTAATTCATGGTTAAATTATGGATAGTTGTGTTATGGATACTTTGTATTTATGGTTAAGGTTTTTTGTGCCGTTTTCTTTAAATTAAAAATATAATAAAATAAATGTAACTGCTGAGAATCGAGTTCATGTGTGTAGTGTAGTGAGTAGTGTTTAGTAAACTGCGCCTACTATTATACGTCATAATTCAACCTATTGTTTGAATTACTTTAGTGTTTTGTTTTTAAATTATCAAAGAGTAATTTACAATAATGAAATACTTATAAAACAAATAACACATATAGTTGATGGTGTAGGTCGTTATTTTGTGAATATTCATGTTAATAATTATAAAAAACACATAGTTAACAGTGAGAAATACGTTTCTTAATTTGAAAAAAAAAATCAAGCCATTTATCAATATATTTCTTATTAATTTAATGGAGACTTGAATACAAAGAAAATGCAAGAGAAACGCTAGGATTTTTTAATTAAAATTTTATTGATGAAATTTTCGAAAATTATTTAAATTTTGTTTAAAAAAATAAAATAAAATGGAAACTCTTAGTACTCAAAAAACGAATTAAAATTATCATCAAAAACTGTTGATTTTGATGTGATTATAGAAAAACTATTCCTAGACAGCCAGCATTCTGTTGGCTTCGTACACTTATTAAATGCCTACAAAACCCTGAAATGTATGAAAATTCACACCACATAATTTTTTAAAATTTCGGGACTGTTTTATGAAATTTTCTATTGAAATAATTTTTAAGCAATATAATCCAATATAATTCCGTGAAAATGGTAGGATTTATTAGTTTCTTTAAAATACATGTAGGCATTATTATTCTTTGTTTAGGTATTTTATTTTTTAATAATGGTTGAAATTAATTACAATGTTTTTTAACATTGTAATTAATATAAATAGTGAAAATTTAAAATGTTTTTTATTTCAACCATTATTAAATATACAACATTTTCACAAAGTTAATTTGTCGACATTAAATTATATCATTTAAATTTTACTTTTTTTCTTCACTCTAAGCTCATCAAATTGTTCAAAAACTTGGATCAATTGGATCACAGTAAAAAAGCAAATATATTCAGAAAGAAAAAAGAAGCCAAAACGACCTCATAAAGAGAGAATCGTTCACTAGAATCGTCCACAAGAATCTTCCTAAAACGATTCGCAGTAAGTAATTCTTGAATCCATCCCGACATGGACGCGATAAGCCGACAACGACTATTTATTTACTGTAGCGAAGCAGCGAATATACTGTTAGCATTTTATATTGATTATTACTTTGATTTGAGCGATTTAGGATAACGATATTTTTGCTTAACCGATCAATCACACTAAATAAACGATTCCTGCCTTTGCAAAAATTGACTATTTACTGTAAACAATAGAATGACCGCTAAAGAGCACAAAGCTGATTCTCTTCATCTGCGAGTACCACATAAACACTTCACAAACAGGAAGAAATTCCTAGTCATATGAAAAAGAGAAAATATAAATCAATAAATTCAATATACTTTTCCACATACATGCGATGTAAACTTTATCATTTGCACAGAAAATTTTTTTAAATTAATAATTCAAATGCTTGTAATTAAAACTATAGTTGTTTGAATATGTTCATAGCAACGCGGAAGTAAATAATCAACTGGGTAATGTTTTAGTAAATCACAGAGAACGTATTTGTTGGTGATAAAATCTGTTCTAGAAATCACGAACGGTTGTCCAATAATTATAAGGTTGACATTTAAAATATGTACCTATATATATATATATGCTTTATTATATTCATCCTTCGTAAATACTGTTTTGTCAATCAATATTATTTATTGTAAATAATTGCTATCAAAATTTAGTTCTTACATGGCCTTACAACATAATTCATAAGTATACACTAAAAAAACTATTAGGATTAGGTTCATTTGCGCCTACAGTCTCTTTCAGATTTAATGTTAGTGTAGGGTGACCATTTTCTTAACAAAGCAATGCGGGACGGAGCAAAAAAAAAAGGTCCTCATCTCCCAAATCCAAGTGAAGAGCAAAAAAAAGGTCCCCACCTCCCAAATCCAAACTGCGGGACAAAATTTTAAAATGCGGGACTTTTGCGGAGCGCATCTTAATGCGGGACAAAATGTTAAAATGCGGGACGAATGGTCACCCTATGTTACTGTCGCTGCGTATGTCCTTTGTTTTATGCTCATCCGTTTTATTTTTTTTTACAAACGTCGTTTTTCTTTAGATTTTCGCCAAGACGTTTTTCCTACTTTCATCCCGTAATCAACGTATGAGGTCTGTTCAGAAAATAACCAATGCGGGACGGAGTTAAAAAAAGGTCCTCATCTCCCAAATCCAAGTGAAGAGCATAAAAAAAGTCCTCACCTCCCAAATCCAAAATGCGGGACAAAATTTTAAAATGCGGTTTTTGCGGGACGCATCTTAATGCGGGACAAAATGTTAAAATGCGGGACGAATGGTCACCCTATGTTAGTGTCGCTGCGTATGTCCTTTGTTTTATGCTCATCCGTTTTTTTTTTATTTTTAACAAATGTCGTTTTTCTTTAGCTTTCCGCCAAGACGTTTTTCCTACTTTCATCCCGCAATCAACGTACGAGGTCTGTTCAGAAAATAACCGAACATTTTGAATTACGCGCCAAGGGGAATATTAAGTGATATGTAGTTGGCAGCATTGCGTTGCACATAACCTCCTCTGTAACCACATGTACTTGGATTGTTGATATCTCGTGTAGTTTTCGTGACATTGTTATTTGAGTGCAACGTGTTTAAGTGTCAGTGGCGATTTTTGATATATGCGATTTTCTGGAGCAACGATACAACGTAAAATTTTGCGTGATACTGAACGATTTTTATTAATAAAGTTTTTGTCTAAAACTCATAGTAGAGATAGAATATACAATGGAAAACTTAACATGGTATGGAAAAAGACATACGGTGTAATTTTTGTACTTGGTACGCTATTTTTTCCCACCCTCTTGTATCTGCCCGAATTCGTAATATAAGTGCTGCGGGTAAGAATTATTTAATTTTAGTAAACAACACGTGTTCCAAGTAAAATTCCATTATCATCAATTTTTTTTTCGACGAAGGTAAAACTATAAACAATCATGTCGAACAAAAAATGTATTATTTGATCATTTCTACACAAAATTATGTAAACATAAAAGTTATTTTAATAGCTATAAATAACATACAACGAGACTAGAAGAAGATGGAAAAAAATGGGACTACAGATAAACGAGATAAAGACGAAGTTTATGTCATGGACAGATCAGGAATTCAGAAAAGAGCAATACTTAAACATATACACGGAAAGAAGAAAGATATATTATTTTGAAGAAGTAGAAAGTTTCACCTACCTAGGAACAGTATTTACACGTAGTCCAGAGATAAGGACTGAGATACAGACAAGATTAATGGCAGGAAATAAATTTATCGACGCACTACGTAAACTACTAAGAAGTAAGAATATTTCAAGAAAAACAAAGGTAGAATCTATAAGACAGTGATACGAACAATAGACATATGGAAGCGAGGCGTGGACTGTAAACATATCAGAACAAAACAGTGTTAAAATATAGGAAAGAATAGTGTAACGTAAGATTTTTGGAGGAAAAATGGTGGACGGGAAATGGCTACGAAGGACAAACCAGGAAGTAGAAGAAATGTATGGAGAAACTAATATCGTAGCAGTCATAAAATCTCAATGTCTCCGCTGGCTGGGACATGTGGAGAGAATGCCAGAAACTAGATTACCAAAGTCCATGATGCAGAGAACAATTGGTGGAAAGAAATGGAGAGGAAGACCGAGGACGAAATGGTGGAAGGAGGTGGAGAAAGATCTAGAACAGCTGAAGATCACTAAATGGAAAGAAAGAACTTTAAATAAGAACAAGTGGTGAAGAACATGAATCAATCAAGCCATGGGTCTACTAGGCTCACAGTGCAAATTTATTATTATTATTAAATGTTATTTAAAAGACACAAATATATTTAAAAAATTACAGAACATTGTTGTCTGATATCTATTAAGTTAATGAGTGATAAAATTTTTGCAACAATATTGTCGTCAACTAAAAATTACCTATTTGATAGTTAAAAATCCGGTGCAAATTTTGATGTATAGATTCTTACTAATTTTATTTTATATTTTTAGTCTTGTACAAGAAACGTATAATCTCTGGGAGTTAAACACAGCGTTAAAAGTATGGATCAAATAAAAAAGTAAAACTAAATAAAAATTTAAATATCTTGATATTCAATAGAGATAATGGAAAATGACAAGAACTTCTTCCCTAGTTAAAGTTTATTTCCCTTACTTTTTGTTATCGTTAACCTCGTTTATAATGTTTGTTTAGAGTTACCTATCAGAACTGTCAATCTGTTTACTTCTTTGCACCTACTCGCTTATGTGTTTACTTGCTGTGTGCAATGTCAACGTATAAATTATGTTATAATAGATGTTATCCAAGATATAGGTCTTCAGCTTTTATGAACGTCACTCTTATCTTACAAACGTCATTTAAAATAGAACGAATATGATAAAACTAGTTACAACTTATGGTTGAAATTAATAAAATTATTTTCTTTTACAGGATTAACGAGTTTCATCCATTGTATTATAGATTTTCTGACGGAAGCATTATAAGCAAAATCTAAAATGAAAGTCTCTAAAAAATTGACCCAGAAAGTGAGAGCCTGAAATTCAGAACTATCAATAATTATAAATTGTTAAGGACAATGAATCCTGAATACCATTATCTGGGAGCATAAATTACCAACAACAAATATCTGCCAAAAGTCTTCTCTCAAATCTTAAAGATTACAAACATATCGAGATGCCTCGAGATCTTGATATGGCAAAATACTTCACCTACATCAAAATTAAGCTCGTCCTATGAGAGCAAACACGAGAGCAAAATTACTGCACAATTATGATTGTAAATCTTCATTAAGAAGTGATATACAAGAAGAAGAATAAGGAGAAGATAATGATGAAGACGTGTATCGATGCTTTGTTCTAAAGCACAAAGCATGTGTCAGGCTGATAACGAAAAGGTACGAACGACAGAAATAAAAGTTAAAGAACCTACTTAAGATCCATTGCATGTATAACATTAATAGATAAAACAAAGTTAAACAACAAAAAAACAAATACAGTGAATTTTACCAAACTGAGCTCTAAATAAAATATTCATTAATTTCCAGAGCTTAATGATTATAGATAATAACTATACTTTTCTATCGATAACAAACTTCGCACATAGTATTACTATTATTTTAAAAACTAGTATAAAGAAACATTAGCATTATTATAGAATAACTCACGGCTTTTTTGTATTTAATTTTATCAATTTAATAGTTTTGTTTTTTTTTTAATAGATTTCAGTAGATTTTCAATAAATAATACATCATTAGGGTTTATTCTGATAACACAATGACACAGTGACACAGTTTATTCAGATGACACAGTGTAATCAGCAGTATATAGCAGTGTTCTGCAAAGTGGGTTCCGCGGCACACTGGTGTACCGTTGTCATTAGTTGGTGTGCCGCAGAAAAATGTCAAGTTTTATGAAGATAATGCACCTACACATAGCTGAGACAGCCTCACACGCGCGTGTCAATGTGACATTATGACGCTGCGCCCCGTTTAGTCGTCGTTGTCGCGCGCTTGTGTAAACAAAACCAAATCCCTATTCGCTATTTTTGGTTGCATACAAAAAATGAGTATCCACTGTTTTCAAAGCGTGCTATTGCAATTCTCTTACCATTTGCCACGACCTACTTATGTGAATTGGGGTTTTCAACTCTCACTACGATTAAATCAAAAAAAAAAAAAGAGAACGCCTAAGGACGATCGACGAAGAGATAAGAGCAGCCTTATCAACGATTGCTCCAAATTTTGATCGCCTGTGCTCAGTTAAGCAGGCTCACATTTCTCATTAAACATCTTTTCATGTTGATATTGATTTTAATAATAAATAAATATTAAATAAACATTGGTTGTTTCTTTGATGCACCTCTAAAATTTCTTGATTTGGTAGGTGTACCTTGAACACAAAAAGTTTGCGGAACATTGGTATAAAGGTCATTTCTTTGCTTTAATCGGAACTAAATGGGACTTTCGTTCTTGTAAGTTGTCACGAGAAGGGACCTTGCTTTCATTTTTCACGTTTGTATGTAAAAATTTAAAACTCCAACAGTGGAACCATGAAATTTAATGCCAATAATACATTTTTGCATATTTTAAAGACAAAAAAAAATAGGATATTTTTATAAGGAATGACACGAAAAACAAAATATAATAAAAATGGCATTTTATAATGATATTAACCTTAACTTAAAAATGTTTATTGCAAGTATGATTTACAAAGCTTAACCAAAATTAAATAACAGGAATAGAACATCTGTTATAATCAACATATCATAGAAACCGAAAAATGAATGGCATAATATATGGGCCCGAAACATATACACGAAGTATCATGGACGAGAAAAGAAACAGGAAAAATACTGAAAAAGATATATATAAAAATATTGGGGAAGATATTAGACATACTCAAATGAATCACAAACTAAAAGACCTGTATCAGGATTTTAATATCGTGAAAACTGTAAGAATAAGTTAGGTTAGGCTTAAATGAATAGATTAGAAGTCTGACTAGGTGCTAATATCTTAACCAGAAAAATCTTGGAATACTTGCCAACATTTCAAAGGAAATACCAAAACTCAGATAGAAGGATTATGTTGTTTCGCGAAGTCCAGGGAAGCAGGAAGACCCTGATACGGTCGGTGGAATCGGTGGTCATCCTGGAATATAAAAGCAGGCATACCACAAGACAGTATTCTATACGGATCAATCCTATTTAAAATCTACGTGCGAGACATCTCACGTACCGGCGCAACTATTGCCATGTTTGCCGATAATACCGCCATCTTGACGCAAAACGGTCCCCTTGAAGCAGCCATAGAGGAGCTCCAAATCGCAGCAAACACCAGCTCCCTCTGATTCAACAAGTGAAATATAAAGCTCATCGCCGCAAAAATCGAAAGTAAAATGTTTACATTAAGAAGAGTTACAGCCCTGTAAAATTAAAGTCAACGGCAGAACAGTAGACCAAGAAGACAGTAGAAAGAGAAATGACAGTCCAGTTTACTTAGATGTACATCTCGACACACGCGCCTAACATAGAGCTTCCACATCAACAAAAAATTGAAACTTGCCTACGAAAGTCTCCAACAGCTATACACCCAATCAACCGAAAATCCAAGTTGAAATTTAACTGCTCCATGCTGCTGCAAATATTGCTACTCCGTCCACAGCTAATATATATCTGCAACGTCTAAGAAAATACTTCAGCAAGGAAAATTAATAAGCTACAAGTTTTTCAAAATAAAGTACTATAAATTCACCCTGCTTTATCAGAAATGATCAACTCCATCATGAACTATCATCAGTGCCACAAAAATTAAAAGGACATTTTCCGCAAGACCTGTGACGGTGAGATGGTGAGTAAGTATCAGTGTGCGACACTTTCAAACAAGAGAGTGCTAAACAAAATAATATTAATCTTAAAATAAAAATATATTTATAAATTAGGGTAGTTACGTGATCTTCACGCTATATTAGATAAGATAACATAAAAATGCTGCGTATAACTTCTGTATTATGTTGAACCGGCAAAAATAGTATATTATTATATGAGCGATAATGACAGCCATTTACGCCATTTGCGCCAATTGCGCCACTCGCCTGCGGCCCATAGGCTCAAA
This sequence comes from Liopterus haemorrhoidalis, assembly GCA_963971575.1. Taxonomy (NCBI): domain Eukaryota; kingdom Metazoa; phylum Arthropoda; class Insecta; order Coleoptera; family Dytiscidae; genus Liopterus; species Liopterus haemorrhoidalis. The sequence goes on along the minus strand of OZ020611.1, from coordinate 76,696,634 downwards.
CGTCATCTGAGTGAATAATGGCTATAATCGCGAATGTAATACTATACTTTTTCCACACCTATTAACACGTTGACTGCCAAGGCAAGATTCAGGATTCTTGTCTCAGAAACCAATTTGATATACCCATATTATATTATTAAGTCAATGTACTACAAGTAATCTCGCAGTCGGCGTCCTGGGCAAGAACGCTAACTAAGAGAAAACTCGTAATTGGCAGTCAACGTGTTAAACAAATAAATTAGACTCAAAATTGATCATTTTAATGGAAGTGATAACGTTATCCATGTTGCGTACTACCACTGCAGTTTGGCCTCTCCCATTGCCATTGTCAAATATGATTGGATCAGCGAGAGTGATTTATAGATATGTAGGTTTGTGATTGGCCGTAAACAGTGAAATATGAAACCATAATTCACTGTAGTTATTTATAAGTACTATTTTTCACGAAAATTGCTAATAATTGCAATATAATTAAATAGGTGTGGAAAAATATATTTTATAAAATAAATAATCTCTGAAGATTTTGAAGTGGGCCAGAACTGAATGCTCTTTTTCGTGTTCTTTTCTAATATTAAAAGGGATAATTAGTCTCCTTTTTCTGGGTCGTTCAAGGACCTTGTATCCGGGCCTGGAAGCAGGTTATTATTCCCGATACTAGTTTTAGAAGAAATTTCTACTTCCGATATTGTGCAGTCAGCTAATGAGTCCATTAGCTATGAATGTTTGCGCACAAGTCTATTGAGCAGTATTCTCCACTGCTGAGCAACATACTTGGGATAGAATTATAGACAATGCCTGTGTCTAATAGAAAACATGGAGTGCAAAAAGTTAAGGGCCGGCTTCTGGAAGCTTAGTTAACTATAACCAAATAGTTAGAAAACGTTTGCTACGATTACTTATGAGATTGTTGTATTGTGACCGTAGTTGGCCATTTGATTATAGTTTATTAAGCTTTCAGAAACCGGCCCTAAGAAGTTAATAAAATTAAACAGTCGTCTTCGTTCGAGTCTAGCGGCATCTTCTTGTAAACACACTGTATGTTCGCTTTAAAATATCAATTAAATTTGCATTAATGAAGGAAACGGTCAAGCAGAAAACTATAATAGTTACGGTAAAGTTCAGGGTTACCGTTAAAGTAGGACATCACAAAAAAAATATTCGATTTTCCTGAAACATTCCTTGAACAAATCTTTAATCATAAAACCCTAAATAAATGTCAAGGAATTGTCACCTTATGATTAACTATAATTATTTAAACCAATTCCCTCTAATAATTAATACAACTAAATAATTCAAATACCTTAATAATAGGTTGTGGATGAGTGACATGTACTTGTGTGACAGTGGCGTAGCTTGTAGCGGGGGCCAGTGCTTTAACAACGGGTGCAGCGATCACTGGTGCGGCTTTAACTATAGGTGCAGGTGCGTAGATTGGCGCTGGGGCATGTGCGATGTATGGGGCAGGCGCGTAGATCGGAGCAGGCGCATGGAATACCGGAGCAGGCGCATGGAACACTGGAGCAGGCAGCGCCGCCTTGAACACGGGCGCTGGTAAGATTGGAGCTGGCAGGGCTGCAGGCAAGACAGGCGCAGGTAATGCGGCCTTCAGAACAGATGGTGCTAGGTGGAAATCGCCCAGTCCATAGTCGGGGAAGCCGGGAGCGGCGGATACTGTGATGGCGAGTAATGCAAAGCACACCTGCACGCAACAGAATAATAAATTTATGTGCATTTATGCTAGAAATAAATATGTGTGGAAAAAGTGAATCTCGAATAAATGACTACTTGCGAATGTGAATAATTATCACATATGTATGTATGAGATATATTGATACTAGACTAGCTGAGGAATTCATATTTTGTACTTTTTTTAGGGTTTTGTAGGTATGACCAAAAAACCCTTATACCGTCATTTTGTCGTCTGTCTGTCTGTTCGGTAAAAATTGTAGCCAAATGGCTAAACCTAGAGAGTTGAAATTTTTGCATGCTTATACAACTCTTTGATCCGCACATAGGAAAAATAGTAAAACATCTAAAAAACATATCCCCCTAAAAATATAAACAAATATGTGCTCATCGAAAATAAAAATATTTTTTTATACTTCTGAGTAGGGTATCAAATGAAAGCCCTTGGTACGTGGATTAACGATCAAATTTTTATTTTTGCAAAATAAATTATTTTGAAGCGATTTTTGCCAAAATTGTGCAAAAAAAATTTTTGTTCCACACCCTGTAGCCCAGATGGTTTAAACTAAAAATCTGAAAAATTCTAAGTAATGTACATTGGTGTGAACCGGAATAGTACAACAGGAATTTTTGATCAGATTATGTTTTTGGCAAAAAAAGCATTTTTTGTGTTTTTTGGCTAATAATGTACACAAGTTATAGCTTTGTAATACGCTACACTGAAAGGTGTATGCTGGTCTAGTGGTTATGACGCTGGCTTTTCACCCAACTAACTCGATCCGAAAGGAATCGAACCCTGCGAGATGAGACAATATTATTTTTTGTGTTTTTTTTTTTAAATTTTTATATTGTTTAAATTATTTTTTCAAAATTCTAGTTATATTTTGGCAAATGTTGCATTTAATTTTTAAAAGCGTAAATTTAATAACCAGTGGAAATTGTTTAAATTATAATTTAATTCTGTTTCAATGTACACGAAATCAGAGGGGCGGCGCTTATAACAACCAATGGAAGTTATAGACGCCATTTTTAAAATTCTTAATGAACCTTGCTATATAAAAAAAAATACTGTACATATTTAGAAACCTAAATAATGGTATTAGGCGTTCCAATTAAAATTAACAAAAAAAAATATTTTAATATAAAATTTTATATTAAAATATTTATCACTCACTTACTAAATACCTGCAAAACCCTGAAATGTGTGAAAATTCACACTTCACATAAATTTTTTGTTATACAGGGCGCATTGAGTATATATTACAAATTTCTTAAGTTTGTAGAAGAGTCAGAATTGATTATGTTTTGATACGAGGGCTACCTTTTAAGTTTTTACAAAAACTAAGAAAGAAACATTTTTTTATGGAACAAACTGCTTTTCAAAATATTCGCCTTTAAGATTTATATACTTTTGCATGCGTTCAAACCAATTCCCGAAACATTTTTTCCACTCTGAAGTTGCTATCTCAAAAACATTGGTTGCGTTTTTTGTTTGACATTGGGGAACAAAAGAAGTCGTTAGGGGTTAAAAGAGCAATGAGACATTAATTCGATGTTTTTTCCTTCAAATAAACAATTGTTTGACGTGCTGTGTGGGAGCTTACATTGTCATGATGAAGAATGATACGACGTTTTTGATTGTTTTTCCTGATTTTGTCGATGACTTCTGCCAAACAAATTATTGTATAGCATTAACTGTTCTCCGATCTTCTAAAAGAATGGTTGAGACATGTCCAGTACAACTGAAGAAACAAGCTACCTTTTTCTTGGAAGTGCTTCGTGAACGAACTTTTGTGGGTTTCGGTTCATCTTGGAAAACCCAAACAGTGGATTGTTGCTTAGTTTCCGGTTAATATGAATAAATTAAAGTTTCGTCACCTGTAATGATGTTGTACACGGATTTTGCAGTGCCTAGGTTAATTTTTTTTTTAGCATTCCCTTACACCAATTAACACGAGCCTTATTTTGAGCTTCAGTCAAATTATAGCGGAATTCATCGGGAAGAGATCATTTTCACAGCTAAATGTTCATGCAAAATCGAATGTATTGTAGTCTGCGATATGCCAAAGGATGCTTCTATCTCACGGTAAGTCAGATGCCGATCTTCTTCAATTATTTTGCGCACAGCATCGATGTTTTTTTGAATCACAACCGATTTTGATCGACCTTTACGAGATCTATCATTGACGGACGCACGACTACGACGAAATTCTGCAAACCAATTGTAAACAGTCTTTTCTGTTGGTGCTTCATTACCAAAAGTTGAACGAAGCGAATCTATGTATTGTTGTTAAGTTAGTCTTTTACTAAAATCGTAAAAAATCATCCAACGAAAACCTTCACGAGTAATATCCATTTTTTAACAAACTTTGTTTTTTTATACGCTCACTGTCAACAAACTACTCGGTCAATGTATAAGCTGCCACTGATTTCACAACAACAAATACCAAATTTTACCATTGGATTTTAATATTGCCATCTAGTGGTCGTTTGTAAAAACATAAAAGGTAACCCTCGTATATGCGCTGCCAGACAGAAAACACATGTATGTAGCTTCAATGTTGAAATAACGTTCGCATCTACTCATGCACCGTCATAACAAAGCTATGCCCACCAAGTGGTCTCTGATATTTGACCCAGTTACATTTGCTACTGATTCCATAATCATCTCTTTACAATAGGGCATGTTCCGTTTCGGACGACATACTACGTAACTGACTATTAAGTATGTAGAGAGAAAATAAATAATTGTTTCAAAGATCTCTTATGACACTGATGGCAAAAATATGAACACAATAATAGGTAGTCGAGTATAAATAGGAAACTAGTATAACGGCACGATAAAAAGATCCCGAGTTTGCAACCCAACCTGAGTATAGGCGTTTTCGCAAAACCCTATCGGATACATATATGACGTCATTGATTTAATCTAATAGCTATGAACCTATTCGCAAACTTTTTCTTTGATCAGATACAAAACTATCTACGTTCGCAAACCTACAATAACTATCTGATAAACGCGATCGGATAGCAATATTTCAATCCTACAAAATAGTAGGATTCATTTCAGATTAAATAATCTAAAAAGCATTTTGAGTTTTTGACTTTAATCTAAAAAATTTTGCCGATTATAACTATTGGACACGCTCTTTTTTTCGATGTGATAGTTATGATGATACTGACGAAAATAATATGGTAATGCTATTTTTAAACCGCAACGATAAAAAGAAAAGAATTACAGTGGAAAACTATGAAAATATTATTTATCGTTATTCGTTAAGATCTTACAAATCGTCAGGCTTAAATAAAGAAATAAAGTCGTAAGTGCTGCCATCTAGACAATAGAACACTAAACTCTAAACAATCCTGTCCGCAAAGGTCCGTAAGAAGTTATTTGGATCAAGCGATTAATATTCGTTCGCAAACTGACTTTATCTGATAAACAGTAATCTGATCAATTCTATCCGATTGAATTTCGTGACGTCATTTATTTATCGGATACGCGATCGGATTGAGGTTTGCGAAAACGGCTAATGATTAAAATCTGGAAGGGCTAAAAATTTTTAAATTAAAAAAGAATTGAAATTTAATTGATTATTTAAAATTAAAGAAATGATTCGCGAATATACATCTTAAATTTTAGCAAATTACGTAACATTTCTTGGAATTAAAGAAGTTTCCAGTCAAATTATTGATCTCTTATATATCTCTCATATATATCTTTGATATAGTATGAATGAAGCTAGACCTGCGTGTACCATTCAACAATTCGCTTAAATGCATGCTGACATGCATTTGTGTGCGTGCAAACAGGAATTTATGTATTTGAGTAATAACCGAAAAATTCTTAATATGTGTGCTTTGAATTTTATTCATATTTTTACTGGCGCATTTAATAGGAATACTGAAAATAAAATCATAATTTATTGTTATCTCCCATTCAATTTTTTTTCTTAATTGGCATTTTAAAATTAATAATTCAGAATTAATACTTACAAAATAATTGTTTAATCTATACCCAGTTTTTCATTATCATCATTAGAGAACGGTAAAAATATGCAACGGTACTTTTGCCATAAGCGTGCTATTTTAAACTTTATTTTAACAAAAAACCAACAAAAAACAAAAGAATAATACACTTGTACCGCAATGAATTCTTATCTTAATAACGACACCTCATTATTTTGGGATTATATCCGAGATAAGTAATTCCGGTCACTTCTTTGCCATTGGTCAGTTTTTGATAAAATATTAAATGTTTATACGCTACACTATTTGTCAGCAGGGCACATTACAAATATATATAATTACATTTTATTTCTACAGATAACACATGTGCCGCTTTTTATCGAAAAACACCTAACTAAAGTACCGTTGCATATTTTTGCCGGACTCTAATCATCATTCAGCAAATTTTAAAACTGTAATTTAGAGTTTATTCTGATTAATTTCAACAAATATTATTGTAATAAAAATGCCGAAAGCTCTTAGTAATTGCGCTCAAAGGATGTTTTTTTTTTTCTTATTAATTATTTTGAAAGAGAGCGAGATAATGGTGGATCTTTAATGGATTTGAAATGTGTGAGAGATATAAGTAAATATTAAATTTTGTTTATATTTATGGTCTTTTCACTTTTACAACTAATTGGTCTTTTCAATATTTTTCTACAAATAATTGTTAATTAACTTTTTAGAGAGTTGCTGCTGCATTACATGTCAGCATTTCTAAAGTGAATAAAATCGCTGCACAACAATCGAGAAGTGAAGCTGTCAGTAGCCCAAAAAAGAAACGAACACGTTCTAAATCTATTGTAGAATTAGACAATTTTACAACAGTTAGGATACGTATTGTAATAACGTAATGTAACTGACCAAAAACAATATTACATCTTGTATCTTGGTCAATAAATAAATATTATATTATATTAATAAAATATGTTCTATTTACATTTGTTACGTTCAATCTTTTTTCTAATTTTAACCTATAGACCTATTACGTAGTCATAACGGTGAATTATCATCAGATGCAAGCGAGAAGAAATTTTAGCGTACTCGTGAAATTTATACTTGCGGTAATAAACTGTTCGAACTGGCAATAATATTTGAATATTCATTATACGAAGTAAAATTGAATCGAACATCTGAAATTAAAATATTCAAAAATTTCTATTCGAATAATAAATTTTTTTATTCTTTATCATTGCTTTCCGATCTCTTTAGGTGGGTTCCGGAAGCAAGCTCGGAGCGTTCGAGAAAAGGTCTAACGCGTTTCCTCGAGCGGTTTGGAGTTAAACAAAGTGACTCGCAACACTCACAAATTTTGTTTGATTTGACTTGGTTTCACAACACTTAATGCCAGCTGTGTGCATAAATATTTATAGAAGCTTTTACTGACGCCAGTGATGGTATTATCTTAAATGGAGAATTAATGAATAATATCCCCTACGCTGATGACACAATAGTTTTTGCTACTGGACAGTGTACCAACTTCCAGTGAAGAATACGGGTTATCACTAAATACAAGGAAGTCTAAATACACACATCGGAAAAATCTAGGGATATTGAAAAAAATATGAAAATATATTGCTTATTGTACATTTAGTGATGTATTTCAATTAAAGTAGACAATTATGAGTAGTTGGCTATGGAAAAAAGTAAAAACAATAACCAACAAGACAAAACAAATACAAATTCGAAAATTTTTATTCAGTACATGGTCCGTAGGTTGATCACATGTTTCATTTTAATTCGATTTAAAAAGTTTATATTAATAATTGTAGTGTTTTTAAGTAGTGGCATTATTTTTTAATAATGATACGACAGCATTTAACTATCCACGAGATGAATCGCGCGGTGGGACTTCCCTAAGCTGGCTTCAGGTAATTTGTTGTTGCCGACAGGTTAGAAGTTTCTCAAAGTGTCATCACTCGGTTATGGAAGCGTTATAGGGAAACAGAGAGTCCGGACGAACAACATTCGGGACATGGTCGCTGTACAACAGCAGAAATGCCAGAAGACAACCTACTATTACAGCACCCGAATTAGTAAGGGAGTTACAGCGAGAGCATAACCGTTAGTCGCGATACTGTAAGAAATTGTCTCCACGAAGCTAATATTCTATCTCGAAGACTAATCAGATGTCAACCCCTCTCTAGATGCAATCGCAGAGCAAGATTAGACTGGTATCACAATTTTCAATATTCGTGTGATAATGATTGGACTACAGTTTTGTTTACTGATGAGTCCAGATTTGGAATTCACCCAGATTCTCATTGAACAAGGGTATGGAGAAGATCCGGTAATTTGGAACGTTTGAGACATGTCCAGGAAGTTCACAGTTACTGAAGTGGTACTGTTATGGCATAGGGTGGGATAATCATTGGTGGTAGAACTGATCTCGTTTTTCCCAATGGATTTTTAACTTCACAACAATATTTAGAGAATATTCTTCAACCTATTGTGCTTCCATTTCGTGGTGCTGTTGGTGATCAGTTTCATCTTGCCCAGGATAATGATCGGTTATATGTTGCGCGAATTGTAACGAACTGGCTGGATAAAGAAGGTATTGATGAGATACCATGGCCAGCACAGTCACCGGATCTAAATCCGATTGTACATGTGTGGGACATGCTTAAGAGAAAAATTATTCCACATATGGATAACATCCACGATAATATTAGATTCAGAGAGCTTCTAAGTGCAGGATGGGCACAGTTATCTCAAGAAGACACCGATAATGATATTTTGTCCATGAATCGCAGATGTAGGGTTGTGATCAACCAACGTGAAGGTCATACTCTATTAGCATTTGTTTTTTTTTTTTTTTGTTTTTTACAATTCTGTAGATAAATCTGTACATATTTTTTTTTTCAAATATTGATTACTTTTCTATATAACATTTAGCTTATTTTGTTGTAAACTATTCTTTATTGAGTATTTTAATTGATAGAATTTAATAAACGTACAAAAGAAACCATACGCTTTTTATTTTCATATATTTTTTTATATCCCTAGACTTTTCCGATATGTGTATATGCGGATTAGCAAAAACCATATACCATCTTGTCATCTCACTATAAAAATTGAACCTGTCGAAAGAGTTAACAAATCTATATATCTGGGATGCACTATCGATGACAAGTATCCCACGAGTAGAAATTCGATGCCCCTTTGAAGCAGCGAGATCAGTTTTCATCAAAATGAAAAAAGGAATGGTGTGAGAGCATGGGCATTAACAGCAGCATCTTGACAAAAACTGCAGGCTTTTAAAATGTGGACATAACATCGAACCTCAGAATTTCTTGAAAAGACCATGTCGCCAACAAGACAGTATTAGAGACACTCAAGAAGGAAGCTGAAATCATTACACGATTAAACGTCGAAAACTTGTGTATGTCTATATCGGACACATTATACGAAAAAGTGACAGATATGAATTTTTGCAACTTATTTTGCAAGGAAAAGTGTTCGGCAAGATAAGTCCAGTCAAGACGAAATTCATGGTTCAAAATTTTGAGAGAGTGGTGAAAATAATGACAACTACACAGCTCTTCCAGGCGCCCGTTAACAAGGTCAAAATTGCCATTATGATATCCAGCATCCAGCACAGATAGGCACTAGAAGAAGAAGATATACGAACATCTCCCATCTATAGTTCGTCTAGCGAAATTCTTTCCATCAAGGTCAACTATAAACTGTCTGGTATAAGTTCAAAGATAAATCATTGGTGGCGGTGTGTAACGCTGGGATCTATTACAGGGATCTATTTTATTAATATTCTAATTTATGTTGAAAGTTTGAAAGGTTATATACAATACCAAATTATTAAATATAACAAAATAATATTAAAATTATACATTATTCGGTGTCTTATTACATTACAAATAAAAATGATAGATGAATAAACACAAACAACACAAAAACTTCTAACATACTAAAGCTAGAATTTTACCAAAACGACGCCTATGAAATGACTAGTTTGAGATTTCGCCGGTAGAATATAAAATTGAAGCTAGCAACTAAGACATACCTATCAAGATATTTATATATACTCGATATACTTATCAAGAACAGTAAATAAATTCTTCTTTCCTCTTACTTTATTAGATTTCATCATCATCATTGTTTCCAAGTTTCATGTCCCTGTTTTCAATCTATGTACATTCAGGAGTAATATTTTCAGTATTACGTCCATTTCTTAGGGTACACAGAAAGGCACCTACAGTTTATAGCCGGATGCGAACGGCTAAGCAAAACCTATAATTTGTATAAATATTTTCTACACAAATTATTTGGCATAATCAGGAACTGAACTCACGTCCGTGCCCTTGCTCAGCGGTCAGATAGCAAGTACAGACGATTTAACGTTTGCAGCTACAAGCTTGCTTTATTAGATTTCGACTTAAGTTTAATGCTCTGTTTCTTTCTAATAAACTGTATGTGTGTGACATTTCGTCGGTTTACCTGTAAATACTTCTAAGTCCGAGAAGTATAACTTTTCAGGAAAGGCAAAAAACTTGCTACAATCACTATTTTGTTACTACAGTTACAATGGTCAAAACATTTTATGATTATTTTATCATTTTTGTATTATTTTACGGAAATAATAAAACGAAAAAAATCAATACAGCTGAAAATCGGACTTAAAAAGTTTTACAAGTAAGCTGACGATATGTAAAATCATCATTTGATTTATCTCTGCATACATTCGTCGTTGATGGGAAATCTTTCGCTAGATGAACTTTATCAAAGATGGAAGCAAGCCTAGGGTGCATTTGCAGCCAACTTTCATCTTTACATCTTGAAAATTTTGAATTTTTAAAGGTTTTCAAAAATATACTTTTTTGCCGTTTAAGCCCCCCAAGGAATAAATCCTTAGTGCGCGCCTACCGTAGTCTATTGGTATTTACTCCAATATTATTTTCAACCCACACACAAACTTACAACCAAACATAACCTACCCTAACTAATAATTTATTTATATTACGGAGTAATAATTATGGAGACAATAAAATTTTGAGAAATTACACGTCATCCAAATATTTTATCAAATAGTTTTTCCTGTCAGAAATCGATAGAGTCAATGCATAATAGAAATCCTGGTTGCGGTAAATTAGGCGCTGAATTATTCATGTATGCAAACAGAAACAAAAGCGATTTTCACTAAAAAATTAAGTTCACCTCGGGATTAATAAGTAATGAGTAGGTGACATAAAGACATGAAATTATGTTTTTATTCTTTACAAAAGAAAAATAAATAATTAAGGAGTAAATATTTCTTGTGACATTGTGTGCCGTAATATAATATTCATTATTATGATTAAGAGTTATGCATTTAAAAAAAATTGCTTTTTATTTTTACTTTTCTTTACTTGTGAATATTTTATTGCAACCAGAGATGTGGAGTCGGAGTCGGGAATCGAGAATAGGGAGTCGAGTGTCGGAAAATCAACTCCCAACTCTTTGATTTAATTTTTATCAAGGATTATAACACACCAACAAATAAAACAAAATAACTATATTACACACATCGGCAAATTTAAAGGAACAGACATAAAAATCTAATTATTTTCCCTGTAATGTACATATTGTTGATATCTCTCAGGTAATCTTCTAGTACGATGTTTTTTGGAATAATGTTCAATCGGGTTGCGGTCAGGGGAGCACACTGGCCAACCCATTGATGGTATACTCAAGTCTGTTACACAGTGGGCGACGTGTGGGCGCGCATTATCCTGCACTAGGGTGAAATTTTCTTCGATATATGGGACAAAAGGTACAACATGGTCTTGAAGAATATCACTGATGTACTTATCTGCAGTTAAGGCTCCGCCAACAAGCACCACTAACTTTGTGCGAGCTCCCAACCATATTCCACCCCACACCATAATTGAAGCTCCACCAAAAGATACAGAAGTAGCAAAATTAAATGGTACATTTTGTTCTCCTTTGCGTCGATACAATCTTCGTTCATTGTTTAGTAGAGGATTTAAAGCTATCTAGATATAGGCTACAAAATAATAAACTTTAGAAAAACATAATTTTCAATCTGTTCCTTTAAATTTGCCGGTGTGTGTAAGATTGACATTATATTGCTGTTTAAAATGCGTAATTTGGTCTTTTAGATATAACAGTCTAAAGCCAGAGATTACTGAGCTAACTATAGGCGTTTTGCCTTACGGATTCTGGCATTTATATCAGCATCAGTTACGCAACTTTCGGTAACTCATCATCAGTACTAGCAAGACAACCCTGGTTGGGTCTTGGACTTCTCTAGGACTTATTTCTATCTTGTTTTGTTCTACCGTACCGTTTTCCGCCTGTTGATTTTTAGTTGTCGAATGTCTTTCTTCACTTGGTTCAAATTTTTACCTTTGGTCTGGTAGCTCCCCACGTTCCAATCTGATCTTTTTAACTGGGTTGGTTTCTTCTTTCCGCTCTACATAACCTATCCGCCTATGTTGGCCTATTACTGCAAATTCGCGACGTACCTTTTCTACAACTATATATGCGACAGGAAAAATTTTTTCGCGCGATGTTCGGGTGTAGTGTATTTAGTACATTTCTATTGTAAGATATAACAGTAAAAAATAAAGTACTTTTTTTTAAACATTTTTTTTTTTTTTTTTTTTCTAAATTAATTCAGGCGTGAAGGGGTTAATAAAGTTTGAAGTTACATTGCCTTCGCCACTGACCAACTATACATATTACTTTGTATATATGCCTGAGAATGTTTCTTCCAAAGCGACCTAACAGAGCTTCGTCCCATTTTACAAGAATCAGGTTTCTGTCTTGTACATTATCATCGGTCTTAAGTAGAGGTTATTTAGGAATTTGGGTTATTTCGTGACAACATGTGACTGAAGGAGTCTTTTCAGTCCATAATACGCCCTATATTTCAGATAAATTCTTCTTTTTATTTCGGTTATGTTGTCACTGATTACATTAATACTTCAACCAAGAAACGTGAACTTCTCAATAGATTCTATCTGGTATATTCTTACCTCAAGATTGTACATGGCTGATGGTTTGGCCAATTAGCTAGTAGATATGTACGTGCATGTACTTGGTCTTCTGTATATTCTCATATTTTTCATATTTTTTGCTGCTGTCTGCAATAACGCGTTTTTGATAGTATCTGCATCGTATGCAGAAGCAAGAAACTGGATTGGGCCGTTAACGATAGTGTAGATACTTGGTGACAAATTTTGTTTCTCGTATCACTTTAATCTCTAGAAACTATAATCATTCGACTATTCGACCGAGTTGGCAACCTTTTTAACGTCACGGGCCGCATTTTTTTTTTTTTTTGCAGGCCATACTGTTTTTTGTAATTTCAGATCTTTTTAAGATCTTAAGTTTTTGTTTACGACAATTTACACGTATTTTACGACTAGTGTGTAAGAAGCCTAAAGCAGCGCGGTAGTAATGTGTTGGTTACGCTGAATAAGAATAGTAAACATTATATTTTCTTATTAGTGGGCCGCATTTGTCCCACGGACCACCGGTTGACGATACCTGATATATACACTTATCTCTTTAGTTTCTTGATATTGATGTTTAATCCAATCTTGTTTGTAACTGTACATATTGCATTAAAATTTTCTTAGGTCTGGTGCAATGTTTGGACAATCAGCAGGGTGCCATGGAATTGAGGCGCCCAAAAACCATGTAATTATGACTTTTATGTAACATATAAATATTCTATTTTAATATTTTTCTTACACCTCCATTGAATTATATTTAGAGGGAGCTGAATTATGTCTTGTCTAGAGACAGCAAAGTATGTCTTGCCTAAGGGCATTGAATATTGCCTTGCATATGGGCGCCGAACCATAACATGCCTAGGAGCACGAGAGACTGTCGCGCTTGTCCTGGCAATCAGGCAGATATCGTTCGCGTTAACGGTCTTCAAGTCGAATAATTATTCCTTAAAAACTGTTGTGACGTGTGAATTTTCACACATTTCAGTATTACGTAGATTTCTAATAAATGACTAATTACAAAAAGATGTGGAAAGATGACAAAATGGGAGGGAGAGATAAAGGAGCTGTTGAGTGAAGAAGGAAAGGGAGAAAGGTGGGTGAAAGTACTCGAGAAAAGAAGGAAGGAATGCGGAGAGGTAAGACAGAACTGAGTACAGGAAGGAAGAAAGAGGCAAAGGAGGAGGAAAGAAAAGAGGGAAGAGAAGCGAAGAAAGAGGGGAAGAAGAACTCGAGTCAAGAAGGAAGGAGACCGGAGATGGAAGCCGAAAAGAGAATACGAAGAAAGAGAGGAACACCGGAGGCAGAAAGTAGAAGAAGAAGAAGAAGAAGAAAGAAAATCATAAAATGTATATTATACTATTTTATTTTATTATTATTATGATTATTTTTCTCAATGTAATAGTTAAAACCCTGTACGCCGCAAGGCCTAGGGGAAATAAAGAATTATATATGTATAATAAATGACTGGTCGCCTTCATAATGACAGAACTCATCTGTAGACTGTGAATGTTGAACTGTTTACGGTTTATTTCTCATATCCATCCTAAGTGGTTAGGGTAAGAAGTCTATCACTTTCGCACTTTTGTAGTGTCATATACCGCAATCCAAATTTTCCCGAGACAGTAATCTTTATCAATTAAATTCCAGGATGAGATACTTAAACGCAACTATTAATCACTGTAAAGTCTGAGGTTGTGTCAGATTATATCTTCACGCAATTCCCAGTACGACGTCTAGTCGCAATAATGTCTACCAGTTTAGCAGTTATAAATTCCTTCTTATGTCAACATGATTATATTAAGTAAATTTTAAATATCGTCTGCCAATAGTAAAAACTCTATAATTAGAATCTTATTGACAACTAAGAAAAATGTTAGTCACCTCTTGAAGAGTCCTAAAAAATTTTCAGTCTATAAATTTATAAAGCAGACCTTATAAACCCTGTTATGAACGCTCCTGTTACTTATTATTATTATTATTATTATTATTATTATACACAATATGAAATACAAAAATTGATGGAAAGTATGAAATTTCATACATTTAAGCATTTCGTAGGTATCTAGTAAATGAAAATATAGAAGGCCCGAATTCTAAATGCAAGGGACAAATTATTTCGCTACAATCTTGTTAAAATTAACAAAAAAAAAACACTTTACAACTCGTCATCAAATTATTGTATACGCTTCATGAAATGTAAAAAATTAAAACTATATTTTTTCTTTTTTTAAATATAAAATTTTCTCTACTCGTATATTTCGATAAAATTAAGTGATCAAAAAATTGGACCAACCTCTTTAGGTTATAGGGTGGTCATCAATGTTTTTAGCAGAGTTTCGAACCGTTATTTTTTTCGTTTCGGTTTTCGTTCCGGTTCAATTAAAAAAATATATATCGGTTCGGTTCCGGTTTTCGTTCCGGCAAAAATAACGGTTTTTTTCAGTTTTCGGTTCAGTTCCGAGTGATACATTTTAAAATGGTTTTATTTGTATTACAAATTTATTTTCTACTATAATTTAGAAGAACATTTTATTCCTTATTTTGTAATAATCATACCAAGGCAATTGCCAGGAGGAGTCTGGGACTCAAATAACCCCCCCCCCCCTCCCCGAAATAATAGAAGTGCATTTTTCTTTTTTACTTATCAGTTAAAAAAAATACGATTTTTTTCATCAGTTTAAAAAATAATTTTAAATAAAATGTATTTTATATTCACTCCCATAAACATTATCTGAACCGAAATAAACCGATATTTTTTTCGATTTAGCTCCGGTTTTCGTTCCGACAAAAATAACGGTCTTTTTCTGTTTTCGGTTTTCGGTTCAGTTCCGGTTCGAAGCCCTGGTTTTTAGCATGTTAAGCGCCATTTGTATCCAATTTAATACAATAAAGTCCATTTACGATAAAAATGAGATGACGTCACACTTTGTTAATTTAATTGCCAATGTCAAAATGAAATATACCGATATTTTTAGCATTACTCATTTGTTACATTTGTTATCTATTGATTGGTATCCCTTTCCGACGTTGTCACATTTCAAAAAGCATTTTGTCGTATTTGTTTGACATTAGAACGAGTGAGGTTATGTTTAGCGAAGTGGCAACACATCAAGTTTTCAACTTGGGTGGATACTGTATCCATCATTAGATTAGGCTGCTTGTATTTTTAAACATTCAATTTTTACATGTAATTATATGAGGAAAGGTTTTAGGATGACCCAGTTGTCCAGAAAACCTTGCTGGCCACCATTTTTTTTTTTTTTGTAGCCACGTAGTTATAAATGAATTAACAAATTTCCCTTTTATGATATGAATTTATTCATACAAAATTCAAATTTAGAACATTTAACGAAATACATATTTCTTAAATTACTTTTGGCAATTTAAGAAACATTAATACAAACATACACAGTGGCCAAAAGCAACATATTATTTTTAACATATTATGATGACGTGTTAAGAAATCAAATTGTGTATGCGTGTGTGTGGGTGTGTGGGTGTGTGTTTTTACCGACCGCCAACATATACAAGGGAGGTATTGTGATCATACCGATTTTGATATTTCGAGATTTCGATGGATCTCCAGGAATTGATGGATCTCCCTATATAACGTTTTGACTATTTTTAGTTTAGCATGATGTCTATCGGTCTGTCTGTCTGTCTGTCGGTCCGTGTACACGTGCAGAGCAAATTCGGCTAAAAGGATTTTTATGAAACTTGATATTTAAACTTTTGACATCAATGGCACGAGATGATCAACTTTTGGTAAAAATCGGTTAACTAGAAATGGGAGTTTACTCGAGTCGGTTTTAAGATTTTTGCCAATATTTCACAACAGAGAAATGTTTCGAAAAAATTTATTTAACAAAAGTTGTTATAAAAGCAATAACTTACAACTTTTATTTGAGACATTTTTTGATAAAGCAGAGTAAATTAAACAAGTACTTTGTGATGGCGGTCAAAGCTGATTTTAAAATTTTTAATCACACCTTATATCTATTGAAGACATATCTTTCTATATATCTTGCTATAAAGAATATGAAGTTTCATAAAAATCCTTTTAGCCGAATTTGTTCTGCACGTGTACACCGACCGACAGACAGACAGACATCGTGTTAAAAATAGTCAAAATGTTATGTAGGGACCTCAATTCGTGGAGATCCATCGAAATCTCGAAATGTCAAAATCGGTATGATCACAATACCTCTCTTATATATGTTAGCGGTCGGTAAAAATACGTCAAAGTAAGCTGTGGAAAAGAAATACGTACAGCAATATGAGGCATGTTGGAGATAATCAAGCAACAAAGACAAGAACTGCGTATTACTGTCATTTTTAACAATTTAGCAAGTTTAAAAAATGTGTACATTAGAAAAATCAAAATCTGTATTGATGAATGTGGTGGTCAAATACCCCATGTTGTTTATTATATAAATTTGTTATTTTATTTATGTTGCGCAAATTTAAATTTGCTCAATAGCTCTGTAGTGTCAAATGAGTAGTTCTAACCTTCCAAATTTATTCAAAGATATACTTGATTTTTTTTAGCCTACTCTGACGGTTTTTTGCTTTAATCAGTAAAAAGATATATATATATATATATATATCAATAAAGATATATATATGTATACATATACATTCATGCATTTGAAAAATATTACTTACCAAAGAAAACATTTCAGTTTTTGTGTTTCACTTAACAGATTGAAACAAATAAAATGAACTGAAATGTCAAAGATCTAATGTAGCTTTATATACCCTGAAATCAAGTGATTCGATGTTACACAAACCTTATGTTTGGGGGAAGAATAGTACGGGAGACATTTAGTGCAATGGGGCAATGACAGCCAGGTACGGATCAGATTATATTGCAACTCTACGCAACAATCTTTCTAAATCTTCAAGTACGTTTTATTCTGGCATGCAATATTATGTCTTATATATTAAATAATCATTCTAGGTACACTTGTTTCATTTCAGTTAAATTATCTAATATTTAATTGAAGTTTTGTAATTGCTATCTTCTGATTGCAATTTTAATTGAATAAACATGCTGAAAACATATAAATATTTTTTTTTTATATTTTGATGTGAAATACATTGTTTATTCGATTTTATCAGATGACATGCCAATATTTTGTATTTTCCTGACTTTCCTCGATCTTTCTGAACTTTTATCTTTTTATGGATATGTGACTGCTATAACTTATTTAACACGAAACCAACTACGTTACATATATTAGGTCGTCAAGGATGAAATTTGTAGAAAAAAATGCAAAGTTGGTTGATAAATTACAAATATAAGAAATTATTTTATTCATCAAAGTATGCACCCATATTGTCTATAGACTTTTACCATTTAAGCGGCAGGTTATTCAGGCCGGTGGTATAAAACCCTGGCGGACGAGAGTCAATGAATTCCTGGAAGGCCAATTTTACAGCATTGTCGGAATTAAACTGTTTTCCTATTAAAAAGTTGTCCAAATTGCGGAAGAAGTGGTAGTCAGTGGGGGATAGGTCTGGTGAGTATGGTGGATGATGAAGAAATTCCAACTCCAATTGCTGTAAGATAGGTAAGATACGTTATCATGCAATAAGATAGGAGTCGATCTGTTGACCAATCTAGGCTGTTTTTCTTTAAGTTTTTGCATCATTTCGTCCAGTTGGTTGCAGTATATTTCTGCAGTGATCGATTAGCCAGTTTTTTTTTTTTTTTTTTTGATTTTTGAGTTATCCTTACGAAATTTGGCGAACCAATTTGATATTGTCTACTGCGTAGTAATACTAGAGCCAAATAAACTATTAATGTTTCGCGCGGTCTGCGATGCTGTAGTTCCACGTAAAAACTCATACTTCATAATACTGCGAATTTCCGAACGTTCAATTTTCAAAAAAAAATTTAAAAAAAGTTTTTATATTTTTTAGAGCATGTTTTAGTTTGAACGATTTCTTTGAACGGGCGAAATATGTAATTTTCCAACAAAAAAAGAAAAAAACAGAACGGTAAAATATAAAGCCAATGTCAAATAATAAGCTGTTAAAGTTGGCAATATTATTAACTACAAATTTCATCCTTGACGACCTGATATATATTCTCTCAATCCCAGATAAATTGTTCTTCTCCATGTGGTTTGAGGTCTGCCCCTTTTACGACAGCCTTGAGGATATCAATCGTGACCATCCTAGATATATCATTTGAATCTTTCCTAGGAGCGTGTCCTATTCAATTCCATGTCTTAATTTCGACCTCAGTTTTGAACATCTACATTTTTTCCTCTACATTTTTTTTTTATGATTCTTAGTTTAGTAATAAGAAATAATGATAATTATTGATAACGAGAAGCCTCAAAAACTGACATTTACACACCGCTTACAATTTCAATCAATGACATATTTATTAAAAATACGTAACCAAAAACCACTTTTTTAAAAAAGAAAAACATACGCCAATGTTGAAATATTTCAAAATATTTTGTCTAAATCACCAACATACGTTATTGGTTATGCACATAAGGAAGTAAAATACAGTGGTACCTCGACTTACGAACTTCATTCGTTCCTGATCTCAGTTCGTAACTTGAAAAGTTCGTATTTCGAAACCTAATTTTTCATTCAATTTCAGTTTCAAGAATATAAAAAGATATCCAAAACATAAAAAAGCTATGCTCAACTGAATGAAGGAAATGCAATGAAAAGGAGAAGGAGTGAGAAGGAGTATTTTGAGACTATGAATATGCATTTTGTGTACCATTACATATTAATTTTTATTTATGAAATTTTTGGTTTTACATGATTAGTATGATAATCATCATGCATTAAATTGTAAGAAACAAACAATTTTCTTGAGGCTGGTTACATATTTGTTGTGCAATACCCTGCATTGTAATACAGGCTTCAGTTCATTTGAAAAGAACATCATGGTTCGTATCTCGAGTCTAAGTTCGATCTCGAAAATTTGTTTGAGAGGTTCTCGAGTGGTTCGTCGAGGTACCACTGTACAATTAAACTAAAATGCAACAAAAACACTTTTCAGTAATACGAGAAAATTGGAATTTAATGTTTGTATACTACATCACATTCTGACAATTTGTTTTAACATAAAATGGTAAAATCATGTTAACTTTAGAATATGAATAATTTTTATAACAAATAATTAATGTAAGGGACTTAATTAAGAAATTTTAATTTGAAGATAGAACAATTGATAAAGCAAAAAAAATCAGTATCAAAATAAAAACATGTTTTATTAATTCACCATATATATTATATATAATTATTGTATATTGGATTGTAAATTATAATTTAACTATACAAAAACTAATATTTTTAAAATTAAGCAAACCAAATTATCATAGTACTTTTATTAATTTAATTAATTAATTAATTAGAAACTGGATAAAAAAATATGTTCAGGAAAATGACCAAACTATTTTAATATAATATTCTTGATCTACCGATGGCATATAGGGTAACATTTTTGTGTTTAGTTTGGGAACATCTAAGGAAATTATTATTCGTTTTGTGCCTATCCTTTCTAGTTCTTTTTCTAATTAATTGATATGCTGTATTGATATATATATATATATATATATATATATATATATATATATATATATATATATATATATATATATATATATATACGGTAAATTGTAAAAATCAAAAGATTTTGAAATTATTTGATAATCCAAAAAGTGTTTCTTTTTCAATTGAATAATTTTCAGTTTTGTGTAAACATGCTGAAACGTCAAAAGTAATTTAGGATACCACACAAGTGCTTGAATGAAAAGTTGGATATAAAATAAAATTAAGCGAGTTTTAAGACAGAACATACAAAAAACTATATTAGAATAGTAATCGTTTTTTGGATATATAACAAAGTATATAGCAAAAAAATTGAATGTGGCTGCAAAAAGTAAAATATTTGAATGGATAAAGAACAAAACAGTTCTGAAATCCCAAAAAGAACATTAACTCAAAAAATTAAAAAATGGAGATAGGACAAACCAATTCTGGGGTAACGAATTTTCGAATTGTCATGTTACTGTGGTTTCATTAACTAAATTATGAGTAGTGATACAAAACATGCGTTGTATGTGTTTTATTAGTTCGTACAGTCAGCTGTCATGGTTCAAGTGGGGGAAAAAAAAACAAACTTAATCATGTTATATTAATTGCAATTATCGTCTAAATGTGTCAATAAGATTTATAATGCTTGTAAATATGTAGGCGGTATAAGATTCTTATCGTTATCCTGCAACGTGGTGACAAATATTTTATGCTTTAAAATAGCCTTTCCCAGACTGTGGTCCGCGGCCCAGTGCCGGTCTCCAAGAGAAAAATACCGTTCCTAAAAATATTATATTAATCTTTATATGAAACATAAAAATATCAAAGATATTGTTGTTTGAAAAGCTATGTAATAATGTTACGAAATTAAATATGATTCTGATATTATAACCTTCTGATAAAAAAATTCATAGACCATAAATCGAAATTCAATAAAAAATAAAAACATGTAAATGTAATCTTTTTATTATTTTAGGCTATTTATTTAGTTTCCTTTTTGGTATCCACGAATTTTTTTAACAGAGGGGTATTATTATTACGAGTAAACAGAGATGATACAAAATATTTAATAATTGGTAAGTACGCTAAAATAATGTAAACGCTGAAGAATCTGATAAGCAAAAACTTACTATATGTTAGTTGGCGCAATTGGCATGTTGTTTAGCAAAATTATATTGTTATTAATGTTTTTAGGGATTTGTAAGTATGACGACCAAAAAACCCTTATAACGTCACTCATGTGTCTGTCTGTCCAGAATTCTGTTGGCTTCTTACGTTTACTAAATTCCTACAAAACCTTAAAATGTTTGAACACCTCACATCATTTTTTTTATTTTCGTAAACTAAACAATGGCTATAATTTTGCCTGAAGAAGGAGTTGCTTTGAATATTTATATCCTCAGTAATTCAAGTGTATAGCAGTCCACCCTAATGCATATGCGTTAGGATAGACCACGAAAAATTATTACAATTACGTCGGTTAGTTGTCTTTAAAGTTTGTAAAACACTGCTTTAAAACATTTCATCGACTTGAAAATACAGCTCTTGTCTCAAAATTATGACTCTTTAGCAATATGATGTACCCTTAAAATGGCTTCCGCTACTAATTTCGCTATCGTCAGTTTGTTACAAGCACAGTTCATTTCATTTCATTAGGTATCTTCGTCATTAAGTTTCTTCGACATATCTCTCTTAGTCATTTCAATGTTGTGCAATATATATTCGCGTTTATCGGTGTTCCACGCTCCATTAAATCGCCGAGAAGAACACCTCTTGTATCCCAGAACATAATAGCCATAACTTTGTCTGCTGAAGGAGTCTCTTTGTATATTTTTATTCTCAGTGAACCAAGTGTTTTCATTTCATTAACGTTCGTTTCGTTTCAGGGGTGAAATGGTGTTCACATTGCTCATCGCTAGTGACAAAACCTTCCAAAAATCTATTTTTCTTGAAACCACTAAAGATTATAAAGGCTGAGACACTACGAATTTTGTGTTTAATATTTAGACAATTTGGCCTGGCATATATTTTTCTATACCCCAGTTGTTTCTGGATAATGCGATGAGCTTTGCCAAATGAAATGTCCACATCTGCAGCAATGTTCTTTACAGTTTGTCGTCGATCCTCCTAAAGTATTTCCACAATTCGTAATTCGCTACCATTTTTTTTTCCTTCGGAGAACATCTTGCACCATTTTCACACATGTTGAACATTTTTTGCAATTTCGCCGTACACGGCTATCAACAGCTTATAAAGTACAGCATGAGGAACATGTTTCACCCATAAAAAACAAATAACACTTCGGATTTTCTATACGTGACCACGCTTCAAGTTGCGTCGCGATTTCAAATGGAAGTAGAAGAGATAGTAGATAACTGCGCATATCATGAACTAACATACGCTCTAAATAATAGTCAAAGATTATAGACTAGTTTGTGGACAGACAAAAATAACAATTCCATATGTATATATAGAGTTACTAGCTTAGGAATATCATTTATTGACCATCTCTCATACAAGATACGTATAAATACCGGACACAACATAGTAAGAAGGATAATTCATATAAATCTAACTAACAGTACTCAAGAAGAATAATAGAGGTAAATAAGATGTAAATGTTGTTAAAGTTAATTGATCAATTGGTAACGAGTATTAGGTACTCCACCAGAATTTCTTCTTGGGAAGGGACTCAGAAGCAATTTCTTTTGTGGAGACTTACTTTCATTTAAAAGAAAAACTTATAAAAACGTGGCTTTTGAGTGTTTAGAGGGGGCTCAAGCCCGTGACACGTTCCCCAGTTGCACGCCTGACTATAATAATTGCATATCATTTTTGCATCTTAAAGGACGTTATGTCGGAAAATAATTAATACTTAAATTTATTGCTTGTATTTTTCATATTATTAAAAATTCTTTAAACTTAGTTTTGACACGATCCACATAATATCACGTGTGCAATTTAAAAGTAGGAATAAAGGAGTAGAAACTATAGCTTTCATCTTAAATCTTTTAGAAGATAGGTAAAAGGTTCTTAAATAAAATCTTGGTGAAGTTTCAAAAAAATATAATCAAAATTTCAAAGCAACAATGTTGGTATGCAAGACACAAATTACATGCTATTCAGGGGCACCTGTAGAATTTTTTCAACGGGGCGGGGGGTAAAAAATGGAGGCATATTTTTTTTTAATGGTTCTTAAATAGAAAACACTATTTAAATAGAAATTGAACGCGTCTGCGATCATTGATAAATTGGCATTAATGAGTTTTTCTACAAAATCTACTCTATTATTAGTTTTTTTTTTCCTGTGCACACTTAACATACTCAAACCGGATAAACGATCATCCGTCATAACTGACCTCATAGTTGGCGTAATAATAACTAAAATAATAATATTTATAGGTCCAAGCCAGACACGATTTGATTGAACACTTTGTTTATATAGTTAGTTGTCATCAGTTATCGGTATTTAGGCTCCTTTGTGAGATTGCTATCGTTAGTTTTCGAGAAAAAATGAGCCCGTCACGAAAACATATCTTATTTATTGCATTCCAAAAAAAAAAAAAATAAGTACATTTTTTATCTACGTGTAGTTTCTTATCTGTCGTCTATTACCGGGTTTCAGGCCTACTCTCGGTGCCCCTGCGTACTCTTTGACGTAGTAAAAATCGTTATAAAATATACTATTATAAAAATATATTAATGTGAGAAAGAAATAAAAATTGATGTGAAGTGTGAATTTTCACACATTTCAGGGTTTTGCAGGTATTTAGTAAGTGAATGATGATTATTTGGGATGCCAAAACAAATTTTACATTAAAATTTTTGTTTTGTTAAGTTTAATTCGAACGCCTAATACCATTACTTAGGTTTCTAGATATGTGCAGTATTTTTTTTTTATATATATAGCAAGGTTCTTTAAGATTTTGAAAATTGCGCCTATGGCTTTCATTGGTTGTTATAAGCTCCGCCCCTGGTTTTTTTCCCACTGGTTATTAAATTTACGCTTTTAAAAATTAAATGCAACATTGACCAAAATATAACTAGAATTTTGAAAAAATAATTTAAACATAAAAATGCAAAAAAAAGCCAAAAAAAATATTGTCTCTTCTCGTGGGGATCGAACTGACTTAGTTGGGTGAAAAAGACAGCGCAAGTACCACTACACCAGGAGTAAGCCTTCCGTTTGAGCGTGTTACAAAGCTATAACTTGTGTACATTATTAGCCAAAAAACACAAAAAATGCGTTTTTTTCCAAAAACATAATCTGATCAAAAATTCCTTTTGTACTATTCCGGTTCACACCAATGTACATTACTTAGAATTTTTTCAGATTTTTAGTTTAAACCATCTGGGCTACAGGGTGTGGGACAAAAAATTTTTTGCACAATTTTGGTAAAAATCGCTTCAAAATAATTTATTTTGCTAAAATAAAAATTTGATCGTTAATCCACGTACCTTTCATTTGATGCCCTACTCAGAATTATAAAAAAATATTTTTATTTTCGATGAGCACATATTTGTTTATATTTTTAGGGGGATATGTTTTTGAGATGTTTTAGTATTTTTCCTATATGCGGGTCAAAGAGTTGTATAAGCATGCCAAATTTCAACTCTCTAGGTTTAGCCGTTTGGCTACAATTTTTACCGAACAGACAGACAGACAGACAGACAGACAGACGACAAAATAACGGTATAAGGGTTTTTTGGTCATACCTACAAAACCCTAAAAACATAATAGTTCAACAAATCACTTAAAAATGGAAACTATAGGAGGGAAATGCCCCTTTTTTCCTCTTACTGCGGGCACCCATGATACTATTTAAATGTTACCAATAAAGGAATAACAGGTAAAAGCACATAGGTACACAAATAAAACAAAAATAGAATAGAAAGATCCCAGTACAACCAGGGATATAAACTCGTACAAGTTCCCGCAGTGCCACTATACCTTGCGAAGCCAAAAGGGATGAAGCAAAAGATCATAGCTAGATTCCGGTGCGGAAACGAAGAAGGGGCTAACTGCTTCTGGAAACTAGAACACCGAAGAACGTGTAGAACTTGCGGAGAAGCCACAGAGACAATCCAATACCTATTGGCCTGTAACGGAGTAGAAGAAGAACTTCGTTTAATGCGTAGAGTGCTGGATGAAGCAGGCAGCGGGTACCTATGGACGAAGGAGGTCCTCGAAAGAAGAGAAAAAATAAGGGAAACAAACGCAAAATTATTAGGAAGCACGAGATTTTAAAATGTTTCTATTTTTTTTTTTTTTTTGATTTGATTTATTTTGAATTTACAGTCTATTTCATTGCGAGTATTAAGTAAATGAGATGAAAGTAGTCGGCATGTAAGGGAGACATCCAGTGACGTTTCTCCTTATATATCATGTTTCTATTTGTAATAACTAATGTTAGAATCTGCAAATTTATAGATTTAGAGTTATTTTGAAATGTATGTATATATCATACTATACAAATGTAAAGAAATGTATGTATATAATTCAAGGCCGAAAGGCACGAATAAAATAATTACTACTACAAATACAACAAACAATAATATTATAAACTAATCTCTAATCTAACTAATAGGTAATTTGACATATTCGATGATTTAATTAAGGGGGTTGCTGGTCTTAAATTTATGGTCTTCTGATAAGTTGACTTTAAATCCATTACCTTGAAAATGTAACATTTTAGATTATTTAAAGATATAATAGACTATTTATTTCGGCTAAATTAACTGTCTAAAGTGGATTTTACACGATTCAATTTGTTGATCAATTAATTGAAAAAGTTGACCTTCAACTTATTCATGTGTGTAAAGTGTTCAAATTTACACAATAAATTAAAAAATTTATTGACGAAAAAATTGATCAATTTATTTTGAAAATAGAACTATTTTTCATTAAAAAAGTTCTATTTTTCATTAATTTTTTAAGTTATTCTAGGTATATTTTTACCTGTTTAGTTATTGCCATCTGTTTAGTTGTAACATATGTAAACTAGAAATATATAAATTATGTTTCGTTTTAAAATGTGACAGAACCGCAAACGTTCTAATTCACCATAATCTATGTTATTTCTTTTATTTTTGTTCACAGCTCGTAGTTTTGTGAAGATTATTTCAATATTTTCATTTTGATAAATATTTCAACATGTTTTACGGTTGGTAATGTAAAAGTTTTCAAAAAAATTGATAAATAAATTGATGTGTGTAAAGCAGGGGTCTCCAAACTTTTTCAGAAGCGGGCCGCATTAAATAAATGGTGGACCGGATAACTTGTATTTAGCTGGGCTCTTGGCGCTTGATTTTAGAAACAAGCTTACTAATAACGGTGATATTATTATTAAAAATAATAATTCTAAGAATTGGGTATTAATTAGTTATAGTTATGTTTTATTTTGCGAATTTATGATTATTTTAAGTTGTTGTTTTTATATTAGTAAACTTTTTAAAATATGTCTACGGGCCGGATGATATCTTCTTGCGGGCCGCATTTGTCCCGCGGGACGGAGTTTTTTAAAGTGATTCTTTACGTTGCCAATAAATTTTTCAATTAATTGACAAAAAACTTGATCAATTTATTGATCAATTAATTGAACTGTGCAAAACCAACTTAAGAATACAGTATTTTTTCATCTATCTCTGCGGAGCGAAAACTGGAACGATCCGCTAAAACGACAAAAAGAAAAGGAATAGATACTTCGAGACAGAGCCGCAGTAAAGAAAACTTACGCTAGGGGCAAAACTGTATTTTGACGCCCCTGGCAAAAAAAAGTGGTCCTCACTTCCCAAAATCCAAGTGATAAGCAAAAAACAACAGGTCCTCATCTCCCAAAATCCAAGTGAGGAGAAAAAAAAAGGTCCTCACCTTCGCATTGTGGCGCTCTTTTCCTTAGTGCGCTAGGGACCTTCTTAATGATATTAATATTGTCTGACAAGATGTTACTTGTCACAGCCATAACGTGCCTTTTATTAAATTGTCTTAATACGGTCTTGTTGACAGCCCCGCTGGGTATGTGTACATTATAATACATACATGGCTGCAGACATTAGAAACTGATGTTTTCTTGCAGTTACCATCCTTGGAGTAAAAGATACACCACGCCTATTACTGATGCTGCACGCCGTACTATATCACAGGTCACATACTTGCCTATCTCTCCAGCATCAGTATTATGTAACATGTTATAAATGGTGGGAATGCTGCATTTTTACACACTATTTTATAACATTTGTATTCGTATCAAATAGCAAATGAATGATCTAGTTTATTTTCCAATATTACTGAAAACATGTTACTTTGAATGATACAATTCATTATTGTTACAAAACGATGACAAGCAGAAGGACATTATGTAAAATTTTCTTACCAATCAAATGAGGTACTCTAATTAGGAAGATTTATCTAATGTTGTTATTGTTGTCAGAAGCTATGAATGAATTATCAAAGAAACAGACATTCAGTGAATGGAAATACGCTTAAATTTGAATAAAACTCTATAAACGTCTTTACCATCCAATTACGAAGAAAACTGTAATACTGAAGGTTACTGCTTAGATAATATTTTATGAAATTTTTAATTTTTGTAATATCATGGATTAGCAGTACCATTTCAGTAATTTCCAGTACCATCTCTTCCTTCGTCAACCTCAGTTTCGCATTTCTCATGGCTTATATAGCAGTGCCTATTTATTATTTCTAAGCAAATTTTCTACAAGTGAAGACCATTTTTGTTTGTATATTCTTAATTTGTCCAGCAAGGGAGTGATGCTCAGTTCTTACCCTATAACAGTGATTCTCAAAGTGGGCGATAAAACCCACTGGAGAGGGGGGGGGGGCTAGAACGATCCAGGGGGGCGATAGTAGCCATGGGTGCATTTGGGGGGCATTGAAAATGATGAAGACTTGCTTACCTATTGCAAGCACTTGGATGAACTCCATTCTGACTTCAACCAACGATTTGAAGATATTTTTAAAATGAACATACCCGATTGGTTTTTGGATCCTTTTTCAGGTGCAAACACTCCAAAATTACAAGAAGAACTGATGGAAGTAACAACAAACTACGAATTGAAATTTAAATTCAAAGACGGCTACCAACAGTTCTTGCTGTAAAAGCAGATTCCTACAGCTTATCCTGGGTTATGGGCTATAATACAAAAATTGTTAATTGCATTTATTTCGTCATATTTAGTGGTTTATAACGTGGGTTCAGTGCGGTCACAAATCTATTAACAAAAAAAATTTAACCGATTGCAAATAGCTAATCGCGGTGATTTAAGAATATTGCTGACAAAAATAGAGCCGAGGATTGATATATTGATAGCAGCGCACCAGGTTCATACTTCTCATTAGATGAGAATATGATTTTAATTAATAATTTTTAATTTCATGCTTCAAGATGTCTTATTTACAACATCTTTCTTTACTATATTTTAGAACGTAGGTAGAAATATAGATACATATATATTTCTGTTTGTTCGTTTAAAGAATGTAGATTTCCAAGAAGCGCTGAGTAATTTTTTTCTGAAGAGGGGCGGTAGGCCTAATAAGTGAAATGTGAAATATTCGCAAAAATCTTAAATCCGACACGAGTAAACTCCCATTTCTATTTAACCGATTTTTACCACAAGTTGATCAACTCGTGCCATTCATGTAAAAAGCTTAAATATGAAGTTTCATAAAAATTCTTTAAGCCGAATTAGCTCTACACGTGTACACGGATCGACAGACAGACAGACTACATAATTTGGGACTAATGATAACCTGCAGATCCCCCTTACCTAAATTAAAAGTTTCTTAATTATTATGCAACGCAGTTGCTTTGCCAATCTGCAGAATACAAAAGGTGACAAGATCTAATATTGTTGCTAATGTTTCTCAGTTATCGCTTAGACAATATATATTATTATTAATATTTGTACACCGTTTATCCTACTTTTAATTTTAATAACCGGTACGCCAGTACCGGCTGAATAACTACCTTGTTTCCACGGCCTTCAAAAAAAAATTCTTAATCTAATTTCATCTGATTCTCTTAAATTTTATCAAATTTTATGTATTTTTTTTACCGACCGCCAACATATATAAGGGAGGTGTTGTGATCATACCGATTTTGACATTTCGAGATTTCGATGGATCTCCACGAATTCAGGTCCCTACATAACGTTCTGACTATTTTTAGCATGGAGTCTGTCGGTCTGTCTGTCTATCGGTCCGTGTACACGTGCACAGCAAATTCGGCTGAAAGGATTTTTATGAAACTTCATAAGTTCTTTTCTTGTCAAGTAGTTAAAACATATTTTATTTCTGACTAGTTTCGTTTCCCTCTGAATCATTTTCTTAAATAAACTAAATTACAAATATAAAAAATATATAAAATATGTTAATAAAATGTTCAAAAATAAATAAATAAATAGTTAAAAAATTAAATCAATAGTTAAAACACATTGAATATATTTCAATTTAACGGATATTTTTTAAAATCTTCCTACTTGTTTAGACAGTTAAGTGTGCATCTCGACTAAATGAATATTAAATATTTTTCAAATATATAATGAATCTCCAAATTAAGTCAGCGTTCAAATTTAATCTTTTGACAACAATGGCACGTGTTGATCAACTTTTGGTAAAAATTGGTTAACTAGAAATGAGAGTTTACTCGTGTCGGTTTTAAGATTATTGCGAATAATTCACAACAAAGAAATATTTCGAAAAAAAAAATTTAACAAAAGTTGCTATAAGAGCAACTGACAACTTTTATTTCAGGATTTTTTTTTTTTTTTGTATGTTTGCAGGTACGTTTCCATCGTTATCTTAAATTATAAATACACATTATGAAATTGTCAACGTAATATAATACGTTATTGTTTTTTACAATAATAACTACTCTGCTGCTAGAATGTATTTTATAAAAGTACTTTGTGATGGCGGTCGGTTCTATGGTGGCCACAGCTGATTTTTTTATTATTAAATACAATCCATTTATCGTATCATAAATCGCCACCATTTCTACCGATCCGACAAACAGACATGAGTGATGAGTGAGTGAAATTTAATAATAAATGTAATTATTTATTATTGTTTCAAAAGTAACAGAGAAACCAAATCAGGTGACTTATGTGACATAAGTTATGTCACACACTATACTTCGACAAAAATGTTTCTGTGTGCAGATTGAACTAAACAGCTGTTATTGTTTAATTCGTCTTTGTAGCGCTGTTTATGCCACTGTCCATAACTCCATTCATCTGATGTCATATTAAGTTCTCCATTCGTTCAAATTAAGCCTTTCTCATGCTAGAAAACATAAATGGTATAATCTTTGAGCAGATACATTAATTAAAGAGCTATGTTCGCAATTACATTGAGAACGGCAAGGTGTAAATCTTGGCTATTATAACATAAAATTGCGTAATTTTTAATTAGAATCACAATCTATACGATACGGTCTATATTAGTACTAGCAGTATTTTATGTTAGTGATAGACCAAGGTAGAAAGTAATGGATCAGTAATTTTATATAGCATTGAAGCAGCGTTTTCCACATAATATTATTCACTTGGAAAATAAACTAGATCGTGATTCAGATTTTCGATATTTAGTTATTATATTTATCTAGACCAGGCCTGGACAAATGGCGGATCCGGCCCGTGCTGCAATTCTATCCGGCCCGCGAAGCATTTTATAAATTATTGTGTCCTGCAAAAATATTACTGTCTGTCCAATATTCTTTCAAATTTTCATTCTTTCCAATTTTCTTTCTTTAAATTGCATAATAAATACACGTTTTGGTTTAAAAATATTGCTTTTAAAATTTATAAAATATCCTTCGTAACCAAAACAATATTTAAAATTAGATTTTTTTTTTTTTGCCCGCTGTTTAATTTTCATTTGCAATGTGTCAATTTGCAAAAGATTTGCCCACCCCTGATCTAGACAAATTTGTAAATTGACAACAACTTGTTGGCTATTGATCTAATACATTTAAAATAATAATATGAATAATTTCTGAGGTTCTGGTGACTATTTGGTATTGCCGGATCATAAAAATTTCATATACGTGGATACGGATACGGATACAGATTATTTTGTAGAATATCTGTGGTTGCGAATACGGATACGGTCATACAGCCTTGGACAAATGTATGGAGCACACTACGTTTTATTGTATTGTATTTTAGGATTATTACAGGAAAAATGGTAAATAAAATAATACATACAGCATTTAATGCTAACTTTAATAAAATTATTAATATTTTGTGGTACCTCCTCGTGCTTTAATTACCGTACGTACCCTTTAGGCATACTGTCCACAAGTTTTTTACGTAGATTGAGCCATTCGTCCACACTAATTTTCTTCAATTCTTCTTTTGATGTGCATTTGTAATAATGTGAGACACCTTGTTTATCAGAATCGACCATAAATTTTCATTTTGCGATAATTCTGGTGACTTGGGGACCATGCAAAAAGTGGTATATTGTTTTTGGAAAACCATTTGTTGCTTTGGCTTTGTGACGGGGCATTATTTAGTTAAAAAACATATTCTGGATTGTCTCCATCGAATAATTTTAATATTGATGGCTCCAAAACTTCATTAAGCATGGTAATATAACGAGCAGAATAATGCGGCCCTCGCACAAAAAGATTTCTCCTAAGCCATTGGTGGACATACATGATGCTACCACCAGCAAATTTGACCATAGGGATGATACTGTCGAGATGAAAAGCTTCACCCAGCCTACGTCTTACAAAGATGGCTCCAGGTTGTCCAAAAACTGAGCCCCAAAAGAAAAAAGCATCCTTAATTTCGTAAATTTGTAGTAAATTAAATTTTATATTGTTAGTGCAATAATTGCTTAGAAAATTATTTTTCTGCTAAATTCGTAAGTACATTAAACCATTACCATGCTTACTTCTATATTAGACTCATCAGATCAAATGATTTTCGCTCATTCATCAGGTGTCCAATTTAAAGATCTTTTGGCACAATTAAGGCGAAGTTTTTTGTGTTGCTCAGTCAACATTTGTTTTTGGCGAGCTCTTCTTTCATGCAAATTAGATTCCACTAGACGTCTTCTAATTGTTCTAGAAGAAACTTTAACTTCTTTATGCTCTAGCAAATCACCAGCCAGCTCTTTTGACGACATTGAACGTTTACAAAGAGCGCTTCTCTTTATAAAACGATCATCTTTGGAAGTGGTTGCATGTTTTCTTCCGGTTTTTGGTCTGTTTTCATAAGTATCAATCTCTTGGAAACTTTTGATGGTAATTTGCACGGCTTTCCTTAAACACTTTTTTTAATTATCACCTGAGACTGTTCTTGTGAATGAAGCAAAACAATTTGACTCCTTTCTGCCACAGTGAGTTCACGTTATTTAGCCATAATATAATTAAAAATATTCACTTGAACTCAATTAAACATGAAAAAGACAATGTACACTTCAAACGCATGTGTAACAATGTTCCAAGCCCTAGTTGTTTATTTTTATGTAAACAAAACTTAACAGATCTGAGCTTATATTTATTTGTATTTCAAGATTTATCATAATCTGTTTACATCAGACGAACGTCTTTTAGAATGTGTCAATGATATTTTAAAAACATTTTGTCAAATATATACAAGTTGCAATGTACATAAATTTAGATGTTATATTATAACTGCATGGATGCTCCATACATTTGTCCAAGGCTGTATATGTTATATTAATATTTATCAATAAATTTGTTTTAAATCATAAAAAATTATTATTTTAAAATTTATTTTACAGTATTAAAATTACTTTATTTTAACTCTTTTTTTTGACAAAAATATTACAAAAGAAAATTTGATTCGATTATGGTAATAAAATTATAGAATTTTATGAATTTTAATATGAACTCACATTTCAAATGCTAGATGCTTACAAGACCCTGAAATGTGTGAAAATTCACAGTTTACGTCAATTTTTAGTATGTCCTCTGGTTCGAAATCGCTTCCTCTGACAGAATATGATTCACGTAAGTAAAAGTTTGGCCATGTCTGGCATAAGGGTTTCTTTGTCCTAAAAAACTTCAACATTAACGTACGTTAATAATCCTAAATGAACAAGAACACACAAAAACGAACAGATACAAAAAAAAAATGCATTCGTCGATGTTTCACCAATCATATCAACACTTTAACTATCCACACGAATTCAAACGAACATTTTCTTTTGTAGATTTTAATTGTTCTTTTGAACTTGTTGATAACTTCACACCTATCGAGCAATTTTATTCGTCCAAATTCGTTGTGTCTACGCAGCTCATTAAATCATCAAACATGAAGTTGATATTAGAAAAACTGTACACGTTTCTTACGACCGCTCTTTGTCAAAATAAATTAATTACATTTGTTCTATTACCTACTCCCATCATTCCAGTCATAAATTTTTAATTTTTAATATTCCATTATTTTTGTTATACGTAATATCGTCTTCGCCTTGGTAATCTAAATAAAAGAATATAGTCAATACTCATTTACATTTATTCAATATTGTAGAATACAAGTTGCATGTTTTGACAATGCGAAACTTTCAAATAAAGCATGCTATTGTTAAAGAAGTATTACAGGTATGATACCATATTTATTATATACAATGTAGTCTTTAAATTATAGGAAAAAATTTTAAAAAAATAAAAGTATGAGATAACATTCATTTTATACAAAATATGAACCGTTCGCAAACAATCTTCAGTAGCAATTGTTAGAGAATCCTACAAAAATAATTTTATCTCCGACAATCAAATAATAAATACATTATGTGTCTAACTGTAAATACATAAAGCTGCTCATATTGCACGCATGTATAATGGGACCCGCAAAACATTTCTAGGCGTTTCTAGGAAAAACCCTTTTGTTCAAGGGGATTATAGTGTTCAAAGTTATTAAGCAATAACTCTGAACAAATGTCTCCTTGAACAATGAACCATTTAAAAATATTTTTCTAAAGATACGTGCTGTAACGTAAGAATTCTTATTTTATTTTATTGTCTGAATTGTTAAAAAGGTTTATTTTAAAAAACCCCATGTTAAAAGTCCCAAAAACGATGGCAACCCCTTTTAAAGAAATTCTCGCGACGGATGTTTTGTGAAATTTTGTCTTTGTTCTGGTGGACTAGTCGTTTCGTTACATAATGTTACATGAGAATGAAGTTTACCACCTGAGACATTTATAAGAACGTTATTATCTTATAAATGTGTGTTATAAAACTGGAAAAAATACAAAGTCTCTATGGAAGTAACAAGATATTTTTAAAACATGTTTTAGTGAGGTTCTCGGAGTTCTAGGGTTCGGTTCCGGTTCAGTATTCGGTTAGTGGAGTAAAAATATGGTAGCCCAATTTTTAGACATGCTAATAATCAGTGTTGTAATGTATCTAGGTACATTTTAAAATATGTATCTGTATCTGTATCTAGATATTTAAATCAGTATCTAAGTATCTGTATTTCAGGTACTTTTTTCAGATACTTTCCTATTTTGTCTTTTTCAAGGTCTTTTTACAAAATATGTCCTACGATTTTTCAAACCTGTGATCAAAATATAACAATTTATGGAGGGATTTTTTTTATTGTTGTTTATAAAAAAAAAAAAAAACTACAGTATGTTGCATATTTGTAACATTATGAAAGTTAACTCAAATTTTAACAGGAGTTTAATTTAAATGATATTTATGGAAGGTTTTTATCTTTGTTAGACAAAGATGTACACCACATGTTCTGCATTTGAAATGCGTATAACCCTTGCAGCCTGGCAATTTACTTTGCAAAATTATCTTTGCAAACTATAATAATAATAATAAAAAAAACACGTTTAGTAACTATATTTAAAGGTTGTTTGGGTAACCGTTATAATAAAATTATTTCATTTAAAAAAATATATATATTAGCTAACTAGTTTCGGCGTAAGCCATTTTCAAAGCTGGAAATACTATTACATTTTATTAAAATTTTATAGATAAAAATAAATTAAATAAATAAATTATAAGTTTGAGAATTATGATAAAATACAAGTTCTATATGTAATTAATTAAATTTTGGAAAACATTCTTTTTTTTTATTTTTTATTTAAAAAAAAGGAAAAAAATAAAAGGATGTTTTCCAAAATGTAATTAATTATATATAGAACTTGTATTTTATCATAATTCTCAAACTTATAATTTATTTATTTATTTAATTTATTTTTATCTATAAAATTTTAATAAAGTGTAATTGTATTTCCAGCTCTGAATAAATTTAAAAAAATAATAAATAAAAAAAAATTAATTAATTTTATTAACAACGTTAAGTAAAACAACCATTAAGTAATTATCTAATCTAAGAATAAGAATTAATTTTATAAATGTGAATTAATTAAAGAAAAATATAATAAATAAAATTGTTGTTTTATTTTTGTCATCCTAAATACTCATTTAATAATCAGTAATTTATTAGCTAACAAAAAATGTTCGAGATATCCGCTGAAATTGGAATAAAAAAGTGATTTTTTTAAAGATTACATAGGTATATAGTTAATATTTCTGACACACAGCTTCAAAGGCTATTTGTGTTTATTTTAAGAGTAATAATAGTGCATAACTTATTTTTTATTGTGAACAAATATATTCCTTGCTCTAGTTATTTCTTTTTTTTGTGGTGTTTTCATTTTTCCGAAAGTATCTTAAAAGTATCTTGAAGTATCTAGATACATTGTAAAAAAAATGTATCTGTATCTAGATACTTTTTAAAATTTGTATCTGTATCTGCATCTAGATACATTTTTCCTCAAGTATCTGTATCTGTATCTAGATATATTTTCAAATGTATCTATTACAACACTGCTAATAATTATTAAAATGTATGATTATTTATTTTTTAATCAACATAATTGAATATTATTGAACATACCGTGCGAAGAACGGGTGATTCTTTTCGTTATTAATAAATATCAATAGAAAATTCATAGAGAGAAAAGTTGCTTTGTAAATTTTAAAATGATTCTATAGGAAATTTATAAACCAATTAAAATTCTAAACATGTCCAGTGTCATCAATCGCAATAGCATAATTTCATCACACGGAAAACTAGAATCAGGAAACTGTCATTAATGGAAATTGTTGTGTTATCTCATCTCTTAATGATACAAGAAAAGTGTTAAGACAAAAATATTTCTTCTCAATGAAAATAAATTTAAAATCACGTAACACATTTTATTTTATTAGGAAACCTCAGTATTCATGTTATCATGATCTCTTATTTTGGGCATAATAAAGAAAACTTTAGTTACTAATGGCATTAATTATGTAATATAATAACGTTTTTCATATTGTATTGAGAAATAAAAATTCTCTTTACTAGATTTACTATGTTATAAACAATCGGTCTCAAAAAAGTCATTAGATTTCAAATCCTGGTTCCGCATTGAGCTAAGAAATAAACTATACAATGGTGCAAGTAGTTTGGTCATAATTAATTACACTAGTAACAAAAATGAACTTGGACAAGTTATATGGACAAGACATGGTGTATCCCACGTAAAATTTGACTTAAAAGCCGAAAATAACCTCAGATTTTTTCTATCACCCATCATATTTATGCTATGAGGTATTGGTTGGTTTCTAACGAAATATAGCGATAAACGTATTATTATTAATTTTAACTTACCTCAAAATGTTGTTTATGATGTTTTACGTCGATATTTTGTTTCTGAAGCATGCCTAATTAATGTCCTCCAGTGTTCAGCAAGCAAATTTGTGCTCCATTTACCTTGATATC
This sequence comes from Liopterus haemorrhoidalis, assembly GCA_963971575.1. NCBI lineage: Eukaryota > Metazoa > Arthropoda > Insecta > Coleoptera > Dytiscidae > Liopterus > Liopterus haemorrhoidalis. The sequence goes on along the minus strand of OZ020611.1, from coordinate 76,659,615 downwards.
ACTTTTCCATGGCGGAAATATCTTAGTGGAATTGTTCCCCATGTTCATTACTTATTGCACCCAGATCTTCTGGGAAGAAATCTAGATGAGAGTCCAGAAAACGAATTTTTAAAGACATTCTACATCCCATTTCTTTGTAGTAATCAAGTACTTAATTCACGATATCTTTTGATGTAAGTCTCGAACTAAGTCATTAAGTTCAACCTGTGGCATCAGATGCGGCTCTGTTGAACATTCTGGTACGTTAAATAAAGGATCAGTTTCGCTTTCTTTTTCGAATTCTGCATGGCCTCTTGAAGAATCAGCGGATTCAGATTCTTCTTCATCTAAAGTCCAAGATTCTGGCCCTTCCCGGACAGGAATTTCATTATTATGTTCGACGGGTCATAAAGCTGATGGTAAATTAGGATACTGCATAGTATGTTTAGACTTTGGTCCAATACCAGTTATATTAGTGAGGCAAAAATAGCAATCCGTATTATGGTCTTTCGGTTCTTGCCAAACCATTGGTATTTCTACAGCACATTTTACGTTTTCCAACCAACTTGTTAAAAACCTTACACAAGTCTTACAACATATATGAAGGGCCCATGTTTTGTCTTGATTTCCAACTTTAATTTCGAAATAAAATGCGTAAGGTTTTCGCAAAAAAGTGGTAAAATTACGTTTTTGCGATTTAAAAGTCAACTTTCCGCATATATAACAAAAAGTGTTGGCACTATTTACGTATTGCCTAGACATTATACTTAAAATTAAGTAAAATCAAAGTAAAAGAAAAAATATAAATTACTTAGAACTCAAAGAGTTACCAGTGGCGATGTAAAAAATACCACAACTGTAGTTTACTAATACACACAATCTATTTTGAAGCATACATTTAGACCTGATAAGTAGGAATAAACTGATCTTAACCAGTTGTATTCATCACCGCAGATGCATGTCGTGAGTTGACGCAATATAAAAATGTTGCATATTGCGAAATATAAATTTGCATGTTACAGAAAACAGAAAACCTATGGGTAATAGAATAATTCTGTTTTCAGATTTGTTTTCAGCGTATCAAAATACATCAGTAATACTTAAAAATTGCCATGTCACAAATAGTGTGTTTAACAGTGTTAGAAATCGCTGATTTTTAAATCAACCCCTCTAGGAAATAGTTTGGGGGACAGAAGTCCTTTGAGATATGTTTGGAGAAAATCCCATAAAAAAAATGTTTTTTTCTAAAATAAAAATGTGTTTCTTTATCAATGCATTAAGAGGCATCATTTGAGACCCCACTCAAAATATTAAAAATATATTTATTTTTTCTTAAATGCATTTGTTTATATTTTTTCCGCGATGTGTTTTTTGAATTCTGTATGGTTTTCGTACATGTGTATAAAAAAAAAGAGTCATACAAGCATGCCAAATTTCAACTCATTATGTTCAGCCGTTTGGCTACAATTTCCAGGGCCATCTTATGAATTGTACGGGCCCTTGTACGGGCCCTAGGCCATGGATATTTAACGGGCTCCCCTCCTACGAGGGGTCAAGCCAAATAAAAAATATATTTTGCAATATAGACGATTGCAACGATTTTGAGACCTAATTTTTAACCTTGATTACTTATTCATTACCACTTTATTTAATTTTACTAAAATTACATTTTAAAAACATAAATTCTGTAATGCCGAACGACAGTTCGTTTGAAATATGAATTTCTTGGTATATTTCTAATGTTAATGTTATTAAACATTTACAATGTTTTTTAGATGTAAAATAAAAAAAAAAACAACATATTTTATGAAAAATTTAAATTTATTATATTTGAAAAAACAATATAAACTATATTATTACAAATAAATTTATGTATCAGACACGTATGCAATAAAAATAAGAGATAAACTACTGATATATTTTTTATGCAAGTTTCCTAGTAATAAATTATGTGGATAATTTATGTCTAAATAAATCAGTGCAGCAAGATGGTTGAAATTTGGTTATTTAATTTTTCGGTAAAATCTGTGACCGGCACCCTTGTATAACCGGGCCCTAGGCCATGGCCTCGTTAGCGTAGGCTAGCTGTATTCTGTGTAACCCCCCCCCCCCAGGAAATATTTTGGGTGCGCGCCTGAAGCAACCACAGTGCATAAATACACGTCAATAACTAAAATTATAAAGTAAACTGTATAATATTTTTGTGACGCCGTGGCATGCTTTTTCTCGTGTGAAATTAGTTCATAATTTTTTTTTAATTCGTTTTAATTACCGCATGCCTTGCATGCCCGCTTCCGCCGACCCTGGTTATCTTTTTGGACGGGGGATCAAAATGATGTAAAATACGGACTGTCCAGGTGATATTACTTGGATATTTGGTCACCGTTATGAGGAAGAAATAGTAACATTATACAGGATTTTACATTTTCTTAAATATATCTTAATAATGTTACTAATCTGTACTGTAGACCTGTTTTTTAATGTCATTAATTTTTTTTATAAACTAAAAATAATTTAACTTGCTTCTCATTTTCAAATTGAAGGATAAATTCTCTCGCCTCCTAACGGCGAGTAGAAAACAAATAACTAACCTAAAAATGTCAAGTTAATTTGTGCTTTGAGTGATATTTTACAATCAGAATATGAATGATGTCCATTATTGTTATTAATTATTACTGAATTATTTACATACTTTACTGTAAATCAATAGTTTAAATATAAACAAAAAAATGGATGCTATTGGGAATGAAGTGGGTCAAAAGATGAGGGTAAATAAACTAATTATTCCATAAAAGTTTTAAAATAGTACCTGATTAATTTATATTTATTTTTAGTCGGCTATTAAAGCCAAACTCATGGAATTAGGATGTTACGTAGATGATGAATTACCAGATTATATTATGGTCATGGTAGCAAATAAAAGAACACGTAGCCAAATGGAATCAGATTTACAACTTTTCCTCCGATTACATACTGAAGAGTTCGTAGATTGGTTACAACAGGTTCTTAAGAAACTCAAAGAAGTACGACTTACAAATCCTGAATTGTATGCATGTACTTCTTTCGGTGAATTAAAACGGAAAGCTTCTATTGAAATGGCAGAGTGTGTTGTTAAGAAAGAAAAAAAAGATAAACGTATCAAATTAGAAAAAGATGATAGTTCAACGATAACTACTAAATTATTAAGTGATGATATTCCAGTAACTGCAAATAAGTTGGTGGAATGTCTAGGTAATAAAATAAGAAATTCTAATTCTGATAGTAGGGATGGAATAAAATCTTCAACTTCGAGAAGAGTTGTGCAAGAGGATAGTTTTGATATTCCTTCAATATCAGAAGTCAATATGTTGGAAGACTCTGAACTTGAAGTTGTCGCAGACAAAATTAAAAAGGCCAAGTTAGTATTGATGAAAAGTGATTCTGAAGATGAGGATTTCATTAATATTAAAGCTGATGCAGGTAAGTTAATTGTAGAAATATGTTGACTTTTTTATTATCATCTGCAGCTCTACAGTCTGTCATATGCCCGGGCCTGATTGAACAAATTTCAGTAGATTAATGTGCCTCTTACCCTGTCCTTCCAAGTGCGGATTGCTAGATGTTTTAGGACTGCTTTTACAAACCTCGGATAGGCAACAGAATAACTGTCAGAGGTATAACTTTATTCCGGTGTTCACTTTTACAAAGCATTTTTGATTCTTGAATAGTTATCCATGGTTTTTATATAAATAAAATAATGTTGGTATTGTTTGACACATAAATTGATTAATTATTATAAATTGACATTAACAAATATTCTTTTATTGTGGTTCATACTTATACACTGCAGTATATATCTATATATTATCTGCGGAGGTTACGTTCCACCAACATACCATGGATAGGAAAACTGCGGATAATAAGAGCAAGCATATTAATATGTATATATACAAAAACTGGCATTATGAGTACATAGCGTGGAAGGGGTAATAATGAGCTATCAGATGCAAGGCGCTCAATCAGCTAGAACTACATTTTAGTTGCAATTTACTGCTCCTGTTCTTTACTACGCTATTAAAAGATATATGTTGCAAAGTACGTGAATAATGAGGGATTACTGTACTATTATTATTTCGCATGGCATGATGAATAGGTTTTAGAGATTTTCTGGTCGCACTAGCGACCTCTGACATGACCAAAAGATTTACTTTTTACAGAAGTCGTGACTGCCGGCTTTACGTGCCTTCAAAAGCACGCGTCATATTCCCGAATATTAATTCAGATATACAGATACTTATTTTAAAGAAGGCTGAGTAAGCCTACGGTTGTAACAGCCAAAATCTTTTTGCCCATACTGGAGATCGATATCATGATCCCGCACTTTTAAAGTGAGTGAGCTGATCACTACTCTCCTGCTTTCACCATTATATACTTATAATGCAAAATGCAAACAGAACGATATAATTTGATATTAATCATACGTTAAATTAAATTTTTCAATGTTGCTGAGCAATGAATACTTATTCGCTAATCAGAGTTCAAGAATAATTTATATAGTCTATTTCTTTGATTTAAGCAGAACTAGATTTTGATATTTAATAACTTTTAATGATTGAATGAGATTTTTGACCATTTTATTTAACAAAATCCTCAATTATTAAAAAATAAGCTCATGACAACTTAAGAAAATAAAAATTCCGTTTAGTTCAGCTTAAACGTTTGGAACAACTTATACTGCCACTTATTTGAACTACTATTGTAAAATTAGTTTTTTGACTTTATACTTGGAACTGCGTTATCCGGGCTGTATCCATTGATTGTAAAAACGGCCCTTAATCCAGTTTGTATATTCTTGCTAATCCTTGTTATGTTAGTGCTTTATAACCACACTATGTGACCGATCTATCTTAAATAACTAAATTTGTTTCTCTTGTTTCCCCGTGGAACATAGGGCCTCTACAATAAATCACCAACGTACCTACCCTGCTATTAGATAATGATTTTATTTCTGAACATGTCTTGCCAATAACTGCCATCTCTTTTTGGACTCATTTTTAAAGTTGGTTTTGGGCGTCCTCTTTGTGGACTTCCTAGTTAATAGGTTATCTCAGGATATGGTCAACCCATTTATTTCTTATTTCGTGGATAACTTCTGTCTGATTCCCTTTCTTAATTAGTCTGTGGCAGAGTTGGGCGTTATTTAACTAAACTTTCATTCAACTAAAAATTTGAATGAAAATCATATTGTGATATTTTGTCAGAAAAATTTGAATCGCTTGGATCAATTTATATATTACATTATATATCTATACCAAAATTCTCAATAATTTTCGGCCGTCTTGCAGGTTTCGAAAGAGCATTACATTTTTCCACTCTACCGACCTTAGAGGAATAACATATTTGGTAATGGCTTCTTCAAATTTTTGTTGTGACAATGTTCCGTCTCTAATTGTTCTTGATTTTTGAGAAACAACTGTTTGTCTACCTTATGAATCAATGTTTTTTAAATGCAATAAATTCATCGTTTCCGTGTCGTCTTTTAAGATGAGATATAAAATTCGATAAACTATTTTTACATCCTTTAATTCAAACTTTAGATTGGCATTGACCGCATTGAGCAATAAATTTATTTTGGTCTACACAGCTTTTTTCGGCTAAATATTGAAATATATTGAAAAAACGTACAATCTACCGTTTTCGATTTAAATAAAACATTTCTTCTCTTACCATAATTGGCTTACTGAGAAGAGTTTGAAGCTCCTGATGCTTCTGATATTAAAAAAAGGTAATGCACCAAAACTTTCACGAGTATCGTTGTCACTCATGTTGGTAAAAAAATACAAATATATAATTATAAAATATATCACTCAAATTTTTCACAAATTAAATCTGCGTCAGACGTCTATAATGTATAAATACTAAATTCCAATGAATAGTGAGAGTGAAAAGATCAAATCTCAATCCAGATTTTAGTTTCAATCATAACTAAAAATTTAATCATGATAATGATTAAATATTTAATTTAGTTACCAGTGTGAATAACTACATTATGAGTGATGTACCTTACTCATTAATCAAGTCTTGAAATTAAATTTTTAATTTCAATCCTCAATCATTAGTTTGATTGCAATTTGCTCAACTCTGGTCTGTGGTAGTGATTTTTCCTGACCATAAAATTATATTTATAAAAATACTTGTTAACGATGTCTCAGTGCTTTAGACTCCATGTCTCACATTCTTAAAATAATACGACTTTTATGTTGGTGTGAAAGAGTTATATCTTAGTTCTCTGTGTGTAATGGGAAGATAGCCAGACGTCATAATAATTATAAAAATTATATTCGATGATTTTCCAATAGGGTAAGGGTGTCCTTCAGTCCATATAAGTCTTATATGGACATTTAATTAAATGTTTTAAGTGCACTTTCTTTAATAACACTGTTATATTCTTTGTACTTTGTGATAATCCACATTTTATTTATAATCTTGCAGAACAAAATGTATCCTAGGATTTTGCTTCTCTCATTACTATGATTTAATTTTTTAAATTTTATTTTAATGGTCTTTGCTACTTCATCAATTAGCCAGGACAATTTTAATTTTTGAAAATTCTATGCATGAACGTATTCTAACCCAAGACCTTAGCAACGTAGGGCAATTGTGTTACCACTGCGCTACGCTGGTTAGCATGATTTAATCTTGTCATCCCATCTTTAAATTATCTTGGTCTTCGTGTTCGATGATTGCATAGAATTCAATCTGTAGTTCTTTTAGGCAGCAGTCTGACTGATCGAGCGCCGTCGTGTAACGTAGCGTCGAGTCGTGTAGCGTCATTTAAAAATTTAAAAGCTGGTCTGACTGATCAAGTACTGTCGAGTATTATCGATCATTCAGTGTCAAGTAAATTTGTTTCTCACTTGTCAAATAGTGCTTATTCCAACCTAAAACTATCAAACAGTTAATTTTGTTTTTGGGGTATTTGGACAATAAGTTGTTTTTTATACAATATTAGTATGTCAGATAGCGACGAGGCTGAAATTCTCTACTTAATATGGAGAAATAAAATTTAAAAAAAGGAGAAAAACTTATGGGTTCGAAACATATTTTTAGATAGAGAAGTGTTGATAAGTATTGAGATAGGAGAATTTCACCATTTGAAACCTCAACTCGAAAATGATGAGTCAATGTTTTATAGCTATTATAGAATGAATAAATCATCATACGAGTTACTGATACATTTAATTTCATTATTTCAATAATTCATTAAACAAAACTAAAATAAGACACTTATTTTGGAACGGAGGGAGTATTTTACTTTACAAATAAAAATATTAAATTGGAAAAACAGTAATGTTAAAGTGAACAATATCTTGAAAATCATCTGGGAATCTAATTATTTAGAACTTCCATTTAATATCCTACATCCAATTTACCGCTAAAAATCCAATTTACCGCTAGTTTAATCTTACATTTGATACCCTACATTTTTTGAGCAAATTATTGAGTGCAATCACCCAAAATTATTATTAAAAATTAATTTATGTCCGTGATTGATCATAGAGATCGTCGTTTTCTCTAACTAGATTGATTAATAAATCAATCTCGATTGTACTCCACACTTTACTAATTAGCGAGTCCATTTTACTCTATATTGTAATTTTGTTTTTTTTTTTTGACGTTCCAACTGTCAAATAATGTATGGTTATGAACTAATATGCTTAAATGCGCATGTGCTATTGCCTCGAGCGTCGAGTGAAATTCAAACTGGTTTGAAATACAAACAACTTGATGCTACTTGACGGCAAACGATGGTTCAGTGCGACTCATGCCCTTAGTTAACGTGTGTTTGAAATTTGCTCGACAGCAAACGATCGACAGCACTCGATCAGTCAGACCGCGGCCTTAATCATGTATCATCCATAAATATAGTAACATGACCTGCCCATTACCTTTTCCTTTGTACCATTCTGACACATCTTTAACTTTTTTTTTGTTATGAATTGCTTTACTTGTCACCTTGTCTTTAAGAGTTAACTTTCAAATCAATCGTTCCATTTTATTTTGTATAATGTCTAATTTTATCATTTTGATCTTTGTGAGTTGCCATGTTTGAACTCAAAGTGTGAAGTATATATATTACGGCCAATGGACCGAATGGAGGGCAGTGTTAACAACGACCGGCAAATGACAGGCATAAAAAAATAGTCTTTTTTTACACGAACTCCTTTTAACTTGCTTAGAATCTTTTGGCTTCTGGTGTGCTAGATTTTTACTAACTAAACCTAATCTAATTACCTAAATTGATTATATTTACTGGAGTTTATTACACTGTTTGTAATGGTTTCTAATGTGGGGGAAAATAAAATACTGTGTACTTAAAAACTAGGTCATTAGGTTAGGTTTAGTTAGTAAAAATCTAGGAAAGCAGAAGCCAAAAGGCTCTAAATTTCCCGAAAATATCCTATTTTGTATATGCCTGTCATTGGCTGGTCGTTGTTAACACTGCCCGCCATTCGATCATTGGTCATAACATATACATATAAAAAAAATCTATTTAGATACAAAGAATAATTACCCTTGAGTGCTTAATGACCAACATTTATTTCAGGAATTAATCATCTTTGAACTTATTTGTCTTTATAATTATGAAATTATTTGACTGAAATAGTCAATTTAATTATCATATGCCATATCTGTTTCGTTTATTGATATTTTGGTTTTGCTCCATTGGTGAAAATTTGGCACTGGTATAATTCATTAATGGTCTATCTTTTCACCTTGCTCGTTCAAATTTCTGACTACTTCCACTGACATGCAGTAGCTAAATGCACTGAAACTATTGTGATACTGGTAGTAAAGTCATAGGATGAGCCGCCATCTTTTAAGATCATCATCCCTAAATAGTAAACTTCATTTCAAGAACTATTATGACTGCCTCACAGACGATTACATTGATTTTTTTTGCATATCCTACTATGTTATTAATTTAAGGAATTAATCTCTAATACAATTTTATTTTAGAGGAACTATTGGCCAATGAATTATGTGATATAAGTAGTTCAACTATTGTGACGGAAAGTGGTCTAAAAGATTCATCACAAAAACAAACGATAAGTCTTAACAGGGCACGTAACGTCATCTCAAATAGTAGTATCAATAAAATAACAGAATCAAAACCCAATCATATGAATTACACGGATTTGAGGCATAGTCTCAATAATAAGAGTAATAGTACAAAGATTTCTGCGAGATTAGGAGAAAAGGCTGATAGTAGTGAGCCAGCAAAGAGAACTATTAGTTTAGCAGAAAGTATACGGGAGGAGAAAGAAATGTCTGGTAGAATTTTTGGCAGTATCGTCAGTAAACCTGTAGAGAAACCTGTTAAGAAATCTATTGTACTAAAAAGAGATGGAAGAGGGAAGAAAGAGGTAAGAAAATATTAGTTCCCTGCAGTAGCTGCAAAATACTGCCAAAGCCTTGTGGAAGGACCACTTGAAGACACGTGAATAGCTTTTAGATTAATTTCATAATGTTCTTTTTTCTTCTAAATTGTTTCGAAATGGAGTTCCAACAGTTCAAATAATAAATCAACATTTTTATCTTGATGTTTTGAAGCAGTTACGTAAATATATGAGGATCAGGAATACTGCGTTGTCTCATGTATCAGTTCATCCTTACCTTCTGTTTGGACTTTTCCTTAGCTGAAAAAGAACGCTGTTTTTCAAACCGCTCAAAAGACAAAAGATAATTTGAGTTGATCTAAGATCTATTCCCTTCTTGTTTAACTCTATATTTTGTTCATATATTGATGCAAAAATATTTTGCTACAGTTCAGACTTTGTCTTTCTGGAAATGGTCCAATAACTTACTTCTGTATAGGGATATGCAATACTGAGAAAGTATCGATATCTGAAAAGTGACAGATGACCTATAACAGAAATATTTATATGTGTATAAATAAAATTTTTACGATATTGTTGTAACAAAAAAAAAAAAGAAACGATACGATACGATACTGGGTCAAATGTAGTGGTATTAATAAAGTATCGGAAGATTAGTATTGATACTAAAATTGTGATATTGATTGAAAATTATCAATACTGGTATCGTATTAAGAGCATCGGAACATCCCTACTTCTGTACTTCAGAATTCTAGGGAAATCTCTATGGAAATAATCAAAAAATTCTTTGTAACACCAACCTTTTATGAATTTTTGCTATATTTTTTTTCCTCTGATTTAAATTTTAGTTTTTATTTTTTATTGTTGTTCAGTTGATAAGAAAATAAAGGATCTGAAAGGTATAAAAAGCTTAAGGAAAAGGTATAGTGTTTTAATATATTATAATATTTACTAAGAAATGGTATACAAGAGGAGGAAGAAGATGTGTATCGATGTCTTAGAACAAATCATGTGCAAGGCTAAATATTAAATTGTGTTTTGAAGATTTAAATATTAAATAATGACACTGAAACTTTCCTTCAAATAATGTATTTATAATAATACTGGATGTAACATTTCGATCTGCAATGCAGTCTTCATCAGCAGCGTGAACAAATATTTAATGGTATGTACTTAGCTCTCCGCTTGACGGATCCGTTTGTCCGGTACCAGACAATTCATCCGTTTTACCGTTTTCAGCTCTACGCTCAGACGGAAGTTTTTTTTTTTTTTTTTACAGCGCAACTTACTTCTTTTAAATGTTTTGACATTCATTTCTATCTTCGTTATTAATATTCAAAATATTTCAAAGACCCTTAATTCAAATTATTAATATTTAAAATGAACTCGCGGCATAAATTTAATTATGAATATAACTTATATTTATATAATCGAAATATAGCTATTGCAGCATATTGTTTATGTAACAAATATAAAAGAAATATTAAAATAAGGCATAATAAAAGATTTTCAGGATCAGTTTGATTATTTAGTGAGGATAGTGGAGCCAAAAATGAGGTTAATTTTTCAAGTATATATGTGACGTTTCGCTACGACAAGGATCGCGATATACTAGAAGACTATACGAAGACTTGAATTATTTTTCAATGAGGAAGATGATGAATCTGAACAAGTAATTTTAGAAAAAGTGTGGCGGTTTTCAGAAAATACAGTACCAACTTTTACAGATCGTCAATTCAAATCACTTTTTCGGGTATTTCCTACAGTTTTCGAAAATATTCTTGGAAAACTGCAAGCAGTGCCAGACGAAGTTCATCTGAGACCTGGAGGAAATCCCCCCTGGTCTCAGAAACAAAACTCTAGAAACCACTTAAGATAGCATTATGTTACCTTGCTAACATTGAGAGCTCCTATAAATTTACAAATAGAACATAACCCTGTTTCTTCCATGTTAATTTTAAGCACGGTGTATTTAATTATTTTTATGTTGTGTTTACAAACAATACAGCTTTCGAAGTTAGTAAAAAGTGGCTATCAACAAAAGTGGCAAAACTCGAAATCTTGCTTATCGCGTTTACTTATCAAAACAGATCATAAAAGAGTAGGACATCTACTATGGCTATTCGGCCAACTAGTAAATATTCGAAAAAAATTCATGCCGAATAATAAATATTTGAAAATATAGAAAAGGCGATTATTTTATATTCAGATATTCGGCAATAGCACTATTTATCACATCTCTAATAATTTGTTTTATATACAAGTGCTAGTCTTTCCTCATTTCTGTTTTATTTCTCTTCCTGTCGAAATTATTTCGAAAACAGGTTCAATAATTTCAATACCATCATTTTCCACTTGTTCATCCTCAGATTTTTAAATTTCTCCGTTTGAGAATTTCTATTGTTTGTTCCTCCACAATTTTCGACAAACAATAAGTAATTGGCTGCACATCTCGTGATATATTAGTTAAATCCGATGTGCCACAGGGTTCACATCTTGGGCCAATCTTATTTAACTTACAAGTAAAAATCATATTCTTCTAATCGGATGGATCTTTTACTTTGTTAAGAAAAAAGTATATCTATCCTTCAAAATTTATTTGGTTCACCACGTGAAATGTACATCTAGAATAAAAATAAAATTTTCAAGGAAAGATCTACTTTTTTCTTAATTTCGAACCCTTCAATTTCAACAATTTAATATTTTAAATTTTTACTATGTTTCCAAAAGCGGAAATGACGTTGGCAGTGTTTTGTATAATTATCCTCTGTATTCTATTTTGATTCTTGTATTAGGCTTAAATACTATTAAATTTATTTTATATATTGTGTTTTAAAGTCATTATTTACGAATTATTATGTTTATTTTAGGGTATAAAATCTCGTTTGGGCTTGCCGGCTAGTGTTGTAAGTGTAGTATCTTTACCAAATAAAAGGAAAGAAACTGTTCGTGAACGTGAACCAAAGCAACTACCTGAACCTGTGACTAAGTCAGTCCCAAGTATGGTTAAGGTTAAACCGAGAAAACCAACATCTAGTGGATGTCAAGCAAATAAGACTTTGCTGCTTAGAGCAGTAGCTGAGGCTCAGAGATCAATTGCTCAAATACCTCCAAGAGGCTCTGAGGTATGTCACTATGTTTCTTAAACTTAAACTTGCGGTTGGCAGAAACTATAAATGGAAAAATTAACGATTGCACCAATTAAAATAGTTAACCCAATGAGTTAAAACACACACACTTTTTTCTTGTTTAGTGTAAACAACAGAGGCAATAAGATACAAAATAAAAAGAATCTGGCACTTTTGTATATTTTTTGTACAAATATTTCTTAAAACTAACTTAAACCACGAGAGTACATAATATAATAATAATAATAATGCCTTATTGTTTCCTAAACATCCGTACATGTATAGACAAAATCACAGTATAGAGAAGTTCTACAGAGAAGGTATAATCCGTCTCAATTTGTAATACGAAACTAGATCTGGTTACTTTGGTGACTGTTGTGGTGTAAACAGACTCTGGCGTATCCGTGTGAACCAATACTATGATAATATTATAAATGTATTGTCAATATACAACATAAAAAATGAACTTTACCTGTTAGTTACGTATTACAAAATGAGACAGATAATACATTATAATTATAAATACAAATAAATAATGATTAATTACAAATTATAAAGTTTAAAAACAATTGTAACAGAATTTGGGTAAAATATAGATTAAACTATAGAAATTAGACAAGAGGCTTATGTTTTTACATGAAGTATTTGATAATTGTTTGGAAAGCTTTAATAACTACATTGAAAGAAATCTTCAACTGAATATAAAGTATTTTTCAGCAATATAGATTTTATTTCTTTCTGAAATGAGGTAGTATTGCTTATTTTTTAATGCAATAGGTAATTAAATATAAAATTTACAGGCATTGTAGCTAATGCTTCTTTCAAATTAGGCGGTATGGTGTTGATCTGCTCTAATATGATTTTTTTGTCTAGTATTATGAATGTGTGAAGAATTATTTGAAGTCAGTTAGAGCAAGTTTTAAAAGTAAAAATTAAAATTTCATAAATATAAATGCTAGGAGCAGTTAGCACTTCCAAAGATTTAAAAGATGGCCGGCAAGTCTCTATTCTTTAGATTGGTCAAGATTCTTATAGCTCTTTTTTGTAATATGAACACTCTCTGGAATTCGGGCGATCTTCCCCAGTACATAATTCCATATCGTACTAATGTGTGGAAATTGGAGAAGTAAAGAAGTAAAATAACAAATTTACTACATTTAGCGTTCATCACCCTCATTCCATAGAGTATCCTATTTAACTTTATACAAAGCTCATTAATATGCACTGACCAGTGAAGATAACAACCAATGTGCACGCCGAGTATCTTTGTTGATGAAGCTTCAGGAAGAATTTCTATTGAATCATAATCAATTTTTGAACGACTAGTTTTAACACACAAGAAGAGTATTATAAAGTTGATTGACGTGATCATTTAAATTTAAATTGTGTGTTTTTTTTTTTTTAATTTTCATCAAAAAATTGTTATCATCTGCGTAGGACATTAATTCCACCCAAAATGGAAGAGCATCAAGAATCTTGGGGAGATCGTTAACATAAATGTTAAAAATTGATGGACTGAATTTTGATTCTTTGAGTTCTACAGGACAAATAGGACTCGAACCAAGCTAAAGCCTCTCCTCTAATTCCGTTTCTTTCTAATTTTGCTAGAAGAATTTGGTGATCCATGCAGTCAAAAGCTTTTGAAAGATCAACAAATACTCCTATTGCAAAATCTCCTGTGTCAACAGCTTTGTAAATGGGCTCTATAAAATCAAATAATGCAGTGTCTATGCTTTTTTGTTTAGTGAAACTATATTGTGTGGGTGTTATCAAATTAAATTTACTCATAAAATATAGAATTTTGTCATTGATAATTATTGATGATAACAAGCTGATAAGTCTATAGTTAGAAACATCGTTCTTGTCCCCTTTTTAAATAAAGGATTAATGATACTGTGCTTTAGGTTTGAAGGAAAAATAGAACAGAAGAGTCAGTGATATGGGTGAGAGGATGACCTAAATCCCGACAATTTTTTATAATATTGTTCGATATATCATCACAGCCTGCTGAGTAACTAGATTTAAGTTTATCTATAGTATACCAAGATTCAAATCTGTAACGAGAGAAATGTAGAAAATAGTGTATCCATTTATTGTTCAATAACAAAACTAAATATACCACCTATACACCAATTCGTTCGTAATGCATTTAACGTATGTTCAGTAAAAAAGTTGGCTTTGGAATTTTTTTAGTTTTATATCACATGTTAAAATTTGCATTTATAATCTCTAAATTATAAAATGTAAACAAGTATTAAATAACTAGAATTATAAATATTTTTTTTATTGCAATATTTTAAATTCAGTATCTATATATATAAGGTAACGTCTCTCTGTTTGTATGTCTTTCTGTCTGACTGTCTGTCTGTATGTCTGTCTGTCTGTCTCTGTCAGTCTGTCACTATCTGTCTGTCTGTCTCTGTCAGTCTGTCACTATCTGTCTGTCTGCCTGTTTGTCCTTTGTGCTCATTTCATTTGAGAACTGCCTAACCGGTTTATATACTTTTTTTTCTATCTGTAGCTACATCATCTGGTCAAATTTTAGGCTGTATTTTATTCAAATCGGTTCAGTAGTTCCAAAGATATAATGAAATTTGTGCGCGCGGGTAAAACGAAATCATCAACGTTTTTCCTTCATATTTAACGCATTTTCTTTAAATTATCAGCGACAACATACGTTTTGTCAGCGCAAGGATGGTACGTGATTTACACATTTAAATGAAAAAAAAAAAAATAAATCTGTTCAGTAGTTCAATAGATATAATGATAAGTGGGTGCGTGGGTAATACAAAATCCATCTTTTTGGTTTATATTTAATGCATCTTATCAGTGAAATTATCAGCGACAACATAAATTACTTCAGTTACAAACTTGGTACACGATTTATACACAAATTAGAATTTTTAAAATCGATTTAGTAGTTCCAAAGCTACGTAGTAGTAGTTACAATTTATAGTTACAGTTTTACAAATAATCTTGGATTAGTTTGAATCTCTCTCCCGTACTTATATGTCTGTCGACACAATTGTAGTCAAGCAGGATGCTCGTAACCCATTAGGATTACATCGTTACGCTCTTACTGTGCTTTCTATTATAATGTGACAGATTATTTCCTTTATTTCACTTAGGCCCAGTCTTTCCACCTTCAGATAAAGTTCCAGGTAACTATCTGACAGATAAGGTTATTTATAACTTCATCTGCTGAATAAATGTCATCCCTTCTTTCTATACAAATGTATCTATCGGATAGTTATCTAACGGATAATGAGACTGACGTATTGGATTCACTGACTGGTATTGACATTTATTCAGCAGATGAAGTTATAAATAACCTTATCTGTCAGATAGTTACCTGGAACTTTATCTGAAGGTGGAAAGACCGGGCCTTACTGTATAATAAGTTATTTAAACCCCTTCCCCCAATCCTACTAAATAATCAACCTGTGCCCTACACCTCTTCCTACGTGTATCTAGGTATTTCCTTTGATCGTAAACTAACCTGGCAACCCCAACTCAACCTCATTGCATCAAAGTCCCGGAATGTCCTAAATATTCTTCGGGCCCTTACCAAAACTTGGTGGGGCGGTCATCCTCAGACTATGCTCTTGATTTATCGCGCCCTACTACGATCCATCCTCGATTACTCCTGTACGATAATGTCACCACTCACCAAAACTAGATACACATTCCTCAATCGCATCCAATATCAAGGTCTCAGACTTTGCCTGGGGGCCATGAGATCCACTCCTACGAACGCTTTGTTGGCCGAAGCCTCAGAACCACTCCTCACAATCAGGTCCCAGTACCTATCTTCCCGTTTTATCCTACAACAGCTCTCCATACACAACAATCCATTTATCCGTTCACTTAATGAACTAAAAGTAAACTTTGACTCCCTAAGATATTGCCGCAATAAACCCAAACCCTTGCTTTGCACCCAGTATAATAACCTTCAGCCTGAAATCCGCCACATAAACAAACTTCGCACCCTCCCCTGCTACCTCACCCCTTACCACACTCAAATCATTCCCCTCCCTATTTCCACAAATATAGGCCTTGACAAAGGTAAAAGCAACCTCCAAACACACTTCCTATCTATTATGCAGAAATCCTACCCTCAGTATACTCTTATTTATACAGACGCATCCAAATCTTCCCAATCCACCGGCTACGGCATTCATGTCCCTTCCCATAACATTAACATATCCCGAAAGCTCCCTCCTATAATGCACATCATGTCCGCTGAGCAGTATGCTATTATGCATGCTCTTTCCCTCATTCCAACCCTGAACCGTTCACATATATTAATCCTCACTGACTCACTAAGTTCCACAATCCAGACCACAGGCATCCTCCCTAAGTCTGACCGTGTAACCCTCCGAATAAAACAACTCCTTCACTCTTTCATGTCCTCCTGTACTACAGTTCGTCTGGGTTGGATCCCCGGTCATAGCGGTATCCCCGGAAACGACACTGCCGACGCCCTGGCAAACGACGGCGCGAATCTCTTAACACCACCTACAAACTGTACCGTCAACTTCAGGCAGTTACTCCCCGCTGTTCAGAGGGAACTAAGAATATGTTGGCAACAAGAGTACGTCTCCTCAGCGGAAGAAAAAGGGCGCTTTTACTTTTCGCTCCAACCTGTGGTACCATATCACCCTTGGTTCCACAACCTTCCCCTCCCCAAAAAACAAATTTCTACATTTTGTCGTCTCCGCTTCAATCACAACCACACTCCGTTCCATCTCCACCGTATCAACATAATCCCCTCTAACTTATGCTCCTGCGGGTTACCCGCTGATATCTCCCACATTCTATTCTCCTGCCCCAACCACACAGATAAAAGTAACACCCTATACCAACTACTAAGCAAACACCTTCCTGCCCCTCTCTCTGTGCCTAGTATACTGTCTAACCCGTCCATCGAAATATGCTCTTTAATTTCTGAATTCCTAACCTCCATTAGACTAAACCTCTAACATCCTCACACCATCCTCGTATTGCTAAGCGCTGGCGGACTGGCTTTAAGCCGAGGCCAACAAATTGAAAAGAAGAAGAAGAAGAAGTTATTTAAAAAAAACAACGTTTTTTGAACCCAAGTTTTCGTAAGAAATACAGTGTAATAAATAAAACCGTAGTATAAAATTATAATAAACCATTGCTTCATTACAGTTAATTCTTATAATTTTATTCTAGAACAAAAAAGCTCTTTTTACCAAAAAATATCAGGAGCAACTAATGCACTATAGTGAGAAAACTTGCGAACCAACAGACAAGAAAACGACTGATATAACTAGTGATATTATTAAAAATCGTCATAAAAATATACGAATAGAAGTTCAGAGGACTCCGAAGAAAGAAGATGTAAATATAACTAATGAAGACTGTGACGAAAATAGTTCAGAATATGTTCCTACACCTTTAAAATCTACGGACGAAACAAATGAAGATTCAGAATATGTACCAAGTTTAGAACTAACTTACGATGAAGATTTAGATAAATATATGGATGATTTGGAATCTAGTAATGAAACAAATTCTAATTCAGTATCTGAAAGGTAAAGGGGATTTGAGAATTTATTGTGCACATGTAAACTGCACTTGCAATTTTAATATTTTTAATATTTTTCTTAATAGTTATCATTTTCATTTTTCATTGGTTTTTAATATTTCAAAACAGTAAGTTTGATTATTTGAATGGAAATACAGTGGATTTTTTAACTTCGAACAGTCAGTTCCAGGAGATGGTTCAACGTTTAAGTTGTTGACTTTCGAGCCAATAAGAAATAATGTAAAGTGAATTAATTCCTTCCGGACCCCTAAAATTTACTCAATATAAAAAAATTTATGTACCTATTTCAAAAAGTCATATTGGTAAATAATCATAAAACAAGTATATTTAATTTCAGTAATTGAATATTTTTATGCCTTCGTAGTAATTGACATGCCTTCGTAGTCTAGTAGGTTTAGAATGAGAACGTGAAATTCTTAGGTTGACGGATTCGATTTCCAGTGAGGCAGTATTTTGATATTTAATTTCTACATTATATATGTATTATCGCTTTGCGATTCAGTCATACTGAACAACTATGTGCTTATATTTATTTATAATAGTACAAATACCGTATTTTTCGGACCATAAGACGCACCGGACTTTAAGACGCACCCCAAATTTATGAGACAATTTTTGAAAGAATATTTATTATTACAGTAACTTGTACCAGCAACATTCTGTTCATCTTCACTCTCTGTACTATCACTCTTCTCGTTAATGTCATTGTTCGTATTATTTTCGTCTGAACTATTGTTGTCAATCTCTTCAAAAACCAAGTCATCTTCGATACTATCCAATGCGTTGCTTATACCGACTTTCTTAAAAGACTTTACAATCGTCTTTTCTTTTACAGCTTCCCATGAATTTTTTACCCAGGTACTTTTGAAATTTTCGTCCGTTTCATCCGTTGCTGTAACATTGCGATTTGGCTTTATCATTCGTTTGTTCCACTCTTCCCGCATAAAATTATTAAATGGATTATTAATCGACCCAAGGGTTGTCGTTGACTTGTAAGGCCTACAGAATTACTAATTCTGTATTTATTTCTATTATATTTACTTGGTTGATTCTGTTTTATGCGCTCCGAATTGATTCCACACTAATATCGTACACTTTTGAAACAACGCACCTGTATCTTCGGACCATAAGACGCACCCCAATTGTGAGTCGATTTTTCTGTGTAAAAAGGTGCGTCTTATGGTCCGAAAAATACGGTAATCTGTTTCTTTGATGTAAGCAGAACTCGATTTTTAAATTTAGTTACTTTTAATGAAGGAATGAGGCTTTTGACCATTTTATTTAATAAAAACCTTATTCAGTAGTTCTAAAGTGAGCTCATAACAACTTCCACAACAAGTTCCGCTTATACTTTTGGAATAGACTCTACATAAAAAATATTCATAGGAATGAGTTACCATAACTCTGTATAAAAAACTGTTAGAAATGGCTCTATGAACAAAGCTAGTAATGGTAGGAATGATATTGCTGTTCACTGGTACGTGAATCTGGATTTCACGTGATACTTTGTTTCCAAACCGGATTTTTCTCAATTTTTATTTGAGTTTCAAGTTGTTCGAACATCAAAACGTTTGAAGTTTAAGAGTCCGCTGTATTTTAACTAATATGTAATACAGGCATACCCCGCATTAATGTTAGATTTCAGACAACTGTCGAAACTCGAAAACCATCTTAAGCATTGACTTTGTAAAGTTTTTTTAAGTAACAAGAAACCTTTATACCATCAAATAATAATAATACTAATAATTAAATCTTAAGTGATATCAAATGAAAGCTCTTGATTGTAGATTCATACACAAAATTTAATTAAAAATATTATTTTGAAGTGCCCGCAAAAATATATTGTTCCCGGGTCCTGTATACCAGAAAAGTTATTTTGCCAGATAATATTTCTTAAGAAAAATTGGAGTAATTCACAATGACGATTTATTTCGAAAGTAAAATTTATTTAAACTTTTATTATTATTTCATCGAAGGGTGAATGCTCTTTATCTATTTAGGCGCAAATAACCTTTGTTGCTGTGCGCCAAAAATTTAAACTAACTAACTAACTAACTCTATATTTATTATTCTGAAGTTGGTTTAACACAGTTCAATTTATTGTACAATAAATCGATAAAGTTTTTTTTTCAATTAACTGAACAATTTATTGGTAACCTTGAAAATAAGAGGATCATTTTACACACATCAATTTATTTATCATTTTCTTGAAAACTTTTACATTACCAACTGTAAAACATGTTGACATATTTAACAAAATGAAAATATGGAAAAAATCTGAGCTGTGAACAAAAACAAAGGAAATAACCTAGATGATGGTGAATTAGAACGTTTGCGATTCTGTCACATTTGAAAACGAAACACAACACATAACTTATACATTTCTTGGTTATGCTACAATTAAACATTTAGCAATAACTAAACAGATAAAAATATACCTAGAATTCCCGAAAAAATTGAACTTGGATTGAAAAATTGAAAATAAATTGATCAATTTTGTCGTCAATAAATTGTTCAATGTATTGATAAAATTTGAACACATTACACACATCAATAAATTGAAGGTCAACTTTTTCAATTTATTGATCAATAAATTGAACCGTGTAAAACCCACTTTAAGTATTAAACTTATATTAGCAGACAAAAATTTATTTTCGAACGAAAAGAAAAAAAAAAACGTTTTCACATGATTGCAAAATCTTAAAATGTGTGAAAATTCACACATTAATTTTTTAACCTGCTCATTTTAATTGCCAACGAACCGATAGTTTGAATTTTATATGTTATAAATATTATTTCAATAACTTTTAAAAATAATTACAGTTTGAAGAATATAGAATTTGTGGAATCATTTAAAAAATCAATCGTTTTTTATTTATTTATTTTTTTTGGTAAAAAATGTAAACCTTTTGAAGCGTAACATTAGTGAAGCCGTTACTAAGTTAATATCCATATTCGAGTTTCATCTAGTAAATCTATTAACTATTCAATATATCGATCAACAGATCGAATAGAGGGAGCTGTTTGTATTATAATAATTTTGTGTATTAGAAATCAGATAGTCTATTAATCTCTAAATTACGTTTATTTAATATGGGATATAACAGTGGTAGTGAATTGTTCCAAATTATAAACATGGGTTTAACACATTGAGTGCCACGGTATATTCAGCACAAAATGTCAAATCGACTTTTCTGCGTTAGGCGCAAATAGCCTTGGTTGCTGTGCGGCAAAAATTTTAACTAACTAACTCAAATCGACTTTTTTAATTTTTATTATAATTTATCTTCATATCGCATTTAGACATTATCTATCGAACTTATTTTTATTTTTAACCAATTCTAATTGTTGTTGTCTTTATATATGAGTAACGTGGTCCAAAGGGCTTTAGTGTAAAATTTACATACTGAGCGAAGTCATTCATATATGAAAGACAATAAAAATATAAATAAAATACTAAACCGTACATTTCGCGAAAAATTAGCTTCAGAATTACTAAGTTATAAGTATGAAAAGGTAGTTCCATCAGTTTCAAACCCACGTTCAACCAGGCATCTGTTATTACAAAGAACTGATTCTAATGGTAATAAATATGTCGTAAATATTCACAATAGAATGCAAAACTACATCGAGAAAAGGATCGCGAGAATGCCAGAAAACATACCAAAATGTAGGAACCCCACAGTTGTTCACTCAATTTCATGTTTCAATTTATTACATAAGTAAATTTATATTTGTATATTTTTTTTGTGAATTTATTTTTTTTGTAATGTAAGCCTGCACTTTTCACTAGACATCTCCTCCACTAAACCTCCATAAGAATTTGTACTGGCGTGACTTATGTATGATTGACATGACCTTTTAACAATATATGTTCGCCATTAATATGAATAACGAAACAGTTCCTGAAATATCCATGTTATTCATACGTGTATAACATGCAGCAAAGGCGAAAGGCGGGGGCAAGTGGGACACAGGCCCAGGGCGCCCGCTCTTAGGGTCACCAAAACGTGCGGTCAATATACACATTATCAGGGGCATACTCAGAAAAATATGGACATACCAAAAAATGAACTGCAAAATATTCAAAATATCATTTTTACCTATATGCATATTTTTGTATATCAATAACAAAGAAAGTTCATTTAAACGATTTTCTGATAGTGTTGCGAAGATAATTTTTAAATAATAATTTAACATAGAAAGTTATCGTTCAGCAGTACATAGGCGCGGAATCAGATATTTCTCTTAGGGGGGCCGGAAGCCACAATATATTTATTAAGTGGGGGTCTCACGTATATAACCATTCAATTACATGAAAAATTACCCTTATAAATGTTTGGGGGTGAAACCTGTAAGCCCCTCCGTAAATAAACCGTTATAAACAGTATTCGGAAATTAAAATATTTAAATTTCATTCATCTGAATCAAAAACATATGTTTGAAGTAAGTTTTCGAATTTATTTTTATATTCCGTATTATTCTGGAATTAAAATAGCCAAATATTGTAAAATATTTGTATGTTCTATAAATCTATAATTTAGCTGTTGATTAAACACGGTTATTTTGTAGTAAAATTCAAGCGTTTCTATGTTCATATTGTTAAATTTCTAATAAAATCTGAACAATTACTAAAACTACCTATGTATATACTAATATAATTATTACAGATTTTTAAGATTATATTCTTGTTCTTGAACATTTTTTGGGGGTTGCACGTGTACCCAATCCCCACTTACGCCATTACACAGTACGCCATTGCACATTCTAATAAAAGGATGCATTTTGGCTGGCCTTGCCCTGGGCACCAAAATATCAAGCGCTGGCTCTGTTGACCTGGCACACATTCGGGTCTATTCTGTATCTTTTGTGGTTAAAAAGATTTGGTTAAAAATGATGGTTAAAAAGTAATATTTTAACTAGGCATTAAAATTTTAACCTTGTTTCTTATTCTGTATCTTAGGTTATAACCCAAGCGTTAAGTTCTAACTTTTTAACCTTATGGTTAAAAGTATGTTGTGAAATTATCTACAAGGGAAGGTATTTTGCTTGTGTAATTGTGGATTTAATGTAAACAAGTATTATGGTTGAATCGTGAATGAACAACGATCAAATATAATAAATCTAGGTATATTGCGGAAATGTAAAATATTTATACATAAATAATTATGGGTGCAGAAAGTAAATAATATAATAATATTACCATAACATGCAAATGTATCAATATTTTCTTTCTTTCTTCAATATTAAGATACTTTTATTTTTAGGTTATATTTACCTTATTTTTATTTTTAAACAGAGATATTAAAATTTATAAATGTATCACAGTTTCAAAGTTTTCAATATTTACTTGGAATTTGTCGGGAAACGGGAAATCTTTTGATTCTTCTCGGGAAAAAAAAAACATGTAAAACGAAACATTTCGTAAGTTTTAGAAAAATGAAAATATTTTAAAATATTTCTTCAGGTAAATTAAAAGGGTCTCTCATATCATGCAGTTGCCCTAGTTTAATTCGACCTGATCTCCTAAAAAGCATTTGTATATATTTTTTATTCACCTATAGTAATTTTTCACTTATTAACCTCTTTTTGTTCAATTTGTTTTATTAATAATTGGTTTAAAATAAACAGACTTGCCATAATTAATTCTAAAAATGGATTTTTTTCTGGCTATTTGACGTTTAGAGGTTAGAGCTACAGCTGGTTAAAAGTTAACACCATGTATTTGGCTGGAGTTAAAATTCCAAATATAACCTACTGAATTAACCACATCGAGGTTTAAATTTTAACGCCATAGAGTTACAGAATAACAAAATATTGTAAAGCGTGGTTAAAATTTTTTAACTTCGACCTTGAGGTTAATTTTAAACTTTTTAAGATACGGAATAGACCCGAATGTGTAAAATATCTGTTTAAAAAAACATTATATTTATTTATTTCTTTTTGTTAAGTTCATACTTTTATATTTTTAAGCTTATGTGTGAGCAAGTATAATGAGTTATATGAGTGTTTTTCTATTTTAAAATAATATTTATTTAATTGTATTTTATTTGGTATATTTTGATCCATATATTAAAATTTATAGTATCTTTAATGCATGCCTACTCTTAATTAAACAAATATAGCATTTCTTCAAAATTTCTTCAATTCTATTTCTTTCATCAGCAACATTGAAGAACAGGAAATAACCGAATCTCAAACAAAACATCAATTCATCGTAACATTAGATGGACTGAAAGATAATTTACCATTTAAAAGAAAAGGTTCAGCATCTCCAACATCAACGACAAATATTGGAGACTCTCCGAAAACCAAAAGACCACCTTCACCAATAGTATTCAAGAAAGAAGAGGCTAAAACAACGGTCAAAGTAACTAGAGTTATTCCTGAAACTTTACCGAAGGTGAATGTTATTAAAGAACGCTGCAAATATTGGCCAGCTTGTCGATTGGGTGATAATTGTGAATATATGCATCCCAATATGCCGTGTAAAATGTTTCCAAACTGCAAATTTGGGGATAGATGCCTGTATATACATCCGAAATGCAAGTTTTATGCTTCATGTACAAGAAAGGATTGTCCTTATAGTCATGGAATACCAAAGACGATATTAAAAACAGGTATGTAATTCAGTATATTTTTATCAGTGCCAAATGGAGGTTAAGTTATCCCTTTAGTGCCTTCCAATAGTGGCCCTCGGTGATTTATCCTCTTCTTCATTGCTTAACTTACAAGACCTTGTTGAAATTTCTGATTTTTTTTTTTTGATTTATAATATAAACTAGTTCAATTGTTTAAAATATAGAGCCCAACAATAGTGTCCCTTGGTCTTGGCTTCTGCCTTGCTTAACTTACAAAATCTTATTGATAGTCTTGATTTTTTACAATAATTAAAAAAGTTAATAATTCGCATATTTCCCCATGGAAATTTAATATTTTGGTATACTTCGACCAGAATTAAATGAAATGACTTATTCAAATGAGACTAATGACTAAGTACCTGGGAGAGGAAAACCATAAAACTTACAGATTTTAAGTAGAGCTGGGTAAAGTACTGGGTTGGCTTTCAATGTGTTTATTTCTTAAATATTATAGTTGCATTGTGTCTATTGTAGTTTCTTGACAAAATTTGTATGTTAAAATAAAAATATAATAAACTTACATTATTTAAAAATAATGTTAATGTTATTTTTTACTATTTAGCTATAAAATATTAATTTTCTTCGATAAAATTATACGCACTTAATGAAGTATTGTTAATTAAAATTAATAATTTCTCTTAAATAATCAGTTCTCCAACGTCGTATACGTTTAGTCTCCATTAATGCTTGTCGTTTGTAAATTTTTATAAAACTGAATCCATTTTCTCTGAGTTTATTTTGGATAGTTAATTAATTAATCAATAATAATGTTTGTACGTCTTTTATTCCGTTGTTAATCGTTCTTGTTCTGTAGGCTATTCCAAACGCTTAAGCGGAACTAACTGGAATTTTCATTTTTTAAGTTGTCTTGAGCTCTTTTTCAGGATTGAAGTGAGCTTTTACTAAACAAAATGATCAAAAGCCTCACTTAATCGGTAAAAGTTACTAGAATTGAGAATCTAGTTTCGCTTAAAACAAAGAAACAGGTTATATGTATTATTTTTCTTTAATTTTTGTCTGTGTAATATTAAAGTTTGTATAATAAATTTTATAATAATAATTTACAAGTTGAACACAAGTTACACTCCGCTCACAATATGTTTGTATAGAGCATTCAGTAATGATTGATAGGCGCTTGAATTCCCGTTTCAATCATTAGATTAATGTTATAAGTTGGTACTTACCAGTGGCGCACATGGGAAAACTTACAAAGACAAATTAATGAGTCATTGATAAATCAATTTATTATAAACATACCTTTTCTATTGTTTATGTGGCTATTTTTTGCTTATCAATGAAATAATGTACAAAATTAGCAATAAAAGAGCCTATTCTGATGATAAATACACTAGAAATTGTCTGTCAGATAACAGTCAATGTCAAATTTATCCGTATCTACGTTTATGATTATTTATTTTCTTTTTTTTTTTATAATAATAATATAATAATAATATTTATTTCATGCTAGACATCTTAGGACGTTTACATTTGTCAGTACATATATGATAAATTCAATTAACAAAAGTACAAAAGCATTTGAAAACATTGAAAAATGAAAATACAATATTAAATATGATAGAAAAGAGTAGATTGTAGAGACAATTCTCAATAAGAATTTTTTTGATTTTGGACTTAAATAATCTAATTGACAATTTTTTTAAAGAAGCTGGTAAGTAGTTAAAGAAAGTGGCTGCCTACGGTTACATATTTGTTCAGGTTTTCTTTAACGTATACCAGACAAGCATAAACAAATAGACTATAAAAAGACAAAATGCTACATTTCCTAAAGAGCTCTCGGCAGTGGTGCCTGTTAGGAACATTATTCAGGATTCTTACTGCACGTTTTTGGAATAAGAAAATTCTGTTGACAGACGAACTTAAACCCCAATGAATTATGCCGTAAGTTAAACGCGACTGAAAAGCAGCGAAATAGAACATATGCAACATATCAAAAGACACAGACATTGTCAGCCTGATGAACGCATAGATAACTCTTTTAAGAACTTTTGCCAAATAGTTGATGTGATCATGCCAGCTAAGTTGACTATCGATATAAATCCCAAGAAATTTGATTGGCTCTCCGAACTGAATATTAATATCAATATTGCGGTTAAGTGAAAAAATCATTTGTTGGGTTTTATTATTATTAAGGGAAAGTCGGTTTGAAGGGAACCAATCTTTAACTTTCACCATTTCCTGTTCTGTATTTCTGACCACATCGTTAACAGACGTATGATTTGTCATTAAATGCCTTATGTATAGCTAGGGTAAAAACAGCTAAGGATGAGATATACTAACGCGACAACGCGCTAAATTCAAACACCTATCAATCATTAATGAACGCTCCGTAGATTTGTTTACAAAAAAAATATACGTTGGCGCCGATTCTAAGTATATTGTACGAATAGGGGGTCGTAAAAAACTGTGATCGTATCATCGAATGTACATTAAACGGATTTAGTCTCTCTAATAGTTGAGACTAAATCCGAAACTAAAGGAAAAATGTGCAAATGTATTTAACCAAAAAGGAATAATTTGGCATAATGACAAGGCACGTCTTCACTCAGCAAAAATAACCCGCGAAAAAATTCAGGACTTAAACTGGGAAATTATTATACATCCATCGTATTCGACTGATCTCGCGCCTTTCGATTTTCAGCTAGTTAGGTCTATAGAACATACGCTCAGAGATAAAAAAAAAATCGAAATATCCCCGATGTAGAAAATCACTTGATCAGTTATTTTTAATCAAAACCCGAAAACTTTTATAGAAAGGGTATCGAAAAATTAGTGCAACGTTGTGAAGCCGTAATAGATAATGATTTCTGGGGGAAAACATGTACTCTAAAAAATGGATCTTTTTCTGGTCCCCTTAATATATTGTAAAATTTGTTTAGGTCTAAGAATTTCGCTTCAGTTTAATCACTGCCAAAATCACCTAATTCCGCTCTGTCTCAATTTTCCCCAAAATTATTACAAACAGCACACGCCAAAAGATCCATAAATCCTAGCTTTAAACCATTATAAAGTGTTTACTAGTCTGTAGAAATTGCACTATATTTATGCGTTATAAACTTCATAGAATTAATTATAAAATTCTTTTCAGTAATCAAGCAACATTTGCCATATACACCTTATCCGCCAGCACCGCCAGAAGTTTGTAAATTTTTCCCTAACTGTACGAATTTAAAATGCAGTTTTTATCATCCAAAACCATGCAGGTTTGGAGTCGCTTGCTTGAATAAAGCTGAATGCGGATTTTCTCACAACTTGCCAAGCAAAGAGAAACTCACCTGGCATTCTGTTAAGTAATTTTGTGTTTGTTAGTACGATTAAATTCATTACTAAGATAACCAGTGTGAAATTACTGCAAACCAAAGTATTTTCGGTTAGTATTATACTATTATTGTCGTTTTATGGATGGAACAATAAATAATAATAGGTTGGTAACGCCTAGATAGGCGTATAGGGTGAATAGGTAAGTTCTCAGTTTTTAGACCGCGGGCCATAGATATGAAAGCCACGTGGTCAGTGTGGCGTTTCGACCGGTCTTATTATCCCTTTATAAACAAGTACTCATTTTAAACTGCTTGAAAAGACCTGTATGTAGTGAGAAGTTGTACACATTAGCATGACCACTAGAAATACAGTTTATATTGAAGAGCACCTTCATGGTGCTTGATGGAGATACCTATACATCTGTTCGTTTCTATTAGATGTGTTCTCTAATGAAAAATCCTAGATAACTCCCCGACGCATACATGGCATACATCGGACCAACCAGAGTTGGACAAATTGCAATCAAACTAATGATTGAGGATTGAGATTAAAAATTTAATTTCAAGACTTGATTAATGAATAAGGTAAATCCCTCATAATGCAGTTATTCACATTTGTAACTAAATTAATTATTTACTCACTGTCATGATTAAATTTTTAGTTATGATTGAAATTAAAATCAGGATTCAGATTTGATTTTTTCACTCTCACTGTTCATTGGCATTTAGTGTTTATACATTGTACAATTACAATTACAATTATATATTTGTATTTTTTCACTAAACTGAGTAACAACGATACTCGTGAAAGTTTTGGTGCATCACTCAGTCAGCCAATGATAGTAAAAGAAGAAATGTTTTAGTTAAATCGAAATGGTAGATGGTATGTTTTTTTCAATATTTAGCCGAAAAAAACTGTGTAGAACAAAATAAGGTCATTGCTCAATGCGGTCAATGCCAACCGAATTTTATATCTCATCTTAAATGACGACACTGAATCTGCTTTCTTGCATTTAAAAAACATATTGATTCTAAAGGTAGGCAAACAGTTGTTTCTATATATTATATAAATAGATCCAAACGATTCAAAATTTTCTGACATAATATCACCATATGATTAAAAACTAATGATTACCATTTAGTTAAGGATTTTTGATTACATCCAATGTTGATTGAATAAATAGTGATTAATTTAGTTTGATTACAATTTTTAGTTGATTGAAAATTTAGTTAAATAATGCCCAACTCTCCGACCATCATTACTATCGTAATCGCAAAAGCAATATATGAAATTCAAGTTGTATTTCATTTAATATTCTTACAACGGTTCAGTGTAAATTACTGTATAGTATTTTTTTTTAGTAATTAATATGTTTGATTTTAATACTTAATTGTAATGTTATGTATTTTTAAAAATGAGTATATTTAGCAACCGGCTCGTAAAATTCATGAATATTTAACAACCAGTTTTTGCGAGCCGAATCCAACACACCACTGCCTATAGGACTATTCATTTGACACTACACAGATACGTTCACGAGTGAAAAATCCTAAACACCTAACAGCAGACGCAGGAGCACATTATTCATTTTGAACGGCAATTATTAAATCAAAATCGCAAAAGCAGTAAATGAAAAGGTAGAAAAAGTAGGTGTTGCAAAAAAAATCGTTTACTTTCGAAATAAAGATCAGATCTGAAATTCCTGTTGTACTAGTCCGGTTCACATTAATATAAATTACTTACAAACTTTTTCAGTTTTTACCGACCGCCAACATATTGTCACTAATACAGTCAAATCTTTATATTATAAAATGCTGGTCTGTTTTCTACTTCTTTTATTATTATTATTATTATTATTATTAAGGAAAATAAGGAACTGAAGCCATTAAGGCTTGTATTGTTCCATTTTACATAAACAGAGCATACAATGTTAAATCCACATAAATAATGCATCCAATTATAAGCTAATTACATACAAATTAATCAATTACTAAATCTATACAATTTTTAAAATTGTTCAAGCTGAAAGTGAAGGCACGGGCAAATAAATTGTTCCACGATTTAAAAATCCTGTTGGTTAAAAAATTACCACGCACATTTTTTTTGAATTTTTGTCGCCTTAATTATAAACTATGACCCCTTAACCTGGTGTCCGTATTTAGGGTGAAGATATTCGACAAATCACATTTAAAATCACCACGCACTATTTTAAACATCGTAATAAGGTCCCCACGATGACGTCTTTTTGCAAGAGAAGTAAGGTTCAACTTTCGCAGTCTTTCTTCATAGGACAATGAATATAATCCACGAGCTAACTTTGTGAAACGCCTTTGCACCTTCTCCATCACACAAATGTCTTTTTTGAGGCTGGGTGCCCAAACTGAGATAGTAAACTCCAAATGAGGCCTTACGTAGGACACGTAGAGTATCTTGACTATATCAGGAGACGGTCGATAAAACGATTTTGACAGGATATATAACACATAGTTCGCACGTTTAATCACTTTTTTAACCTGATGGCTCCAGTTTAGTTCAGACGTTATCGTGACTCCCAGATTTTTAATTAACATCTCGGTGTAAAATTATTTCTCCGTTTTCAATTAAACATTAATAAATCGAAAAATTGATCTTTAAACTCTGCACTAGGCTAGAGAGGAAGGAACTTTAATCGATCGCGCACCTATTTTTGTTTACAATTGTATATCAGCACCTCAGAGGTAACTTGTATTAAGTCACAAATAATAAACAGCTCAGAAAAATCGATTTAAGATTGTTTACTTCCTTGCGTTGATCGACTTGATACGGTTTTAAAGCAACGTATATTGAAACTGGCTAGAGCTATAGTTCCAAATTATTTTCCAATCGACGGACTATAAAGTATTAAGTCACTTGGCACTAAAATGTCATTTCTGATAAAAATGTGACTTGATACAGTTTACCTCTAAGGTGCTGATATATATTGCGAATTTTACAGCCTATGCTATACAGTTTCGCATCGTAGCTTCCACAGTGCTTTATCATGTCAATCTTCTTCGAGGTCTCGCTCTTTCACGTCTGCATGTATGTTCTCCACGTTTTCCTTGCGTGGCCTCTTTTTCGTCTTGTTTTTGAATAGTATGGTAGACCAGGGACAGTAGTAACATTTTTCCTTTAAGGCTTTGTGGGAGCTGTATTGTAATGTTGGTATTAAATAATTTGACGTCATTAGATAGATATTATCTTTAGCTACAATATGGTAAAAATGAAACATTTTTTTAACGTAACTTAAAAAAGTTATTGGCCTTTTAAGTCGAGCAGGAAAAGTGTTACAATTGTACCGATCCCCGTGATAATTGTAACATTGGTTTAGGACAGTTGTACCATAGATAAAAATAAGGATAAAAAGATATTTTGTTTTAGATATTTGTTGAAAAATCACTGGTATGTACATTCTTGTCAGTAATGAATCACAATACAAGTCTAGAAATATAACAGTGTAGTAAATGTCTGTTAATAAAAAATCTTAAATTACTTAAAAAAGAAAAGTAAATTTTTGGTAACAATCTAATCAAAATTAATTTTAAATGAGAAAATATAATGGAATGTAACACGTTATAATTGTCCCCGGTCACTATTGTTACAACTGTACTCTAGTGATTTTTGAACATTTAAAACCTTTCATCTCATTCAATTTATGCATTAAAAAAATCATGTGTAACAAAAAAATATAGGTTAACATCTACTAAAATCGGATTAAAGTTAATATCTAAGAACATTTTCGTTTTCTGGAAGTAATCTCCTTTCTACACGTACTACAAGGTGTCTCAAAAGAAATTTTATATTTAGTGGATCGATTAAAAAAAAAGTAAGCCGTATATAGAAAAAATGTTTATTAATTATTAAAATACACTTTTTGGGGATTTATTTCTTAAAAATAATATCGTCTAAATGTAGACCCTCGCGTTCTCGGCACTCATTTAATCGAACAGTAAATTTACTTATGACGTCTCGGCAGGTGGACTCAGGGATGGCTGCCATTTCGTGACGGATATTTTCTTTCAAATGCGCCAGTGAAGTCGGTTTATTGGCGTAAACTTTAGATTTAAGATAACCCCATAGGAAAAAGTCCATAGGGGTTAAATCTGGACTGCGTGGAGGCCAATTTATGTCACCTCTCCGGGAGATCAATTTGCCTGAGAAAATTTCACGAACACGTGGCAGAGACATATTGGACGTGTGTGAAGTTGCTCCGTCCTGTTGGAACCATGTTCTTTGGTTATATCCAGGAAAGTTTTGCAGTTCAGGTACCAAGAAATTGTCTAACATCTCCACATAACGCTCTGAATTCACTGAAACTGCGCGCCCCCTTTCGTCTTCAAAAAAGTAAGGGCCGATAATTCCTCGCGCCGACATCGTAGCCCATACGGTCACTTTAGGCGTTGCACTACGGCAGTTCTGCTTATTTACGTGGCCATTAAGATGAAAATGAGCTTCATCCGAAAACAAAATGTTGGTAAACGTTGAAAATCGCTCAATCACTCTGACTGGCATCTTGGGGCTTTAATTCTTGCACCAATTGAATTTTGTAGGGGTGCAGCTTTAGGTCTTTGTGCATAATGCGATGTAATGATGATCTATGCACATTTAAAGCACTTGCGCGCTTCCGAATTGTAGGGTTCGGGTTGTCACGAACAGACTGATTAACATTCTCCACGTTTTCTACCGTTCTTGATGACCTAGGTCGCCTGGATTTTGATTTATCCAGCGTTGTACCAGTCTCTTCAAACTTTTTAACCCAATGTCGAATGAGAGGAATGCTTGGCGCATCATTTAAGTGGCGAAAACCTCGAATACTGCAGAATTTTCTACGCGCTACAGTCGCCGAATCACCGTTTTTGTAAAACTCTCGCACGCATAACGCGCAGTCTGCTCCCGAGAAACGCTCCATAGCGGCTGAATTCCCAAGAGCCAGGCTACCGATTGATATAACCCCCGCGCCCCTCGGATACGTTGCGTTCACGCAGTAAGCTAAATAAATATAAAATTTATTTTGAGACACCTTGTATTTACTGATCGTTGTACATCCAAGTACTCTCCTACTAACATGTACGTTGTCTTATTTATATTGATGAATAGACCATACATAGTATACTCTTCAACTAATTTGCTTATTATATATTGTAGGTCATGATGGTTTTCTGCCAAAATAATTTGATCGTCTGCAAACAATAATGTGTACGACTGTTATCTTTTAGTTGGATTCACATACTGCTGCACTTTTTCTCCACAGATTGAGAATTCCCTTTAAATATACTTTAAAAAGTGTTGGCGGCATGCAGCATCCTCGGCGAAGATCCTTTGTTACATTTATTTAATTCTAAAAGGTGGAAACTGCACCGTTAAATCTCCGCGACTAAACAACTATTCGTGCTCTCACGTTCATTGTGGCAATATGTTCTATCATATAAATCCAATAAGAACCGATTGAATTCAAACTATCTTAAATGTTATAATTAATTCATTTCACACTGGTTATCTAAATAAAAAAACAAATCACAAATGTATAGTTACTACTAATATATAATACGCGTTTTATAGTTATATAAAGCCAAAATATATTTATAACTTTGTAATTTTAAATTAATTAATGTATGTTTTACTATTTTTAGTTTACAAAAGAATCTGTGCTTTTAGGTATTTGTGAATTAATATATTTTATTCCAATAAACAATTAAATCCAATTTGTGTTTTTTACTTAAAGTAATAGATAAATAATTAGTAGAACTCGGACATACAGTCTGGTTATCGTAAGCTGGTTGGTTGCGCAGTAGCCAGAAAAATAAAAGGATCGTCGTTTGTATTCATGTAGCAGTCATGTGGTACAGTCACACGAAAAATACATTTTCAAAGTAATTTGGGAATGCGCTGAAGTCAATCGTGCGATTTTCGCTGACTGCACTCTGGTGCCCCAACTTATGTCTCACTCATAATACTGTCGCACCCTGCGCAGCACAGTGTCTCACCGGCCAGCTTAAGATAACCAGACTGTGGTAAGGTGTATGGGAACACAATTTGAGCAAAGCGTCAAATAAATTCCAATTATATTTTTTTCTTTCAATGTTAAAATCAGTTGTCCGTCTAACCTATGTATTTAATTTCATATTAACAGAAGCGATTTTTTTACCCTTTTATTTTAATATATTAATCATAAATTAATAATAATAATAAATTTATCACGTATGTCAATTTGGTGTGTATATGTTCAGTCAAAAATTTAATTCCTTAATTTGCGTATAAGGAATTAACTTAATTTATAATGTTTCTAAAAAATGTCAATCTTCTTGCCTCAGGCCTATCAAAAGCAAAGCCCAGCACTGATTAAGAAGTTAGTCCGGGTGTTTTTTGATCACACCTCACATTATTACTTTTTACTTCGGAGAAAATTTACTTAATCCGGTCCTGACACCAAACTGTCATGTGTAAAACATATTTATAATCCAAATCATTTTTCATTCCACTTCTAAATTTTAGTAAAATACATCTGGTATGTTTAAAATAACAAAATTAGCTGTAAAAAAATATTACTTGTTAAAAAATGTACATACATCCAAGTAAGAATATATTTTTTATTAGTTACGTAAATGTTTGGTTATGTTTTGATAAACTTTTCAGAAACCCGCAGAAAACGCATTATGAAGTATTAAATTTACCTCGGAACTGTACGCAGAAAGAAATTAGAAACGCTTTTCTCAAGCTTTCAAAACTTGTAAGTATTAGGTAAAATTTATGAATATTTTGTTTAAGAATTTTTTTTTTAGTATCATCCTGATAGGAGCACAAAACTTGATTCCCATGCTAAATATGTTCAAATTATAGAAGCGTATAAAGTATTAAGCAAGCCTGATGCACGTTTTAACTATAATTTAGGTCTTTCAAATAAAAGTAAACCTCGTAATGTCCATTATACCAATGTTTATTCAACGTAAGTGAAAATTTATATAATTAGATTCATTCTAACCATCCGTTAAAATATTAGTGCATTGTAAGTTGTATATTTTCTAGGAATGCAGATGAAACGATGTTTCATCAGAGAAACAAATATAATGAATCAGAACCATACTATGGTGTAAAGGGGTTGAAAAAAGTTTCAAATGCTTGGATAGCATTTTTTTGTTTAATCATTGCAATAATTGGAACCACACTACAAGTACTTGCAATTAGGTAAATTATTATTTTGACTTTCATTTTGGTATAATTAGAAATATTAGGTCCGTAGAGTCATTTCCAACAGTTTTTTTATCATCAGACGCACGCTCAGGGTAATTTCAACACTCTCCTATGGACTCTGTGAATACGAACAGACTTATACATTTTAAAACTGATGTGATAACAGGGATAATCGTCTTCAGAGCATAGGAATATCAGTCAATCCTCGTCGATTCCTTGAGTAATTATTACTTAAAAAGGATAATAGAGTCGGCCGACAGGCCACATCAACCCCATGGTGTTCACTTAGTTCTGCAAGACAAAGAGACCCACTCCACCCTATGCATCATTTGAGCATTATGAACCTATTATTATTATTATTATAAATATACGTATGTTAGATTCAATGCATTTTATTTATTTTTCAAGACATTCGTTCACTCTTCAAAGAGATGAAATGGAGAGAAGATCTTCAGAACTAGAAGAACTTCATGGACGAATTCGTTCAAAGGCTTTGGCTAATGGCAATGAGAGACAAATTGAAATATTGAAAAAAAAAATCGGATATAAAGACGACAAATAATTTTTGACATATGTAAATTTAATAATCGAATACTGTGATGATTGTACTTTTTTGTAATTGTTAGGAATAAATAATTTATTTTAAAAAAATAAACCTTTTTATAGAATATAAAATATTATTTAGTCCTTTTACAGCCCTTTTAAAAATGTAATAAGTATGCCGCTTAAAAAGACTGCAGGGGGTGATATCCCAGCCGACCTGCTAGTATTTGGCGGTAAGGTTCTGAGGAGAAAAATACATACTCTCAAACCTATTTGGCAAAAAAAGACCGGAAAGTGGGTCCCCCCTCTTGTCCCGATAAATATTTCAAAATCCAGTTATCCACGCTAGTTTGAAATTTATTTTTTACCTGAACCAAACCCCGTATCTTTTCAGATATTGAGGATTATGGCAATAAACCTCCAACTTCAATAATGGCCTTAGATAAAGGCAGTAATTTCGTAAATTCTGAGAAAGTGTGGAATGAATTATACATAAGGATCTTAAAAAGATCAATGCCCATAACAAGCAAAGATTGGCGCTTAACCGTGGGAACTGAAAGCAGTTTGTGGAGGCTGCAAAAACTCTCTAAGGGCAAATGATGAATGTATGCACAGAAATTAATAGCTAACTCCTCTGGGTTTAATTTTTTAAATTTTCTCAATGACAATATGACGAACCTATAAATGTAGGATTTTTGGAAATATATTTAATAATATCGTATCGAAATGATTTTTATTTACTTCTAGTTCATTAATATACGCTTCTGGAACTTTTATTTAATACCCGACAGTAAATTTGACCATAACTTTTTTTTTTCAACTATACAAGAAATTCAACATTCGAGAAAAGAATATGATTAATTTTTCTTAAAGTACTATTTCTGCCTGTACTGTTGTGGACTTATTCTCAAATATTCAGTATTTGAAAAGAGAACAGTGCTATAGGCCAGCGTTTCTCAACCGGGGGGCCATGATAGCTTCGTCGGGGGGGCCGCGAAGGCACATAAAATCGAAGCATGAAATTATAATAGAAAAACGCTCAATTTTGCAAGATATATCCATAAATATATGATTATTTATTCTTTAAAATATACCTTTTATAATAAATTATACTTATTTTGACAACTAATTTAAACTAATATAGTGGTTTAAATGAAGGTGGAAAGTCCGGGCCTTAAGGTCATAATGCCAGGGGGGGGGACACCTTAGCCCTCCAAATGAAACCGTAAATAAAAAAATGAACCTGTATAAAATTCTCGAGAGATAACTCCATTATACTTCCAATAGTAATTTTCATCCCTTTCTGAGATTTCAGAATTATCATTGAATTATCAGCCCAAAAGGCATCCTATTATCACCTCTGTCCTCCCATTTTACCATATAGGCCGTGTCTCCAACGCTATAGCTCTGAAATTTTAACAAATCCTCAATCAAAATGTATAACTATTTATATAAAGATACAAAGTAACAAAATATAAACTATTTTAGATCATGTAGTACCAAGTAACTTCCAAATTTAACGTTATACCTCATCTTCAATAATAAAAAAATAGTGTATTGGGCCCGGTAGTTCAATTTCAACCACCTGTATACTATTGATAAAATATTAATATATGTGTTTATTCTCATATAGAATTATTTTAAGCAATTCTGTTCCTTATGTATTAATTGTTAATGACTATATTCCTTAATGAGCTTTATCAGGATTAACCATCTTGATATGTAGTGATACGTGATTTTTGCAAGTGGCGTCTTCATTTTTTTCTGACGTTTTTAGTTATTTTTAAGTGATTAAAGTGCAGAAAATACTTGAAATAGTGTATTATAGTGTGGACTTTAGTGTTTGGACTCCATGCAGACCAAAATTGGAGCGACTGGAAAGGTATTTGTAAATTTTTTTGTTAATTTTATAATGTAAGTTATTGTTGTGTAGAATGTGCTTCTATGGACAATATAGAAAGACATACATGCATACACTATCGGCTATAACTAGAGAAACAAAACTATTTTTTAAATCATTTTCATAAATCCCGATTATTGACTAAATGATTATTGAATTATATTGGTATAGCAACAACAATTTATAAGTTAAAACCTGCTCTCAAAAATATTTGTTGTACTGGTACAATATTAACTTTCTGCTGCAGCAGACCATCTGCATATTTCTTTTGTAAGACTTAATAATAAAACAATTTTTTGTGGTTAAATTTTTTCCTTTGCCCTAGCTCCTGTTCTTGTTCCGGTTTAGAGTTTCATGATTATGGTAAGCCTTTATATATATATACACACACATATACATGTATATAGGGGGGCCGCAGGAAATATTTAAGTTATTTGGGGGGGGGCATGCCAGAAAAGGTTGAGAAACACTGCTATAGGCTATTCCAAATGTTTCTTAAGTTGTCACTAGCTAACTTTTTATATATTGAAGTGGGATTTTGTTGATAATTATCCCAGAGCGTACACAGTGTAATGGCAATAATTATACTACACAAAGTATACATTACTTTTATTAATAGAATGGATTGACACAATTTTATAATATTACAACATTTTTTGTTTTTTTTAACAATCATATCAAAATAATATACGGAGTGATTATTTAATGGCGAGACGACGTCACTGGAAGTTTTAATAATTTGCCGTTTCATACACATCGTAGCAGGCAATTATGCGCGCATGCGCATAATATTTGTTTCTTCATAATCATAGTTATTATAGTCATAGTATTCACCAGTATTTCTGTCAGGAGACACGTAAAATTCAGTGACGTCGTCTCGCCATTAAATAATCACTCTGTATATAAAAATGTTACTCTAGTAACGTGAACTGTCACTGTCATTAATAATGTCAAGTGTCAATATCACTTTATCATTTCAACACGCCCCCTTAAAGTGACATTTTTACATGGTCTGTTTATTTTAGATAATTCCAATTAATAAGTGATTTCCTAAACAAAATAATCTTTTTGTATTTTTATTATCGATATTAATATTAAAAATTAAAATTTAATAAGTTTATTTAAATATACTTTGGTCTTTATTTATTTCCGGGGATTCGAGCCTCTTAAAACATTCCTTATAAATGGTCAACAAGTCCCGTGAGTCAACAATCTCGTGGATGATTCAGCCCAAGCCGAATCATGTTTATAGTCTAAACCAAGGGTTCCCAACGGGATCCGTATTGACCCCCTGGGGGTCAACTTAATTTAAAAAGGGGTCAATGATGATCAAGGGGTCGAATGGAGGTCAATATACATCTTTTTAATACCGTAATAGATTTTTTCCTTGAAGTTGACAACTCTATGGCGATACAATTAATAAAATTCAAAAAAAAATATATTCTACTTGGCTGATATATATTCGTTATTCAACGCCGCACAAAACAAACTGCAAGGGAGCGACGTCAATCTCATTGAAGCTAGAACAATCAACAGGATTTCGTTGTAAAATTAACTTGTTTATATAGACATTGAATCGAAAAGAATTTCGTTACTTTGATAATTGAATGCAATTATCCGTTATTGAAAAAGTATGTTTTTCTTCAGAAGATATATTGTTATATACAAGCCACTTGCAAAATTTAAAAGATGTCTTTAATATTCGCTTCCAAGACATTGAAAATTTGAATGTGCTAGCATGGCTCATAGAACCGCTAGAATGCGATATATCCAATCTTGATATTACGTTATGCCTGGGCTACACCTGCGTCTATCGTCGCTAAACTTCGGTTTAACGTGACATACACGCTAATGTGGCCAGCTACTATCGGTTTGCGTTCACAATATTAGCAGTGCGCGCCACTAGACACATGACGATAACTGAAGTGGCGGTCTTAGAGCGCACATCAAAGGAACTTAGCGCAGAGCGTAGTATGTTCTGTTGGCGCGTATTGTTGTTTATCCGGCATCATTTGAGGTTATGTTATACATATTTCTATACAACTTATTTGTGTCAAAATCATATAAGATTATGTTTGAATTTGTAAAATTAAATGTAAAAAATAATTTATAATTTTAGGATGCAGTTATGACGGATATACACCATAATTTTATTTAATTTACAGCAAAATAAATACGCTTGTACCTTGTAAACGTAAATAAAGTGTAGCGGCGAAAACGCAGATATGGCCACAAGTTGCGCTTTAGCACGATATCGATAGATGCAGTTTACCACGAATTTATATAGCGCGCAATTATCGGCAAAGCTTATAACGCAAGTGTGGCCCAGGCATTACAAGAAGAGCTGATTGCATTAAAGGAGGATGTTCAAGCACGAGTCTTATTAAAAACACATGTGTACGATAATTTTTGGAATATAAAAGTCATCCGAGAGAAATATCCCTAAATAAAATTGGTTACCTATATTACTGACTTTTCCTGCTTCTTACCCAGTGGAAGCAGGCTTTAGTCATGTCAACTTACTACGGAAAATAAGAAACAGGTTGAATATATTTGAACGAGGTGATTTAAGAATAAAGTTAAGTAATTTTATGCCAAATATTAAACATATTGCATCAATTCATCAAGCGCAGCCGTCACATTAATTAAAACCAAACTTTTGTGCAGTTAAAATCTGTGATTAAGTTTAATTAATTTAAGATAATTTCTATTTCTAAAATTTAAAATATTATAAAAAATATATAATAATAAATAATATTATAAAAAATAATAAAACATAAATCTAATTAACAATTTTTTTCATAACTTTTATTCAAACTAATTATCATCTTTAAGTTATTCATGTACAATTATTTGCATTATCATCTTGTCGTATGCTGTATATAGGGCCGGATTTAGATGAAGAGTGGCCCTAGGCTATTCTACTTATGAGGCCTTTTCACCTCCCATTTTTAATTTTGTAAATTACATGATAGATAATAAAATACATCAATACTGTGATATACAATATGTTAAATGAAATATGTTGAGATTAGTACTAACCTTTATAAAAAATGTGGCAAGCATAATAAATAAATAAAAAGTCGAGAACATTTATTTAGATATTTATTCTCAGCACCATATACATACCTTATCTAGTACTTGCAACAATAACTAATCAAACACAACATTTACAAAGGAACAAAATTCAAATAATAAAAATCTTTGTCTACAAAAAGAAAATATGCAATAAAAATTATCATATTTTCTATCAAATTAAATTAAATATATTCAATACATAAAGATTAAACCAAATTCAATTCAGATAAATTT
The DNA here is from genome assembly GCA_963971575.1 of Liopterus haemorrhoidalis. Taxonomy (NCBI): domain Eukaryota; kingdom Metazoa; phylum Arthropoda; class Insecta; order Coleoptera; family Dytiscidae; genus Liopterus; species Liopterus haemorrhoidalis. Next base: position 76,618,672 of record OZ020611.1, on the reverse strand, counting down.
ATTTCATAATAATTCGCATTTAAAGTTTAAGTATGAATTTTAAGTCTTAAACTAAATCAAAAATGGAACTTCATTCAAACAAAATCCAGATCGCAAAAAAGAAAATATCTGTTTAGAATAGTGTGACCATTGGTCCCGCATTTTGACTCTGCGTCCCGCATTTTGACTCTGCGTCTCGCATTTTGATATTTGTCCCGCAAAATGTCCCGCATTTTTAATTCTAACTAACTTTACATCAATTTAACTGTCAGTGCTCTACTTTTCCTATAGTTTGATAATGACAATTTTTGTATTTTGATATTAAAATGTGTATATTTACATTATACCATGAGTTCTGAAAGAAATTACATAAGGGTTGGCTATGGAAAATAAAAGTAATGTCATCAGCAAGCTTTAGAATTAATTAACTGTCATGACTTTTGTTGTTGTCATAAGTTTATATTGTTATATAAAGCCTGAAGTAGACATTATTTTATTTTTCCATAGCCAACCCTTATGTTATTTCTTTTTGAGCTGGTGGTATATGTTGTTATCAGTGTAACTTATTTTTTTGTGATATTTTTTATTCAATTGTTAATTTTTTTGTCGCGGTAATTAAATTATACTAGCCACAATTGTTAAATCGTTTAATACATTTTTGTTAGCTTTTGTACTCCTTTCCTCTCATGTACGCAGAGCCGTGTTTTGGCACCCTTAGCAAATAAAAACAAGGTTCTCACCTTCCAAAATCCAAGTGACGAGCAAAAAAAAAAGGTCATCACGTCCCAAAATCCAAGTGCCGAGCAAAAAAAAAAAAAAATAGGTCCTCACCCTGGACCGGTCCAGGGTGAGGACCGCATTGCCTTCTCAAGAGAATGGTCAGCCTACTTTAGAATGGCATAATAGCCGAAATGCGTATTGAGGAAAATAAAGAAAATATCAAATTGCATACCATATTAAATTTTATGTTAATTGTTATTTTATTTAAGAACTGATTCAATCCATGTAAGGCTAAATATACATTTAAAACGAAATAGTAGATTAAAAGAATTTCTTTCTAAATTTTTTCACAAAGAATTCTTCTATACGATCATCAAAATTTATTTTTCTGAAGGTCTCATTTTCGATGCACAAAATATTCAATGAAGACAACCTCTTCTGGGTCATTGTGCTTCTTAATTCATTTTTGATATTTTTAAGTCTTGAAAATGACCTTTCTCCAGTACAATTAGTGACTATTAAACTGAGTAACAGCCTCAAGATTGATTCCACATTGGGGAAAGCCACTTGAATATTTTCTTTGAATATTATTTGATGCAAGTCTGTATGTGACAAAGTGGAATTTTTTGAAGGCTTATGCGTTTGTCTTACATATGTGTGGAAATGAAATAGTTCTTCAGTAAGATTTTGGTTGACATCTTCTGGGTATTCTTGCACTAACAGCTCAACACCTCTTTGAAGTTCTACCTTTGATAATTTAAGATCGGCAAGAAAGGAAAATATTTTCACTACATCATCATAAACAGAAGCTCTTCTTCTAAAATTTGATTCTAGTGCATCTAATATAGGAATAAATGATTTAATCCTAAATTTATCTCTTGAAGAGAGCTCGACTAAGGCATTAGGATCAAATGACTTTTCGTAATTCCCTTGCTTTTTACTTCTTTTTATCCTTCTGGCAGTTCTATATTCAGTATTTGGCAACGTGTTTTTTGCTTGTTACTCAAGTGCATTAAAATCTTCCCTAATTTCACGTAAAATATCCAAAAGTGACCTGTACCAATTTGCACAACTACTAAGTAAAATATTAGGGTTTTGAAGAATTTTATTTACGCTTGATAAATGCCTCAGTATTCGATTCCAAAAATGGACCATAAACACGAATTCAAATTCTTCCATCTTCTCCAAAAGATCCGAAGCGTTGAACTTAACTTATACATTTTTAATGTTAATTTATTAGTCCTATGCGTAGAATTTCTCCTTATTTTCGAGCCAGTGTTTCAGTGTTCACTATTTTTAGAATAGTGTAATTTTAATTTTGCTAACAATTTGGATGTAGGCCCCTCTTGATCTTGAGGTCCTAAGCTGAAGTCTAGTTAGCCTATAGGAAAATCCGGTCCTGGCTGTATACTATAGAATAAAATATAAGGGGGTCAATGAAGAAAATTTTTCTTTTACAAGGGGTCAATGCAAGAAAAAGGTTGGGAATTCCTAGTCTAAACTGTCGAACGCGCGTATCACATTACGTGTTACAGGAATTTATTTGTTTGGCGAAGAAGTGTTCTTGTCTACGAGCAATATAGAAGTATTAAATGTATGGAGAACTTACCTTATCGCCTAGCTAGGTCTTGGAAATCTATTATATATTTATATTTTATTCAGTATTTAATATGATATTTTCCCCCAATATAATAATGTTTTTGGTTTCAACAAAAGATTATATTTAAATTAATTTTATTAATATTTGAAACGACGGTGAGAGTATTTCTTTACCTCAATTACGTCTAGATAGAAAGGAACAAAATGGATCGAAAAAAATATAAAACAGTATTTTTTATATCTGTTTATTTAAAATATCTACATATCCAGATACCTGATCTGAGCAAATTTTTATGTTTAAATATATATCACACTTGTCACACAGCATAAAAATCATAATTGCGTTGCATAATCAATATGCATTTAAAACTGTGGATACATACAATCACATTCAACAAGTCTTAACTCAATAGTACGGAACAAGTTATAAATTCACGGTTAGAATAGGGACGATCAACATAAATAAACTCACATACAGGGTCTGTTCTCTAATTTCAAATTATAACAAATTTTAAACATGATCATTTTAAGAATTTATATTCCACAATATTTCTTAGAGAATAGACCCATATACTTGGAGAATTGTACAGGCAACAACTATATACAAATTAAAGCTATATTTGATAAATATTTCAGTTAGGATTTTTTTTATTGTTTCTCTTATTTGCATTTGATGAATAAATGAGAAGCATAAAAACTATTTACATGTCATTTTACAAGACTTAATTATATCTGTACAATATTGATTTTTGGCTCATTTGTTAATTTGCTAAACAATATTAAAACAATTTAATACGACCTAGCAAATAATATCAAACATGAATGATTTTTAGTGAGTCTATTTATTTGATAAGGTCCCTAAATGTTAAAATACAAACTAACAATTTGATATATCTTATATAACATTCAATAACATTACGAATATATGTTATATGTTTACAATTTTACGGTCGATAAAACCGATCGTAGATTTTCAAGCTGTCCGCTTATTATTGTGGCTTATTGTTGGCAGTTTTGCACAGTGACTTAACAAAAAACAAAACAACACAATTTTTGTCGGTGGGATGGCAATAAAAATAAAACGAAATATCTACTTTCATACATTTTGTAGTACGTTTGATTAAAAAGTAGATATTTCGGCCTTGTTTACAAAATTTAAAACATTATTTTCGTCCATTCTTTAAAAATTTTAATACATTTAAGTGAATTTTACAAGTTTTTTAAACTTTAATATATACAGATTTGTATAAAACATTATTTGGCACAATATATTTTTCAAACAAATTAAAACTAGTAAAATTTTAAATGCTTTAGAAGCATAAGTAGATATATAAAAAAATAAAAATAATCTATCACTGGGATTTTTAAGGAATTTACATTTCTCAGTCAGAAACATTTCAGTTTTATTGTGAATTAAGTGTTATTACTTTTCTAGCAGTTCAAAAATATATCTTATTAGTTGTCTAAAATTGAAATATTAACCAATGTTATGCGTAACAGCATACATAATTTTCTCCAACTTATAAGTCAAGAAAATAATAGTGGCTAGAGAACAGTTTGAAGGTGTAAAACATCTCGGTTAGGCAATCTGAGAAAATACATTATTTTGAGCTGTTGTATGCAAAATTAGAATTGCTATTAGTATTATAGATTATATTATAACTATTAAATCAAGTTATAAATATAAAGTCAGAACAGCCTTAATTTTCCGTCTAATCTTAATCACTGTCCTGTTTTTCATTGAATAAATTTGTAAAGAAAATTATAGAACGGAAATTTTTTCATGCAAGTTTCCTGTAATTGTCCGTGATTAAGATCTGTGTTCCTATGTTCCGTAAGCAACCGTATTTCACGAAGCCGCAGAATCTCTTATCTATGAAAATTTTATAGCTGCTTAGATGACCTAATTTAAGTTCTTTATGTCGATTATGCTAAAACTTTGTCAATTATTATTTTTTTGTATATTCATTAGTTATTAATAACGCTGTATAAAAAACACTTGCTTCACATAAAGTCTTTTAAAATGAGACACAATTATTTTTCTGAAGTGAGAAACGTAAATTAAATGGATCAATAAAATCTACATGGTATGTATTAATAAACCAATTGTTAAGTCACTGCTCTTGGGGTTTTTGGATTAGACAAAACATTTCTATACATATTGTGGTTTAACCACAAATTTACACCCTTTGAACATACACTTTGACTTCATTATGGGGTGGTTCGGGTACGAATACCGGTTTACCGTTTTCCTTATAATCGGCGTATTTGAGGGTATATACGCATTTAAAACCAAGACGTGCGACGGCCTTCGCCGAGTAGTGGCTGGTGCAGTCCACTCTCATCAGAGGGTAGCATTCCGTGCGGCAAAGTTCTCTGCAAAAAAATAATAATTAGATTAATTAAATTTTTAAATAATAAAGAAACTTTGGTTGTTAATTACAATAAGAGAATTTTCATTTAATTTTTAAGTAATAATTATACAATCCTATTTTTGAGGAATAAAAGATCAATACAAATTACATTATGACCCCGTATAAAACTCCCCTATACGTTACTAGAATTTAAAGTGCTGTAACCGATAGTACTAAATGGGGTCGTTTTAACATTACGTAAACCGGAAAAACCCAAATCGTTGTTGGAATTTTGTAGACAGGTTGATTAATTCTATATTTCTATACCCGTGGCCGTCAAGAGGGTGAAAACTAATTCTTTCAGCTCGGACTCTGGACCATATACAAATGAAGCGGGGATTTTTATTATAATATGGGTGAAAATACAACTGATGACCTAAAAAAAATGTCCTCATTTCCAAAATACAAGTGAGTGACGGCCACGCGCCCCTGGCACTTGGCTCGATGCCAGGCCGTTCCTACGCCCAGGACCCTGGGACCCCAAGAACCCCGGGGCCCCGGAAATTTTCCCCGGCTACCCCCCTCTTGTCGAATCTGGCAATTGTAAGTATCTGGATTTTTCCCGAAAAATCTTTGGGTTGTGAGTGAGAAATAGGGTGGGAGGTTTTACCAGGACCTAAAAGAAATGAAAAAAATGCACCATAGACGTTTGAATGTAAGAAAGATGGTGATTACTGATGGACACTAAAGAAGGACGTTCCATCAAAACAGTGTAAATATAAATAATTATGTGGTGTGAATTTTCACACATCAGGGTTTTGTAGGTATTAGTAAATGATAACAAATTATGAGTGCATATTAAAAATCATGAATTTCGCTAAGTTTTGAAAGTATTTGACGTGCTTCCATCTAGAGACATACAAGCGTACTTGATATGCGCTCGCATCAAGACCCAGCTACAGCTCGCTTGTTCTCCAGTCATCAAGACAAATATTGTAAGCAAGGTGTTGCTAAATTCGATAACTTTCGAAATAATTATGAGATAAAAATGCCCGTTGTACTATTCCGATTCACATTAATATGTATTACCCAGAATTTTGTCTAGAGTTTTTGATTAGCCCCTGTATTATAGGGTGCGGGACAAGAGAATTTTAACACATTCTTGGTCGTGTTAAAAAAAAAAAATTAAAAAACTACTTTTCGTTCCTTAATCTACGTCTTAAGATATCACACAATAAATTTTAAAGAAATAATTAATTTTTTCAACAACACAAAAAAAATCATTATTTTTCGAAAAACTAATCTGATCAAAAATTCCTGTTAAACTATTTCGGATACCGTCAATATACATTACTGTGAATTTTTAAATTATCCCTTCTGGGAAATAGGGGGGTGGAAGCAAAAGTTTTTTGATACTTTTTTGGCGAAAATCCCACATTTTTTTTAATGCTAGCCTGTGTAATTTTTTACTCTTTAGGGTTGAATCAAGGTAGCATTAATAGTTGTGTAATTGTATATTTTATTTACTTTAAATTAATGAACAGGATAAAGAAATAAATAAAGATTTTAGTCTCTTATTTCTGCTCCACTCTACTCCCCAATTATCTACGTCAAAGACACACCTCTGTTCCCACTTTGTATATTACACCACATAATAGTAATTGAAATATTTAAATATTAAATGACTCTATTTCAAAGTTATTTATGTAAAATGTAAAAGCTACTGATTTAATTTAATACATATAAAAAGATTAATGCATTTATGCAAGTCTATAATAAATAGTTAACCATAAATAAATGCAAAATACAAAAAAATCATATTTATATGAATTTATTCCTAAAAAATACTTTTGATCTTTTTAGAAATTAATTGCATTTGAATAAAAATTGACGGTGATTTTTCAATTTCTCGAGCAATAAATGTCACTTGCTATTAATTTTTTTGAATAAATTATTCATGTTACTTTTTAAAAAGATTTGTGTTTAAAAAATTGCTGTTTCTACGATAGCAAAAACAAAAACATAAAAAATCAAGGGCATTTTTAAAGAATGTGGTTTTTCGTGTTCTACTTCTAGTTTATTTCTTAGAAGAATACTTCAGATCAGTCTGAATTATTCTTACTGACCTCCCAACTCGTTTAGCTATTGAGAACTGACACGCTGGGATACGCAGTCTGGTGTTCAAATATTGTACTACGCGACTGTAGTACTGTTTGAAATTATTACATATGTTCTGGTGTTGATTTTTTGTTAGAATGTCGATAGATACATTTTCATAAAATAAAAATGTACTGTGCTTAAATTAACCTGTTCCCTGTTAGCATATTGACAGCTGAATACTAGACAATTCAGCCATTTTGCCATGATTTACAGCGCCGCCAACGGTAATGTTACTTCTCAATAATTCTTAAAAAATTGCCTTCATTTTACAGTTTTAAAATTAACGTACGATTTTCACAAGAACGCGATTTTTTTCCGCTTATTTTATGTTGCATTCTGATAAGTATATTCTCATATATTTCTTTTATTAATAATAGTATTACTAAAATATAAGTTTCATATAAGGCATGATTTTGCCGCACGCGTCGAAGTTAGAAAACGTGTCGCGAAGCAAAAAGTTTTCTAATCGGCAAGTGCGGCAAAAGACCTTTTGCTTCATATTTATTATATAACAAATATTCCAGGTATTGGCTATTCCAAACTTTTAAGCGGAACTAAATGGAATTTTTATTTTTGTAATTTGTCATGAGCTCTCTTTTTAACGATTAAAGTTGGCTTTTGCTAGACAAAATGATCAAAAGTCTCACGTAATCGGTAAAAGTTACTAGAATTTAAAATGTAGTTCCGCTTTAATCAAAGGAACAGGCTATACCAGCGGTTCCCAAACTTTTTTGACCGCGGCCCGGTACGAGGTTTTAAAATTTTTCGCGACCCACCTTATGAAAAAAAAACATTTATTTACAAAACAAATTTTATTTTAAAGCAGTAGCTTTATAGTAATAAAGAGTAATAAAGAGTATAGTATAGTAATAAAGAATATAGTAAAGTAATAAAGAGAACAAATACACACTATTCTAGTGATTAATTGAGGTAAAAAAAAAATTATGTACAAAAAAAAAATCTTTTTTGTTTTCACAATTTTTTTCGCGATCCAGCAAAATTTTTCTACGACCCGGTGCCGGGTCGCGACCCACACTTTGGGAAACGCTGGGCTATACAATTATATCCCTATATAATAATGAGATTATACCGTCCGTTCGTGATGATTCGTCCGATTTCGTTAGCATAAACAAGAAACTCTAGACATTGTTATATCCTTTGACCGATATGAATAATATTTTGCAGATTTAGTCTTTAAGAATCTAAGAATATAATTACATATAGAAATGTCTGGGGTTTCGTAGGCATAAACAAGAAACTTTAGACACTCCTATATCCTTTGACCGATATGAATAATATATTGCAGATTTATTTTCTGAGAATCTGCGGATAAAATAACATATAGAAATGTCTAGGGTTTCGTAGGCATAAACGAGAAACTCTAGACATTCCTATATCCTTTGACCGATATGAATAATATTTTGCAGATTTATTCTTTAAGAATCTGCGAATAAAACAACGTATAGAAATGTGCAGGATTTTGTAGGCATAAACAAGAAACTCTAGACACTACTATATCCTTTGATCGATATGAACTGTATTTTGCATTTATTCTCTAAGAATCTACAAATAAAATAATATATAGAAATGCATAGGGTTTCGTAGGCATAAACGAGAATCTCTAGACACTCTTATATCCTTTGATCGAAATGAAAAATATTTTGTAGATTAATTCTTTAACAATCTTCGGATAAAATAACCTATAGAAATATCTAGGGTTTTGTAGGCATAAACAAGAAACTCTCGACACCCCTATATGTTTTGACCGATCTGAAAAATATTTTGCAGATTTATTCTCTAGTAATCTACAATTATAATTTTATACATAAATGTCTAGGGTTTCGTAGGCATAAACAAGAGAGTCTATCCACTCCTATATCCTTTGACCGATATGAACAATATTTTGCATATTTATTCTCTAATAAACTGCGAATAAAATTACATATAGAAATGTCTAAGGTTTCGTAGACATAAACGAGAAACTCTAGACACTCTTATATCCTTAAATCGATATGAACAATATTTTGCAGATTTATTTTCTAAGATTCTACGAATATAATTACATATAGAAATGTTTAGGATTTCGTAGTCATAAACCGAAAACTCTAGATACTCCTATATCCTTTGACCGATATGAACAATATTTTGCAAATTTATTCTCTAAGAATCTACAAATATAATTACTTACAAAAATATCTTAAGTTTCGTAGGCATAAAGTAACGTCTCAAATAATTTTTAGTTTTAACAATATAAATGTAATGAACTGAGTAAAATTGAATCGTTTTTCCATCTTAAAAAGTTTATGAATAAATAATTCGGAATAATTACTTATTATTTATCCAGTTTTTAATAATGGGCGAAGAGTTGATTCAATTTGAATTGAATGAAGTACGGCGTATGGCTAGAGAAAGAAGTCAGAGGCGTCGAGCAAGTTCCATATTAAGGTAATAATGTGTTAGCCAACACAGTTGGCAACGGGTACCCTAGTCTTATAAGAAATGTTTTATTTTATTATCTTTTTTTTTCTAATATAATAGACAGTTAAACTCGAACAAACAAAAGATTAAAAAAAAAAAAAATTTGACCGTTGCAATCGTAAACCCACTCCGTAATCTTTTAAATCAGTACCTGACTTAATATTCGGGAATATGGGGCATGCTTCAGAGGGCACGTAATGTTGGCGGTCTCGGCTACCGTAAAAAGTAGTCGTTAGGTTATGCCAGAGAGCGGTAGTTGCAGACACCTAGGCATTACACCCTACGTAAATATGTTTTTTTTTAAATTCCATTAGGGATATAAACAGAATGGGAACTAATAAAGTTCCGTTTTACTTTACTGGTGTAATCAGTTTGTGACTATGTCAATTTGAAATGTTGTTTCGCAGTCGTAACTTATTACAAATGACATTATCTACATACATTTACATTCATTTCGTATTGATATATTCATTAAATAAGTTAGTATGAGTTACTTTTAATAAGCATTAACTATAAATTTACCTTAAAATATTAATATCCATATGTATGAATATGCAAAATAGTATGTGGGATATTTTATCTTCTAGTAACAATAATTTTTTTAGATTTTTGAGATTAATAGTGCAATTATGTGGAAAATCTGTTAGATACAGACGATCGTATCTAAGGAGTAGTTTTATGTTTTGTTCTGGCCAGTTTCTTACAGATTCTATCTGTAAGCCTACAGATTTGCCCAGAATTGCACCATAAATATATCAATTTCGACTCTAGCAAATAAGCAAATATATAGTAACTACAATTTTAAGATGTTTTAGTTCAAAATTGTATAATGTTGAAATGTTATTGAAGCTAAGTAAAGTTTTAAGTACGCCGTATTTGCGATGACCAGTATGACAGACAAGTATTTCGGTTTGCGTTCTTTTAACTTGACTTGCAGAGAAGATACACAAGAAATACAGTATGCCAGAGTTTCCCAAATTGTGCTCCGCGGAGTACTTGGTGCTCCGCAGAGCGTCTACTAGTACTCCGCGAGCAGATTAGACTGTTCTGTTACAGGGCTGATATATTATTGGAGCGGAATTCAGAAATGCAGTACGAATTCGTAAATACAGTAAAATTTGCCAAATAATAAAAAATGGATGTTGTGACGTTTCAAGCAATAGGGATATGATATTCATTAGATCTCTTATAATTCAGACAGTAAGTCGTAGTAGTGCAGTGTTATTTATTTATTTTTACTGCGATTATTTTTCGACGGATCGCTGGCTAAAGTACGGATCGTTAAAAAAGAAGAACGACCTAGAAATGAAAGATTTTACATATCAGTTTTAAGATTTTTGCGGATATTTCGCAACAGAGAAATGTTTCGAAAAACAATAGTTAACAAAAATTGCTATACAAGCAATAACTAACAACTTTTATTTGAGACATATTTTTTTCTCATAGTTTTGCGATATTTTTTCTAAGTAGCTATTTTATCACACGATATATGTAATGTTTCCATGTTTCCATGATTATTTTAAATAATTTCTTTGTTATAAATTATTTGGTTTAAGTAATTTGTGATGTAATTGTGATTCATCACGGTCCTGTAATACAGCAATTTTTTTCATATTTCATATTTCTGCTTTGTTTTTATTATAGTAATAATACTTAATAATACTTATTAAGTATTTATTTCAAGAAATTAAACATTACATATAGACATATAGATTTTTTTTTTCATTTTATTGCAGCTGATGATTACCACATTTTCGTTGATCGAAACGCTAAATGTAATTTTTAATTGCTAGAAAATAAATATTTTAAAATTTGGCGAGCAGCGACAGTGCTCCGCGACGAATTCTTCTCGTGAAAAGTGCTCCACGGCTCAAAAAGTTTGGGAAACTCTGCAGTATGCCATTCATTGCTTTGGACAATCACATTAACCAGCAAGTCGAACGTGTTTGTGGATTAGCACGTTGATAGTTTCGTTGAATTTGATTAACAAGTGAGTTTTTCCACTTAAATTTATTACACCGTCTTTATAATCTTATCAACCAGACAAAATAACCATTCGCGGTGACAAAAATATTTAATACGTCTCGGACAGTCAGACAGGTGCATTAAATATGTTCATTAACTCATTCTTTAATTGCTGGTACCTTATTAGAAACTTCATCCACAAACAATGCTAATAATAAAAACACAGAATATGAAAATATTTTCAAAATTCCAAACAAATATACCAAACCAATATATTTTTAATGAATAATTTTCCCTCATTATGTTTATTGCATTAAGAGATTTTGTTAGTTCAGTGACCTTCTGTTTATGTTACAAATCTAAAGATTTAGTTAAGAAAGAGTTTGTGTTTTTTTTTTTTGTAAATTTTGTCAAGGGTACAACTATCTCGGTTTTACGGGATGTGGTTATAAAATTGGAAATGTGTATCCTGGCCATTAAAGGACATCACCAAAAATCATTCGGATGTATTCAAGGTAAGCGATAATTTCTTACAAATTTTAATAAATCTACATTTTTATTTTTATTAATATATAACAAGCTGCGTAGTTCCGTTAAAATTTGCTTATGTATACAGTGACACGTATTTAAATGTGGGATTCCACTTTGGAATTTGCATCTTTCGATATTTTGTAGCTCCATGTCGACGGAGTCATAATAGGGTTATTTTGAACAGACTTGCTCTCTTTAACATAGGTATTATCTTCGTGTATCATCATCATTGGCGCGACAGCCCGAGGGGAACCTAGGCCTTCTTTTACCAGGTTCCATGACCATATTTTCAATCTATGTACATTCAGGAGTAATATGGTCAGTATTATGTCCATTTTTTAGCGTACGCAGAAAGGAAACTACAGTATACAGCTGGTTGCGAACGGCTATGACGACTATGATTTAGAGCAGGGGGCGGCAACCTTTTTTACTAAGTGGGCATATTTCAGAAATGCGGGAGTTCGTCGGGCACCGTGGGACAAAGGGGGGGGGGGGTAAAATTTAATTTTTTTCCGTGCAACCTCAAGCGGCCATCAAGGGAACTACTATGAAAGAAATGTGGGGGGGGTGAAGGGGGCCTTTTTATCTCCGCGAGATAACTGGAACAATAATATTAACATTATTGCTTTCTTTCATATTGGGTCTATATTGGGAATAGTTTTAAAATTTTGTTTTACAATAAAATTTAATGAATATTAAATTATATTTATTTATAAACTATAACACTTCTAGTCTTCTTGGCAGTACTTTTATTACCAAAAGCGGCTCGGAAATAGAATATCGCATGGTTCGGCGGGCATTTAGAAATTGCTTCGCGGGCACCGCGTTGCCGAGCCCTGGTTTAGAGGTTACTATGGAAATCAATGATTTGTAACAAATTGTTCTCTAGTAGTCAATTTCCATGATAACCATTGCGGAATCTAGACTCTAGAAAAGGATGGACAAAAAGGAAACCGCGTTTTCTTCGTACCCATAAATGTTTACTACTTCATTAGAGTTTTAGCTCTTGCTCAGGCAACAGGACTGATAGTTTGAGCCTCGGGGAAAATATAGTTTCAATTCCGTATTCTGTAACAGGTTATGGGTTCAGGCCTCCAGTTGAGATAGTGTAATTTTAATTAAGTGTAAATAAATTCTCCTATCACAAAATTATGAGTTTTATGTGAAGAATCTGAATATGTTACAATATGATAAAATTCTTGTGTAATCTTCAAGTTCTTTGAAAAATTATAAAGTGTTTCGATTTTACTAGCATAAATGTAGCCAATGTTCAATTCAATGGATCGCTAGTAATTTGCATATAATATAACTACGTTACACTCTATTGGCAATTAAGGAAACGCCACGGAAAGCATTTTTGATAACAAATATAGAGCTAATAACTACAGTAAATTCATTGTTCTTTCAAAGATAAACATTGGTTCCCAAACCCTGAGTAACCCAAAATGGGATCTCCATAGAATTTCAATGGGTTGCAGACTCACTTTTTATATTTTCCAGAATGTTTGGTCTAGTTTCTCGAAATCATTTCGTTTTTTTTTTTTTTTTGAGAATCAGATTTCTCGAAATCCAAAATCGAAATGGTCAAAAAATTTCGGTGAAAATTTTTTGCAATCAATTTTAATTTTTACAGAATTTTATTTTGTGTTCATCGGGTTTATTTCGAAATATGTTTTTTGCTAATCAAGTTTATCGAAATTCCTTTCTTTTGCTCATAAGGTTTCTCGAAATCCTATCGTTTTTTTGTTAGTCGGGTTCATCAAAATCGAAATCGTCAAAAATTTCGGTGGATCGAATTTATTTTAATTTTTGCAATTTTTTTTTTTTTTTTTGTTCGTCAGGTTTTTCGAAATATTTGGTTTTGCTCCTCAGGTTTATCAAAATCCTTTTTTATTGCTCATCAAGTTTCAAGGAACGTTTTTTGTTAGTCAGATTTCTCGAAATCCAAAATCGAAATCATCAAAATATTTCGGTAAATCGACTCAATATATATATTTGCAGAAATTGTTTTTTTTTTGTGTTCATCAAGTTTATTTCGACATTTTCAGTTGGGTTGACTTTTGGCCTCCCTCACATAAATTCTCCATCTTTATCTGTTTATTGTCAGGTCTCCACATGTGCCCTGTATACCAATACTTATTAGATTTTCCGTTAGCTGATCTCTCCATATCTTGCGAGGTCTTCCCACTGAGCGATGGGTTTTCAATCTTCCTTCGACCATATTTTCGTAACCATTCTGTCCTCCCTCCTCATCACGTGTCCTATCCACTGTAATCGTCTACCTCTCAGTTCTTTTTTGTATATATATTTTGGACTTAGCTAGTAGGCTCTTATCCAGTAAACGCATTTATATTTTTGGAAATTTTTTATTGTATATCTTTTAGACAACATAAATATCCATGCCATAATCGGGATTCGAACCCGAACACTCATGGCCTAGAAGACAGTGCATCACTACACTAACCACTACGCCACGGTGACCGGCCTCTCAGTTCTTGTGTGATATATGTTTATAGAATTATTAAATAGATTTTTTATGTAAGCCTACTTAGTAATTTTAAGATTAGCGTGTTCCTTAAATATCCAAATTAGTCTTATGTATATTTTAATTATGTCCAACTATAAAAATGCCGTGAAATAATATATTACAAAAAATTTGGGGACCACTGATATTAACTAGTTTTTAAGTTATGCATCATTTGATTTTTTCAATGCACAATAAGTATATAAATAATTGCAAACATCATTGTCAATTGCGTCGTAGGAGGATTCAATTATGTAACAATCCCATACTATATAATATTTTACCTCTACAGGTGAATTAAAACGAGTCAGTGAAGCAGACAGATTTCACATAAAATTACAAGTTCATTATCAAGTCTATTTACCTTGAACTAGACCGAGCAATTTGCCATAAAATTATTGTGGTAATATTATAAATTCTTTTACCAAGGCTGTACAATTCTTAAACGATAATGATTCATGGGAGCAACTACTGAACTTACTGGTTTTGAATATCATTTGTGGTTTTTCTAATAGCTTGATACATCAGGAGTATTTCCTGCGGATATGATTTGGATTTTTGAAAATTAATAATCACAATTTATCAGTGGCGTAGCTGGCGGTCATGTTGCCCGGGGCAGTGAAAATTTTGACGCCCCCCCCTTCCAAAAAAAAAAAAAGGAAAAAGTTGTTAGCAGGACAGAAACGAGGGTCTTTGGCGCCCGTCTGCAAAATTTAATGGAGCGCCCCTAGACAGGACAAAATTTCAAGTGAAGACCTCTAAAAGAAAAAAAAAGTCTTCACTTCTAAATTTCAAGCGAAGACCTATAAAAAAGGTCCTCTTACATTTAAAGTGATTTACAAAAAAAATACATTACCGCATTACGCCCGTTCCCGCCCCTAAGTAGCTGGCGCCCGGGGCGGACCGCCCCCCCCCCATCTACGCCACTGAATTTATTTATTTCTTAATTAGGTATATTTAAAATTTGTGTGGTTATATCAAAAGAAGCAAATATCTTGGATGGAAAGAATCACAACCACTGGCATAAGCAAGTAGGGATTAGGGGGGTTATAACCCCCCTCATAAACCCGGATTTATCACATTAAATCGTCCTACTTTTTAGTAATTACATTAATTCGTCCTCTTCAATCCGTTTTTTTTTTTATTCGTTATTTTAAGTACTTATTCATTTTTTTCAGGGTTTCATAAGTATATGGGACAATTTGGAATAAACAAGTCATAGCCTTACAAATAGATTACAAAAATCTCGCAACAATTGTGGTATGTCTACAGTTGTCTACTATCCATCTTTTTTGTAACTTCTGTGCTCTTTTATATTGTAATTTTTCACTTTAGGCCTAAATAAATATATTAAGCTAAAATGTTTCAATTTGTATGGTAATATTATTTAAATGTTATTAAATCGTATCATTAACTCAAATATTTTAAATATTCATTTGAGATCAAAGCAGAAGTTTGCAAAATAGTCTTTTGACAGCCTTCATTACAGACAAATAAGCTTTTACATCAAAAGACATTTTGTATAAAGTTTTGGTAAGTAAATTGAATTCATTTTCTGTAAACGTAATATACCTACTTGGACGTGAATACAACGAAGATTTAAATAGAATTAAAATTTAATTTTGGTAATAAAATAGTGCGTTTTAACGAGGTAATTCGAAATCTATACATTTATTTATTTTATAGAAATTAACAGTAGTGGTTTATCATATATTTCTTGCAAAATGATCTCCGTAAGCAATTACACCAAGTGCGCACCCAGAAATTTTTCTTGGGGGGGGGGGGATCAAAAGACGAAATTATTTAAATTATTAAAAAGGTTCTCACTTGTAAACTACAAGCGATGACCTAAAAAAAGGTCCTTACTTCTCAGATACAAGTGATGAAAAAAAGTCACTTGTATTTTTGTATTTGACCAAAACACGTACCAATCACATGTTTTGGATCTCTTGGGGGAGCTCATCATTTATATTTTGACAAAAACACGTAAAAAACACGTGTTTTTGGAGCTCTGGAGGAAGGCTCAAACCCCTGAGACCCCCCCGCCTTGGGTACGCGTCTGAATTACAAACATTTGCCAGTGAATATATTAGAAATTTTTCTGAAATCTAGAGCCAGCTTAAGTTTGCCTGGGGCCCCTGAAGGTAAAAAATTATGGGGACTCCAGTGGTACAAATTTATAATGCCCCTAAAGATAAAAATGCATGGAGTCCAGCTAAATATCAAAAAGAATATAATTATGTAACCATTTTGATTATCGATTTATTATTACTAAGCAAAATAGACCGACACAGCAGTATAGTTCTCCTGCTTTATTTTAATAAAAAAAATCTCATTATTTTACTTTAACTAAAAGCGTTGCCGTATAATCGAGAAAATTCTTAATGAATTAATCTAAACATTTTGACGGTGAAAAAAATGCTCCATTTTGTAGCCATTTTTTTGGGAATCACGTTTAGATCATCTCCGAATTTTCTTATATCAATGGTGTATTTCTAATACCTCGTAACCCAAA
Source organism: Liopterus haemorrhoidalis (assembly GCA_963971575.1). Taxonomy (NCBI): domain Eukaryota; kingdom Metazoa; phylum Arthropoda; class Insecta; order Coleoptera; family Dytiscidae; genus Liopterus; species Liopterus haemorrhoidalis. Next base: position 76,601,847 of record OZ020611.1, on the reverse strand, counting down.
AAACTCAACTTTTCAGGAGAACAAAAAAAAAACGTTCCTAATGATTGAAAAACTGATAAATTTGTTTGAATTATTGGTAATTTCTTTTATTCCGTAATTTAAAGTGTTTGTGTTAGTAAAAGGTGGGTTACGAGGTACCAGGACAGGTACCAGTACCAGTACCAACAACTGTACCAGTTTTGGATACGAGGTATTTTTTCGCAGGGTATACAACTAAAGTCAATCCCCTGCGGCTTACGAGGTATTTTCTAATCGATTCAGTGTACTTTTTACCATGATTCCCATGGTAAAAACTCATAACCCCAAAATCGAAAAAAGTGGGTACGAGGTATTTGAATTACACCATCGATATGTCTTTAATCCTTGAGTGCAGCGTATTTTTAATGATCTCTTCAATATTGAAAAAGTCCAGTATTTAAGATGAATAACATACAAAACGTTAAGTTCAGAGAAGCATTAAACCGCGAGGTTCTTTATACAGAAATCGCAAAAACAACGCTATAACATGCGTTCATATAGGTTGGTATATGCATGAAAATTTCGCGTTCGCGGAAGGCTCTAGCGGGTCAAAGGTTCCACGTGACGAAAAAGAAGAAAAATAAAAGAATATACCAATATTGGCCATAAAATTTGTAACTATGCAAATCATCTTATTTAATCTGTAATGTTAAAATTTAGTGCATAATTTATTTTCTTTGTATAATGATAATTAACAAATAGTTATCGCGGTTAAATGATTCAGAGTTACTAACAAATACTTTGAGTAACACGCTGATGTGATATGAAATGACTACATGACACATGACAGATACAATGATTCCATTCACTTTTTTACTTACCCACCTCTTTTTGCATAACGTTTTTTGTAAACTTTTTTGTACTAACAATAATTACATATTTTTATATAAGTCGTTTGTAATTTGCAGTTATTAAAAATATATTAATATATCTAATAAAAAGAAACATTTATAAATATTTATAATTTATTTTCACACATATTTACTAAATTTTTTTGATTTTATAATTACAGCATGATCTAACAATTTAAGTTTGTCACTAATATTTTTATTGTGTTACAAGGGGTATAAAAAATTTTTCCGAGTAACTATTAAGTTTTTGTCGTGAGTGAGTTATTGAAAAATAATTTCAAAACAGAATCAAAACTGTTGGTTGTAATGGAAGAATGCGTTTTTAAATATAATTAAAAAAAAAAAAAAAAGATTTTAATAAATAAACTATTATATATATAAATGTGAAGAAAATGGTTTGAGAAAATGATTTTAAAAGTAATTTTAAAATATGAGGTAACATTTTTAATATATTGCTGAGCTGGTAACGTATATATATATATATATTTTTTTGAGAGGCACACATTGTGTATTATTTTAAAATAGTATTACAAACTTTAATTAGTTTTTTTTTAATTGCAAATAAATGTTTGACGAGGTGAAGCATTTGGTTTTACGTGTGCAGTAAAACTTTGTAAACTGGTCGGTTGTAAATTTAACTTCAAGTTTAAGTACCAATAAAGTCTGAACCAATGGCAAAACCTTGCATTGTTTTTAATTGTTTTACATAACAGATAAGTATATAGCATGGTCAAACAAACACACGCCAATAAATAGAAATTTGTCATTTAACCACTCGAAGACGTCGTATGAGGGAGAGATAAAAAAAGTACGAATGAAAATGAAAGAATTAAATATTAATTTCTTTACATAATTGCCTCTTAACACTAAAACCTCATTTTTAATGAATACATAGCACATGCATAACATAAGAAACACAAGACTGTCAAACAGATGTTTAAAACAGTCTATGTCCTATGCACGTGCTCTGCTTGTGATATTTATCTATGGTCCGTTCAATGGTTAGAATGCAGTATTGCTTTTATAGGAAATTGGAGCGGTGTTGCCAAATGTTGTAAAAGTGTTAAATATGTAAATGAATCCAAAATATTATGCGTATTTTTATATTTTTTGTTAATAATTTATTGAAATCAAACGAAAAAAGTATCACGGAAAATTGAATAAATATTTTTACCGCATTTTTAACAATCAGCGCGTTTTACAGCTGGCAACTTCGCCAAGAATGAAGAGTGTTATTAGAAAACCTAATTAGAGAGAATGAAAAAGGACTACTCCATTTTCTCTGTACTGAATTCTAACGTTTGGATGCACTATATTATAAACGAGGTTGTAGTCCAGCGCTGCTGGAGCATCTATATACCCCCCTCAAAGTGATTTTTTCGAGGTCGTGACTTCCTCATCGCACAAAAATCTCTCCAGCTAATTATTGTTTTAGGCTTGGAAAGAGACAGAATTCGGAGGTTGCCAGATCTGGCGAATAAGGTGTATGACCAACAACTTTAAACTTTAATTCTTTCAGTCTTCGAGCTGTAATACAGCGTCAACAAACGACCAATAAGGTCAGTATAGTATTGTCCGTTAATTGTTTGGCCCTTAGGGAGATAATCTATGCATACGATCCTTTTATATTATAAGATCCTCGCGTCCCAAAAAATGCCCATGGTCTTTTCGGCTGATGGGATCACTTTTGCCTTCTTTGGAGTCAGGTAACCCCGTTGAATCCACTATTTGGATTGTCTCAGCCATAATCACAAAGCGACGCAAAAAATCAACCGAATATTTATTAAACCTATCCAAACCAGCCTGAGAAAGTTAACATCGAATGAGTTTGTTCTCCGCAGAGAGAAAACACGACGCCCATCTTGCGGATAACTTTCGCAAATCCAATTCCTCTGTTAAACTAAATTTACGAGTTCCTTCGAAATGCCAGCTATCTCTTTTACCTAAACAACTTTAGTCGTCGGTCATTTAAAAGACAGTGGATTTTTCCAACATATTCCGGTGCTATGGTTGTTTTTGGATGTCCGCTACAGCGATCATGTTTGACATTGAGTCTTCCTCTTTTGAACTCATTTATTCAGCGGCAAATTGTATTAACCATATCGCCATTGATTTCCTTTGCCCACAACTCTTTATTTAAAAGATACTTAATGACTGCGCGATATTCATTTTTTTTCAATTCTTTAACAGCACTGTGGTTCTGTTAATGCTTTTGGCTACTGTTAAAACCAAAAAAATGTCAAAACGAAATGAAATTTTAATGACAATATACTGACATGTGATAGAACATATCAAATTTTATCAACACCATTTACACTTAGGAGTTCACACTGTTTTTATTCCGCCCTCGTATAAGTGGCTGTAAGTAGATTTTGTTTTTTAATTTTGTGTTCTCATTTACAGTGTTTCTATTTTATATCTTGAAATCCGAAAATTTTAATAATACAATTCATATTCTTAACATGGTTCACGTAAAATTATATTTTAAATTCCACAGTTGTTTATCTGATTGTTATTTGGCGTAGTATTTAGGTCACAACATGAGATGAAGTGATAATCTTAAAGAAAATATTTAGATAGAACATAAAACAAAATCTGTAAACACTGATTATGCAATTTAATCAATGTATTAAATCTCAATTCTTTCTTTTGGTGAAACATAGGTACAAATTAGGTTAATTCGTATCATGTGGAAAATGTGTTTATTTTAATTAGTGTCACAATTTATAGATAGTTTTAATCGAAAAATTCACACTGTTGAAAGTTTATTTCATTGAAAAAGCACATTAGGTGAAATAATGTCAAGAACTTTCATTATTAGCTTTGTTACAAAAGCTGTATTGATTGAATAAAAAAATTAGACAACTTTAATATCTTTTGAAAAGTCGCTCAAGTTTTGTCTGGTACACTTCATTAAATCCCCCATTTTTTATATTTTCCCCCAGACAGATTAAATTCCTTATATTCACAGTGAGAAAACTACATCGAGATGACTTTATTTTTTGTTACTTTTTAACAATACTTAAACGATTACGTTTGTTAACATAGCTATTCTCAAACTTTTTTTATAAAGATCGATCTGAAACATCTTGTTCTGAGCCAAATGGGAACATGATGTGTGTGAATGTGTGAAGTCTTGCACCTTATTTTAATGTGTTTTATTATATTGCGTGACATTCGATGGTAACTGGTTCCTTTACAGCCCTTACCATCACTCTGCATCTGTTCAAATTTTCAGACTTTTATCCAATTTATTTTTGCTTGTCCGCGCAAGGTTTCTTTTATTGAGTATGTGCATAAGATTTTATTTATTTATTTATTTATTCTTTTTAATATATACTCTAGTCATTTAAATGGACTGTGCAAAATTTTTAATTATATGGCACACTTAAAGCAAGTTATTTTTGGGGGGTCACAAATACTATTTCGACAATAAAAAAAAAAAAACGCTTAAGAATTAATATATTTTAATAAAAGAACTATATCAATAATGTACCGCATTATAACAAAACAATATTGAAAGGTGTAACTTTAACCGGGGATTTACTGGTATTTTTAATACTTCTTAATTAAATTAAAAAAATCATAAATTGCTAATTAAATGTTTCAAATGAAAATTTCTTAAACTGCAATAATGGCTTATAAAACTCTTAGATGAAAACAATGTTCTTACCTTGTGCGATCGATAAGAGCTTTAGCGATACCCCTTCCTCTCCACGATGAATCAACAGACAAGATCTTCATTAACAAAACATTGTCAACATCAGGGAATTGTCCAAAGATATCAGCTTGTTTATCAACTGTATCTAACAGTTTCAAAATCCTCGCAAACTTCTTATTAGGACAATCAAAATCCTCCTCAGGTTCATCTCTATTCAACACGCCATTTAGACAGAGACCTACAATTTCACCACGTGCACTCGTTGCCATAAGACTAACGCCGTCTTCTATCGATTTAGCGGAGTAGTGCTCTAGTTCTGGACATGTGGCATCATCAGTCTCGAGTAAATTTTGTTCAACGTTTAATGGTTCATCGCGGTAAAAGAATTTACGAAGAAATTGGATGGCTTTCTCAGTATGTTCTACTTTTAGTGGTACGATGTCATAAGGCTCCATTATCGGGGATGAGGGGGTTGACGTCGGCGTTGAGGCCGCAGACATGTCTGGAGACTGCAAAAGAAAATCCTTTATTAAATTTTTGAAATAAGGAATAGGTATTACAGACTTATATTAAAACAAACATTAAATGTCGGGTAATTTTTAAGCTGTTCAATTTTATTTCGTGTATATTATTGCCTTTTATAACAATTAGTGCCGCTAATCTAACCGAGCTTCATAATTTTCGTTTTAATCATTATATTCAATTTACGAAGTGATAGTGGTAAAATTACTGTATTGAGATTTTAATATTCCGCACTAAATATCATAAATAACAATAATACAAAAGTTTTTAGGGTTTATTAGGCATGATTATTTCCTTAAGCTGGAGTATGTCACAATGGAAGTTGTAGATCTAAACCTTCACTTCTTGGGAGTAACAACTAGGGGTCGGTTTCTGAAAGCCTAATTAACTATAACCAAATAGTTAGAAAATGGCTGCTATGGTTACTTATAGGATGGTTATAATGTAACCGAGTTTAACCAAAAGATTAAACTCGGCTAAACTTTCAGGAACTGGCCCTAGGATGTTTATGTGGTAATAATAATAATAAATACAACTAAGAAACCCTTATGCCATAATTCGTATGTATCTGTATGTCTGTACGGTATAAAATTTGCGAATTTTAAGAAATTGTCTCTTTAAGGCAAAATCAGTGTCATTTCAGCAAAAACTTAAATTACAAAAATTGTTTAGAATAAGAAGACAAATCTTTTATCTAAATGCTAGTTATCTAAATCTAGTTAACCGATTTTACCAAAAGTTGATCAACTCGTGCCATTGATGTCAAAAGCTTAAATATGACGTTTCATAAAAATCCTTTTAGCCGAATTTGCTCTGAACGTGTACACGGGCAGACAGACGGACAGACAGACAGGCAGACAGACAGATAGACAGACCGACAGACATCATGCTAAAAATAGTCAAAACGTTATGTAGGGACCTCAATTCGTGGAGATCCATCGATATCTCGAAATGTGAAAATCGGTATAATCACAATAACTCCCTTATATATGTTGGCGGCCGGTAAAAAGAAAGAAGGGGATATATGATTAAAGGTAAATTAATAGTCAACAAATAATGAGACATTCTCCCGACAGTGGGATTAAAAACCACTATATTATTCAAACAAAATCTATTGAAACGTAGATTATGGGATAAAAAGTAACTCTTTATTTACTAACTAGTGACTAATAAATAAAAAATCATGTATTGGTCACACCTATTTTTTGTTTTGCGACGCGATAATTTCACATGTATACAGTATAAACTCAGTTATGCACAAACAGCTATTCTGGTGTCAAAATAAACGCCGTTGTTTAACATACCAACAAAAAAAAAAACACAATTTAAATTTTTAATGTAGTTTTCCAAAAAAGTGTTAAGGTAAATATTGTTGTTAACGCTTGTATAATTATAGACGGTCGAAAATAAGTATATTGGTAATGACGATACTATACTGTAGTTAGCTGTTGATGTTTATGAACAATATTCCTACAGAAGCACGTTGGAGTTAATATGATTACCATACATATGACTTCTTTTTTTAATTATATACAATGTCAATTTGTCGTTTTATGATTCATAAAATCATTTTGTATGTAACAAATTACACAACCGAATATATCACTTGAATTGTAATAACATAAATGCAAATATAATTATAAAAATAATTTTTTGTGCCATGAAAAAAAAAATACTCATAATTCAAAAATCAGAGGCATCATTTCGTTATTTATTTACCATACCGGGTATCCCATATAACCACGATGTATGGGGAACTCGAAAATTACAAGAGATAAGATGAGAGATCAAAAAGTTCGTAGATGTGAGACGTTATCTTAAGGGGTGCGCACTATTGTGCACATAGTTCATTTGTATTAGTCATTATTGGCATCTAAACCAAATTTCCAAACGATTGCGTTACTATATTGTGAGATAAAGCCAAACAAGTAAGTAAAAACGTAAAAAACACTAAGTATGGACAAAATTGTTACGCAACATCATCAAGTCCCTCACAAAAAAAAAGATAAAACACCTCGAACCATTTTTGAAGGGGTGCCAGAAGTGTACGAAAATTGTTGCTCTGAGAAATCCATAATTTACAAGTGGCTTAGCCATTTCAGGAAAGGCAAAGGATCAACTGAAGACCGTCTTCAGGGTCCTTGCCCGCTGACTTGTATTAGAGGATACTTGTTTGAAGAAAAAAACGGCTTGCAGAATTGGTTGGAGTATCATCTACAACCATTTTGTATATCCTCCATCATCATCTAGGGATGTCAAACGTCAATGCAGGCTGACAGCGCGTCGAATGTTTACGAAAGTTTTAAAACCTTTGCAGAGACAACCAAGAGCATGTTTTGAACAGGATTGTCACTGGAGATGAAACTTGGGTTTACCATTATGAGTTTGAGTCGAAGCAGGAGTGACTTAAAAGGGGCGCACCTCCTCCCTAAGAAGTTCAAGGCTTCACAATCAGCTAGGAAAATTATGGATTCTGTTTTTTTGGTTACGGAATCAGGGTGTCACCATAACTGGACCGTACTACGCTGATCTGCTGAAGAAGTTAAACCAAGCTGTAAAGAAAGAAAATGAGTGGAAAATGAACCAAAGGGATGTTGCTTTTGCATGACAATGTGCCCGTGCTCAAGAGCAATGTTGCGGTGGCTGCTCTACACGACCGTGGCTTTCAAACCTTAAACCACCCTCCCTTCAGTCCAGACTCCATCGAACTATTATGTTTCCGAACCTGAAAAAAGCGCCGAGGAAATAAATTTACTTGCGACGAACAATTTCGGCCTATTTTGAGGACAGAGGCAAAATATATATGTGTATATATATATATTTTTCGAGGGTATATATAACTTAATTGAATGATCTCAAAAATGCATTCGGATTAAGAGGGATTATATTGAAAAGGAAGACTAATATTATGTTTTGTTTTACCCTTTTTCTCCTCTATTCTACGAACTTTATGACCTCTCGTACAGTTTCGGTCATATTAGATCAAATTATATTAGTGCTTTTGAAAAGAACTTCATTTGTTTTGAAAAAATGCATAGCATACTAGATACAAACAAAAAACTAAAATTCGCCAAAATAAGCTTTAGAATAAATTGTAAATTATGCACAACATTGAAATCAGAAAAAATCTTTTTATTTCCGTAATTAAAAGCCATAAGTTCCATAAAAAACAATTAAATTAATACTTATAAATGAAAAATGGTGAGTGATTTTTTTCTACTACGAATTTGTTGTGAAAGAACAAGCAAAATAATAAATATGTCCATGTAATTTAATTTCTTGTATGAAGTTATCGAGTGTATTATCTAATCTAAATATCATTTTAACAAGTTTACAGAATAATATTTACATACCTTTATGAATTTAATTTTATTTGTTTTCATATGTAACCCAGAATAAAAGAAATATTCTCGTCCGTGACACCAAAAAATTGAAATGACTCAGGTATAAAAAGCTTTTAATAAAAGAAGGAAAATCGTTTGAATGAATATTTTATATCATAATAGTTAACAAGCCATTAGGAAAATAACATATTACAATCCAATAACAAAAATTAGAAGCATGAACGTCGACAATGGGAGAAAAAAAGTACCAATGCACCCCAGATTTTTCCAAAATTTGACCAGTGGTATTTATGGTATTCTTTTGAGAATTTCCAAAACTTTGCAGTTGCCGAAATCAAACCTTGAGCTATCTTATTATAATGGCGACGTATCACATAAATGCAGTCTGTACCTATTTGGTGTAATACTATAATTTATTCTCATTATGATACTTTCATTGTAGCTAGAAAAGAAGTATCGGACGTCTGAAATTTTAAACAAGACCCTGTTCTTGCATTAACTTGAGTTAATTTAAACTGCCCCAAGTTTTTAAATATCAATTAGTGATAAAATATTAATATTGTATTTTTAGACACCATACATTTATTACAGAATTTTGCTTTAGGAAAAATATGTTACGCTTATGTTTCAATATATTTTAATAATGAAAACAATAAAAGATGTATTAATGGCAATTTATCATTATTCATATATTTTCCTGACATATCCATGGTATGTACTGAAGTATTTGATTATAGTATTATCCCCTTTACAGCCCTTGTACTAACAGTCACGCAATCAGATAACAAACGATTTGAATACCACAAGGACACAAAAAATCGGTATTTTCATTAAAACCTTCAATCTGTCACACAAATATGTTAAAAAAAATATATCTAGTTACAAAATGCAGATTTTTCTAACTACAGTTATTGATTTTTTATTAGTGAAAACGAGGAACAAAAATCTATTTCAAAAAGAATGCTAATGCTGCAAAAATTTAAGAACTTCCGTGTTAAAAATTCAGTTTTTAATTTTTTCAGGACGCGTAGAAAATTAAGTGGAATATGGCGTGTTTAAGTGGGACAAACTGACAGTACAGAAGCCCCTAAAGAGTGTTCTAGTACAGTTCATTTCTGATTGAAAGAGCATTCAGCTCTAGAGGCATTATTGACAGCGCGATGAAAGTCCTAAGTGATTATAGGACAACGTTCTAATTTAAGTATCATTCATATAGAATTAAATCCGTATTGTCTTTGTTTTAGTCGTGTTTGTTAAACAAAAAAGGTCAGGAATCTTTTTAAGGAGCTTTACTCTCAGAAAACCTGAATTAAAACGAAATTTCTGGCAGCCACGTTACATACAATGTATATATAGGTTTAAAACAAAATTTAGTAGTGAGTAGAAATAAGCTGTCACCAAATTTTAGTTGAGCTTAATTTGGTTTTCCATAGCAACGTATTTTGCAGAGACATGGACCATCAATATAGGAGATAAAAGGAAAATAGGTGCCTCCAAACTGTGCACCTACAGGCATACGTTGAGAGTATCATGAACAAAACTAAATACAAATGGATAAAAGTTTGTTAATTGTTATGTTTCATTGATTTATTTATAAAATACCTTTAGTTTAAAATATTCGTACAAGACTGTCTACGAGGATCAACTAGTATTAGCTGTTTTGGACACCTAGGTAAACGAATGACTGCCACGGAAAAGATAATGGTGAAATACAAAGTAAAAGATAGATGTCGAAGAGGAATAGATTGATCAGATAAAAAACCTAATAGACCAGACATCGCACAAAGCAACATAAGTGGCTAAAGATGAAGAAAATATGGGTAATTTTGGTTTGGTTATGTTATTACAAATGGAGTTAGTCATTTTTTTTATCTGTATGCTCGTGACGTTACCGAAAAAAAATTGTTTTCAACCATAATCAAATTATAGTAAACTGACGTAAAGTGTAAATTTTCATTAAAAAAAAAAACACAACAGAAGCTATAAAATTATAATGTCACCATACTCCTTCGGGTATTGAGCATTAAAACAGATATGTAAATAAAAAGAAAACATGAAAAACAAAAAATACTTAATTAGAACGCTGGAGTTACAAGAAACGATAGAGTAAGATTTGGGGTAAAAATTGACGTAAAATTTTCACATAAAAACGGAAACAAGAGATTGACATAGTACGGACACATTAAAAAAACAAAAGACGTGTTAGTACCAGAATGGAGATTCATAGGAATACGAAAAAGAAGTAGGCCAAGATGATTCTGGTGAGATACGGCAAATGAAGCCATAGTTTAAAAGAAAGAGTGTAGAAGTACTGTGTTAATAAAAAATCTGGTGGCATTGCATTGGACAAGATTATTAGCTGCTCGCTGGCGAGTAAAGTAGCGCACGAGTGAACGAGTCGGCCAGTTTCGATTACACACAGCTAGTAAATTTGATTACTTGCTCAGTAGCTTCGCGTAGAATCGCGTTGTTTTCCAATTACTGTTTTGTTTTTATTATTTTTATTTAAGTGGAACCATAACAATTTTGTTATTTTATTTCATATTTTTCTCGTCTTGTTACCCAGTCTTTTATTCACACTTTTCTAAATTTCCTTTTTTCCAACTCCTAACTTAATAAAAGGGCAATAATGATTCCTACACTATTATTTTTCTAGACATTTCGGCGACTACTAAACAAACAGTGATTTTACTAACCAAAGGTTGATATTTTGCTACTGGCTCTCTAGTAGCGATTACAGTAGCCTGGTCTTATAATGAGCGAGAAAAAAACAGTGTAAAAAATAAAATAAAAACAGTGTCAAAAAAATAAAGAAAATGAAAACAGTGTCAACTGTAAAATTCTGAATATGTACACATAACTTGTTTTAAATTAACTGGCTGAATTTTAAATAGAGTTCAGCAGCAATTAAGAGGGCCTTAAAATAAAATAAATAAGATAGGTAAAATAAAACGTATGTAATAACTACACTGTTTTCACAATTTTTACCCATACAAATCAACTGATTACAATCAGACAAAGATATATGTAAAGAATAGATCAATCATTGATTCAGTTAAATTTTGTTTTACTTATTAATTATTCTTTATGAATCATATAATTTCTTTTTTTAAAAACTGCAGAGTCCTCTTAAGGTTAATTGTTAATATGCCTAGACTAAATTTTAAATTATAGCTTCAGACAGCACATAACTAAAAACGCATGACGTCAATAAGTAATAAGTCTGAAGATAATTCAACCTGAACGTTTAAGATAGATAGTACCTCTCGAAAAAATGTGAAGTGTGAATATTCACACATTTCAGGATTTCGCAGGTATATAATAAGTGAAGGCGGTATGCTGAGTGTATAGGACAAATTTTACTTTGTAGTAATCACGGCAAAATAAACGATATTTTTAAAATAATTTATCGTCTGTTAATCACATAATAAGACTAGTTATTAAATTTACGCTCTTAAAAATTAAATACAACATTTGTCAAAATATAACTAGAATTTTGACAAAATAATTTCAACATAATGAAAATGCAAAAAAAAAAACAGAAAAAATAAAATTCGTTCCGTACTCGAACTCGGAACCCTTCGTTTTCCAGCTTACGACACCAGTGCTCTAACCCATTAAGCCATCGCACTCCTTGCATGTGAGTATCTTACATTGGTATAACTTTTGTACTTTGTAAACCAAAAACCACAAAAAATGCGTTATTTTCCGAAAACATAATCTGATCAAAAATTCCTGTTGTACTATTTCGGTTCACATCAATATACATTACTTAGAATTTTTTTAGATTTTTAGTTTAAACCATCTGGGCTACAAGGTGTGGGACAAAATTTTTTATGTAGATTTTTGGCAAAAATCGCATCAAAATAATTTATTTTGCAAAAATAAAAATTTGATCGTTAATCCACGTACTAAGGGCTTTCATTTGATACCCTACGCAGAATTTAAAAAAAATATTTTTGTTTTCGATGAGCACATATTTGTTTATATTTTTAGGGGGGTATGTTTTTAGAGGTTTTAGTATTTTTCCTATGTGCGGGTAAAAGAGTTGTATAAGCATGCCAAATTTCAACTCTCTAGGTTTAGCCGTTTGGCTACAATTTTTACCGAACAGACAGACAGACAGACAGACAGACAGACAGACAGACATACAGACAGACAGACGACAAAATGACGGTATAAGGGTTTTTTGGTCATGCCTACAAAACCCTAAAAATGAATGATGCAGAAACCAACAAAAAGAATCATGTTTTAAGAACCATAAAAAGAGACAGCAAATTGCAGTCTAGGTACAGAAGTCCTAGTAACGAAATAGGTTACTGAATTTTCGGAATTAGATTTAAATCTAGGTATAGATCTAAGTATAGGATCAAGTGGAAACACATCTCAGAAATTTAGGGAAATTTTGGGAAAAAGTAAAGGCAGAATATAGGACTTATGGAGCAAGCTACAGAGGAGGCCTGAATCTCTATTGAACTGTTAAACTAAAATAATTATGATTTTAAAAAGTTGATTCATTTCTTACGACTTATGATTCAAAATTAATAACGAATCCATTAACTACTCATAGTTGTAAACAATTTTGAATTGCATTTAATTTTTTAAATGTCATTTTATTTAAATAAGCAAAGTGATAAGTAAATAATGTAAACTTTTATTTTTGTTACTATGTAAATTTTAGTAATCATGTATGTTTAATATGTAAATGAAAGGAACCACAAAATTAGCATAAATATAATGGGTGTTTTTTTTAGAGGTATAGAACTTTAAATTGCAATAAAACAACGATGGATTATTCGATTGACATGAATTTTTTTTTATTCGAAAGATAATCTTGTGGCATTACATTTCAAATATGATTTCTGGCATATGACCGCCACGGCTGGCTCGGATGTAGTCCAATCTGGACGTCCAATTTTCGATGACTTTTTCCAACATTTGTGGCCGTATATCGGCAATAACACGGCGAATGTTGTCTTCCAAATGGTCAAGCGTTTGTGGCTTATCCGCATAGACCAATGACTTTACATAGCCCCACAGAAAGTAGTCCAGCGGTGTTAAATCACAAGATCTTGGAGGCCAATTCACAGGTCCAAAACGTGAAATTAGGCGGTCACCAAACGTGTCTTTCAATAAATCGATTGTGGCACGAGCTGTGTGACATGTTGCGCCGTCTTGTTGGTATGATTTAATGTAATGCCACAAGATTATCTTTCGAATAAAAAAAAATTCATGTCAATCGAATAATCCATCGTTGTTTTATTGCAATTTAAAGTTCTATACCTCTAAAAAAAACACCCGTTACTAATAAAAATTAAGCAACATCATTTAGATAACTAGATTTTAAAATTTTGAATTTAGCAATAAATATCTAGAAATATACGGATATTTCCAGAAAAACAACTAAAGATAAACAACTATTTTTTTTTTTTTGCTGAAGATGTATTGAGAGTAGTAAATAATTAGTCACTGAATAAAGTAAAAACATGGCGTTTTACAGAAAAAAAGTAATTAATATTTTTTTTTGCCAGTTGGGCGAAAAGTCCAAATTTTACGATATTGGAATTTTCTTACCAAATCAATGCAAATTACCACATCTACAACAGGAATAATTTAGACCTTTAAAAAATCGTAGACCTTTAGATAAGACCGTAGACTCGTAAATAGGTAAACCTTTAAATAATATATATCAAATATTACAGTTAATTTTTATCTGTCAAATAGAACTTTAAAAAAATAATGTTGTAACAATTTTATCCCTCAATACCTTCATAATAAGCAGAGAGCGGAATTATTAGGTGAGCCAGAATAAGTACAATAAACGGGGCAAATTATCCTTAATCACAAAGGTGGTAAAATAATTTACAAATTTTTTTTATAATTACTATTTAATACTTGTCATAACCAGTTACATCATAAATATTAAATTTGACATGAGTATGTCAATACTTGGCTAATTATATCTTATTGAATTATACTTTGTTAATGCAATTTTATTGTAATTTCCTCTAACAATAGGGAAAATATTTAAAACAGTGTAAACATTTACATTACAAAGTTAAAAATTCCATGATTTATTTATCTTTTTACACATCTGAATCTTGTTTACTAAGATAATATCGAGAATTTCACTTCAGTTCTAAGAAATTTTAATTCATAATGATAGATTGTATTCAATCTAGATTAATAGAAAGCTGATTGTATGAATACAAGCACACTTTATGTAACTTAAAAAAGGTTCTACATTAGCGATTCGCTAATAGAGAATAGATCATGTAATGTGTAATGTATCGCGTAAGTGCCGAGTAATGTTTTTGTATAGTTCGCAAAATATTTGACCTGAACCATGACCGCTCCGTATCGGTTTTTGTCGCGAACACAAATGAATTCACTATAAGGTAAACTTAAAGAGATTCGTTACTTCACAAATTACTTTATTGTCACTAGACGTACATTTCGGCTACGAAGTAGCCATCTTCAGTAGTTGCATAAAACTTCAACAGTTTTATTAATGTAGACCCAGTTAAACATTTGCGGAAGACATGTATCTCAGCAAAAAAAGGAGCGGAATTATGGTTTGGTTATGTCATTACAAATGATAAGTATATACGGTGTTAGTCATTTGTTTTATCTGTAGGCACGTGATGTGACCGCAAAAAAATATATTTTCAACCATAAAAAAATGATAGTAAATTGACATAAAGTGTGAATTTTCATAAAATTCAGGGTTTAGTAGGTATATAATATGTGAAGGGGGCTAACAGAAGGTTCGAAGTTTGGCACAACATTTTTGTTGTCATTAGCAGCTTTGGCTATTAGCCAAGAGATAAATGATTTTTAAAATTCTGAGTATAATGTGATATATTTCGATTTAATATAGTTACAAATAATTTCATATCTAGAGAGTTAGTAGCAAGAAGCGTCTGAATATTAGTAGTTAAGGATATTTTTCGGACAACTACATTTTGCAAGTATGCTTACAAAATTATCGTAACATAATTGTAACGATTGCGAAAATGAATTGGGCATTCAAACAATAAGTGGTTCGAGTCGCTGAAAGACAAATTATCACACGAACTTTACTATATTAATTCTATGCAGATGCTATGGAGTGAAAGTGTGATTAAATCTAAGTCGGATAAAAGTGCATATAAAAGATTTGCTTTGGTGTAAAGAAAACCAAATCTTTCTAGGAAGCAGAGCCGGCCCTAGCTCTTTTGGCGCCCGGGGCAATCCCGACAAACTGCGCGTTATTGTTACAATATGCAGTGGCGTACCGAAAAGGGGGGGTAGGTGCTCGCAATCTTATTTCAAACAAATTATTTTGATTTAGATGGTTACAATTAAAATATTTTTCATTTTAAGCTAATACTAATTATGGTTACGTAAATTTGCTGATACAGTGGTACGTCGACTTACAAACCTCTCGAAATACGAACTTTTCGAGGTACAAACTATTTTCATATCATATTTTGACCTCTAAATACGAACCGTGATGTTTTTCTTTTTAAATGAATCAAAGCCTGTTTTACATTATACTTTTTTAACTTTTTTCCCTAGTACTAGAAACAGGCTACTACTACATTGACAGTAACAAATCGAAAACTCCTGAACCATAAAATCCGACACAAGAAATTTGTTCATTTTTTACAATTTAAAGGAAGATAATTTTCATACTAACCATGTAAAACAGAAAATTTCATAAATAAATTTCATAAATAATATGTAATGGTATACTAAATGGATATTTACTCTGAATAAATGCTTCTTCTCACTCCTTCTTCATTTCTTTGCATTTTCTCCATTTAGTTGAAAATAGTTTTTTTTTTTTTAATTTTTAGGGTTTGCTTTTTTGCTTGATTGAGTTAGGAACGGATTAATTGATTTCCCATTGGGTTTCTAGATACATACTTTTTAAGATACGAACCGCGGTCAGGAACAAATTAAGTTTGTAAGTCAAGGTGCCATTGAATATCTAAATGTGCCACCAAAATCAGTTATAGATGTTTTCAGATGTGTAAGAAATATAATCAAATATATTTCTATGAAAGCTGTTAAAAATATTAGTAACGTTACCAGTAAACAACGTACTTCTGAACGATCATTTTCTACGTTAAATTATTTAAAAAACTATCGAAACAGCGTCTTCAAACAAGACAGAAGATTGAAAAATTGACTTTCTTTGTTATTTATATACAAATATATGCATATAATAATGCTTTATACATTTTGCAGGAGATCAAAAGAAGACTGAATATTATTATACAATCAATAAATGTGTACATCTTTTAATTCATTTTTGTATTTAATATGTACGAGACTGGTATAGAAATGAAAATTTATATTTTTGATCTAAATAAAAATAGACAAACTTAATAAGAACTTAGAATATGTATATCTAAGCATTTGGCTTGGAGCCCTTAAGAGCTGGCGCTCTGGGCCTGTGCCCCTGTCGCCCCTGCCTTTCACCGCCGCTGCTAGGAAGGAGGGGTTGAATATGAATTAAATAATTAAATTGTTCAAATTATCAATCTAATTGTTCCAAATTTAGGCTTTAGTGTGTAATAATGAGAAACCGGTCAAATATATGCAATGATTAATTAAAAATCTAATTATTTAGTCAGGGGACTCAAGCCCAGACTTTTGAAATTTTCGAATATTTACAGGGGTTTTATCCTGTTTAATCCTGAGTTAATACATGTTTGAATTTAGTTAAAATTTAATTACAAGTAATTGATTAATATTAATAATTATTTATAATTAAATATAAAGGGCGGCAACAATCATTATGCCCAGAATTAGATCGTGCCCTATATTCAGTATCCATATATTTTATTTTAAAAACGCTGGTGGATACTGAATAATTAAATTTTTAATTGGTCATTACACAGATTTGTCCGGTCTCTAGTAATAATTAAAGAACGGCTCATATAAAGAAAGCAGCACATAATATTATATGTATAGATTAATAAAATATATTATCTTGTGCCTTTTTTATATGTTATCATCTCCTACTCTGGCCGCACGTTCGTAATAATTTGTGCTAAGTGCTAAATGTTGAAAATAAAACTAAAAATCTTAAATTAAAATAATTAAAATATTAAAAAATATTTACCACATCATATCTGGTGAGCCTAAGATGCTCAAATTTCTCTGTAATGCCTAATTGAACTTCCATGTTGGCAACAATACACAGTTATTAAATACAACGGTAACAAATCACAACACTATCGTGTCAATACAACAGGTACTACTGATCGTAGACTCATAAGTAGACACCTATTATATACCCTGCGTACCCTCGCGAATTGAAATCAGTTTTGATATCAACAACATTGAGCGCGCGTTCTGTTTGGGACAAACCGAGACCACTACGGACGTACTTCTAGTTCAGGGACGACAGAGCGGTTTTTGTATACACAAGGAAAAATAAATAATACATCACACAAAGAACATGCGCATTCGAATCGATTCTCTAAACGAAAATTTACGAATCAAGATTTAAATCTTTGAAGATGATTCAGATGATATCAAAACTGTGTTTTATTGATTAATGTATTGTTACAGTATATTTAACGTAATAATGTTATGAATAATATTTAAATTATTTAATTCAGGGCCGGTTACATGTGATGTGATCGACACCCAGGCCTCGGACTGTATATGGGGCTCCCGAAAATGGTAAAAATAAGAAGAAAAAGAAAAGACGAAAAATGCAGGTTTTCGTAGATATTTAGTACGAGGGCTACCTTTTAAGGTTTTACAAAAACTAAGAAAGAAAAAACGATTTTTTTGAACAAACTGTTTCATTGCTTTTCAAAATATTCGCCTTTAAGATTTATACACTTTTGCATGCGTTCAAACCAATTCTCGAAACATTTTTTCTGAAGTTGGTATGGTATCTCAAAAACATGGTTTTTGAGATTATTATATATATAACAGAATTATTTATTATATAACAGAAGGTCTAGTTTAAAAATCTCCGCAATGAAGTATTGAAATTTAAGTAATCTTTAACTCTCGCTTTTTTTTTTTTCATATCTGGAACCAGTTTCTATAAGTTCTGATACCCTCAAGCAACCTCCACAGAATCTCAGGAGCGGGCCCGGGCATTAGTATAACAATAAAGCCCCCCCCGGAAAACAATAATTACGGGCACTATAAGAGGTGAAAAAACTACATGTAAATACAAATTGTTCTTTGTTTTTTCTGTAAAACAATATATACATTAATAATAATAATAATAATAATATGTTTATTGACTACAATACATCATACTGTTGTTTACAGTCAGTCAATTACATAGTTAACATAGATACACAAATGTAAAAAAATAATAATACAAATTTTATAAATATAGACCAGTTTTGTGGTCTTATAGAGAAATGAAAACATGATTTAGTCCTCGTTATCGATAGATATATTTACAAAAATCTATTTTAGAAAAATCTTCTAATGAGAAGACTGGATTTTCAATGATATATTGTTTTATTTTTCTTTTGAATATCTGAAATGGGAAATTTCTGAGATTAAGGGGAAGTAAATTAAAAAAATGCTGAACATAGTAACTTGCATTGTACCTACATTTATTTAGTCTGATGAAATCTGGACATAGATTTGATTTATTTCTAGTATTGTAGGTATGAATATGTCCATGAGTAGTAAAATCACCAAAATGACTGTGTGCATAAAGTAGGTAATGATATGCATAAAGCGCTGGAAAAGTCATTATGCGTAGTTCTACAAAGCAATGCTTACATTGGAGCTATGTACGATAAACCCATCATTATTCTTACTAATCGATGCTGAAGTGAAAAGATTCTGGAGGAAAACATAGTGTCTCCAAGCCAAAATCGCATAATATATTTGTGATTCAAACAGCACGAAATAAACTATTTTTAATATATCAATTGATATCGATATCCTGAGGTTTCTGCAAAGTTTGCCACAAAGTGTGGATATATGGGGTTCCCAGTTTAGCTTTTGGTCTAAACAGATTCCAAGAAAACACAACTAAACTGGATTTTCAAAAGAGTGAGGTCTGTTGGTGATCAGTAACATTTTTGCGTTCTTTTGCGTTTAAAATTAACCTGTTTCTATCTAAGGATGTTGGTTGGGTTAATATAATAGTATCATCCGCATATTTGAATGGCATTTGAGTTCAGAACTAAGGGGATGTCGTTTATGTAGATTAAAAAGAGTAAAGGACCTAAAATCGATCCTTGTGGGACACCAATATCGGTTTGAGAACATTTCGACACATCTCTGTTTAATTTAACATATTGCATTACGTGACCTATCCAAATCGCCCGGACCTACAAACTCTGTTAAAGCCTTATCACACTAGAGTTATTATTCAAGTCTAAACTTGGAAAATTAAAGTCTTTGCATTCGAATCGAAGTCTTGTGCGTGTGATAGTATGAAGAAAAAAACTAGGTTTTGAAGACCAGGCAAATGAAACAGGATACAAATTCTCGGTCTTTTTACCCAGGTCTTACAGCTGATGCGTCTTTGTCTTTTGTTTGTGTCAAAATATAACTGTCAACTGTCATAATTTCACGATGTGCGCATGTGTAAACAAACAATTTCCAAGTCTAATATTCAAATACCGTGTGATATGTCAAGACCTGAAGAATTGGATCCTGAAAAAAAAAAACTACAAAAATAAGACTTGGATAGCGTTCTAGTGTGATAAGGCCTTTATTTCAATTATTATTACAAGAAAGAAATTATGAAACAAAATCAGAAAATTAATGGATTGTAAAAAAAATCCAATCCCGGGCCTTGCAGACTGCCCGGGGCCCAGTAATTTGTACCGGTTTTCCCCGTCTCTTGATGCCACTGTTGAACCCACTTAAGTTATGTTAGGGCATTTCTGTAGCTTTGGTTATTTCAGATCACTTAGGTATATCACATATATTTTGGTCTTGCTGTTCATTTTTTCGCTTTCTTTGTCGTTTTTTCTCAGCTTTAAAATTCCCCTTAGTCGAATAAAATTCCCCTTAGTTGTTTCAGCATCCAGGTAAAGAAGAAAGATTAGGAAAGATTACTAATTCTGATAGGACTAATAAAAAAATCCTCTAGAAAATAAGACATATAGACCAAAGAAAAAGGTTGGTATAACACGTAAAGAAATTTCTGAGGTCATTAATCTCATTTCTCACAGTAAAGAATTTGGCTTTTCCAAAAGTGCATAAGATGACCTTATTGTAAAAGGGAACTTTGCACCTTAAATAATTTCTTATCATGTAGAATAAATCTTTCTTTTGTGTATAAAGTAACATTTGTTACAGGCCCGGGTTTTCCAGATATTACTCGTGATGCCACACTTTTATCTAAAATAACTATTATTTACCTACAGCTGATAAATATATAGAGCATTAAAGATTATATTTTTGAGGATCTTTAGAAATATTGGTTTAACATGAATTATGTAAAGAAATTATGTAACCAAATGTTTTGAAATTCAATATAAAACGATTTTAAAACTGTGATATATTAAGATAATCTTGCTTAGGGTGGCAGGCAAGACAATTTTGCTATTAGACGAATTAAAGCCACTGCCTAGGGACGCCACGCACTGGGGACTCTGAAAGTCCATGAAATTATGACTTTGTTTATATTGTATGTATTTATGTATCTATGTATTTATATAAAATATGTGTAGCATGAAAAATTTTATTTTACTAGTTTTGTTACACCTCCACTGAATTATATTTATTGACTGAATTATGACTTGCCTAGGAGCAGTATCGAATGAAATGGAAACAAACAAGGGAGGCCTATGTCCAGCAGTGGACAAAAGATGCTGGATGATGAGGGGCGCCAAAGACCGTATGTTGAAATTTTGTTTAATTTTTAATTTTCAGTTTTACAATGACCTAAACTTTATCTAACTTCATATCAGTGTCACTAAGTAAATGAATAAAAATTGTAAATTTTAACTCAAGGATACACTAGACTGTACTTATATCTTTAAAATAAATCCTTGCTTGTAAAAATTATTATTTAGTACCAATTATGCCCCCACAACCGAAACACTATTTATACGAGGGTTGTCTCTTATGTTTCGGGATTGCGCTAAATTAGTGCTGCCATCTGGCAACTGACGCTTCTATCGTAATGTTTGAAATTTTTGACGGTATACGTACTCAGAACGTTTGCCGTCCGAGCGCTATTTGCGTTGTTTACAGTAACTTGAAAAAAATAGTCTCGGCTAAAAATGGAATTAAATCGTGAACATTTTCGAGCGATTATTTTTTACAACTTTCGACGTGGATTAACCCAACAACCAGGGCCGTCTTAAAAAATTCGGCGCCCGTGGGCTACTAAAAATAACGCGCCCCTCTTCGTAAGAAAATTCAATTGTTTTAATTTAAAAATACGTGAAAACTAATAAAATGAAAAATGATTTTTTATAAAACTCTTAACTAAATGACTAATAACTAAATAACTAATAATAACAAATATATATATATATCGCAAATAAAAATTGCCGGCCCAAAAGGCTTGCGCCCTGGGGCTATAGCCCATTTAGCCCTGTGGTTAGGGCGGCCCTGCCAACAACAGTGCTTCTATGAACTTAATTCGACTTTTGGCGATGAAGCACCATCAAGGACTACTGTTTGCCTATGGTGCAACATACATTCAATATTTCATGAACGTTTGGCCGTCAAAAAGATTTGTTCACGTTGGATCCCACATAATTTGACAATCGCAGTGGAAAAAGCCTCAAACGGAGTGGAAAAAGTGCTTCGAAAATTGCAAACGCATAAAAAAGTGTATTGATCTTCATGGAGAATATTTTGAAAAACAATAAAGCCACTTTTGTTGATAAATAATTGTTTTTGATCTCAAATCCCGAAATATAAAAGGCAACCCTCGTATGAAAAATATCTACAAATATATGACAGTTACCGATTCTAGCGAAACAACGGGGTCAATTTTTATCTTGAAATTAAAAAAAAAATCAAATTGATCCAACTATATTTGGTTTAAATTCTATGACCGAAACAAATGGATTTTTATTTTGCGGGGAACCTTACTACATTACCTTCTTAACAAAATAAGGTTTTAGAGCTTAGGGTCAATATAAAAAAAAAAATTATACCAGAAATTCTAAGAAGTTCTGACAGGAGACAAACACAAGATTTTTTTTTTAGAAATTCGTAACAATAAAATTTATGATAAAATAATATTTTGTTTATTAATCAAGGGCTTTAATTTTACTGCACTCAAGATTAAAAAAAAAAAAATTAAAGTCTCGCTAATTTTCCTATATAAAGCCTTAAGTTAAAATACTATACATGCGTGCCAAGTTTGAACATGTGTGGGAGACATATAAGTGATTTTTTGACCATAGCCACAAACCCCTAATAAATAAAAGAACGTGCAATATCTAGTTGTGTTTATAGTGCCCATAATGCAGAGAGATAGAGAGAAATAGAAATAGAGAGAGAGAGAGAGAGAGAGAGAGAGAGAGAGCGAGAGCGAGAGAGAGAGAGAGAGAGAGAGAGAGAGAAGAGAGAGAGAAGAGAGATAAATTTTCTTTTATTCCATTGATATTAAATTTAAATTTAATTAGCTGTTAGATTTTATTGATCGTCTTTAGACCATGTAAGCCAGTTAACTAATTCAAACCCGGGTCCTTCGTAAAACAAAATTAGTAAACTGTGCTATAGTCCCTGCTACGTCAATCGGTGGTTTTTCTCAATTAATTATCAGTTAGATTATTATTTTGATAATAATTTAATTATTCATTATTAAAAATGGTTAAACTTTCTACTACAGAAACCAAATTACCGTTAATTTCGAATGCCCAATGCCCAAAATAATATTATCATTCATTCTTTAACACACGAGAAAGACGATTTTGGGATACCCCAGATTGAAAATTCCCAAATACATTTTTAAATACCTGCCGTATATAATACTAAATTTACTTTCTCGCTAAACTTGACTCGTTAAAATGACAGCTCATATTACTAAGACAGTTTTTATTTGCGTCAGTTTTCTTTTGTTCAGTTTTTATCTTCTTGAAATGTAGTCTGAACAGGTTTCTTTGCAGCTGAAAACCCACCTCAATCAACATTGTTGAAACTTGTAATATAATCACAAGAAAATAACAAAATAAAATATAATTCGGCAATAAGAGAATAGAGAATGTAGAGAGAACTAAAGATCAAAGTAAAAAATGTATTTTTGTCAAATGGTCAAAATATTAAAAGAAGTCTTTTTTTATACTACAGAACAGTACCCAAGTCCCAATTACACTGTGGCTCACAAACATACCGATCGGGATTCGAACCCGGGACCTTTGGTTCATGAAGCAGGAGCACTATCTCTATGATACCAAGGTCATGTCTTAAAAATATTATTCAAATATATCAAATTTATAATGATAAGTGTTGACAATAACATCTTAATATTACTCCGAATCTTTCAGCTAATCCAAAATCAACGAAATCAGCAAATTCATCTTACATAGCACTTGATCAGATTTTCAAACAAAACTATTATAGCAACCAGGGCCGCAACTAGCTTTTTTCGGGCCCTGGGCAAGTTTTTATAAAAGGTCCTCACTTCTAAAATACAAGTGATGAACTAAAAAATAAGGTTCACACTTTTAAAATCCAACTGATGACCTAAAATATGGTCCTCACTGAAATCAAATTATTATGCCAATATTTTCCTTTTGGGCCTTTGATCTGGGCCCCGGGCATGTGCCTCTGTTGCCCCTGCTAAGTTACGGCACTGCTAGCAAAAAAACTCAAATTGTAGTAGGTTTTACAGACATGTTCGGCTTCGAAACTGGGCTATGTTTGGAAGCCGAAATATAATTAAAATCAATAACGCCTTACATAGGAAGACGAAACGCCCCGATTCTTCGGGATTTGGTTCTAATTTTGGTCCCCAAAATGTATTTTTTATTCCCCAAACATAGTTTTTATTTATGGTACATAGATAATTCACAATAAAATGTTAATATTTCTTAAATTCGTTGGGAAAACTACATTTTCTTGTAGCTCTTTGTCTATATTTGTTTCCACAGTAATATGTAAAAAAACATCGGGCAAATTCGGATACAAAAATTAACGATAAAATCCGATCGTGTGATAAATTTTTTTAGGTTACTCTAATTTAGTGGCGTAGCTTCAAATTTTGCAGCCCTGGACCCCGGAAAAACAATCTTTCTGGATCTGGGCTCAAGAAAAACAATAATTCCTAGCTTGGGTTCCGGGAAAACAATAATTCAGTGCCTGGATCCCGAAAGAATCAATAATTTCGGGTCCAGGCCGAGGGAAGACAATAATTCCTGGCCTGGATCCCGGAAAAACAATAATGCCTGGCCTGGATCCCAGAAAAACAATAATTCCGTGTCTGGACCCCGAAAAAATAATATATCCGGGTCCCGGCTCCTGGTAAACAATAATTGCTGCCCTGAGCCCTGGGAGAACAATAAATTTATGCCTGGACCCCGGAACAAAGCCATTTCCGGCCCAATGGCAGGAAATAACAGCGTATAGATAGAAATTATTTGTCTTTATTTTTTTGATAATACAATAATATGAAAATTGAATAAAATAGCATGCAGCATGATATCTCCAGGTGACATGGCCACAGAAACGCCACAAAGAGGCCGGAATTACTGATAGCTGTTAAAATATATAAAAAACTGTGTACTCAAATCGGGTTTGGGGACCGGGCCTATAATACTTTTTATGTATATATTTTATTAGCCATTAGTCTCTACATTACTTGAAATAACAATTTCAAGAATTACTACGTATTACAATTACCAACAAAGAGATTAAAAAAAATTATGCAAAAAAATCAAAGATTTGGATAGTGAACTATAAATAATAAAATCATCCGTGTCCTGGATATCATGTAATAATAAGAAGAACGACGAAATATACTAAATACTCCAGTCGATATTTCAAGGCAAAATGTACGGAAAAAGGGTCCCCAGTAGATGATGTATATTGTGAAAAATTTAAAACTACTGCGCGTATCATCCTTTTTAAAGACGCGTACCACTAGCACAAAAATAAAATCAGTAGTTTAACATACTAAGTATTGCTCTCCATTCATATCAATATAGGAAATATTAACACGTTGACTGCCATGTGTATCAAAACTGATACACACTTGTTGGGTCCAGTACGCCGCGCGTATCATTTTGTATATACAAATAATAATCTCGTTCTGGGCTTGTGTATGCTACCAGTGCACGTTTAGCATAGTTTTTTTAGGGAAGGATGGTTGGTATGACGTGAAGTAAAACTACGTGTGTCGAAGGTTTTTTTTTTTTTATTGAAAGACTTAACTGTCTTCAAAATTAAAAAATGTAATTCTTATACAATTATTTCTTAATCTTATTTATTATTCTTATACAATTATTTCTACTGCATAATAGTTCTAATACATCATTTTCAAGACAATTAATTTAAAAAAAAAATAGTGTGGCCTGAGGGACCCTTTTCAAATAATACCCGCGGCAGTCAACGTGTTAAGAACATTTACAAAATTTTATAGACAGCCAACATCCCGAGTGTATAGGCACGAGAAAAAAGAATATACATCTGTCGCTAGACTTCAAAACTGCCTATGCTTTAAAATTCAGTTTGATCTAGTAATTCAGCTTGTGGATAATAAAAAATGACTGAATTTTTTAAAACTGTGAAATGTCACTGTTCATCCACTTCGAACCCCAAAAAGTGCTTTGTAACAAATTAACAAATGTATTCTAACTCACAAATATTATAATTGAAAGTACAAATATGAATAATAATTGATGCTAAAAACATGCTAATTTATAACATTACTCATATCATTTTTTTGTTAAGCAGAACCTTGGTGGGATTTCGTAGAACTTCTACTACACAAATTTACTCTATTTCCAAGGCAGGCGCCTGAAACAATATACGACGTATTCTTATTCATTCGGGAAAGTCCTATAGTAAATATTTCCTCATGCATTCATAAATGGGTCACCTCGTTTGCTTACAGATAATAGAACCTCCTACAACTCATTGTTTACTGTAGATTGTAGTTTAGGCAATTTTGATAATGTAATAAAATAATATTATAAAAAATGGCTTATTTGACAAATAATAATTTTGTTTACTTATACCCTTTTCACACTAGATCTTTAAGATCGGATGTTAAAGTGAATGTATCTTTAAACGCTAATGTGAAACCGTACGGCCTCGTCTAAACACGACTGATGTTTAAGACAGAGATCTGCGTCTTAAACTTCGCCCGCATTACCAACTTAATTTCTATTATAAAAAATACTCCTTGAATTTGTGCTGTCAACATTTTATATTATTATAAACAAGAATATTGTATTATATCGACGTTATAAGAAGTTTATACTTATTGTTATAATTAAATTATTTATTTTAATAATGTGTTTAATAAAATACAGAGCTACAATAATTGAGATAAAATGTATCGACTTGCATGTTAATACAGGTGTAATATATTCTTTATTGTAGTGCCTTTACTGTAGAATGAAATGAAATATTCTTAATTGTTTATAATAATTCCAAATGTGCGTCTGCGCAGACAGGTCAAAACTGGTAATTTCATGACGGTAACTTAAGGACAAAATTATTGTAGCTGATGACAGCACCAGAGATTTAAACATCAAGTGTGAAAGCATACCGATCTTAAACATCGGTGAACTTTAAGTTCACTCGTCTTAAAGATCTAGTGTGAAAAGGGTATTAGCCCACAAATTTAATATTATACATATTTAGTAAACAAAAATAAGATCTTGAACTATTTTTATTCAATTTGTTTTATTTTTTTCACTTTTAATTTATTTCCTATTTATCTTTTATTGATCAATAATGGTTGTTTTTTTTACGATTTTGTAGTTATAATCAAGAAACCCTTAAACCGTCACTCATGTGGCATGTTTGATACATTTTTAAATTTAATACTACATTTCTTAGGCCGTACATAATTTCGGGTGGGGTAAAAAATTCTTCTCGTCGCCTCGGTAGCACAGAGGTAACGACCTTACGTCTCGTGCTAAAAGTCCCGGTAGCGAATCTTAGTCAGGGTATTGACATTTGTACATGGGAGTCTGAGTCGCAATCGAGAGTCAACAAGTTGAAGTTTTTTTGAGGAGTCGGATGTTGGAGTCGAAAGACGGAAAAACTATCGACTTCCGACTCTTTGATTGTTTTTTTATCAAGGATAAGAACAAATCCAAAACGAAAACAAAATAACAATATTACCAGAATTTTTTAAAGCACAGTAACGTGATTGACATTTTGTTTTTCATTTAAGATCGAAAATGAAATTAAAAATATTCAATACGGTTTTTACCCGATTTTCGTTCATGTTTTCTAGTTTAAAATTTGCTACTATTCGTATTAACAGATTAATACGATGAGGCAGTTAAGGTTTTTGTTTTTACTCATATCCATTTTATGTCTTTCTGTATACTCTCTTTACGAGGGCTACCTTTTAAGTTTAAAAAAACTAAGAAAGTAAAAATTATTTATGGAACAAACTGTTTTATTGCTTTTCAAAATATTCGTCTTTAAGGTTTATACACTTTTGCATGTGTTAAAACCATTTTTTCCACTCTAAAGTTTTCGAAGACTTAAACAGGTTCATGAGGTGATGAAAATCGCTGTCCACGCATTTTTTGTTTGACTTTTGGGCACAAAAAAAAGTCGTTAGGGGATAAATCAGATGAATACAGGCATTGAGACATTAGTTCGATGTTTTTCTCCTTGAAATAATCAATTGTTTGACGTGCTGTGTAGAAGCTTGCATTGAATGATGAAGAATGAAGCGACGTTTTTGGTTGTTTTTCCTGATTTTGTCGATGAATTCTGGCAAACAAATTATTGTATACCATTTAGCATTAACTGTTCTCCAAACCTCTAAAGAAATAGTTGCGACATATCCAGTATAACCGAAGAACAAGCGATCATTTTCTTGGAAGTGTTTCGTGAACGAACAACTTTTGTGGGTTTCGGTTCATCTTTGAAGACCCAAACTGTGGATTGCTGCTTAGTTTCCGGTTCAAATGAATAAATCCAAGTTTTGTCACCTGTAATGATGTTGTAGACGGATTTTGCAGTGCCTAGGTTGATTTTTTTAGCATTCTCTTACACCAATCAACACGAGCCTTTTTTTTCATCTTGGGTCAAATTATGCGGAATCCATTGGTAATAACACATTTCAATATTGCCATCGTGGTCGTTTGTAAAAACATAAATTGAAATTTTTTTTATAACCAATATATTCGAAAATTGGTATTAAAAATGATAAAAAAGTCAAGATGTAATGACAATTACATTTTATAGAAACAGCTCATCCCCACCTAAAATATTTAATGTAAGTAAAGTCTTTGGTTGTGTTTCTTTGGTTTAAATGGAACTAGATATTTAAATATACTAACTTTTAACGATTGAGTGAGGATTTTTATCGTTTTGTTTAACAAAAGCCCACTTCGATCGTTAAAAAGTGAGTTCGTGAGAACTTAAGAAATTGAAAATTCCATTTACTTAAAAAACATTTGGAATAAACTTTACGATTTACGAGTGAAATGAGTCGGGAGTCGGAGTTGGTTTTCAAAAATACCGACTCGGGAATCGAAAGTCGGGAGTCGTTTATTTTTCTGCCAACTCCTCATCCCTGTATTTGTATTTGTATTTGTCCTTATCACCTCATCCTCAATTAATATTAAAAAAAATAAATAATAAACGACCCAAAATTTATCACCGTGGGAGTTGTAGACCTGAAACTATACTCTTTGAAGTGAAAGGCTAGTGCCCAATATAAAGCAACAGTATGGTAGTGAAAACTACGGCCCAGTGAGACTAGAAAACAAAGGAGAAAAAATGTTTGGTCACTATCCATTAGAAAATTGATAAATTAAAATATCGTATGAACTTTAAATTTATTGTTTAAATCATTTCCGTATAGGGAAATAAATTTAAGATCGTTGCGCCGCGGTGGTCAATTTTGAAACGTAGGTAGAGGATGTTTAGTGTTATTGTTACACACCTGTGAAACTAAAATTGTAGGAATAAATATATTTTACTAAATAATAATATTTTGTGAACCTGTTTTACTATTTTATCAACAAGTAAATATATACAAATGTTTATAATGCTATTTATTTGCATGACACGCCCCTAAAAACTGTATTTTGTAATATAGAGGGTATGATGATAAATTTTTTTGTAGTGGATTATATATATATATATATATATGGAAATAAAAATTCACGTGTAGTATATGAAGGGTTACACTTCCTATAAGCAAATATTCATATATTCCTATAAATATATATATATATATATATGGAAATAAAAATTCACGTGTAGTATATGAAGGGTTACACTTCCTATAAGTAAATTTTCAACCAATGGCCCACTTTTTTTTCATTTGTAATTTTCTCAAAATTCAAGCTTTACGACGATTTACGACTTCTTCGATTCCTAGTTTTGTTCTAAATTTAACAAGTCTGAAGTAGGCGTTGTCGGCCTTGGTAGCGTAGAGGTAGCGCTCCTGCTTCACGAGGCAAAGGTCCCGGGTTCGAATCCCGGTCAGGGCATGGATGTTTGTTAGACACAGTGTAATTGGGACATATAGTCCTGTTCTGTGTTTATTAAAACAAAAGAAAAAAAGAAATCTGTGGAACGATAATTCAGGATTCCTCTTTTTCGTTGACTTGCACATAGGTATACAACAATAAGATCTATTTATTTTTGTGGACTTCGCAAAAACAAATCGACTTAAACAAATTTAAACAGTAAGACTAATGCCAGCGACTTCTACTTTGAAGTAAGTCATTAAACGTTCAACAATTACAATGTCTCTTATTTGGAAATGCCTATAAGTGAAATAATCTACTATAGAAAATTGTATGGCCAAAATGTACAATGATAAAAAAATATAGTTTTTAAGTTTTTTAAAGACGTCTTGCAAACAAATCGCTTTCTAAACATGTTAGTTTATACAATACACTAACTTGTTGAAAATATAGTAAAACAGGTTCCTAAAATATTGTAAAATATATTTATTCCTATAATTTTAGTTTGACAGTTGCGTAATAGGGGAAACTTGGCATCTGGTGGCAATTTGCGGAAGATACGAAAGTGTTTTGTTTTTTTCAGTGGAGAAATACGTGATTTTTTTGTTTGTGTATTATTTTTGTGAATCATGAAAAAAAAAACAATCAATTTTGTTGTGTGTCGCAATGTAAATCGTGAATAAGAAAGAATCCCTCTTAAACATTCCATAATTTACCTAAATCGAAAACAATGTCAATTGAAACGATGTTTGGAGGCAGAGAGAAACTGGATTGTAGGTTTTTATGGGTCCAAAAACTAAAAATGGGCAAAAATCCAAGCCCATGCATGCACGTTTGCTCGTTGCATTTTATGGAAAGTGATTTTTTACGTCCAAGAAAAGACTGAAAAAAGCACTTACCCCTACTCAAAATTTGCCTAAATCATCAGTTGATGTATTAATGGGTCTATTCTGTAAAAAAATGTTTACAGTACTGTATCACTATAGCGCTGTAGTGAGCTTAGCACTGTAAAGTGCCATGTTACGGCGCTCTGTAAATATCGAGCATTAGCTATTCTGTAACACATTCTGTAATTTCGGTCGATTTAAACTTTGCTTACATTGTAGCTAACTTCACTATGTTTATTTCTAACCTCAAAATTTGAGGTATTGATCAATGTCATCGATCGGTAATTGTATATCATATTTGTATATACACATATAGTCATGTTTTTTACGTTTATAATTTTTATTAATTATTGTTATAATTTGTTTATAAAAATAAAAGTTTCTCTTTATATCTTTATTCCATATAAATATATTTTTTACATCAAATTATACAATGGACTGCTGAACATATAAAATACTAATCTGCTTTCCCAAATTCATATCGTGATTTGCTGTTAAAAAAAGTTTTAAATCAGTTTTTGAAAATTTTAAATACTTTTCAAATATTTTACCATTTGGTACAGGATCTTCATTATTTTCAGGTTCAGGATCTTCATTATTTTCAGGTTCAGAATCTTCATTATTTACAGGTTCAAGCTCATCATCATCAATCTCAGCATAGTTAGGTATTCTTGCTTTTGTTGCTATATTATGCAAAAATTACCCTTCTTTCACTCCACGGTTTTCTTCCCTCGTAGTGGGGAACTTTATATGAATTGGCATTAGATGTGTTGTTATCAGATAACAAATTTCTATTATCGATCTACTAACCATAGGCTGGCTCAAAGAAGTGAAATTGTGAGCCCCTGTAGTAGCCTGATATGATCCATTACTTAAAATATACAGTGTTTCTAAAACCTGTAGATAAAAATATATAAATGAAAACATGTATGCATAAAAAAAAGTTTATGTGTGGTTGTAACGTGATATTTTAAGCATAATTACCTGTTATGATCCTCTTGTAGTAGTTGCATTAGAAATAGGGTGAAATTTGGATCATTAATTTTTTTTTAGGTGACACGAACAATACAAACATATACAACTTGACTTCTATACAGTACTGTAACTGACTTACGGCCAGAAAAATATCGCCGTAACGTTACAGCGATATTTTACATCGGTGTAGAGTTTCCAGAGCAACGCGTGTCACTACAGAATAGCACTTTTCTTACAGCTCTGTATTTTACAAAGTTATAGCGCTTACAGCGGTAGAAAACTCATACAGAATAGACCCATAAAAGGCCCTTCTACTTTTCAGGCAGAGATATTAATTTTTACTAATATATTTACCATATTTTTGTTGCTATTATATTGACAGACAGTCAAAAAGAATTAAAAATACGATGCAAAACTAAAAATTTCCTTGAAATTTCTTTAGAATAGTATATTATTACATATCTCTAAATCGATGATTATCTTTAATTAAAATAAAAAGCTCGGAAAATAGGAAAAATACAACTCGTGTTCATTTTCACAATGTAAACAAATACACGAGTAACAGTTTAATGTCACTTTCGAGTGTTCCAGCTGAGCCGCATATGGTGCTGCGATCTTAAAAAGTTTCCCCTATAATAACATTGAACATCTCTACTTATGTTTCAAAATTGACCACCGCGGCGCTACATCTTATAGTTATTTCATTGTATACACAAATTGCGAGATTACTTTTGGTATAGAAAAAGCATCATTAACAGCTACTTTCAAAACAGTAACCAATACTCGCTGATAGTTGATAAAATATGCTCTTACGTAATATTAATACCAATATTCATGACGTCATTTCTTTTATGACGTTTTGCAAAACTGGAATATAATAATATTCTTAAATTGGAATGGCAAATTAATCGTGGGTGACAATAATCTACCTGATAAAATTTCCTCAAAATAATTAAAAATACTGGTTTCGTTTATTGCCAAAACATATTGTGCGTCATCATTTCCTCAGCTTCAGGTTTGAGATGAATCAACATCCTAAACTGGTATTTTTCGCTAATTAAAATCCGCGACATTAACTTAAATAACAAAAAAAAAAAGAGAAATGGGGATTGGGAAGTTACTGTAATTTGTATAAATGTATAAAAAATTCCAGAGTTTTTTTTAAAAGTAATTTATGGAAACTAAAGAAGATATAGAACGTAGCTGACAGCAGAAAATTTACACTTTTTCTACTATAGTTATACGGTAGTCAAGGCCGATTTACTAACATCGAGGACCGAGGCGCAAACGATTTCTGGGGCCCTCTCCCATAATTATTATTATTAATTAGTATACTGAACAAAGCCAGAGGCTTGTATGTTCATACATATTGATACAAAAAAATATATATATGTTAGGACCAAAACTAGTTCTTGGACGTCCTTTGTAATATGTTACGTTAGCCACCATAACATAATGACATATATGTGACAGATTGTAAATAGACGTTGTAATAAAAACTAGTTTGTGCTTGGATCTTTGTGTTTTAATTAATATTATTCAGTGGCGTAGCTAGCATGGGTGACACCCGGGGTGGATATCGATGGTGTCACCCTTCGAAAATGGTTAAAATCAACTTTATGTAAAAGAAAAAAATCAGATAAGCGTGAAGTATAATTTTAATACAACAATTTAAATAAACATTTAAAAAAATATAAGTCATTGATCATCAAATTGCAAAACTATCAATCAAGTATCATAAACATATATAGATGAAATTTGAAAAAACTTTTAATTTAAAAATATTCGATTGTTAACATTGCAAGATTGTTAAGTCTCGTATTGCTCATTGTTGACCCTAAGTAGTTTTTGACTAATTTTAATTTACTAAAGCTCCTCTCGCACGAAACAACTGATACGCAAATTGTCATAAATAACTGTAGTGCGACCATAAGATTTGGAAGGGATTCTGTAAAATCTCATTCCACGATTTTCAAGAGGTCTACGGATACCCAATCAGACACTATAACATTGTCTGCTTTTAAATGTCTTCTCAACCTTGGTATCTCTAGGAGTAGTTCTGCTTCTGATACCTCATCATAAAAACCAGTAGATTTTGATACAGCTATTTTCAACTTCTCAATGTTCACCAAAAGCAAAGTATTTGTCTGGACAACCGCGAACGATGAAGCTACAACGTCAATGGACTTTGATCTAGTTCGAAGATTCCTACTGAATCGGTCGAGACATTCCAACATATCCTTTTGATTTTCAGCTGTCAGTGTGAGTCCTGCATCGGTGGCCATCTCCCTGGCCATTCGTTTTTTACGCCGAATTCGTATTT
The DNA here is from genome assembly GCA_963971575.1 of Liopterus haemorrhoidalis. Lineage (NCBI taxonomy): Eukaryota > Metazoa > Arthropoda > Insecta > Coleoptera > Dytiscidae > Liopterus > Liopterus haemorrhoidalis. The sequence goes on along the minus strand of OZ020611.1, from coordinate 76,567,694 downwards.
TTATTGGAATGTCGGAGTCGTCCGATATTTTCGCAGCAAGTCCTATTGCCTCTTCTACAATATGATTTTCTTGAATATAAAGACGAAGTGCCTCTATTTTTATAGCTAATTGATCAAGACTCAAACCTTTACTTTGCAATGCAGTATGAGCGCGATTTATTTCCCTTAGTACGTCATTCCCAAAAAAAAGATATAAAAGAAAAGTGAAATTACATACAGCAGGTATAAGGTTCTGTGCAGCACCTCTGGTGTCTACATTTTCCTATTGATCATATAACACTCCAACGCGTTTGCTGTGTTTGATAAGCACTTCCCAGCGGCTAGTGGAAGCACAGAAAAATGTGCGTCTGTATACTAGGTACACTATGTGACCTCCAGTACTAAAATCTCTATGGTAACACTGCGCATAGTATATTGAAAACACAGGGTGTCACCCCCAAACGGGTGACACCCGGTGCGGGCCGCCCTCGCCGCCCCCCTCTAGTTACGCCACTGATATTATTTCATACGCTAGAAAGCTTATGTCATATATATAGAACATACATAAATAAATAAATAAATAAATAAATAAATAAATAAACATATATATATATATATATAATAATTTCAACATAAATATAGTAATATAAAGATTAAGTAACAAAAAGACTAAACAGAAATAGATTTTAGTTAATTTGGTCAGAAAATTAGCACGCACGTTCTTTTTGTATTTTTCATGGTTTAGTTTGTACCTGTGGCCACGAAGTCGTGAGTAGAAACTCTTCTTAATGAGGTAAATTATCCGATTCGCCCTCTTTACTACCTCAACTACGTGTTTAGACCAACTAAGATCGCTACATACGGTGACTTCCAGATCCACATGTTCGCACGCCTTGCTCAATGTTTGCCCATCAATAAAGTAGTCGAGGCACGGGTTATTGTACTCCATATGCAGAACCATAGATTTACCGTCGGTGATAGGAATCGTCCAATTAGCTGACTAAGTGGCAATACTCTTCAGATCATCCTGAAGAGTGTTACCGTCCGTTATAGGGAACTTGACAAGTGTTGAGTCGTCAGCCAAAAACCATCATAAACCATCAAGATCAGCCATAAAGCAATAAAAAAGCAATTTAAAAAATTGGTTGGATAAAAAAGGCATTTGTTTTTTAAGTTTAGTTTTAAGATGTCTTCCAGTAACTGCCCAAATATTCATCCATTTCAGAAAACGCATTGAACAAAAAAGAAAACTGGGCAGCATTGATTTTGAACAATTATACACAAATCCTGCAATTTTAAATCACGTTACGTTATCGCTATCACACATTACTTAAAATTATAGTGTTTTTCATTGGGTGTGAGGAAAATTATTAATTCGAGGATCAACGTGTCACTTTGAAATTTTTGAAACTAAACCAAAAGGTTCCCAATTCTTTGCTTTGGAAAATCGCAGTTTTGAAAAAACGGTTTCAATCTTCATCAGAATAATAAACCAGGCGATTTAGCGCTCTAAGTGAAGTATTTTTTGGCGGATAAATGTATCACACTGATTGAATTCCAAGTTCTATAGTTGATGCCAACAAAGAAACAAAAATATGGAAATCCAAAAAGCACAAAAACGCATCAAGCTGTGGAAGAACGAAATCCAGCTCCAAAAGACTAAAATAATGGATATAAGTAGCAACTGGAAACTGAAAAGCATCGAGAAACTCTCTTAAGCAGCATACATATATTTGTTCTACTCAATAATGCAGATACAATGCAATTACACAATAATAAGATGATCCTTGTATCTAAGATATTCAGTGGGATTCTGAAAGCTGGCGTTAAGTTACGTAGATGGTAAATAACGCTCACCATATTTACGATCGAAAGTCTAAGCGGAATTTTCAAATCTCAGACTGACCTGTCCACTATTAATTTACGCCAACATTAATACATTCTGATTATCATAGAAAACACATAAATAAATTCTATGTATATAATTTATAATTGTATTAATTTATATAATTGTTGACATATGTATATCTATTGCAGTGGTGTTCAACATAAGACCTGTGAACTGTATCAGGTCCGAAAATGATTTATAAACAGCCTACATTAAATTTATGCCTCCCCGTCCGTATAAACGTATATATTTTGAATTTAACTAGGGTGACCATCCGTCCCGGTTTTCCGGGATTGTCCCGGTTTTAGGTCAATTGTCCCGGTGTCCCGAAAAATGTTTTCGGGACGGTCGATTGTCCCGGTTTTTACATAATTCTGTATTTGTAAGAAAAGAAATATGTCAATTAGTTAATATGAGAGGTGAGGATCTTTTTTTTGCTCTTCACTTGGATCTGGGAGGTGAGGACCTTTTTTTTGCTCTTCACTAGGTTTTGAGAGGTGAGGACCTTTTTTTTTCTACACTTGGTTTTGGGAGGTGAGGACCTTTTTTTTGCTCTTTACTTGGATCTGGGAGGTGAGGACCTTTTTTTCCCTGTGTCCCAGTTACCCTTCACTGAAATCTGGTCACCCTAAATTTAACCGATTCTCAATTGATTCTGTATCCGATTCTCAAGAGACTTTTTTAACATCTGGTCCATTTTGGGGTATTTTAAGAACTTTTCTCTACTCGGTTCCAAATGATTTTCTGAATTTTTACGTCCCGTCCCCAAGTGGTTTTTTTAAGTTTGGCCCCCTCCCCGGTTTCATTAATTTTTTGAATTTTTGCAACCCTTTGCCCCCAAATTATTTTCAGAATTTTTACCTCGCCCGTCCTCAAGTGATGTTTTTATATTTTAGCCCTCCCTTAAAGTGATTTTTTTTAGATTTTTTTAGTTTTTAGATTTTTGGCACCCTTCTGCACCCAGTTTATTTTGTAAAGTTTTACCTCCCTCGTCCTCGTGCGATTTTTTTTTGTACTTTTGCCCTCCCTTAAAGTGATTTTTAAAATGTTTGCCCCCGCGCCTCCCTTTATTTTCTGGTTTTTTATCTCCTTTGTCCTCAAGTGATTTTTAAATTTTAACCCATCCTCATCCCGGTTTTTTTCTGAATTATACCTCCCCCGTTCCCAAGTGACTTTTAGAATTTTTACACAACGCTATTTTATTTGTCGTCACTAAATTATTGTTATAAATAATTTCTTGTATAAATATTTTTAGTGCTTACTACTTTTTTTAATGAATTCTATAGTAGAATATGCAGTCAAATATGCTATTTAATAAAGATTGACTTAATATTAATTATATTTTAACATCTAATCTAGAGTTCTAACCTCTAAAAAACTTTTTAGTAAGCACTAAAAATAGATTACGTTAATGTCAGTACAAGTTATCTCTCAATGTTGAAATTTATTGGCGTCAAGTCACTTTCAGCGTTAATGTGCACGTAAACTTTCGTACCGAATCGCAATTCAACAAAAAACAGCGTGACTTACCGTTAACCCTTATCGTGACTTAACGTAATTTTTCGGAATCCCACAGAATATTTGGGAATAAAACGTAAAAGACGTAATTTTACAGTGTTATGATATTCCTTTAATTCAGTTATAGCAGCATTTCCCTGTTGATAAATTCGTAAACATGACTTCCAAGAAAATATATTTATAAACATTTTGATCAATGTCTGATTATTAAGAATACAACAATAATAAAGCAATCAAAATTCCTGTCTTACTATATGATCTTATATAATCTTACAATTACTAAAGGAAATTATGAAGGCAGTTTGTATATAGCATAAATTATTATAGTATAAAAAACTATCGAAATTCAAGCACTAAATATTGCGTGGTTTTATTTCTACGTCATTGAATACGTAGCGATCAGATATCATGGAGGATAAATGAACCCAGCCCATTTAATTATCTACTATCACGTCCGGCATAATTTTACGAAAATAGTAATGCGTAAATATATAATTTAGAATTGAACTAGAGGGTTTTCCAGATTGTGTAAATATTATATTTGCGCGAGTAATTATTGGGATACGTATATATTAATTATATATTAATTAATACGTATAATTTAATTCGTACTATTGATATATTACAGGTTACTGGTATTACCCTGAGAATTTAGATCATTTTATGTACGTATAAATAAATATTTAAATTATTTGCAATTGAAACTTAACAAACTTTGCAAAATAACTATAATATATCTTATTTTGTATAATTGACAGAGGAGTCCGTGTATTCTCGGTGAAACATATTTAATATAAGATTAATAAATAAAAAACTCGGTAAGTTTCACAAATATAAGTTAATATACTCTATACGTATTTCAGCAGTGACGCCATCTACAGGAGTTCACATTACAAACTAAACTTATTTTTTAACAAATACATTCAGTGGGAACATATATTAATGGTAGGGAATACAAGTGTAAACCATATTAGCAGGTAAAGGAAAAAAGGGAAAAAAGTTTTTTACCGATTTATTAGGGGTGAGTTGTAAACGTCAATCTGGTCATTCATTACGGGAATTCCTGAGTTAATATTTTTGTGAACCTTTTAGAATACCGAGAAATTCAATTAATGAAATGGAAAATTTGTTTTTACTTGCCCGACCTTAATATATAAGGGGCAAGTATTGTAATCGCGAAAATTCTAGATGTCGAGATTTTGATTGATGACCACGTTTCATGGTCAAGGGAATCCAAAAAACCTATCGAAGTGCCGTCCGTATGTGTATGTGTCTGTGTGTGTGTATACACGATAACTCAAAAACGGTTTAACTTAAAGAGTTCGTTCTGGTACTAAAAAATTCTCCTAATGATTGGGAAGAACCCTATTGTTTTTTATCCGAAACCGGAAATCCGAAACCGGAAACGGAAGTTATTAAACTTTAAATTTAAAAAAAATTCGTAACTAGTAAACCAAGTTTTGGACAAAAATTTGTATAGGACATAATTTGATGTATTTTTGAAGATTTACCTAATCTTCTTTTAAATTAAAAAAATATATATCTATTTTTTTTTATGGAAGGGCAAGTCTAGCGGAGGTCTCCCTACGCCACTGGTTTAAGGTTGCCACCAGAAGGAAATTTTTCTAGGTTATTTCATGTTGGCATGTCAAATTTAAAATTCCAACAGGGAAACCATGAAAACTAATGATATTTATTATAAAAAATATAATATATAATTTAAAAGTCTATTCCAAATGTTTAAACGGAACTAAATGGAATTTTTATTTTTTTAAGCCTTCAGAAGTCACATTTTTACGACTGAAGTGGGCTTTTACTAAACAAAATAAACAAAAGCCTCATTTAAACGTTACTAGTTAAAAGTTACTAGTTTTCAAAATCTAGTTCCGCATAAATCAAACAAACAGACTATATTTTCTTTGCGAAATATACTATTTAAAATGTATTATTGTAATCAAACATCGACAGATCGGGATAGTTACAAATGATATAACAATTATATTTTCTGGGTTTTACTTTAGTTACTGACTTCGTTTACGAAACAAATACCGACTATTAGCGAGATGAAATTAAACTATTGACTGTTATATAGTTGTATTATACTCGTCAAAGACAAGGCCGCTAGCTTAGGTAGAGTTAAAGAGATTAGCAGGGGTTTCGACACACATATTTACCCACTAAAGCGGCAGACTTATTTATATATTATATATTTGACCCGAGATTTGAATCTACAAAATTACAAATTCAGTTCTGACCCATCTAGGGAAAAAGGTTTGCCATCGCTGATCTAGGCCGTTGAGTTCAGTACAATATTTATATTCCTGCTGCTTCCACATTTGCTATAGTCCGTTCAAACGTCAGAATGCAGTACAGGGCAAATAGAGTAGTTCTTTTTCATTTTCTCTAATGGGTTCTCCCAATAACACTAGCCTTTTCTTCCTTGGCCAGGTTGCCAGCTGTAGAACGCGCTGATTGTAGAAAACTCGGTGCATATTGTTTTTTAATTTTCCCTGGTACTTTTTCCATTAAATTTGAATAAATAATAACAAAAATAATATAAAATTACGCTTTTTATTTTGGGTTCATTGACATATTTGACACTTTTAAAACATTTGGCAACACTGCTCCCATTTCTCATAAAAGCAATACTGCATTCTAACCTTTGTACGGAGAAAAAAACAATAAACCAACAAAAATGAGTATGAAACATATTAATATAGAACTTTATGTTGATAATTCTCTAAAGAGTTTTGGTTGGAGAGGCAATTAATTTTTTCGACTTGATTTTGTTCTGTAAGGTTAAAAAATTTTACGTCCATAAATAATCTTTGTTGTCGAGTGGCAGCGCTAGCTCTTCAAATCTGGAGGGGCCAGGAACTATTTGAGTAAAATCTCGGGGGGGGGGGGGGTAGAAAATATTTGAGGAGGGCACAAGTGATGACCTAAAAAAAAAGTCCTCACTTCTAAAACAAGTGATGATCTAAAAAAAGGTCCTCACTTTAAATAATATAAGTGATGAATTCCAAAATCTTGTTGCGCACACAAAGTAATTTGGGGGGGGCGGACCCCTCCGCTAGCGCCACCGCTGTTGTCTTATATTTCAATTTTTGGTATTTTATAATTTATAAATTTCGTTTTTTATAAGCGTGATATAAATCTTACAAAACACTGTAGCATTTATGTTGAACAAAATGTTCTGAAAGATATTTTCTGTTCCGTTTGAAACTGTCAAGAGAAATAGAATTTAATAAATGTGACAGTTCCTTCCTTTTTCATTCAACGCACGCAACCACACAGCCGGGCATTTTATTATCTCCATGGTCGAAATATCATGATAAGAAACAATCAAAGCGAGAAATATGAAAATAAAGTGTCTCATTATGGAAAGAAAGCTAACGAAAATATATTTTTTACTCATAAATTTTGTAAAATATTCGGTGTTTGTCCTGAACTAAATATTAACATAGGTAAAATTAGAAGTAGCAATACTAAGTCACATATCATTGAAAAACAATTCTCGAAGGCCATATGGTCGACTAAATTGTAGCTTCCTCAAATTATTGTTTCTTCTTCTATTATTTCATCTCCTTTTTAAGGTTGGCTTTCATCGTAGCTATTTTGTCTTTTGATATAACAGCTAGGAATAGATTTATATGTGTACACTCGAATCATTCTCTGAGATTTGGCTATGAAGTTCTTCTAAGCTCGGGGAGGATTTACTCGGCCGACGTCCAGCAGAGGAAAAGTATGGTTCAATTTAGAAAGTCATAAAAATTAAACGATGCTATTGGTTCGGATGGCAAAAAAGAAATGCCTTGTTTCACTCGCTTTATACACAACTGCACTATTTAAAATAGATATATATATTTGTTTAAGGGTTTTCTGTCGATTAATCGGCTTGTAACGTCTCGTGAACTATATGAACGACGTTTCATTTGTCTGGAATCTTTCTCTGAATGATACGATATTGCAACTCGTTTCGTTTACTATCTTGTCTTGCTGATAGTAATTTTTGCACTAAGAATTCCTTTTTTTTTCTTCTGATTCGAATCGCTATCGACATCATATTGAGCGTTAATTTATCCATCTTCGGATATATGTAGGGTTATCAGATTTTCAAAACAGCAATCGGGATTTTATAGAAAAAAATGTTAACTAGAAAAACATTATTTTTTAATACCTATTCGTATATGTAGTTGAATGCTTTCATTCTACGTGTTAATATCCCAAGAACCCTTTATATAAAACATTTTTATACAAAAAAAAATAAATAAATAAAAAAATAAACAAATAAATAAATAATAATAATAAAAATAATAACATACAAATATAAAATGATGTGAAGTTTTTACACATTTCAGGGTTTTGTAGGTATTAGTGATAACAAATTGCGAAAAGGTACATGATACAAAAAAATCATAAATTTCGAAAACTTTTGAAAGAATAAACCACGGGCTTCTATCTAGAGACAGCAACCGTACTTGAGATGCGCTTGCATCAAGACCCAGCTATAGCTATCCAGTGTGCCGCGTTTCAAATAATTATTAGATTAAAAATTCCTGTGGTACTATTCTGGTTTGTATTAATGTGTATTTCTTAGAATTTATGAACCCTCTTGGATTAAATGGTACGGGACAAGGGATTTTTACCACATTTTTGGCAAAAATCGTATTGAAATAAAGACATTTTAAAAAACTGCTTTCCGTTCCTTAATCTACGTCTTAAGAACTTTAATTTGATATCACACAATAAATTAAAAAACAAATAATATTCTTTTTTAACTGCACAAAACGATATTTTCAAAAAACTGATCTGACTAGAAATTCCTTTTGAACGTATTTGATCGTATATTGGTGGGAATCAATTTACATTATTGAAATGTTTGCCAGATTTAAAATGAACCCTGGAAAATAGTGGGGAGGATAAAAAATTTTTGATACAATTTGGCGAAAATTCTACTAAAAAATTTTATTTTCAAAAATAAAAATGTATTTGCTTATGCACGCATAAGAGGTTAATTGAAATCTTCACTCAAAATTTTTAAAAAATATTTATTTTTTGATTAAACACATATTTTCTCAGCAATATGTTTTTTGAACACTCTATAGTTTCCTATATGTGGGTCAAAGAGTTCTACGATTTCAATATTTTATGTTTAGCCGTTTGGCTACAATTGGTACTGAACAGACAAACAGAAAGACTGACAGGCGCATGAACCCAAAAAACGCATAATTCTCATATATATTTTTCTTTTCCTGCTGCATTTTTCAAAATACTTTCGACATGAATAATTTCAGTGTTTTAAAGTCCTTGCGTGACATCTGAAAATTATGTTTTTCCGTCAAACAGTTGTTATTAAGCTAAATTTTCTGATATTACATTTGAGTGGATAATCGAAAAAACATACGGAATTTTTTTATATAAATTACTTTTCAATACTTCTAAAAAAAAATTTTTTTTTTTATTTAGTCTCTGTTTCACTCTTCTCCTTCTTTATAAATGAGTTTAATTTTTCTGTGCCCGTCGGGAATTACAGAGTATGTATCAGATACCGGGATTACAGTTTCTAAATTAGAACATTCCCGCCAAAATCCGGAAACCCTGGATATACGTATACTTTATTTCTCGCTATTGTTGTTTCTTTTGCTATCAATGCCTGTTGTTACCACAGTTGTACGGCACTTTTTGATAGGTCGTCCCTCCATCACAATCCATCACGATCTCTCAGAACATTTATGCTCATTTCTGTGCAGCATCTAATGTTGCACAGCCAAACTAAAATGACAGTGGATCGACAATGCGTCGAAATAATGATTAGTGGAGAAATACTTTTACGGAGTAGCATCCAATAACAGGTATATGTTCTAATGGAAGACCAGGTAGGTGACGAGTAGAAGAGATGACCTACTAAAAACTACTGGATAGTTGTGGACAAAAATGGCAAAGATAGAATTAAATCCAAAGATGGTTTTATTATCGCTGGACATGATGGTTCAAGAATTTGTAATTATATGAAGAATTTCAACACTGTTGATACTATTTTGGCCACAATTTCTACTTCACAGACATACGGCTTGAATCCAGGTGAGTGCAGATATAAGAACTTATTAGTAATACCAACATATAAATAATTTTTATAAAAAGATCGTCAAATAAAAAAAGAAGTAATATCAAAATATATATAACGACTTATAATTTTTCAACAGTTTTCTTCTTTAAAAAAACTTTCCTAGCTTGCACAGAGATACACATATAAGTGGCGGTATAAGGGTTCCTTGATTGTATGAAGAAACACGAAGATCCAGATGAAATGTCTAAAAATTTAAACACATCCGTGTGTCCTAACGTCCAATTGGACACGCTACCCAATACGTATGATTAGAATTCTTCTTCTAGTGCTTATCCGTTACGCATCTAGACATGGATATATGTATTTTATTAACTCTACTTCGCAACATTTCTGCGGAGTTTTCCAAACCAGATTCTTAATCTTGTTGACCACTATATTTTCCTTCTTCCAGGCCCTTGTTTTTCTGCTATTTTCCCTTACAGAATCAATGCTAATAATCCGCATCTCTGTGGATTCCTCATTATTTGAATCCAGTTCTGTACCTTTCGATTTCAATCGTGAATACCGCAATGAAATTCAACTCTTTTATTTATTTCTCTCAAAACAGATCAGTAAGTAAGTACATGTTACCAGTTCAGATTACATAACTAATTGTAGTATTTTTTTATTATTTTATAGACGTTAATTTTTTAGAATAAATAAGTTTGCAAAGCAAATTCGATAAATTCTTGTCCATAATGAATAAGAAAATACGTAATAAAAGCCAAAATTATCTAATTAGCGGAACTAATTCAGTTTTATTAGATAATAATATTGTTTTGTATTAAAATACGACCTTTAGTTAAATATAGACGACCATGTATTCGGATATTCACACTACATGTAGTAACAATTAAACTGAGCCAACAAATTTTCGCAACGAAGTAAATTTATTTATTTACTTCTACAGCATACAAAAACATTTATACAGGCGAGTTAAAATGATGTAAGAATTACCATTTATGATTGAAGTTATCGACGGTAATTAAACGGAACAATTGTGTCTGACATTGACAATAATGTTTAACAAAAAAAGTAGACAACTTTCAGTTACATTATGAATAATAACATAATGGATTGATTTATGGTAAATTTTATGACAAATTATTTTTCAGTACTAAACTTGTTTACAAAATTGTAAATTCTTTTATTCTCTAACAAACTGCAATACAATCCATGGCTGTCTGCAAAACGTGAACCATAACTATGCGAGAACAACAATATTTCAGTTTTTAAAAATAAAGTACCAAGTCGAGTCTGTCACACAAGATAAGGAAGCCCACAGAGAGACCGAATATAAAACCATTCATCGCCAGGAACTGCACTTTAGGCTTACTCTGCAGATGTTCGGCAGCTGCTAGGACACCACGCCGGCCGTCTATTAACCTTTCAAAAGTAGCTGGAGCATTACACAACTCGAACGGCATAACGTTGAATTACCACAAACCACTTCCAGTTGTGAATGCGGTCTTCTCTTTGTCATATGGATGCATCCCCACTTGCCAGTAACTTCTTGCTAGATCCAGCATAGAAAGCCGAAGACATGCTTATAAAGATGAAAGTACAAGTCACCATCGAACCTTCAGGCAGTCCTTGGGCATAGTCTATAGTCTTAGTGAAAAATAAGGATGGATCAATGTGATTCTGTGTGGACTACCGAAAGTTCAACAACGTAATAGACGAATAGACGACAAAGATAGTTAGCCCATTCACGTGCTATTTAAAATCAGAACAACGAGCTGAAAACCGGTCTACAGGCAGGTATGATTTAAAGTTCCTGCTCGAAATAGACCTTCGTCCCGCCAAGGACTCCCTTGGTCCGAACCACAAGCTTAATTCGGTGGTTCGGGTGCATTAGTCGAAGCTCAAACAGAAGGTCCGAGTATTTCTCTCGTTTTTAGACCTCTTTCAAAGAAATGTTCTTCTCCGCTGGACACGAGAATTCGTGTACGAACATTTCACGTGTCTCGTGATCTAGTAGAACGATATCTAGCCTCGACGCTTGAAGCGACCGAGGAGTGGGGATAGAATAATTCCAGTAAATCTAACATTTAGAATTCTCCACCACATCCTAGGAGTGTAAAACACGACACGGGAATTGTCGATACCATAGTGTTGCCTCAGGTGGTAGTATAAAACGCGCAAAACAGCATTAGGTATTTCTGGTAGATATAGTAAGAATTAATTGATATTATTGAAAAAATAACTATGTCGAATGGATGCCAAGTTCCAAATTTAAATTCTCTAGATCTGTCCGTTGACCACAATTACTACTGTCCAGACAGGCACATAAACGACAGTATAAAGGTCAATTACACCTACGAAATCATAAAAATAATATCCAAACCTCGTACTGGAAGTAATAGCCATTAAATTCATTTCACAAAACATGGAGTGATCAGCTTATAGAAGATCTAGCGAATATTGGTATACAAATTATCTGTGTGAGTCAAGGCAAAAGACAATCCAACTGACAATACCCACGAAAGATGGACTTTGAACGCTTTAAATAGTAAAAGTAACTTGGATGAACACTACGAGACCCTATTAGAAAACATAAGATTAAAGAGAACATCCGGAACTTGGTTATTGTTAGTTTAAGACAGAAAGGTTTAGAAAGTAAAGAGAAGGCCTATGTTTAGCAGTAAACGAATTCGGCTGGTAGATGATGATGAATAACTCCGAAAATTAAGTTTTTTGTTCTTCATTACAATAATATTTATTATTTGAGTTGGAAAGTTGTATGAAATAAATGTAGCACATAGAAATTTGTTCTAAATTTCCTATGTACCTAAAACAGTTTTCTTGGTTACTAAAATTTAACTTAAAAGACATACATAAAAGAATCATTGTACCATCAAGTTTGCGGAATACAGGAATAACATCATTAATAAATTGAAGAGATATGAAACACATCAAAGAATTTTATATTCCATAATAATATGACCTAGTTCCGCAGGCATTGTGCTATATCCTCTCTGTTATGAAAACGAGTGCAGTATAGCAGTCTGAGCCAACTCAAACAAACAAGGAAAATTATAGAAGCAGCAGAGTTACCGCAAGCGCGAGATCAAAAGAGATGAATACAAACAAGTCTGTTCTCATAAAGTTTTAAGAACTGCATCAACGTCATGCGAATATTTTCACACGAAGCAAGGCTATGAGTTTTCATCATAAACAAGTATTACACGCACGTGTATGTCATTACTTCTAGAAAGATATATAGAAAAGAGAAAAAATTTGCATACAGTTCAGTGACGCTGAATGCTGTTATATTCATGAGTGTATATAAGTATGTTATATAACTGACATGGTAGTTTCATTCTGAAACTCAATGGCAATTGTTGCCGTGGTGTTCAAAAATTTTGTCTTTAAATCACATTTTTCTCAATATGATTCTTCAGGTTAATAAAGATTCATAATTTTGGACAGATTTTTATTATTTCTAGAATGTTCAAGGCTTCGCCGACAGTTCTTTGACTTCCTCAGGAGATACAAAAATAATAAATTCATTAAATATAAGATATATACAATAGTACTTATATATTTATTTATTAAGGTGTAATTTCTAAACTATGTACATAAGAAAATGTTGTATCAGTTGTAGATGAAATTGGTGTTGGCACCGCGTTCGCTTTGGATAATCTTTCAAATACCTCAATAAATTCTTCAGATGTTTCTTGAATGATCGTCCGTCTACGATTATGTTATCATCAACTGATGCTTCATTATACAGGATCTTTCCCTGAGAAGTTGTTGCAGTTCTTACTTACATATAACCCAGATAATCCAATTTTCGCTTCTTGATTGTGTAAAGCAAGTTAATTTTTTGCTTGAGGTTAGGAATTACGGTAACTGACATTCAAACAAATTAGGTATGATAAAATTTAGTATGCAAATATTTTCTTTCATGTTTTAATTAATTCCGTATGTGTTTACATACAGCATACTTATAGAATTATTTATATTTTTATTTGTACAATCAATATTTTCTTATTGAACTAAAATATTTAATTTAAATTTGACACTGTTACTCTATAAGGATTATTTTGTGTGGGACAAAAGAAACCTTTGTTCTATTTTATTATAATAGGGTTTGGCAACATTTACAAATATTTTAATTTTAAATTCTTCCTACTAAATGTCCATGATTTTACTGACTGCATTTTTAATTACGCATTGATGGTGTAATCGTAAAGTTCTATTCTTAGTTTCGGCCTTCTCCATAAAGGGGTCCGAATGAAAGTAATTCCTTGGAGCCCCAAATATTTTCTCAAAAAAAAGTCTTTGTATGAAATAAAAAATAATAGTAATCAAGAAAATGCAATAAAATAAGTAACCAAATTATAATTTAATTTTTTTTTAGGTTTCCCCAAATATTTTCTAAAAAAAAAGTCTTTGTATGAAATAAAAAATAATAGTAATCAAGAAAATGCAATAAAATAAGTAACCAAATTATAATTTAATTTTTTTTTTCGGTTTCAGTCAATAGGAGAACCCGCGTCTAATATGTTCCTGAAAACTGAAAAACGGAGGGGGGGGGGTAGAAATTCGTAATATTTAATACCGGTTTTAACTAATTTAACTTATGTTCTTCAGTGCACAGTCTGATTAATAGATTACGGGGGCGCAAAACCCTATAAGTCTCACAAGTTTCATATACAAAACTAACAATCTGAAATAACATCAATCTATACATCAAAATTTGCAGCGAATTTTTATATATCTAATAGTATATTTTTAACTGTCAAGAAAACTGTTGCATAATTGTTAAGTAAACAAATTGTTGCATACGATGCAGCAAATTGTAGCTAAATCTTCATTCTACAAGTATGTTTGTAGTTATTTTGTTCTATTGTGAAAACTACTAATAGTTATTGTACTTGGTCGTCATCTTGAATCTGCCGCGGTTCTCTGATTTAAAATAGTTATAAATAATTTCATAAATATCTAGCGAGTTAGTAGCAAGAAGGGTTTGAATATTGGTAGGAAAGTAAGTTATTAATGGCCGGTATTATAAAAACCTAACTAAAGACCCAACTAACTAGTTGTAAACTAAATTTTGTTGATAACTAATATAACAAGTTATTTAATTTCGGTATTATAAATTAGAACAGCCAACTAACTAACTAGTTCACAACTAAAATAATTTAGTCTCAAGATTTACCGACCGAACGTTAGTATATAACTGACCGGTAGATGCCTATACTACCGTAGCTACTGTAGCTTTAACAGTTTAACGTTCATAACCTATAATTTTGACAGTGAAAAAGAACTAGTAGAAGTTAAAAAGTATTACAAATGAAAAAAAAACGGGATAGAGGCAAAAATTATACAGAAATTGAAAAAGAACAATTAATAGATATAGTGCATAAATATAAGTTAAGGACTTTATTTAATTATCGATTAATTCAAAAATAGACAAAACAGTATCTTTTGAAAACCGAAATCTGTGTTTAAATTGTTAATCATCATAATAATTAAAGGGGTGTCATCTTTCAAGAAATTCTCTAAGCTGACGTATTCTTGAATTTTCATCACTATCACTGTCAGAAATACTGTTTACGGATGGTGATCATACACTACTGACAATTGATACTGATGATCTAACCTGTAAATTTTGTGTTGTTTATATATATATGTATAAATTCATTCATTTGTATTCATATATATATTTTTTTTATATTCAATATTATTACTTACTTTGCAGTTATTAATTATCAAATATATATTTTAGTATAAATAGTAAAACCAAGTTATTTCAATGTAAACAAAATGCTTATTATTTAAATGTAATACAAATATAGTTGCCAACTATAATTTAGTACCCAGAAAATCTGTCAACTAATTTAGTTTGAAGATTTAGTTGAGAACTTTTTTAAACCAACTTTTATAATACCGAAATCTATGGGTTAGATTAGTTTAACTCTTAACTAAAGTTTAGTAGCAAACTATTTTGCTTTATAATACTGGCCATTAGATAACAAAATTTTGTATTATTATGTTACGGTTGCGAAAGTAGATGGGGCATTCAAATAATTAGTAGTTCGAGTCGCT
Source organism: Liopterus haemorrhoidalis (assembly GCA_963971575.1). Lineage (NCBI taxonomy): Eukaryota > Metazoa > Arthropoda > Insecta > Coleoptera > Dytiscidae > Liopterus > Liopterus haemorrhoidalis. The sequence goes on along the minus strand of OZ020611.1, from coordinate 76,552,143 downwards.
GACAGACGGACAGAAAAAAGAAGTTACCATATTAATTCTATGTAGATGATAGTGAGAAAGTGTCATTAAACCTGCTTTGACCTGCTTTGGTGTGAAGAAAACCAAAGCTTCTAGAAAAGAGGGGTTGAATTCGACCATAGTATGATCCCTAGAATTGCAGAGAATTTATATATTCTTGTTGGCATTGGTTGTATATAAAAAATCTGAAAATGACATAATGTCATTACGATTTAGAAGGATGCTTAACTGGGATCCTGCTTCTTTGATTAGAAGATCGACTTCGTAGTTGAACTCAAAATCTGAGTCTTTAATCCAGCATATTTTTATAATGTTACCGCTTATCGCTAGATCGTTTGACATCGTAAACTAGCGAATAGTTATTTTTCTCAAATCCAGGGCAACTCAATTTCTGAATGGCGCTTTTACAGTCAAAATGTAACAAATTTATTATGTATGTGATTCTTTAAGTAGTCTAAACTCAACTTTAATGCTTCTGCAAATTGATAAATATGGATTTTAGAAGGAATTTCAACCACCTATGTATTAGTTCAGAGTTTCCCAAACTGTGCTCCGTGGAGCACCAATTGCTCCGCGAGCGTCTACTAGTGCTCCGCGATCTCCTAGTGCTGCTGTATATATAGCAACGATAGTGCTCCGCGACGAATTCTTCTCGTGAAAAGTGCTCTGCGACTCAAAAAGTTTGGGAAACTCTGTATTAGTTAATAAATAATATGAATTATAAACATAGTTTCATTTACTAATTGTTAATAATATTATGTAGTAAAACATTTTATTTCAGTTGAAATCTAAGATCATTAATGTAACATCTGGTGTACCACAGGGCTTGCACTTGGGTCCCATATTATTTACCTTGTTTGTCAATGACATAGGTGTAGGTATTCTTAAAATCAGTTATCTTTTATTCGCTGATGATCTAAAACTTTATTCAGCGGTTAACTCCCCTGCCGACTTCGTAAACATACAGAACAACCTGGATGTAGTGGCGGCGTGGAGCAGAACAAACGGTCTATTTCTTAATGAGGGTAAGTGTTATTCCATATGTTTCTCCAAAAACCGTATAATCTTCTTTGTCCTACACGATCAACGGGATTAACCTTAAGCAAGTTGATGAAGTAAGAGATCTTTGAGTTAGTTTTACTAGCAAAGTTTCTTTTTGAGAACCATATTGACTGCATTTGTAAAAACACAACCCGGATGCTTCTGAATTCACCAACTATGTTGTCATTAGATCATTGTAGTTCGCACTAATCAGGAGTCACCTCGAGTAAGCGTGTGTAGTATGGAGTCAGTATCAATCCACATAATCTAACCGTATAGAACATGTATAGGACAGGTTTGTTAAGTTCCTACTTTACAAATCGTGCATCAGGTATACCTTGCTGTCTCCGAGTTTTAGTATTAGTCGGTACTGTGTTATCAATGGAGTTATTCATTCACCGGAACTTTCAGAAATTATACAAATAAGGGTATCTATTCGTTCGACGAGGACACTTGTCACCTTTATAGTAACCCGGCACACGACTAGTCGGTATTGAGTCACTTCAAATGAGGTGGGATACGGGCGGATTATGCCTACTTCATACACTCATCAATGGAGTTCTTCATTCACCGGAACTTTCAGAAATAATACGAATAAGGGTATCTATTCGTTCGACGAGGACACATGTCACCTTTTTAGTATCCCGGCACAGGACCTATTACGGAAGTGATGTCACCATTGACAGGATCTGTCGTTTATATAATTTCATCTGTTGCAGTATTCATAACACAGCAGATATTTTATGCTCAACACAAATCGGGTTCAAAAGAAGTATTTCTAACGCCCTTAGTTAGGATGAAATAATTTAATTTATTAATTGTATAAAATTTTCTATTTTTCTTGTAAAATTATTGTGATATTTTTTTATTATGTATTATTTAGGTTTAAACCTGTAAATGCACATCCTTTAATAAATAAATAAATAACTAATAAATAATCCGGTTTCAGAGAAATATGATACGCGAGAACGTAAAGAACAGAAACGCTATTTCATTTGTGTCATGTATTTATTCATTTTGTGTCTTTGTTCTTGTACAACGGTATCTTTACAATCTCTTAACTTACAAGAGCATCTCAATACTACTGAAGATATAGAATTCTTGACATGTTTTCATTATACTTACAAATTAATTCTGCAGGAATTTCTATGTAAAAAATATACGAATCAAGATATACAGTTACACATCAAAAAACTAGTTTGACATTAATACAATAATTGGTATTGTAAAAATGATAATAACTCTGATGTATTGCCGAAGCAATAAATCAGGTACGCATAATACTGACAGATATTAATTAAATATTTTTACAGATTGGCATGACAGGCATGTTTCGTCTATTATAACAATTACGGCAGTTGTACAAAGTGTATTTGCATATCAAGCTTAGGGTATGAGTAGTAAAGTTACACAGTCAAGGACGGACAAGTTTTTGTTTTGTTTTGGTTGTCAATTATGTGGCTGAAATGGGCTCGATACAGAAAATAATTAGCGTTTCATTATTTTTTACTCTAGCAAAACAAAAAATAAATAAAAATGAAAGGAAACATGAATGTTCAAATAAAATATACGAGATTTAATTAAAAAAAAGTTTACTGCGCACGTTGCTCAATACCTAGTAAATGGAGAGAGAGGATGTAAATATGATGTAGCTGTCATCAGAAGCAGCGTAAGGCTGGGGCGAAAGGGACCCAGGCCCAGGGCGTAATAGGTATTTATGCACCAGGGGTGTTGCTAAAATGATTAAGCATCCAGTAACGCCAATGTTGCACACAAGATTCATGGCAAAAAACAAATAATTTTGTAGTGAGTCGCAATGTAAATTGTGAATAAAAAAGAATCCCACTTAAACATTCCATAATTTTGCTAAATCGGGAACAATATCAATTAAAATGACATTTGGAAGTAGAAAGAAAGTGGATCGTAGCTCTCTATCATACACAAATGTCTTTATGGATCCAAAAACTATAAATGGGCAAAACTCCGAGCCCATGAGTGCGTGCATGAGTGCATAAAATGCAACGAGCAACTTTTAAAAGTGATTTTTTACGTCCAAGAAAAGACTGAATAAAGGCAGTTACCCCACCTAAAATTTGTCTAAATCATCAGTTCATATATTAAAAGACCCTTCCACTTCTTCAGGCAGAGATTTTTATTTTTTACTAATATATTTGTCATATTTTTGTTGATATCATATTGACATAGTCAAAAAGAATTAAAAATACAATTAAACTAAAACGTTCCTTGAAATTTCTATAGAATAGTATATTATTACATAACTTGTAAATCGTAGATTATCTTTAAATAAGAAAAAAGGCCTAAAAAAGCTTGAAAAACATGAAAATACAACTCGTGTTCATTTTCACCATGTGATCAAATACACAAGTGATAGTTTAATCTCATTCTCGAGTGTTCCAGCTTTTGCCGCCCATGGCACTGCGATCTTAAAAAGTTTCCCCTATTAGTTCACATGGATACGTCAAAGTCCGTTTACACCACAAAAGTCAACAAAACAATCAGATCTGGTTATGCATTACAGAATTAAACGTCTTATACTTTCTATATTGTTATTGACTTTTCTGGTATGTCAATTTACGTGTCAAACAATACCAAATTTATCCGAGAATAAAAATGCATAGTAATAATGAACATCTGAATAAACATAGAAATAAACTTATACCTCCGATAGGTATTTCTCTGCTTATCCGAGATCTGTAAAAGCAGCTCTAAGGAAAAAAACACATATTTTGAAACATACAAAGTGAAAAGTCGAAATGATAAAATGAAAAATATACGACTTATAGTCGGTTGCTAAAGAACGAGTTAAGGCTGCGTATAATTCCCAGAGGTTAGCAATTCCTTATACAAAACTAATAATCTAAAATTAAAATAGTATCAATCTATACATCAAATTTTGCACCGAATTTTTATCTATCTAATAGGATATTTTTAATTGTAGACACATTTATTGTAAAAATATTATCGCTCAATGACTTAATAATAGACATCTGCAATATTGTTCTGTAATTTTTTAAATCTATTTATGGGTTTCAAATAACTTTTATACTAGTATAGTTTTGTGTAGAAATGTTCAAATAACACGCCAACATTTTTTTCGACTTGATTACTTATAGTTTAGAACCCTCGTCGAAAAATATTATACTTGATGATAATAGAATGCCACTTGGTACACGTATTCTTCACAAAAATTAAATCATTTTTACCCGTACATCATTTAATTTCTAACTTTTTGACAGTGACAGCACTTATTTATTACTTATTCGCTACTTTGACTACCGAATAACTTATCTGCCAAATAGCATAGTTTATTCGTAGGAATAACTTTATCTGAATGTGGAAAGGCGCTTTATTGTTTTTATCCGTTAGATAACGTTGCCAGCCACTTTATCTGAAAGTGGAAAGACCGGCCCTAAGTGTTTTAACTTGAGTTAAAACATTTAACGTTTTTCGTTTTTTAGCTACCAGCCATTAGGCTTATTTCATAATCACGGTTTAAGTGCCTCCATTAGCCTAGTAGTAATTTTTTGGCCAAGAAAAAAAAATGGGGCACTAGAGGTCAAAGCCGTAACTAGGCAGGGGAAACAGGGGCACAGGCCCGGGGTCCTGATCAAATGGAGACCCTAAAATGGTCTGCTAAAAAATGGAAATTATCATAATATTTTCGAAAAAACGGATAACTTTTATTATTGAATAATTACGGAATTCCATTCCTGAATGAAAATATATATTTACCTAAGCTAGTGTCATACGTTAATCCTATAATCCCAGTGATAAACGAAATTTTTTGGCATAAATAAGCTAAAAATACTCAGTTAAAATCAATTTTTTGCAAGAATTGAACGTTTTTAAAATAAAAATGAATGACATAGTGTTTAAAAATAGTGTAAATAATTAAAAGTTAGTATTAAAATAGTGTTAATTTAGTGTTTTATGTTAAAACAGTGTGCAGAGGTTTTTAAAGAAGACTTAGTTCAAAATCTTCCAAAGTGAGTACATATTTTTTAATTTCAATATTATAACACTAAAGGCCGGTTTCTGAAAGCTTAGCCGAGTTTAATCTTTTGGTTAAACTCGGTTACAATATAACAATTCCATAAGTAACCATAGTAATCATTTTATAACTATTTGGTTATAGTTAACTAAGCTTTCAAAAACCGGCCCTAGGTGGTTTAACCAGTCAACAATTACGGGTTTTTAATAAAAGTATTTGACTGTATTAACTTGGTTTGTTACCATCCTTTCTGCATCTTTTCTTTTAATATTCCTTTCTTTACATAGAGAGTCATGTTGTTTTTCGCAAATACTTTACATGGTGATATATTTATTGTTTAATTATACGAAATTAAGATACGTTAAAAATAAAATCAAATACACATACAAACAATTGAAATTTTTATGTTATAAATCCGTCATTGTTGACGGGTAATAACCTAGTTTTTAATATAATTGTAAGAATATTATTAAACGTTTACCAGTCGGAAATGTTAATGAGAGCGGCCCAAGTTTCTAAAGATTAGCTGGGGGTCAAAATATGTTAGAGGGCCCAAATATGTTTGGGGGCCCAAAATATGGTTGGGGGCCCAAATATAAAACTGACTAGAGGGTTAAATATAATATAACCATAAACTAAGCATCATTCAATACAATTAATATTGTATTGATAATTAATATCACGTTGTGTAAATATTCTATTGGTTTATCATATTTTTTTTTATTTGTTTATTTGATATGTTTAAGAACTATTTGTTTTTTATAATACTTTCTTACATAAAAAAGTACACTACATTGTTCGTTACTAAGCATATATCCTTCAAAGTCTGCAGTTTTTATAACTGATTCTACAGATCAACGAAAGATAAATTATATCCTTGATATTTTACTATCAAATATTTGATCTAGAGAGTAGGAATTTTGTAAAATTGTCTTACCAAAAAAGTATTGAACATTCGTGCATTATTGACAAATATCGATGCTGCTGATAACTGGACGGTTCGTCTTATAACTGATTCATTGTTCGTGTGTAAGTTGATTTTAGGACTGGCGTTGAGATAAGCAAAGTTTCTTTTTGGAATTACGTTGGGTCGAACTGCCCTCAGTAGTTTGGCAACGCTAGACATCATGCAATATTTTTTCCTATAATATAAATAGTTTCTATTAATTTTCTGTTAATTGAAATGTTTTTGTGTGGCATAATTTTATCTGGGACATAAGCTGACAGGATAATTGCGTGTAGGTATTTTGGATGTGTTAATATTTAGGATTCCATGGATAATAGGAGGTTGCTTTGAAAGCTCCTGTTCACTTGTAGATGGTTCTAGGTACGTATGCTGAGGGCATTGACAGATGTCTCTTATGTCATTTTGAAGTGTGAATATTTCCTACTAAAATTTAGCTATCAGACGCCATTCTTTGTTTACACAAGTGCTTACTATAATCAAATTAAAATGGAACGTTGTGTAAGCGATGTCTACTTTGATTTGAAAAAAAGCTGAAGCTTATCGATTACTTGCGAAAACTTATGGTGAATATGCTCCTTCGGAAACAGTATGTAGAGATTGGTTTCGATGATTGTGGTGATTGTAAGGTTCACGACAAATAACGGCCAGGTTAATTGAAAAAGTTCTAAGACGAAGAACTGCAATCTTTATTGGAAGAAAACCTCAAACACTCAAAGAAGTGACTCAACAACTCGAAGTCGCTCAACCAACTATTTCACGTTATTTGCAAGCCATGGGAAAGATCCAGAAAGAAGGAAGATGGCTGCCACATGAATTGACCGAAAATACCATTGCTAATCGTTAAAATATCTTGATTTATTTCCTTGCAAGGCATAAAAAGAAGAGTTTCTTGTGGCCGGTCTTGTCTCCGGTGATGAAAAATAGATCTATTTCGACAACCTGAAACGCAAGAAATCATGGGTTGATCCTGGTCAACTTACAACGTCGACAACAAAGCAACACATCAACGGTCATAAAGCAATTCTCCATATTTGATGGGATTTGGAGGAAACGGTGTATTATGAGCTGTTAAAACCAAAGAAAACAATCACCGGCGAACGTCATCCACAACAGTTTGAGCGTTTGAATGATAATTTGAAGTAAAAACGACCATCAATTGCATCAACTCACCAGAAAGTGATTATTCTTCATGACAATGCTTGGCCCCATGTTGCTATAGCCGTGAAGCAAACACTGATGGAGCTGGAATGAAAGGTTCTCTCTAACCCAGCATATTCTCCGGACCTGGGCCGAAGTGATTACTATCTGTTCCGATCGATGCAACACGGTTTGGAAGATACACATTTACATAACTATGGAGAAGTCGAAAATAGGGTTGCTGTATTGGTTCAAAAGACAGATTATTCTTTCGTAGCGGAATTTAACTGCCAGAAAAGTGGAAAAAAGTCATAGCTTCCGAGGGCAAATACTTTGATTAATGTATTCACTCATTTTATTATTGAAATAAATACTCAAAAAATACAAGAAAACAACGACTTTCAATGCAACTTCCTAATATAATAGTTTAACCGTTACTAACGTATCTATCGATCTATCTGTACCAAACGTAATTGTGACCAAACGACGGGACTTGGAGAGCTTAAATTTGATATACATATATATTTTGGAAAAATATTTATATTTAAGTACGGACGTAGAGTATTTAAAGAATATTTAGACGAGTTTTAACCAAAAATGTGCCAAAACTCTTATCTCCAAACGAAAATTTTTGTTCTATTAATCTGAAAAAAATCTTAGTAATGCATATTATTGGGTAACAAGCAGAAATTTCGTACGGGCTATTTGATAATTTCGTCGACCCGCATAAATCCCGCGGGCTCCGGTAAGTAATGTAATGCTCGACTAAAAATCAAGAGTCAAAGTAAAATTCACTCCACTTAGAGCATTTTTAATCGCAAAGCTTATCCAAAATCTAATTAGAATTTATCTATATGATATCCGTTTAAGATTCTCCTTGGAAAAACGGATACGGATCTGAATATGGATTTTTATTTTTGGCGGATCATCCGCGAATACGGATACAGGTATTCGGCATATCACTAGTCTTCACACATTAAGTTAACATTAGCAGTGAACTATATTCATACCATAGTGACACATCACAGTGTGTTGAAATGTGCTGAGTGTACAGAAAAATTGGTTATGGTACGAAGTTAATAAACTATACCTTACCAAAATTATAACAGAAATTCTTGTATATGGTGTACTAACAGATGCACAGGTGTAACTAATAGTAATATGTGTTGTGTAAGTATAATTAAATACTGATAAGAAATGTTGTTTCATTATGTTTTTACTACCTTATTTTTCTATACTGAGAAATATTACGTAGATTGAGTAAAGATTTTCCACAGGAAAATATTGTAAGATTTGATTTTATAAAAGCGTTTCATTTTTTCGAGAAGCTTCTAGTTGTATGATTAATTTATGAATAATATTGAAGTCGGGCGTCAGGACGTATTTCCCATTTACTATATTTCAGTAATTAGTAACCGCAGACTTACACTTGTAAATTTTTGGTAATCTAAAATCATTTTTTTTACTTTTTATCAACTGTCATCTTGTTATGTGTCAGTATGTCAATTGTCATGGAAAAATTTATATTCCCATGACAATTACACAAATAATATATCTTCAAAGCTAAAGTTGCTTATTTTAGGGCCGGTCTTTCCACCTTCAGATAAAGTGGCTGGTAACGTTATCTGATGGATAAAAACAATAAAGCGTCTTTCCACCTTCAGATAAAGTTATTCCTACGAATAAACTATACTATCTGGCAGATAAGTTATTCGGTAGTCAAAGTAGCGAATAAGTAACAAATAAGTGATGTCACTGTCAAAAAGTTAGAAATTAAATGATTTCTTGGAGCCATAAATTAAAAATGGACTTGAAAAAATATAATTTGTTTGAATTTAATAATTGTAGAAATAATGCCTTAACTCCAAAATAACAGTGCACCAGTCCACGGTGATAAAAAATATGAAAAAAGTATCTCGTGCAATATCCAGCTTATGTCTGATTTCATTTGTATGCCTTGTACGGAAAATTAAATACACAAATTTCAACGAGTATTTTACGAAATTGCCCGCTATCCACGAGTGGTTGCAGTCTGGGCTGAAATGTTAGTGAAACTGCTTTCTTCTTCTGTGAAAAAAAAAGGCTGAAGTAAACGGTGTTGAGAAGGATATTTTATATTAAACGTTATCCGGGATCCAGGCCTTACAATACAATGTTTAATAATTGTAATATTCGCTTCGAATTTGAGCAATAAGATTATAATTGGTATAGTAGCAACTGCAGTATTAAGCAATTTTAACGTTACAAGAGTGGATATGCAGAACCACCCACAAAATATCAGTACTGTGTTGGTCACGTTCCTGAAGAAACTGATTACTCAGAAGAAATGAAACTGAAAGAATACTCCGTTATTTAATTTCTTTTTTTCAAATTTATTATACAGTCTGTTCCAAACGGTTAAGCGGAACTAAATGGGAATTTAGTTCTTTTAGGTTGTCACGAGAAGGGACCTTGCTTGGGTTATTTCATTTTTCATGTTGGAATGTCAAAATTTAAAATTCCAACAATGAAACCATGGAAACGAATGACATATGTCAAAATTAAATATTTTTTTTAGATATTTTAATGACAAAAAAATAAATAAATGGGAAATTTGTATTAAGAATGACACAAAAAATCAAAATATAAAGAAAATTACATTTTAAAATGATATTAACCTTAACCAAAAAATGTTTATTGTAAGTATGGTTTACAAAGCTTAAACAAAACGGCCGAAAGGCACAATTTAAACGATGAAAGTAACTAGATTGCAAAATCTAGTTCCGCTTAACCGTTTGGAACAGACTGTAACTTATTTTGTATTTACATCAATCATAATAAAATTAAAAAATTAAATAAACGTAGAACAATTATTATTAATATCTACTATGTATTTTTCATTCCCCCAATTTTTGTTACATGCTTACGACATTATAAGCTGTTCACTTTTGTAAGAACACACTAGATCTGGTTATTTTGGTTACTTTTATAGTGTGTTACTGACTTTAAATGTCAATTAAAAATATTCCTTAGACTGTAAAACCGACTTTAGGTTGATAAGGTTATGATCATTATAATTAAGATATCATTTTTCATTATGACATATGTCAAATGGATCGACATTTTAAAAAAGTGACATTTTTTAATACCAACATGACATACAGCTTCAAAGGTGCAAACTACTGAAAACAAAATTCCCTCTTAGTTTGTTCTTACAAAAGTGAACAGCTTATAATAATTGCTAAAATCTTGTATAACGCATACATAAATTTAATTTTGTTAATGACAATAACCAAAAAAACGGCTCGACAGCTGTCAGTTTACCAATTTATTTATTTATTTCCATAGAGAAACAAAAAAAATTCCTTCTCAACGCCTATTTCAGTTACACATTCAGTGTTACCAATCTGAGGATTCAATATGTCAGTCTCATTATCCGTCAGATAACTATCTACAGTCTGTTCCAAACGGTTAAGCGGAACTAGATTTTGCAATCTAGTTATTTTCATCGTTTAAATCGTGCCTTTCGGCCGTTTTGTTTAAACATTGTAAATCATACTTACAATAAACATTTTTTGGTTAAGGTTAATATCATTTTAAAATGTCATTTTCTTTATATTTTGATTTTTTGTGTCATTCTTAATACAAATTTCCCATTTATTTACTTTTTTGTCATTAAAATATCTAAAAAAAATATTTAATTTTGACATATGTCATTCGTTTCCATGGTTTCATTGTTGGAATTTTAAATTTTGACATCCCAACGTGAAAAATGAAATAACCCAAGCAAGGTCCCTCTTCTCGTGACAACTTAAAAGAACTAAATTCCCATTTAGTTCCGCTTAACCGTTTGGAACAGACTGTAACAGATAAATTTGAATTGAAAGACGGGATGACATTTATCCAACAGATAAAGTATCAGATAACTTTATCTATCAGATAGTTACCCAGAAGTTTATCAGAAGGTGGAAAGACCGTCCCTTAATATTTATTAAAATTATTTAAAATTTTTCCAAGTCTCAATTTTTTCATACTTATATGTAACGTTTCCATGGTCATGATAATTAATTCGTAACTAGTAAAGCAAGCCTTGGACAAAAATTTGTATAGAACATAATTTGATGTATTTTTGAAGATTTATCTAGCCGACCGGCGTAGCGTAGTGGTAACACATGTGTTCTGCGTTGCGAAGGTCTCGGGTTCGAATCCCGTTCAGGCATAGAAATTTTCTCGAATAAAAATTGTCCTGGCTAATTGCCACAGTAGCAAAGGCCATAAAATTAAAAAAAAAAAAAAAAAAGATTTACCTAAATATTTAAAAAAAAATTTTTTTTTAAATTTACATTTTTTTTTAAATATTTTTTTTATGGGAGGGCAAGTCTAGCGGAGGTTTCCCTTCGCCACTGGTTTAAGAATTGCTTCACGCAGCCGACGCAACAAGCTCAAATAATATTCTTTAACATTCGATCGACCTTGTATTTTTTTCGATTTTGACTCATTTGGAAGCTTCCATTGAGATGATTGAGCCTTTGTTTCGAAGTCATAACCATACAACCGTGTCTCGTCACCCGTTCTGATGCGCTGGAGAAATGTTATGTCATTGACGACATCATCTATCATTTCCTGAGCGATTTCTTTACGATACATTTCTTGTTCAAAATTAAACAATTTCGGAACAAATTTTGCTGCCACTCGCCTCATGCTCAAAACATTAATGAAAATTTCTTCGCATGAACCATACGGTATACAAACTTTTTCAGCAACCTCTCTAATTGTAATTCAACGGTTATCAAGATTTTTTTGTTAACTTCTGCCACGTGTGTTTCTGGTGGTTGAAGTGCTGGGTCTCTCAACTCTATCATCAGCTTCAACTGATTCACGGCTATCTTAAAAGCGTTTATGCCATTTGTAAATAAAATGACTTCTGCAACATTTCCACTACTTTACAGCACTTGATTTAATTTTTCACGCAAAATTTAATGCATATTCTTTGATCCCTCATTGTGAAAAATAAATAATCGCCGAATATATAGAAACACAACTTTTTTAATTATCTGTCAAATCTAAAATACACATCCAACATGGCTGCGAATTGAGACAGTCATCAAAGACAGGTTAACCAACATGGCAACAAAAAAGTTTATCAATCCGATGAATGTAGCGCGGGAATTTTGAAAATTGCACGAACACCTCGTATGTAGGTTCGGTAGGAAAAATTCATCAAAATGTGACCGTCTTCCTCCTCAAAGGAAGACGGTTGGTCACCTTATTTAACAAACATATGCAGTGCCAGACTTACGTATGGGCCAAGTAGGCCTAGTCCTAGAGACCATTCGATTTTGGGGCTCCGAAGGCGCTTGGTTTACCTTTTTTTGCTCGTATGAATTTTCACACATTTCAGGATTTCGCAGTTAGTTAGTAAGTGAATGATGATTATTTGGGTTGAACAAATTTTATGTTAAAATATTTTTTTTTTTAATTTTAATTCGAGTGCCTAGTACCATTATTTAGGTTTCTAAATATGTACAGTATTGTTTTTATATAGCAAGGTTCATTAAGATTTTGAAAATTGCGCCTATGGCTTCCATTGGTTGAAACATAGAATTAAATTATAATTTCAACAATAGCTACTGGTTATTAAATTAACGCTTTTAAAAATTAAATGCAACATTTGCCAAAATATAACTAGAATTTTGAGAAAATAATTTAAACAAAATAAAAGTGCAAAAAAACAGAAAAAATAAAATTGTCTCCAGACTGGAAGTGAACCTTGGTTTCCAACTTAGAAAGCGAGAACTATTAAAGCGTACTGGTTTACTATGTTCTATAACGTATTAAATATTTATTTACATCGACAACCAAAAAACACAAAAAATGCGGTATTTTCCGAAAACATAATCTGATCAAAAATTCCTGTTGTACTATTCCGGTTCACACCAATGTACATTACTTAGAATTTTTTCAAATTTTTAGTTTAAACCTTCTGGGCTACAGGGTGTGGGACAAAAATTTGTTTTTGCACAATTACGGCAAAAATCGCGTCAAAATAATTCATTTTGCAAAAATAAAATTTTGATCGTTAATCCACGTACTAAGGGCTTTCATTTGATACCCTATTCAGAATATAAAAAAAAATATTTATTTTTTCGATGAGCACATATTTGTTTATATTTTTAGAGGGATATGTTTTTCAGATGTTTTATTATTTTTCCTATGTGCGGGTTTTATAAGCGGGTTTTATAAGAGTTTTATAAGCATGCCAAATTTCAACTCTCTAGGTTTAGCCGTTTGGCTACAATTTTTACCGAAAAGACAGACAGACAGACGACAAAATGACCGTATAAGGGTTTTTTGATCATACCTACAAAACCCTAAAAAAGGCAATCGAGTCGATCCTTTTTTTCACTCATCACATTGACTCGACTTCATTTCTTTTGCTCGTCACTTCAATTCGACATTCTTTAGGGACCTATTCTCTCCGTTAAACCTAGGGCTCATAAATACTTAAATCCGGTACTATACATATGCAACACAGAATCTGAATATTTTGTATTTTTTTCAATAGAATTACATAATTCTACTGTGTTTCACGTGTGCGTCACTGATATTCAAATTTTATTATCTCTGAATCTTATTTTTTTACTTTTTACTATCTGTAAATTATTCTGGTCAAACGACTTTTCTAACAAGTTATGCAGTTCGTGTGCTTCCCCGGATTTTCTCTTTTTCACAAGAACTATATCGGTATCTCTTAAATGTGGCATGCCTTTTTATTGCAAAGGTAGCACATTCAAAACAACTTTAAGTTCAATGGACTATGGGTGAGTAATACAATTTTCAACTGGACTCTGGGATGCCCCGAGTGTGTTTTACTCTTTTGATTTATATATTTCTAACCAAAGTTGTTAATAACACTACAGGACCAAGCTGAATAATTTTGCATGTTATAAGCAGAGATGGGAGTCGGAGTCGGGAGTCGAGGAGTCGAAACTTTTTGGAGAAGTCAGGAGTCGGAGTCTAGAACAGAAAAATAATCGACTTTTTGATTCAATTTTTATGACGTATGAGAACAAACCGAAAACTTTACCTCTTTACCTGTTTAAATCTTTAATCCGATGGTTGCACATGGTAGGATACGGAAATCTTCTTTCACAGAATGCTGTCTAACTGTGTTTTTATTCGTTAGTTAAGGCGGCGCACAACCCTGTAGTTCTCAATAGTTTTTTATACCTAATATTTGGAAATAAAGTTAATAACAATCTATATATCAAAATTTGCAGTGAATTTTTATCTATCTAATAGGACATTTTTAATTGTAGAAAAAACTATTACGTAAATGTAAATAAGTAAATTGCATTATAGACGCCATCTTGTAAACCAATCGACGCATATTTGCGTACGATGCGGAAAATTGTAGCTAAAGCTTCATTCTACAAATATGTATGTAGCTATTTTGTTCTATTGTGAAAACTACTTATAGTTATTGTACTTGGTAGGCTATTTTTGTCGCCATCTTGAATCTGCCGCGGTTTTCAAAATAGGTGTTATGGGTAAAAATGATTTAATTTTCGTGAAGAATACGTGTACCAAGTGGCATTTCATTATCATCAAGTATAATATTTTTCGATGAAGGTTCTAATTCTAAACTATAAGTAATCAAGACGAAAAAAATGTTGACGTATTATTTGAACATTTCTACACAAAACTATATAAATATAAAAGTTATTGGAAAAAACATATTTAAAAAATTACAGAGCAATATCGCCGATGTCTATTTTTAAGTTATTGAGCGATATTATTTTTACAATAAATGTTTCTACAATTAAAAATATTTTATTAGATAGATAAAAATTTAGTGCAAAAATTGATGTATAGATTGATACTAATTTTATTTTAGATTGTTAGTTTTGTATAAGAAACTGGTAACCTCTGGGGGTTATACGCAGCCTTAAGCACTTTGGTTAATAGATTTTTTCTGAAGCTAAGGAAGACCAGAGAGCAGTGGCGAATCTAGCTTTTTGGGGGCCCAGGGCTTAAAAATACCAAGGGGCCCTACACATGTTTAAATCAAAAAATTTAAAAAATAAAAGACAGTATTAAAGGTTAATTATTGTTTATTACATTTTTATTAATGTTGGATATTATTTTTTTATTAGCTGTCGCTTCACTTATATTGATTTTTAATAAATATTAGTAAATTTGTGTTTTTAATTTTTTTGTGTTGTTTTTTAAAGTAATATTTTTGTTTTGATCTTTTCTCTTATAAGCCGTGCTTGGTATAGAATATAATAGGTATATGTCCGAGAGGTTGGGGGCCCCTTGCGGATCTGGGGCCCAGGGCTTAAGCCCTATTAGCCCATATGTAGATCCGTCACTGCCAGAGAGATGTACTCATCTACATATTCATGCTGTTCCTTCGCATACTCAGACGTAATATAGCGATTTGGAAACCGTTGTAAAACGCGCAGCAAACTCTAGGATACGTAGAAAGACAAGTGTCACGCAAGAAAATCTGTGTTGTACTGAAATACCTCATACTAAAAAAAAACTATACATAATTTTTAGGGTTTTGTAGGTATGACCAAAAAACCCTTATACCGTCATTTTGTCGTCTGTCTATTTGTCTGTCTGTCTATTCCGTAAAAATTGTAGCCAAACGGCTAAACCTAGAGAGTTGAAATTTGGCATGCTTATACAACTCTTTGACCCGCACATAGAAAAAATACTAGAACATCTAAAAAACATATCTCCCGAAAAATATAAAGCGTTTAGTACGTGGATTAACGATCAAAATTTTATTTTTGCAAAATAAATTATTTTGATGCATTTTTGCTAAAATTGTGCAAAAATTTATTTAAATAAAAATTATGATTTAAACTAAAAATCTGAAAAAAATCTAAGTAATGTACATTGGTGTGAACCGGAATAGTACAACAGGAATTTTTGATCAGATTATGTTTTCAGAAAATAACGCATTTTTTGTGTTTTTTGGTTGGCGAAGTACAAAAGTTATAGTTATGTAACACACTATACTAGAAGACGTATTCTGGTCTAATGGTTAGCTTGCTCGTTTGCTACGCTGTAAACTAGGGTTCGCTCCTGGGCAGAGAAGACAATTTTATTTTTTGTTTTTTTCCATTTTTATTTTGTTATTTATCTAATTATTTTGTCAAAATTCTAGTTATATTTTGGCAAATGTAGCATTTCATTTTTAAGAGCGTAAATTTAATTACCAGTTGGAATTGTTGGAATTATATTTTCATTCTGTGTCATGTATACGAAACCAGAGGGGCGTAGCATATGACTTAAAACAACCAATTTAAGCCATAGGCGCATTTTCCAAAATCTTAATGTACCTTGCAATATAAAAAAATATTGCGCATATTTAGAAACTTAAATACTGGTATTACGTATTCAAATTAAAATTAACAAAAAAATATTTTAGCTTTTTTTAAAGCTCTTAGATTAACAGACGATAAATTATTTTGAAAAATCGTTCATTTTGCCGTGATTACTACAAAGCAAAATTTGTCCTACACACTCAGCATGCCGCCTTCACTTATTATATACCTGCGAAATCCTGTAATGAGTAAAAATTCACACTACACATAAATTTTTTACTTAACACAGGAAATGCCGTGTCCCGCGGATAATCCTGGGGGAGCAAAAAATCTGTATCGTGCAGGAATTCCTGTGTCACGCAAAAAACGTTCACACGTAGAAAAAGCTGTCGCGCAAATTATCTTTATTGAACAAGAATATCTGTTCTTTTGTCACGCAGAAAAAGCTCTGCACAGTAAATCTTTCATAGTGTGCTTTTAATTAGTAGTTGGCAAAGTCACATTTATAATGAAAAGTTCTAGGTATGGAAACGTCTGGTTGGTATGTATATAAATGAAAAAAATATGTCTATAAAAACATTTGACACGAAACAAAATATCGAATTTAACGAAAACTGTTTTCAGCAAGCATTGAACGTACCTCATAAAGTAACTACTCCTCTTAAATAAAAAATAGACTATAGTAGTGGAAAAAGTGTAATTCCAAAAATACAACATTTTACACCTCCGATTTTACATTAGAGGGGGCACTGGGGCACGTGCCCCCCCCCCTAAGCTCTAATGATATGAAAAAATTAAATATTTAAAATAATCGTACAGCAAAATAACGTGTATATTACAATATTTAAGTTACATGTTAATACGATTAGTATTGAAATGAATAAAAAATATACATATTCCAATGTTATTTTTAGGTTTCCTTTCTGTAAGAAATTGTGGCCAAGCGGCTGGATTTAGAGAATTGAAAACATGTACCAAAAATACTCAGACTACAAAAATATATCCCGCAAAAAATATAAACAAATATGTATTTATCGAAGAAAGCCAGTTTGTAAAATTTTGAAGGATATCAAATTAAAATTTTAGATACATGGTTTAACAATCACATTTTTTTTAACAACAAATAATAAACTTATCATCTCTTTTTGTTTTTGATATATACATCAATATCCAAACTAAAAATCATTGTCAAACTCATTTTGATCGCGGTCTATTTTTCATACAAAATGATAAACAGTGACGGATTTTCAAATATTCCGAAGGGCTCAAAAAAAAAAATTATTAAAAGAAAAGAGAGAAGAGAGTATATTTTACATTTTTAAATATATTTTTATCCTAAGTAAGTTCAAGCTTTTTTTTCATTAACGTTTCAGCGCCCATAAAATCTATGTTGCAGGCCGTATGCGGTCCTCGAACAGATATTACCCCCGCCCCCCAATTTACCAAATAATATCATAAGTGCCCCACTTAACCATGAGTCCTGTATACGCCATTGCTATGAAGCGCATCTATACAATAGACAAGTCTGTAATGACAGTATTCCACGCGAAGTGCTGCATTCCGAAAATGATTGTATGTAGCTCACAGCAGTTATTATTATTATTATTAAATGGGCATTTTCCAGCCAAAGGCGTACAGATTTTGTAAATATCTCAGACAAAACCAAATTTTTGACATTGGTATAGTCATTATGTCCATAAAGTAAATTAACTACTGCCAAAACACTTTTAATGTAATAATTATTCCTGAAATAGCATATTGTTTATTTGTCTACACATAAACATTTGGCAAGAAAATTTATTATCTTGAAATCTATACTTTCCTTCCACAAACTTCTAGAAATCTGTTTTTAACAATATTCTCAATAACTATGATTCACATGGAAAAATCTTTATGATCTAAAAACCTTTGAAACCATAAAAAACAATTCCAGAAACTTTCTTAAGATTTATATATACTAATAACATTTAAAATAATTAGAAACTTATAAAAACAAAAAGAACTCATGTTTGAAAGTATCAAAAACTGGTTTAAGAATCAGCTGGAAAAACCTTCTTTTGCAACCAGATAGTTTTTAAATTTGATTTAAAAAATACATTTGCTTTAGGCTGTATTAATTAATTTTATTGACCTGAGATTTACCTCAAATTACGGGGAACTCCTATTGGTAAATATTTTCCCATTCATAAATTGACTTTGAACTTTTCGTATGTTGAAACAGTTACTTACTGTATTAATTTTATGTTTTACTTTGACTTTTATAAGATTTATAGATATAGGGACATTTGTGGTAAATGGTTGTCATACTGATTAATTTGCAAATATTTCATTATGTTGTCTGTCAAGGTCGATACTATAAAATTTTATAGTTGTGGTGAAAAATAATTATTACTGGGAATTTGAAGAAAATATGATTTTAATGGTTTCAAAGATTTTTGAATTTCATTATCGCAATACTTATACAAGGTGTCTCAAAAGAAATTTTATATTTATTTAGCTTACTGCGTGAACGCAACGTATCCGAGGGGCGCGGGGGTTATGTCAATCGGTAGCCTGGCTCTTGGGAATCAGTCGCTATGGAGCGTTTCTCGGGAGCAGACCGCGCGTTATGCGTGCGAGAGTTTTACAAAAACGGTGATTCGGCGACTGTAGCGCGTAGAAAATTCTGCAGTATTCGAGGTTTTCGCCACTTAAATGATGCGCCAAGCATTCCTCTCATTCGACATTGGGTTAAAAAGTTTGAAGAGACTGGTACAACGCTGGATAAATCAAAATCCGGGTGACCTAGGTCATCAAGAACGGTAGAAAACGTGGAGAATGTTAATCAGTCTGTTCGTGACGACCCGAACCTTCCAATTCGGAAGCGCGCAAGTGCTTTAAATGTGCATAGATCATCATTACATCGCATTATGCACAAAGACCTAAAGCTGCACCCTTACAAAATTCAATTAGTGCAAGAATTAAAGCCCCAAGATGCCAGTCAGAGGCTTAATTCTCAGACAAATTGATCTCCCGGAGAGGTGACATAAATTGGCCTCCACGCAGTCCAGATTTAACCCCTATGGACTTTTTCCTATGGGGTTATCTTAAATCTAAAGTTTACGCCAATAAACCGACTTCACTGGCGCATTTGAAAGAAAATATCCGTCACGAAATGGCAGCCATCCCTGAGTCCACCTGCCGAGACGTCATAAGTAATTTTACTGTTCGATTAAATGAGTGCCGAGAACGCGAGGGTCTACATTTAGACGATATTATTTTTAAGAAATAAATCCCCAAAAAGTGTATTTTAATAATTAATAAACATTTTTTCTATATACGGCTTACTTTTTTTTTAATCGATCCACTAAATATAAAATTTCTTTTGAGACACCTTGTATTACTTTCAACATCATCATCATTCACTGACGTCCACTATTGGACATAGGCTTTTTGTATCGCCACTTATCTATATCTTGTGCTACTTGCAGTCATTTGCCAACCAATCTCTTAATATGGTCTATCCACCGGGTAGGTGGTTTTCCACCTTTTACTTTCCTTGTCCATCTGCCATTTCGGATGGAGTTATGAGGCAATGTCTCCTGAATCTACGGCTTATACGGCTATTAGCACTGTCTGGCAAAATGTTCGATGCACAAACCACAGCGAAAATGTTAATAAATAACTTGAGCTTCTTCTCAAATTTTCACCCAGTTGTTCCAAGACAGAGCAGCATTCCACCATCACTTACTCTGAGATACGTAATATCTATTTCTATAGTGTCCAACCATATAGATTAAGGCTTTTCTCTATTTATTTTACTTAATGGACCTACATACAATATTTTTAGAGGCATTCTGTTACCGATTATACGTTTAACCTGACCTAAACGTCTAATGCGTCTTCTAATTAAAAAACATACCTACATTAATGCAATACCTATATCATCGTCAGATAATTCATTATATTCGCATACTTTTGTATGCGTTTCTTTTACCGACCGCCAACATATATAAGGGAGGTATTGTGATCATACCGATTTTGACATTTCGAGATTTCGATGGATCTCCACGAATTGAGGTCCCTACATAACGTTTGGACTATTTTTAGCAAGATTTCTATCGGTCTGTCTATCCGTCCGTCTGTCTGTCTGTCCGTCTGTCTGTCTGTCCGTCTGTCTGTGTACACGTGCAGAGCAAATTCGGCTGAAAGGATTTTTATGAAACTTCATATTTAAGCTACTGCCATCAATGGCACGAGTTGATCAACTTTTGGTAAAAATCGGTTGACTAAAAATGGGAGTTTACTCGTGTCGATTTTAAGATTTTTGTGAATATTTCACAACAGAAAAATATTTAGAAAAAATTTATTGAACAAAAGTTGCTACAACAGCAATAATTAATAACTTTCATTTGAGACGTTTTTTGATAAAACGAAAAATTTCGAATAATTTCTGTAAAATTTTTCGAAATTTTTTCCAAGTCTCAATTTTTTCATACTTACATGTAACGTTTCCATGGTCATGATATATAATATCTCTGTTAGAAAATATTGGCCAAGTTATTTCTACTCTGCTGCTAGCATGTATTTTATATAAGTACTTTATGATGGTGGTCGGTCCTGTGGTGGCCACAGCTGATTTTTTTTCCTTACAATAAATTTTAGCCATCCCCGCTATTTGGCCCAACACCGCTAAGAAGTGACACCAGGCGGACAAAATTTGAACTAGTGAAACGAATAACTGTTTATTGTTTACAAGTGATAGCAACTATTATTCTTTTTACCGACCGTCACATATATAAGGGAGGTATTGTGATCATACCAATTTTGACATTTCGAGATTTCGATGGATCTCCACGAATTGAGGTCCCTACATAACGTTTCGACTATTTTTAGCATGATGTCTGTCGGTCTGTCTGTCTGTCCGTATGTCCGTCTGTCCGTCGGTCCGTCTGTCCGTCTGTCCGTCTGTCTGTCCGTCTGTCCGTCTGTCCGTCTGTCTGTCCGTCTGTCCGTCTATCTGTGTACACGTGCAGAGCAAATTCGGCTGAAAAGATTTTTATGAAACTTCATATTTAAACTTCTGCTATCAATGGCACGAGTTGATTAACTTTTGGTAAAAATCGGTTGACTAAAAATGGGAGTTTACTCGTGTCGATTTTAAGATTTTTGTGAATATTTCACAACAGAAAAATATTTCGAAAAAATTTATTGAACAAAAGTTGCTACAACAGCAATAATTAATAACTTTTATTTGAGACGTTTTTTGATAAAACGAAAAATTTAGAATAATTTTTGTAAAATTTTTCTCAATTTTTTACTTGCACAATTTTTTACTTGATTTTGACGGATGACTACGTTTCATAGTCCAGGGAATCCAAAAAACCTATTTTCGAAGTGCCGACCGTATGTGTGTGTGTCTGTGTGTGTCTGTGTGTGTGTATGTGTGTCTGTGGGTCTGTGTGTATACACGATAACTCAAAAACGGTTTAACTTAAAGAGTTCGTTCTGGTACTAAAAAATTTTCCTAATAATTGGGAAGAACAATATTGTTTTTTATTAAAATCCGAAACCGGAAACGGAAGTTATTAAGCTTTAAAATTTTAAAAAATTCGTAACTAGTAAACCAAGCCTTGGACAAAAAAATTTTTAGGACATAATTTGATGTATTTTTGAAGATATACCTAAATATTTTTTTAAATTAAAAAAAAATATATGTATTTTTTTATTATTTTTTTTTTTTATGGGAGGGCAAGTCTATCGGAGGTCTCCCTTCGCCACTGGTTCATAATTATATGTAACGTTTCCATGGTCATGATAAATCTGATATCTCTGTTAGAAAATATTAGGCCAAGTTATTTCTACTCTGCTGCTAAATAAATACATTATTTTATGTAAGAACTTTACGATGGCGGTCGGTCCTGTGGTGGCCACAGCTGATTTTTTATATTATTTTGTGTTATAATGAGTTGTTAATCATGCAAATAATCATAACACATACTTCTGTGTATTTGGTTGTCACTGTAGAAAAAGAAGTGAAAGAAACATTCACTGCCATTTTTTCCAAATGAAAAACAATTTGAGAAAATAATAAATATATTTGATGTTGCGGAAGAGATACAAGGTGTCTCAAAAGAAATTTTATATTTAGTGGATCGATTAAAAAAAAAGTAAGCCGTATATAGAAAAAATGTTTATTAATTATTAAAATACACTTTTTGGGGATTTATTTCTTAAAAATAATATCGTCTAAATGTAGACCCTCGCGTTCTCGGCACTCATTTAATCGAACAGTAAAATTACTTATGACGTCTCGGCAGGTGGGCTCGGGGATGGCTGCCATTTCGTGACGGATATTTTCTTTCAAATGCGCCAGTGAAGTCGGTTTATTGGCGTAAACTTTAGATTTAAGATAACCCCATAGGAAAAAGTCCATAGGGGTTAAATCTAGACTGCGTGGAGGCCAATTTATGTCACCTCTCCGGGAGATCAATTTGCCTGAGAAATTTTCACGAACACGTGGCAGAGACATATTGGACGTGTGTGAAGTTGCTCCGTCCTGTTGGAACCATGTTCTTTGGTTATAGCCAGGAAAGTTTTGCAGTTCAGGTACCAAGAAGTTGTCTAACATCTCCACATAACGCTCTGAATTCACTGTAACTGCACGCCCCCTTTCGTCTTCAAAAAAGTAAGGGCCGATACTTCCTCGCGCCAACATCGCGGCCCATACGGTCACTTTAGGCGAATGTAGGGGTTTCTGATGTTTGCGTTTCGGATTCGTTGCACTCCAGTAGCGGCAGTTCTGCTTATTTACGTGGCCATTAAGATGAAAATGAGCTTCATCCGAAAACAAAATGTTGGTAAACGTTGAAAATCGCTCAATCACCTGATTTACGAAATTAAGCCTCTGACTGGCATCTTGGGGCTTTAATTCTTCGACAATTGAATTTTGTAGGGGTGCAGCTTTAGGTCTTTGTGCATAATGCGATGTAATGATGATCTATGCACATTTAAAGCACTTGCGCGCTTCCGAATTGAAAGGTTCGGGTCGTCACGAACAGACTGATTAACATTCTCCACGTTTTCTACCGTTCTTGATGACCTAGGTCGCCCGGATTTTGATTTATCCAGCGTTGTACCAGTCTCTTCAAACTTTTTAACCCAATGTCGTATGAGAGGAATGCTTGGCGCATCATTTAAGTGGCGAAAACCTCGAATACTGCAGAATTTTCTACGCGCTACAGTCGCCGAATCACCGTTTTTGTAAAACTCTCGCACGCATAACGCGCGGTCTGCTCCCGAGAAACGCTCCATAGCGACTGAATTCCCAAGAGCCAGGCTACTGATTGACATAACCCCCGCGCCCCTCGGATACGTTGCGTTCACGCAGTAAGCTAAATAAATATAAAATTTCTTTTGAGACACCTTGTACATAAGAAAAAGGTATAAGAAAATGCTATAAATACGGAAAAAAGAGTGAAGGTGTCCTAACAGCATTTCAAAGCTACAGATTACATCAATATTGTTAACTCGTTAATATTTAACAAACTAGTATTTATTAATAAAATTCAGCAAATAAGAAACACTTAATTATAAAAATCCTTCTCCAGTATAATTAAATATCTACCCGTGTAACTTTAACGAAGGATTAGGACATGCAGTCTCAAATTTTGTACGTAGATATTCTGATACAGCTTCACTGAACTGTTTGCTTTCGTTTTTGATTAATTTTTTTAGGCAGCGATAACAAAGGTTGCGGTTTACAGGTGTAGGTTATCTTGCAGTTTTAATTTTCCAGTCAGTTTATGAGGTGGTGATTTTAGAGTGCTTGTTTGTAAACATAACCTACATATGTCGACATGCTCTACATTTTTTCCCGAAGTTTCGCATAATATAACACGATCGCCGTTTAACAACTCTTCTCCTTCAAATACACAGTTAGAAGAAGGCGTTGCTGATCCAAAACACCATATTTCGAAAAATTACCGAAGATGATTTAACCAGATGGTACCTATTAAAAGTTAGTTTATATAGTTTAGTTAGTTTCTTTATATTATGTACGTTAAGCACAAAAAACTGTTTTTTATTTTTTGGTTTGAATAAATAAAAATATAAACTGGCTTATTTTCAAGCAATATATGTAGTATAATTTTTAATCTAAAGAGATTCTATAAGCAAAGGTATATGGTATAGAATATGGCTTCTTTTCCCTATTATACAGAAATGTTTATGACGTCTTCAAAATTACAAAATAGTCTGACAATGTCGAAACGTGTGGTTTTGTTAAATTCGGACTTTTCTGACCCAGTTACAAAACCTACAACGTCATACTTACGTCATTGATCACTATCATAAACACTAGAAGATTTATTACATCCATTTTACCGTTGAGTGCGGTTGGTAAAGCTTGATGACCTCAGGACAAGGTGAAGGTACTCAGTCTGCATTGTGTCGCACCTTCTACGTATCAACAAGGACATGCAAATAATTGTTAACCTGTTCCTTTCCCCACAAACTATCCCTTAACACCAATTTAATACAATCAAGGTTATGTTTCATTAAAAAAAATGTATAAATAATGAACTTTAGACAAATAAATATTCAGATGCTATTTTTTGTTATCGATCGTAACATTTTGTTTTTTATAAATTACGTAACATGTTATGGATAATATATCGAACGCCCTCAAACATTTTGGCAATTGAGTTAAATATTAATACTAACAGGTGCGCACGTAATGCAGTGGTTCTCGGATCCGGACCCCCCCCTCATGAATGGGAAAACCAATACTTATATATTAAAAACAAAGCAATTGAAAATAAAAATTACCTTTTTGATTAACAGATATTTAATTATAATCAAAATTAAATTAATATATAAGCCCACCCTTCGCAAAAAAATAAAAAATAAGAAATTTTTGTTATTTTATAGATACTTTTTCGAAATGGACCTCCCCCAGACTGATTTTTTGTGTGGGCACCTTTTTACTCAAAACCTATATTAAAATAGATCGAGAACGAAGCGAAAATATTTGAAAAGACTGTAATGTTGAAAATAGATATAGGTACAATGGGTACAAAGAAGGAAATAGGAATTGAATGAACATGTAAATAGGATGTCTGAACAAAGTATGATAAATATTACAAGAGATAACCGCCAGTGGAAAGAAAAGTACAGAAGCTGGGTACTTGAAGAAATTAGGCAAGCAGTAGATAACCCTAATTGTAATTGAAGTGGGGACTTACAGAACGTCACGTATATTTTGACTATGCGAACATCATCAAATGATCAAATATTTCAAGATTATCAAGCGAAATTTAATGCCCTACCATTAACTACAAGTTATACTTGACAATAATCAATATATAAAAAATGGGAAATGTGAGAAAATGAAAATTAAGGAAAAAATGTTGATAGGAATACTGTGAATACACCAGGCAAGATAAATTTCTCTCAATAACTGGCGTTTGTATATAATGACTAGGAAAACATAAATGCGCATATGTATCACAAATCTTATGTTTACGAGACTAGACGAGTTTGAAAAGCTAGCCAATATGCTATTCCAGACGTTTAACCGGAACCAAATGGAATTTTTATTTTTATAAGTTGTCACGAGCTGATTTTTTAACTATTGAAGGGGGTTTTTGCTAAATAAAATGATCAAAAGCCTCACTTAATAAGTAAAAATTACTAGAATTCAAAATCTAATTCTGCTTCAACCAAAGAAACAGGCTATATAAACATTTGTTTGACAATTCTTGACAATTATAGTTGATTTGTCAATCGATATAGTCATTAAAGATTTTTAATAGCTCATAAAAAAAACTGAAACAGGCATGAAATTAAAAATTGCAGTAGATTGAACATAAACTTAGATGAGTATCAGAGAAAATTGCGAAACGAGAATTGCATTAGAATATACAGGACACAAGTTGGCGGATCAAAACATAGCACTGCATACTAGTGAAGGAAAACGAACATGGGAAAAGCTGGAACTAAATAAAAGATGGCAATGAACCCTACTAGATCAAAGCATTTCTTTAGCACAATGCTTTAATTGGATACAGGGTAAAACAAGACTTAATATGCCAACATAATCTTGTCGAAACACAGTAGAGCAGGAAAATGAACGGCCGAAAAACTGAAACTGGATAAGGCAGCAATGAACCATATTAGAGAGGTGAATTTTGTAACTCTTTATTCCAACTAGATATCGCAAGATGAGGATTGCTTTGGACTATACAGCGTAAATGAAAACTAGTCCACAACAATCTTAAGTGGGGTTTACACGATTCAATTTGTTGATTTGAAAATTTGTTGAATTAATTGAAAAAGTTGACCTTCAATTAACTGATGTGTGTAAAGTGTAAAAATTTCGTCAATTAATTGACAAAAAATTTGATCAATTTATATTGAAAATAGAACAAGTTCTATTTTTCGTCAATTTTTCATCCATTTTTTGGGCAATTCTAGGTATATTTTTATCTGTTAAGATATTGCCAACTGTTTAGTTGTAGCATAACCTCGAAATATATTATTTGTGTTTCGTTTTCAAATCTAACATAACCTCAAACGTTCTAATTTATCATCATCTAGGTTATTTATTTTGTTTTTGTTCACAGCTCGTAATTTTGTGAAGACTTTTTCAATATTTTCATTTTGATAAATATGTTAACATGTTTTACAGTTGGTAATGTAAAAATTTTCAAATATATTGCTAAATAAATTGATGTGTGTAAAGTGATGTTTTTTTTTCCAAGGTTACCAATAAATTTTTCAATTAATTGACAAAAAACTTGATCAATTTATTGATCAATTAATTGAACTGTGTAAAACCAACTTCAAGAACGCTGAGTAGAGAAGGGGATGATACGCAGGATTCAACTGCATCGATAAAAGAGAGCAGTGAACCATATGAGATAAAAGAATTTTATTGTGGCACTATGATCCTACCTGAGGAGTTATAGGACTTTAAAGTTTCTTTGGCTACCTGTCTTTTTCGTTATATATTCGAACCATACTCGTTAATGTATTTCTATTGTTTCTATAATATTCTTATTTACATCCAAAATGTATCTTTTGGTTTCATTTTTATTTAAATTTTAAATTTTCTACAACACTTGGGCTATAAATAAATATTTAAATAAACATTTTCTTTTATCTGAGTGATTTCTCTACGACATGTTAAGCTTCTGTTGCTATTATATTATTCTCAGTAAAAAAATAGCATCAACTTATCCATTTTTACGAGGACTCTTCGGAAAGTAACCTCCGTTTGGCTATAAAAATAAAACCAGCATAGATACAAATATTTTATTGTATATATCTTAAAACTACATATTTTCTTTATTTTTCCACCTAGTCGCCATTTAAATTTAGGCACTTGTCATACTGTTTAACCAGCTTTGAAATTCCTGCTTCATAGAAATCTGCCGCCGCCAGAGAAATGTAGCCAACCTGTCACAGCGTTTTGAAGATCTTCATCATTAGCGAAGTGCTGGGACCCAAGCCAGTTCTTCATGTAGTTGAACAGGTGTAAATTACTTGGAGCCAAGTCTAGAAGAAAGTCTAGGGCGAAACCCAATCATTTGGTGTTTTGGATCTCGGCCAGCAGTTTTGCTACCCAACGAGCATAAAATTTCCGGTAGCCTAATTTTTCGGTGAATATCTCGTATAAAACAGCCCGCGAAACTTGACTAAATTTTTCGGAAAGTTTCGCGATCGTGAACCGACGGTTCTTTCTAACATTTGCGAAAAATATATATATATTCGATATATATATATTCGAGTGGAGATATTCTATTTCGCCACTCATGTTTTGAGGTTATAACAAGCAAACACTCGGCAGTACGACGCTCCCCCTTGCACAGCTGGAAGCTTACTGAATCACTGCACGCAACGATGTAACAATGGCGGCTCTCCACTGCCTACTCTTACGCTACGCAACAGTGGAGGTTAGAATAGCCCTGGAATACAAAGATACAGAGACTTCATGTAGCTTGGCTTCATGGTAGCAAATAAAGGCGGATGTAATTTTAGCGATAAGTGTCTCGATAAAACTTTTCAAGATATATTTAGGCTCAACAATATTACAGAATAAGAAATTAAAATTCGTTAAATCATTCCCTTTTCCTGCTATAACTTATGCTGCAGAGCCCATCAGAGAATAATCAATATATGGTACAAAAGAAAAATAGGTTACCTCGAAATGTGGCCCTGGACGCCTTATTGGCATATAAGTGAGATTATCATGGAATGAATGCCGTACGAATGTTTCTATTTTAAAACAAGTGAATATCTTTACTCGACTGTCCGGATCAACTAATCTTATTCTATTTTAGACCACTAGATAAATGAAAGACTGGTATAGGAAAGATGACAATACAAAGGCAGGTAAATGGTAAGCGTCCAAGAAAAATTCTTTAATATTAGACACTGCAAGAAGCAACACAAGTGGCTATATAGATATAGACACCTAGCAAAATATAATAGAAGTTATTGCGTCATAATCACATCATCAGAATGAGAAAGAAAGTTAACAGGTATTGTAGAGTCAACTATCGCCCCAAGGAGCTATAACTGCCCACACCTTACATAAGTTATATAATCCAAAATACCGGATCAAACCAGATTAAATAAAAAATCTTGAAAGTCGAAAACAGTGGTCTCTATTCTTTAATAGTTAAGTGAATTAATAAAAAAAATTCCTTCTTTGAATTAAAATTTGTAATGCGTAGAATATATATGGCAATTAAAAATATTATGTGTAATTATGCTGATGTTTTTGTGTTCCTTAACAACAAACACTATTTTTATTTTGAATGAAACTATGACCAAGGTTAAGGAGTTGTTTTCCACAACCTAACTCAACATTTTAAATGTAAGTTTATGTTAATAGATCCTTGAACTTCTTAGCAAAACATTTTATGTTTTAAAAAATGTTACCACACATTTTATTACCGTATTATTCATATCAAATAGGAGTTCTAAAACTATTCGTGGTCCGAACGTGAAGAGATTTTATATTTGTAGAGAATGATTGTGTTTTAATAAACAGAGCACTGAAATAAGAAAAAAGTTCATCCATGGCTCGACAACCTTTTATGGCTCTTAAGTACCATTCATAGTTCATGTTTTAATAGATAGTACTTACTTCATAGTGTTAATGATAACGCGTTAGAATGTTTGTTCTACACAATACGTATAACCATTCATAGTTCCAATTTATTGCATAAGCGTAAGAAACTATTTAACACATAATGTTAAAAGTTTGTATACTTCAAACTTCTAACATTAACATTAACATTAAAACACTGACAACTGTCAAAATGAAGGAATATATTATACTTGAAATTCGAATAAGACTTGTAAACAGTGGCGGTCGGTGAAGCATGTTTGGGAGGGCAATAGGTATGATCAGACATACTCGTACTATATCGCTCAACATTAGTATAGCAACGACAAAGCACGAGCGTGTCTGATCATGCTGATTGCCCTCCCAAACATGCTTCACCGACGGTCGCTGCTTGTAAATGCAGCTTGTGATACAATTATTAGTAAAAATGTTGAAACTAATATTAAAAAATAGATGTGAAGTGAGAATTTTTACACATTTCAGTGTTTCGCAGGTATAGAGTGATAAATTTTAAAATAGACGAATATATTATACAGGAAATTTTAAAAAGACTTTGTGGCTGCAGTTTATGATGTACTAATTAGTAAATGTGTTGAAACTAATAAAAAATGATGTGAAGTGTGAATTTTCACATATTTCAGTATTTCGCAGGTATCTAGTACCCAAGTTAAAGCAGCATGCTATATGTGTGGAACTTTTTTTTTTTTTTTTGCGGTAGTCAAGTCAAAATATTTGAACAATATTTTGAAAATAATTTATCGTTTGGTATTCTATGTACTAAGAGCTTTTATTTAAAATACTACATGAACTTTAAAAAAATATATATGTATTTTTTCCACAATAAAAAAATTAATATGACAAAAATTTCTTTTGAACTATTTTGGTTTCCATCAATGTACATTATTAAGATTTTTTTTCAGATTTTTAGACCAACACTTCTGGGAAATAGGGTGGAAACAAAAGTTAACTTTTTTTTTGTGAAATCAAAAATCGAGCGTGTAGTTTCAGGAACATTATAGATATTTTATTTAATAATTAGCTTAATAAATATTATTTTGGTTCTTTTTAGAAGTACAATTTCTGTTGCGTATAGATGGCAGCTAAATCGATTTATCTATTAAATAAGTAGCAGAAAATGGTACGTTTGTGTTGTGCTTACCCACTAATATTATGCATTAACATCATGCACGTTAAACGTTATCTATTAAAACATGAGCTATGAATGAGGATTTAATTTTTGTGGTGCATTCACAACTTCAAAATTAATACACTGTACGCTGTGAGTTGTGGATACATTTAATAGACTGTTTTAACGTTTAATAACAGCGTTCACAGCTATAAAAATTAGTACGTAACGAATATTGTGACATCTATGTTTTTTCAAATCAACTACGAAGACGTAAATACATTTATGTGACTACGAACCCGTCATCGAAGAGATCATGATTTCGTACTATATTTAAATAACAAAATTGTAGCCTCAACTACAGCAATTCTTTTTCGTTTCACTAATTCCGAAGTTTGTGCAACAGCATTTTTTAGGTTATATAAAGTTAGATAGCTAATGTTTGTTTATATATCTGTCTCATTAAAACAATGCTTAAAGTATAAAATTAACAAACATTTTCTACAGTCCTCAGCGCAATGTGCACTAAATTTATAGCTGTGAACGGTCACTTGAGCTTCCATATGACAAACTAATTAGTGACAATCACCAGTGAATAACTCGCTATGCACAATGCATTAATTTATAGCTCTGAATGAGGTTTTGGCCTTATTAAATAACTTCTTTCATCCAATTCCGTTCTGAGGTAGCGTCAACTACTCTCTCTAAATTTAATATTTTTAGATTTCTTTCAATTTGGTCTACATATCTGACTTAAACTTCGGTTATTGAATTGCTATGCCTTTCCAATGCTTTTATCGCCTTTTAAAAGTATCGCGAGTTTTGAATTTCCGCGGGTTACGTATATTCGATTTTTTTGTGGCGTTATGTTGGTACTCATGTCTCTCACGTATGCCAACAAGTTCGGCCATTTTGAATGTTCAGTTAATTTTTGACAGTTGCTTTGCTTGCACGTGTTTTGGCTCGTCTTCGATTTTCGACGCCCGAGCAAGTCAACAACAGTCGAAAACATTGATGAAGTGAAGAAAATAGTATTGGCCAATTGTCGAATCACCGTTAGAGAAGTTGCTGAGGACCTAAACATATCGATTGGCTCGTGCCATTCGATTTTTACCAATGATTTGATAACGCCCCTGCCCACACATCGTTGCTTGTACGCAAATATTTGGCCAAAAACAACACACTAATAATGCCGTAGCCACCGTATTCCCCAGATCTGGCCCCCTGTGACTTTTTCTTGTTTCCGAAACTGAAGAGGCCCATGAAAGGACGACGCTACGCTACGAGTGAGGAGATAAAGACGGCATCGAAGGAGGAATATTGCAAGCTATATTTGATTTTTTTTTTAACTTCTTAGGTTTTTTCTGGCTGCGTCTTCCAACGTGCTGCGTCTTCCAACTCTATCATCATCTTCAACTGTTTCAAGGCTATCTTGAAAGCTTTTATACCTTTTGTAAATCGCTCGTTCATTCATACTCGACTCACCAAATGACTTCTGCAACAATTTCACTACTTTACAGCACTTGATTTCATTTTTCACGCAAAATTTATTTTTTATTTTATTTTATTTTATTTATTTTGCGGACACGACAGACCGATAGGTCCTTAATGTGCTCATAAATACATATATACATTTTAAATACATATTACATATCTATATAAATATACAGTATATACATATACAATAAAAGTACAGAGAGTAAAAAGAAAGAATTTTAAAATATACAGTACTGAATAAAGTATCAAGTACACAGAAAGTACAACATAATATGTCAATACTATTACAAATAATAGATTTTATGTACCGTTTTTTTAAAGATATTATATGTCATGCCATATATGTCTAGTGATTGGTCTATCTTTACTGATTCATTATAGAGTGAACACATTCTATTTAGTGAGCTCATTTTACAATGCTGTGTTCTGTTCCTATCAGTGGCAAAAAGCACATTCCTTTTCCTGGCACCTGGGTATGGGATTCTATTTTTCATATTTATGGAAGTTAAAACTTCAGAGCAGTCTACAGTACCATTTATCAATTTATACAACGTAAGCAGAGTGCCAACATTTCTCCTACTTTCTAAATTATTTATTTTATATTTATTTAGCAATTCTATCGTAGGTAAATATTTAGGATATGCACCTGTGATTCGGTACTCTACAATTCGCAAATATCTAGTCTGAATTCTCTCAATTTGTTTAATATGTTTTTTCTGAAACGGGGCCCAGATTATGGATGCATATTCTAGTTTGGACCTGACAAAGGCATTAAATAGAGATTTGAATGATTGAATTAGCTTAAAATTTAACGTAGACCTCAATATAAAACCCATGTTTTTTAATGGTATATTCACAGTTTGTGAAATGTGAGTTGAAAAATTTAGATGTTTGTCGAACATAACTCCAAGATCTTTTACGGTAGCGGGTCTCGCAACGATAAGCATATTCATTGAATAGTTGTAAGAAGTAATTTCACGTTTTCTGCTAAATGAAATTACATTTGTTTTGTTGGGATTAAAGTGAAGACCAGATGATGCACTCCACTCCGAGAGACGATTTAAGTCCTCTTCTAATTTGTAGCAATCTGTTATGCTTGTAACAGATTTAAAGATTTTTATGTCATCTGCAAATAACAGACTGTTTTTAATCAATGTAGTAATTTCATTCACCACTAGAAGAAATAGGAGGGGTCCCAGATTTGACCCTTGTGGTACGCCACTGGTAGCTAGATAATTTTTAGATTTACTATTATTAAATTGTACATATTGTGAACGTTCATGCAAGTAAGACTTAAACCACGATAACGTATTTACAGAAACGCCAAATTTGTCTAATGATTTTAGTAGCTCTGAGTGACGTACCTTATCAAAAGCCTTTGTCATGTCCAAATAGATAACGTCCGTCTGGATTCCGGCATCCATATTACATGCGACAAAATTAGTTATTGTTAATAAATTGGTTATGGTCGACCTTTGGGGCATAAATCCGTGTTGTACGGGACTAATATTTGTGACCACATGATCAAAAAGTTTTTTATGCATTATTTGTTCAAAAACTTTAGCAGAGGAATTCAGAATAGAGACTGGCCTGTAGTTTTTTACGCTTCTTTTATCCCCTGATTTATGTATAGGACATACTCTATTTTCTTTCCATTTGTCAGGAAAAGTATTACTCAAAATAGATATTTTAAAAATGAATTGTAAAGGATGAGATATAATATCAGTGCAACCTTTTATCAAATAGGGGGGGATTAAGTCTGGGCCACAAGATTTTTTTGGTGAGAGTATTTATAGACCACACTACGTCCTCCAGAGTAATGTTGTCGACAAAGAGTGTGTTAGTATTAATGTTGTCTTCGTTATTGGACTGTTCTGGATGGCGCAGATCATCTTTGCTGTAAACTGATGAAAAATATTGTGCAAAATATTCGGCTATTGTGCAAAATGTTCAAACTATCATCAAGTATATCATTTTCCTCAGTCACAATACATGACTGAATTTCGCCACGTTTTTTATTTTTTATTATGTTCCAAAAATTTGTTGGATTACAAGTTATATTGGTTTCAACAGTAGCTATATAACTTGCGTATTCTTTTCTAATTAATTTTTTAAGGTCCCTTCTAATCTGTTTAAACATATATTGATGATAGTTTACATCTCCAGATTTGCGTTGAAGTTTTTTAAGATGGAATTGCTTTGCTTTCAGTAAAGATTTTATTTCCTTTGTGAACCAAACTGGATATTTATTTTTATATGGTTTGACCAAGGGTATACATTTATCAAAGACATTATATAAAATATTGTAATATTTATCAACGGCTATATTGACATCTGTTTGCTGTGTAAGTATAGACCAATCAACTAGAGCTAACGATCTGTACAGTAGATCAAAATTAGCGCGCTTGTAATTATATATTTTTTGTTTGTGGATAATATTTTTAAATCTGTTGCGCTCAAAGTCTATCACAATCGTGAGTGCAGGATGATAGTCATCCTCCTTTAATAACGGATCAATATCCTTAAAAACACGTATGCCAGTTATGTTTGTTAATACTAAATCTAGCGTTTTAGATTGTACATTTAGGATGTTGTTATGACTAGACAAGTTAATACATATTCTTTGATCGCTCATTGTGCAAAATAAAAAATCGCCGAATATACAGAAACATAACTTCTGTAATCAACAGTCAGATCTAAAATACACACCCAATATGCCTGTAATTGAGACAGTCGTCAAGGACAGATCAACCAACATGACAACAAAAAAGTTTATCGTTTCGACAAATGTAGCGCGGGAATTTCAAAAATTACAAGAACTTTTTGATCACACCTCGTATATATTTTTTAAATCGAAGCTTCCATTCAGAAGTTATGCGTGTATGGGAACATAGTAACTGCATTTCATGGAACAGAATAATCAGTTTAAAACAAAGTACGAGACAATTGTCGAAGAAAGACACAGTATCTGCTACGGTGATATTGTGTTTTTGTGTGGTATTTGGAATAAATGAATTTGTAAAGTATTACATTGTTTTTTCCTAATGATGTTATTTTTATTCCGAATTATATTGCCCCTTCAAAACACAGTAATATCTTACGCTGCGTTTTTATTAGTGCGGTAACTCATACAATTATGAAAATCCCAATTAAAAACCAATGTATTATATTCTCGATTAATGTTTTTTCTATGCGAATCCGTTGGAGTTATAATGAGAAAAAAGCCAAGGATATGTAAAATAAACCATTCGAAATTCATAGGCCTTAAGTTTCGAAAGACTAATATTTTTTATAATTCTTTTTCCTGGCAAATGTGGTTGACAACAATTACTGCGTTTTTGCACAGGGTAGCCTATATATATATATCAAAGTGATTTCAGTTTAGGTAAACCCTGACATTGAAAAAAATATATATATATTTAAATACAATATATTTTTTTCAAATTTGCTTTTACGTTCTAAAACATTAACAACGTTCTTCGACCGTCATCGTCACCGTGTTACTGTCTAACTCGTACTACCGGCTGACAGTTGATAGTCCGAGTGCAGAAGTTGGCGACACAGAACGGTCAAACAGTCAGCGATTGCTGCAGGCTCTATAAATCCGGCTTTAACTTTTGGCGCAATCGGAAATAGAAAGAGTTAGATCTATGCAGGACCTGCGCGCGAGATTTGCGATGATTATATGAACCGTAACTATGCTATTTTCATTGCTATCGATCATTTACATTCATTTTAGATAAAATTAGCGTAACCCGAAGGTTTAATAACAAAACCCGGAGCCCGAAGAAACGATGTTGATGAAGAAACCCTGAGACCTGCTCACCCTGATTATCATCGATCACTGGAGCTATTAGTCATAGATACATAAAAATTGTGAAAAAAACAAAATGCTATTGAATAAAAGTTTGGTTGAGTGAAAATATTTCCTTAGCAGCCGAACACGTCCCTCGCCCGATCCAGCCCAGTGATTGCACTGATCACTTTAATAGCCAGTAAGCCTCTGATTGCAAGAGAAAATATGTGGCCGAAGAGGACCTGGTTGATATCGTATATATTGGTTAATAATCTACGCCAATTGTTTTCAACTAATTCTTTTCTGGGCAGCTTTTGATTTTTCTGGGCAGCTGTGAGCAAAATGAAAATTGACAGCATAATAGCTGACTTCCGAACTAGTTTGGCGTGTCAAGAAGAAGAAATAAAAATTGATGTGAAGTGTGAATGTTCACACATTTCAGGGTTTCGCAGGTATATAATAAGTGAAGGCGGTATGCTGAGTGTGTAGGACAAATTTTACTTTGTAGTAATCACGGCAAAATGAACGATATTTTTAAAATAATTTATCGTCTGTTAATCATATAATAAGACTGGTTATTAAATTTACGCTCTTAAAAATTAAATACAATATTTGTCAAAATATAACTAGAATTTTGACAAAATAATTTCAACATAATAAAAATGCAAAAAAAAACAGAAAAAAGTAAATTCGCTCCGTACTCGAACTCGAAACCCTTCGTTTTCCAGCTTACGACACCAGTGCTCCAACCCATTAAGCTATCGCACGCCTTGCATGTGAGAGTCTTACATTGGTATAACTTTTGTACTTTGTGAACCAAAAACCACAAAAAATGCGTTATTTTCCGAAAACATAATCTGATCAAAAATTCCTGTTGTACTATTTCGGTTCACACCAATATACATTACTTAGAATTTTTTTAGATTTTTAGTTTAAACCATCTGGGCTACAGGGTGTGGGACAAAATTTTTTTTACACAATTTTGGCATAAATCGCATCAAAATAATTTATTTTGCAAAAATAAAAATTTGATCGTTAATTCACGTACTAAAGGCTTTCATTTGATACCCTACTCAGAATTTAAAAAAAATATTTTTGTTTTCGATGAGCACATATTTGTTTATATTTTTAGGGGGGTATGTTTTTAGATGTTTTAGTATTTTTCCTATGTGCGGGTCAAAGAGTTGTATAAGCATGCCAAATTTCAACTCTCTAGGTTTAGCCGTTTGGCTATAATTTTTACCGAACAGACAGACAGACAGACAGACAGACAGACAGACAGACAGACAGACAGACAGACAGACAGACAGACGACAAAATGACGGTATAAGGGTTTTTTGGTCATACCTACAAAACCCTAATAACAAATATCAATTTTGTATTTGCGTATGCAGAGA
Source organism: Liopterus haemorrhoidalis (assembly GCA_963971575.1). Classification (NCBI taxonomy): domain Eukaryota; kingdom Metazoa; phylum Arthropoda; class Insecta; order Coleoptera; family Dytiscidae; genus Liopterus; species Liopterus haemorrhoidalis. The sequence continues at coordinate 76,514,715 of OZ020611.1, read as the reverse complement.
GAAACAGTTGGCAGCCTAGCTGCCTTTCCAAAAACTTTACCAGATATTTTTGACGCTTTCAAAAGACCATTAAAACATATACATAGTTAATCAGGTTTTTTCTTCATTAATAATGTTAAGAAATTATAATTTTTTCCTTAAAAAATGTTATCCGCGATATTAAGTAACTAAATTACTTCCCAAAAACGCTCCAAAACTTTGTGCAATCATCCATTTTTCCTCAGTTTTTTATTAACACCCAATCTTAAATATTGTACTTTTTCTTCAATTTTTATAATGTATTTCTTAGAACAAGCTTCTTACAGAAAAACAATTAAATTTAACCACATTTTAACAACCTTGAAAAATGTGACATGAATGGTTAAGATGATTATTATATTTTTTATGGAAAACATAATTACCTTAGCCATTAGTTTTTTGCTTTATTAATTAACAACGTATTATGCGTACTTTCAAATGTGTGTAAAATGGTTCTGAGTCAACGAATATGATTTAGAAAAACTAAATCAGTCGAAACAAATGAAGTGGAATATTTTTTTTTTATGATATATGAGATATTAATCGTGACTTACAAGGTTAAATTATTTTGGTGTATATTTGTTTTCTTTGACAACAGACTTTTAGAGAATGTGTTCCGTTAGGGTGTACCGTTTTCAAGGCAATATTTTGGATGTTATACATTTTGTAATGTACTTGACTCAACTTATCGATAATGACAAACACAATCGTGGTGTCAGTATACACATTCATGAAAAAAAGATCAGCTTGCAGCCTAATGAGAATATCATGGGGAATATTTGTACCTTGAAATATCTGGGCTGCTTGTTCAATTTGCTTAAACAAGAAAACAAAAGTAAAATTCGAATTCCTGTCTAGAAAAAACAAGATTAGACTCTGTCTTTAGTACACCCAATATTGATTTATTGCATGTACTATAACAACACGAAATCGACAAGACTACATTTTTTGAAAACAAAGCACTTTGACGGAACCTTAGTCTTATCCAAATTGATAGCAAATGAAATCGCAATAATGAATATATCCGAGTATATGTAGTCTATTTCACGATACGATGAAGTGACTATCTACTTATGGTCCTAAACACACTGGGTGGTAATTACAAATAACACTAATCCCTTGTTTGCACCCATAAACTAGTCAGTGATGTATCAGGTATAAATTACAGATGTTTTAAATATCTTTTCACTTCGCTTTGAATTTTCTATCAGATAACTTGTGATTTGTGTTAAATAGTTCAGTACGTGTTAGAAAAATGTGGCGTCCTTGGAACGAACAATTAACTTCTGTGCAAGCAGATGAAGCAGATGACTATGTGACCATGATAGAAGATGATGATATAGTGCAAGATACAATAAAAAAAAAAATCGGGAAAGAACTTGTATATATTTACCTGCAGAAGCTAAAGAAATTGTGACCAATGTGTATTTATATTTAAGGAACCGCAAAAATAAACAAGCTGCATTAGAAGAGACAAGCAAGGCAACGAAAGTAGCGATGACAACAGTATGGAATATTGTAAATAAATCCATTGATAGGAGAAGAAAACGAAAGGATTCAGGCATATCAAAATGTTTGGATGGTTTCCAGAAAGATGTAATACGGCAAAAAATTTACCAAATGTACACCGAACATAATGAGCCAACATTGGACATATTGCTCAAAAGATTAATTCAAGACCAGTGTGAAATTAATTGTTCAAAGGTGACCTTATGGCGTGCCCTTAAAAGTATAGGGTCTCAATTTAAAACTTTAAATAAAAAGCAGTTCCTTATGGAGTCAGAGCGATTAAAACTTTTGAAACAAAATTATTTAAAAAACATTAAAAAATGGTACGACACACATGAAACAAACTCAAAAGGTTGGGTGGATACGTCAAATAAATGTCAAACAAGAGCACCGTCTAATAAAGGTAAACGTATTACGATACTTCATGCAGGTTCTGAAACTGGATGGATACCGAATGCACTCTTGCTTTCTGCGAAAAATATCAAAGATTCTAGACTCGACTAACATGACGATACCACGGCGGAAATGTTCGAAAATAAATTACTCCCGAATATACCGGCTAACAGTGTTATTGTTATGGACAATGCAAGTTACCATAGTCGGCAACTAAATAAAGTACCGAATAGTGCAAACAGTAAGAAGGAAATCCAAGACTTTTTATATAAAAATTATATTTACTTTGAAGAAAGTTATAAAACAAATGTTTAATTAAATTATTAAAAAGTTAAAGTTTTTCTAAAGAATATGTTTGCGATAATATTGCTCAATGCAAAGGACACACAGTTTTACGACTACCTCCGTATTATTGTATATTCAATCCTATTGAACAAATGTGGAGTCAGTTAAAGGCGAGAATAAAACGGAATAATGTTTCTCCCACTTTAAACGGCACTGTGATAGAACTTATAAAAAGAGAAGTGGAAAATATCCCTGTAGATAGTTGAAAAAATTATGTAAATCATGTTAATAAAACTGAGGACAGTTATATTCAAATAGAACGTACTATAATCATTAATTTAGAGACTGATTCAGAGAATGATTTGGACTTGTAAGATTTTTTTTTTTTCTTAAACATTATTTAATTTAAAATTTATTTTATTGTAAATTTTTTAAATACTAATTGTAATGTTTTAAATTTAATTATAAGTTCTATAAATTAATTGTATTTATAATAAAAATAAAGTTTATTTTGATGATATCTTATGTTTATTTCTTGTTACAATTGTGTCATTACGTGGTGTAATGTAATTTATACCTGATACATCTCTGGCTAGTTTATGTGTACAAACAAGGGATTAGAGTTATTTGTAATTACCACCCACTGTGTTTAGGACCATAAGTAGATAGTCACATCAACTTATCGTGAAATAGACTATACTGTATTACATTGCAAATGACAAGTCAAAATATTACAGTCGATACATGAGATAGATGTAACAAAACTGCAACACGGAAGAAAATATTAACTTCGTAGTCCAGCAGGACAGTAGACAAAATGGTTAAGAAGATATGGGGAGAAATATTGAACACCATCACCAGTACCAGAAATAATGAACACTATGTACCAGTGGCGGCTGGTACATAAGAACTGCAGCACCCTCAAATTGAAATGAATTTAAACATTACAAACGTTTATGATTTCTCTCTCTCTCTCTCTCTCTCTCTCTCTCTCTCTCTCTCTCTCTCTCTCTCTCTCTCAACTATACTTAAATTTTAACTAAAAACCGACTCTACTGTTATGCGTCACGTGTGAAATAAGGTGTTCATCTACATGGTATGATGTACAATGTGTCATTTATGCTGAAGGCACTGCATTTCGAAATGCTATGACAACGTGGGAATTAGCTACTCTTTGTGCTGTAGACCTTATCAGTTAAAAGCTTGCGAAGTGCACTTTTGATTACAAATATTTTTGTATTTTTAAATAATAAATGACTTAAAGAATGAATAAGAATGCAAGATTATCGCAAGCTCTGTAATATTTGTAAAATGTAATATTTCTGTATTCTATATGATTTTAATTGTAGGCGTATATGTAGTTGAAATTTGTATGTCCATCTTAATAATGATTTACTTTCCCGAAAGAAAAGCTCAATTATATTTTTAGTTCCAGCACCGCCGCTAGAATTTTCAGGAGCAGCCACTGCCATAGGTCATTAGGATGATAAAAGATAGAAATGTCAGCTGACATAAGATCGATCGAGTATTATTATACAAGATACTTGGAGAGATCTGATTATGACCAGAGGAAGATTAAGAACGAGTCAGTGAAACCAAAAATCAATCTGATTGATGTTGCCCAAAGCTCTCTCTTTGGGTAAGTAAAATTAGATGTATAAAATGACATTTTCTTAACGCTCATTACATTTATTTTAAATTTAAATCTAGTCCCACCTTTCTGCATTTGTTTTTGAAACGATTAATGTTATAATATAATGGTAAACATATCTTCTCAAAACAGCACGAATACAGACGATTTAAGACGATTTCATGAGAAAAAAAAGTTCGGACAGTGGGTACCACATGACTCTCAGAAACACAGAATTTTCAATCAGCTTAACTCGTTTGAATGAATTTCGTTGCATGCCAAGAATATAACAAGAATTTTTATAGCAAATTTGCAGAAAATCCATTGTTCACGCGGGATAAATTCAATTAATTTGATTATAATAAATAATAATGTTAAAAGTTTTTCAAAGTTTGTAGTCTTTCCATTCGGCACACAAATAAACCAATCTGTGCTTTTACTCACCCTTGAACAAGCAGCATAGAACTGGCCGTGGGAAAAACAGCTCGTTCTTAAGTTAACACCTGTGCTATGTCATCTAACGTCCGTCTTTTGTAATAATTTGTAGTTTTTTTTAAATAGTGTACTACGCATTTTGCTAGGCAACTGAATATTAGTAGATGTAAAAAAGTTAATAATATTGATTTGACATGTAAAAATAATCTATATATATAAAAGCAAGTGTCCTGACTGACTGACTCATCACCGCCCAGCCCGAACCCCTTGGCCTAGAAACTTGAAATTTGGAGAGTATATTCTCTCCATGAGGTAAGCACCCACTAAGAAGGGATTTTTCGAAATTCAACCCCTAAGGGGCGAAAAGGGATGAAATGTGATTTCACGGATTCTTTAATATCTCTTCGGGTCGATGGGATATCGACTTAGTTTTTGCTTACAAAGATTACCCATACAAATGCCAAAAAACTATTTCAGTATTTTGTCCTAATCAACCCCTAAAGGGGTGAATCTACAATCGGGGTGAATTTTACATCTCGGCGTATTTCCTGTGTTTGTTGAGTTATAAGGTTTCTTTTCGGCACATAGGTGTCTTTTTAAAATATCTCGAAATGGTTTTGACAGTTTTTTAAAATTTCACCCCTGAAGGGTGAAAAGGGCTGACATGTGATTTCAAGGATTCTTTAATATCTTTTAGGACCAATAAGATATCGACTTGCTTTTTGCTTACAAAGATTATTCATACAAATAACGAAAAACCAATTTCATTATTTTGTCCTAATCAACCACTAAAGGGGTGAATCTACAATCGGGGTGAATTATACATCCCGTCGTATTTCCTGTGTTTGTTAAGTTATAAAATTTATTTTTGGCATATAAGTGTCTTTTTAAAATATCTCGAACTGGTTTTGACAGTTTTTTTAAATTTCAGCCCCAAAGGGTGAAAAGGGGTGACATGTGATCTCAAGGATTCTTTAATATTTCTTAAGACCAATAAGATATTGACTTGCTTTTTGCTTACAAAGATTACCCATACAAATAACGAAAAACCAATTTCAGGATTTTGTCCTAATCAACCCCTAAAGTGGTGAATCTACAATCGGGGTGAATTATACATCCCGTCTTATTTCCTGTGTTTGTTGAGTTATAAAATTTATTTTTGGTACATAAGTGTCTTTTTACAATATCTCGAAATGGTATTGACAGTTTTTTAAATTTACGCCCCTTAAGGGTGAAATGGGGTGAAATGTTAATTCAAGGATTCCTTAATATCTCTTAGGACCAATAAGATACCGACTTGGTTTTTACTTACAAAGATTATTCATACAAATACCGAAAAACTTATTTAAGGTTTTTATCCTAATCAACCCCTAAAGAGGTGAATATACAATTGGGTTGAATCACACATGCCGTCGTATTTAAAAATATACGTCCCTAAAAGGTGAAAAGGGGTGAAATGTTAATTCAAGGATTCCTTAATATCTTTTAGGACCAATTTTTGCTCAAAAAAAATCATATAAATGCCGTAAAACTTATTTCAGATTTTTGTCCTAATCAACCCGTAAAGAGGTGAATATAGAATTGGGTTGAATCATACATGCCGTCGTATTTCCTGAGATTGTTGAATAACGAAATGAATGTTATAAAATTTCTTTTTGACAGTTTTTAAAAATACGTCCCTAAAAGGTGAAAAGGGGTGAAATGTTAATTCAAGGATTCCTTAATATCTCTTAGGACCAATTTTTGCTCAAAAAAAATCATATAAATGCCGTAAAACTTATTTCAGATTTTTGTCCTAATCAACCCGTAAAGGGGTGAATATACAATCGGGATGAATTAAACATCCCCTCGTATTTCCTGTATTTGTTGAGTCATAACATTTATTTTTGGGTGATTTGACAGATTTGGGTGAAATGGTTTTGACAATTTTTTAAAATTGCACCCCTGAAGGGTGAAATGTGATTTCAAGGATTCCTTAATATTTCTTAGGACCAATAAGTTATGAGCGATTTGATTTTTGCTTATAAAGATTACCCATACAAATGCCAAAAACTTATTTCCGTATTTTATCCTAATCAACCCCTAAAGGGGTGAATCTACATTCGGATTGAATTATACATCCCGTCGTATTTAAAAAGGGGTGAAATATGATTTCAGGACTTCCTCAATGTCTCTTAGAACCAATCAGATATCGACTGGGTTTTTGCTTACAAAGGTTACCCATACAAATGTTTGCAACAGGAATTCAGGGTTTTGCCCTACGCAACCCCTAAAGGGATGAATCTACATTCAGGGTGAATTATAGAAACCTTACATAGGCTTCTATTAAATATAAACCTACATAGCTTTCTATTTGAAATATTTAGTAAGCGTTTTGACAGTTTTTTAAAATTTCATCCCTAACGAGGTTAAATAGTATTTTTTATTCGATAGAAGGTCCCTTGACATAGACACATGAAATTCGGGAAACATATTCCCTCCAGGACGTAAGCACCCACTAATATGGAACTTTTCAAAATTTCATACCGGGGGGGGGGGGTGAAAAGGGCTGAAATGTGATTTCACGGATTCCTCAATATCTCTTAGGACTATTGATCTCTTATGAAAAATGAGATTTCGACTAGGTTTTTGCTTACAAAGGTTACCCATACACATGTTTAAAAACAAACTGAGTATTTTACACTAATGGCACTAATGAGGTCGTCAATATACCGTAGCGAAGCACGGGTGCTCAGCTAGTAATTAATAAATTATAAAACCGATATTTTCCGACTGCCGTAGCGTAATGGTAACACACGTGCTCTGCGTTGCTAAGATCTCGGGTTCGAATCCCGTTCAGGCATGAAATTTTCTCAAAAATAAAAATCATAATGGCTAATTGCCGAAGCAGCAAAGGCCATTAAAATTTAAAAAAAAAAACGATATTTAAGTTCCGAGATTCAAATAAAATGGCAACTAAACAACATGGCAACTAAACAACATGGCAACTAAACAACTTCTGGATTAATATGAAAAATAAAAAAAGTAAGTGGTTTTCAAAATTTGGTTTGTTTATTTTTGGACGAAATTCACATTTTAGAAAAAATTGGCAAATGAAAAATCTATTGCATTCTACGTCACCATGCTGCCTTTAAAATTGTGTCAGACATTTACCTAACACCCTGTATATAAGTTACTTGGTTGTAAGTCCAAGAGTATTCAATTTCAACAATTTCCACTGGTTATTAAATTTACGCTTTTAAAAATTAAATGCAACATTTGCCCAAATATAACTAGAATTTTGAAAAAATAATTTAAACAAAATAAAAATGCAAAAAAAACAGAAAAAATGAAATTGCCTCGAGGCCGGATTGAACTCGAGTTTGCAAATTAGAACGCCAGTATTCTAAGCATTACACCATCGAAGCGCTCTGTGTACTGTACTACATAATATCATTAAATATTTTACATGGTCAAGTAAAAAACACAAAAAATGCGTTATTTTCCGAAAACATAATCTGATCAAAAATTCTTGTTGTAGTATTCCGGTTCACACAAATGTACATTACTTAGAATTTTTTCAGATTTTTAGTTTAAACCATCTGGGCTACAGGTGTGGGACAAAAATTTGTTTGCACAATTTTGACAAAAATCACGTCAAAATAATTTATTTTGCAAAAATAAAATTTTGATCGTTAATCTACGTACTAAGGGCTTTCATTTGATACCCTACTCAGAATTTTAAACAAATATTTTTTTTTCGGTGGTCACATATTTGTTTATATTTTTAGGGGGATATGTTTCTTAGATGTTTTAGTATTTTTCCTATGTGCAGGTCAACGAGTTATATAAGCATGCCAAATTTCAACTCTCTAGGTTTAGCTGTTTGGCTAAAATTTTTACCGAACAGACAGACAGACAGACGACAAAATGACGGTATAAGGGTTTTTTGGTCATACCTACAAAACCCTAAAAACCATTCACATACATTTAAGTAAGTGTGTGAAATGCACGATTTATAGAATATTCATAAAAAATATTCCACATCAAGAAAAATTAAATATTCGTGCGGCACTCTACAACCTGCAATTCTTAGTGTACACGAATTACAATATTTTAAAACTGGCTTCATTTCGGTTTAGACTCACTGATTTACTTAATTTTTGTTTTGTTTTATTCAATAATGTTCATAGTATATGATGTTCACTTTTGTAAGGACAAACCAGATCTAGTTATTTTGGTTACTTTGATAGTGTATTAATGACTTTAAATATCATTAAAAAAAATTCCTTCAGATTTGTTGGTTATGATCATTATAATTAAGATATCATTTTTTATTATGACATATGTCAAACTGACATTTTTGTAACATTTTTTAATACCATTATGACATATGATTTCAAGGTTGCAAACTATTGAAATCAAAATTTCCTCTTAGATTGTTTTTACAAAAGTGAACAGCATATTGACGTTTATGTAATTTTCATAGATAATTACTGAGGGAAAGATTTCTAGACAATTTCCTATATTGACAAAACTGGATTTTTTTTTTTCAAAAATTAATAGAACTATTATGTAAGCGTAGCTTTTCTTCAGATATTAAGGAAAATCAATACATAAAGTCTGTTTCTTCGGTTCAGGCGGAAGTAGATTTTCAATTCAAGTAACTTTTATAGATTAAGTGACGCTTTTGATATTTTTTTTTTAGCAAAAGCCTACTTCATACCATAAAAGAAGAGCTCATGACTTACAAAAATGAAAATTCCAGTTAGTTCCACCTAAACGTTTGGAATAGCCTATATAAACAATCTATTCTAGCTCAAGCTCTTTCTACTAGAAAAGGGCAGCAATGAAAAGTTTTTGAGTTATACAAAAAACAAACGTTTTTTTTTTTTTTTTGTTAAATCCTATTTCTAACTAAAAAAATTGATGTGCAGTGTGAATATTCACACATTTCAGGGTTTCGCAGGTATATAATAAGTGAAGGCGGTATGCTGAGTGTGTAGGACAAATTTTACTTTGTAGTAATCACGGCAAAATGAACGATATTTTTAAAATAATTTATCGTCTGTTAATCATATAATAAGACTGGTTATTAAATTTACGCTCTTGAAAATTAAATACAACATTTGTCAAAATATAACTAGAATTTTGACAAAATAATTTCAACATAATAAAAATGCAAAAAAAAAAGAAAAAATAAAATTCACTCCGTACTCGAACTCGAAACCCTTCGTTTTCCAGCTCCTTTTTGCAGTGCTCTAACCCATTACGCTACGCACGCTTTGCATGTGAGTGTCTTACATTGGTATAACTTTTGTACTTTGTGAACCAAAAACCACAAAAAATGAGTTATTTTCCGAAAACATAATCTGATCAAAAATTCCTGTTGTACTATTTCGGTTCACACCAATATACATTACTTAGAATTTTTTTAGATTTTTAGTTTAAACCATCTGGGCTACAGGGTGTGGGACAAACATTTTTTTGCACAATTTTGGCAAAAATCACATCAAAATAATTTATTTTGCAAAAATAAAAATTAGATCGTTAATCCACGTACTAAGGGCTTTCATTTGATACCCTACTCAGAATTTAAAAAACATATTTTTGTTTTCGATGAGCACATATTTGTTTATATTTTTAGGGGGGTATGTTTTTTAGGTGTTTTAGTATTTTTCCTATGTGCGGGTCAAAGAGTTGTATAAGCAGGCCAAATTTCAACTCTCTAGGTTTAGCCGTTTAGCTACAATTTTTACCGAACAGACAGACAGACAGACAGACAGACAGACAGACGACAAAATAACGGTATAAAGGTTTTTTGGTCATACCTATAAAACCCTAAAAAAACTGTAATGTTGAAGAGTGTTAGAGTTGAACCAAAAAAAAAAACTATTTCTTTTCTTTCTCACCTCGCGAAACTATACCTTTAAACAAAAATTCCGATATCTAAATCCTCTCTAAATATAGCCTATATAATCTGCCCTGGATTCACCTTAAGGTGTACTGAAAATCTCGTAAAAATCGCTCCAGTCATGTACCCGTGATACCCGGATAGACAGACTGACTTTTATATATATAATAATATATAATATATATATATATATATATATATATATATATATATATATATATATATATATATATATATATATATATATATATATATGAGTCATTCTTTTTCATCGAGAGACCCCATGCTGTCCAAAAATATATTAGTCTATGAAAGGTCTACCAGGGCTCATTCGATGCTTATTGTAGTCTAGTTTCGAAATCCGAGTGGCTCTTTTACGGAAACATCGTAACTTATCAAATATGGCCACCAATCCCACGTGACCTCTACCTTTTCTTCGATAAATCGATTATAAAGTCAACACAATCGAGTCAATTTGGGTGTCAAACCCCTGAAAATGTTACCTAAAGGTAGTTGAGGCGGCTGTTAATGAATCCAGGGTCAAATTTAGAAAATTCAATATGGCGGATGCAATATGGCGGCCGAAACCACGTGCCAAGTGAAGATTTTTTTAAAAAATGATTTTTTTTCAATATAATATAATGCCTGGGGGTTTATGGGGTCACTGATGATGAATTCAGGGTGCAATTCAGAAAATTAAATATGGCGGATCCAATAAAGCGGATTCAATATGGCGGCCAAAACCACTTGATGAAAAGAGATTTTCAAAAAATCACTTGATTTTGTCCTTATTTAATACCTGGCGGTTTATGGGGTTTCTGATGATAAATCCAGGGTTCATGTGAGAAAATTCAATATGGCGGCCAAAATCACTTGACAATCGGAGATTTTTAAAAAATCACTTGACTTCAAACTAATTTGGTACCTAAGGGCTTATGAGATCGTTCATGATAAGTCCAGGATCGAACCCTGTATTTTCTCAAAGTTTTTTCAGAAATCTTCCCTTATTAAGTTAAATAAGCACACATTCATTGGTAGACATCGATTGGCCAACAACATCAATTCATCAACAAAACAAAACATCTATGATACAACGATACTTCTGTACGTCTGCTGGGACATGAAGAGCATTACGAAGTTTTACGAACTCATCCAACCGAGTGAAACGGTTCCTGCCGAGTACTATAGTCGTTAATTGAATCATTTGGCTGACTGAATGGAACAAAAAGGACCATTTGCATAACAAGGAAGTTAGGAAGTCCACCTCTTGAGTTTGCAGTACACCAGAGCAGGTTAATTACAGATATAATATGGAACGTGGAATGGACGTTACCTCGACAATGACATACCGGTTGGACAATAAATGATACGGACGTGTAATGAATGGAAAAAGAATGATTGTTAAAGGATATTCTCAAGTGATCTCCAAAAGGAAAGAGAAGAATAGGAAAACCAGCGTTAAAGTGAAAATAGGCATTAAAAATTTATTATTTAAAAAAGTCAAGCGGACTGGCACCATAAAATGGCAAACCTATAATTGTAAAACTCTAGGAAGAAAATAAAAGTCTTGAATTAGATGAGTTACACCTGTAGATTAGAATATTAATTGAAATAATGGGATTCGGACCAGTCAAAAAATAAAACAATATTTTTATAATAACATGAGTATGAATGATTTAGTTGAGCAGTTGTATCGGAACTGTAATTGCGTAGTGTTGCATAATGGAGCAAAAATTAATGTTCTCCATCAAAAGAGGCTTAAAACAGGGCTACCTCTTTCACCTTTCCTCAGATAAGTCTAGAAGTCACAGCTCTATCGCTATATAACTACGTATCTTCCGTACTAAATTCTTTCCGTACTTCTGTATGAATGTGAAACATGGATGGTAACCAACCAGATAACTTCCCGATTACAGGTTTTCAAACAAGTGTTTGCTCAAAATTTTCAACATCTTTTAGTCAAATACAATTGCAAATTCAGACCTATAGAGTCTAACTAGCAAAAAACAGGCACTCGAATGAAATCCTCAGGAAGCGTGCAGTAAAGGTAGACCTGCAATAATCTACGCTGGTCCATTTCTCAAAAAGTTGGACGTATATGAAAACCTTGACCGGAAATTAAGGCCCTTGTAAAGAACAGAATCAGATGGCGAAGCTTAGAACGTAGAGGCCCACTGTTCCACTTCGGAGCTACAGGAAACTATATATAATAATAATGAAAGTACATAGAATATATTTATAATTTTTTATTACAAATGTGAAATGGAGTAAAAACAATTAATTACATAATTATGGATATTAGAAAAAAATAATATTATTATAATATAATTTATTACTTTATATTTATATTTTAATTCATAATATTTTCAATTCGTATACGTTACCTTAAATATATGTATTTAATAGTTTCATATATCTCAAAAATGCAATTATAAATAATTTATTATTAATATATTAAGTTAATTAATTTATACGATTTGTTGAAGTTTATACGGTGCAATTTTTGCGAATGCAATATAATTAATTAAAATTTTATGTTAACAATATTCTGGATTGAAATCTGATTTTTTACATGATTTACTGCCAACCTTGATACAAAAAGAGATAGTTATTTAAAATTTAAAATTAAGAGTGATTATATTTATTCCACTGTCAAGTATCAAATTCAATGTCAATGTTATGTAAGTATCCAGACAGTTTTTTTAACAAGGTATGTGTATTATGTACGGTTATATTGCATACAGATAATTAAGACATTTTTAGAAGTCACCTGTCTACAATTTATATCATTAGTAAATTATGTCCGCATAAACAGATAGAATTTTGGTGCACAGCATCTATTGATATCAGTACTCATCGGATCTTGGATTAGAATTAATCATAGTTCCATGAACCACCTATTTTTTTCCTGATTTGGGACAATTTACATACATCAAGTCTGTCACACTCTTGTTAAGTGCACTGCAATATAATGGCAGGCACATCATCATTCTTCAACCGTTCGAATCAACTGCTGAATATAGGCTTCCCTTAAACATTTCCAGTTTTCTCTATTTTGAGCTTCTTGTAGCCAGTTCGTACATACACGCTTTAGGTCACCAGTCCACAAAGTGGCAGTCTTCCTCGGTTAAGTTTATCTGCCCATGGTATCTACTCGAGAATCCGTTTGTTCCGTATGTCGTATTTTGTCTAGCCTTTTAGAAGGATACCGGTTAGTTTCGTCTGTTAACAAATTTCAGCATTTAATATTTTATCCCTCAGTGTTATATCGAGCATAGCTCTATTCATGGCTCTTTGGATTACTTGCAGCTTTATAGCAGAAGCTTTAGTCAGTATTAGTGTTTCCGGCCCGTAGGTTAAGCCGTGCATAACAAATAGTTCGAAAGCTTAATTTTTAAGGCACATTCGGATACCACTTTTAAAAATGTTTCGTGCTTTACCAAATGCTCCCTATCATTGTGATATTCTCCTGAAGATTTCACACATTTGATTGTCCTCTGTCAATTTGTATTTCATATCAAAGATGTAAAAACGTAAGCATCAACCTGCTCAATGTTGGCATCGTCGATTTTCAGCGCCTCGTTCAATACAAGTGTAATGAATCGGTTAGTCCGCCCGGACAAATTATTTACCTATGACTTTCACAAACCACCCATCACGAGAATTTCTTTGAAAGGGGATGCAATCGTTTTTTAGTGATTTTAAAGGGTACGTTACAGTCAACATTTGTGAGAATTCAAATAATAAAATAAAATTAGAAACCCTTCGTTTCAGCACGTAACTTTAGATATATATTATTTATGGTTCATTATTTAGGGAAACATTTGTTCGGAGTTATTGCTTAAAAACTTTGAACACTAGCATCTCTTTGAACAATGCTTAAACCCTTTTTCCTAGAAACGCTACCAGCCCTCAGATATATACACCCGTCTGTCTGAAGAGGGGTCAGAAAGTATTCGGTCCGATTAGCGTAAACATCTAAGTTGTTGAATTCTGAGAGGCACTGTGTCGCCATTCTGGTTGTCTATCCGATTCTATTTGTTTTAATCTTTGTCATTATTTTTACCTATATTTTAATCTTTCAATCTTACTCTTGTAAATAGTATATTATAATAAATCAAATTCATTAATTTTAAACCGTCTTACTTAACATGTGTAAACCTTCACCTTTAAGATCTTAAATGAACAGCTAAGATCCAGACTAATTACAAGATGCCTGATCAGTCTGTTGGTAAGTACTAATATATATCATTTAATGCACATATCGTAATGATGAACCTTGGATAACACTCACACCTTGTATCCGAACTCCTTTAGTCAGAAATCTCATTTCAGTTTGAGATCAGACTTCATATTATATCACAGGTTCGCTACCTAGTTGATAATAAATGGTACGTTTGAAAGGAACGTACAGGGCTCGCAACACAAGGTTTATCAAGGTTTTATTTCGGCAGACACATACATATAAGTATTGCAAGAGGATTACGCATTTAAAGCTTATGAGAAAAATTGGTATAAGTATAAAATATCACAAATTTCAGGGTTTCTTAGATATCTACTAAATAACAATAGATACTCATCAGAATGGTCTAGGAATATTTGATGAGGTTGGAAATGGAATGTTTGTTTGTTATTTTAGAAAGATATACTAGAATCGAGTCTAAATGCCGCAAGTTGATGAAAGTTTGCACATCTTGTTTCGAATAATTATGATTAGTGCTGAATATGGATTCATCAGACCTCTTCAATTTGTATACAATAATCTAGTGTTGTAAGTCAGTATAATTGGCATAGGTATATAAAGAAACTATCAACTCATTAAATTGTTCTCCTGATAACTAGTAAAAATATCAGAGATTATATGAACCATTTTCGAAAGAATATTTTTCGGCTGTAATTAGAATCGTATTTAGTGCGTAGTAGTTCATATTATTTGACTATCATATGATATCACTATCATATGATAATATGATATAATATAATATTTAATATATTCCGCAGAACCTGGTGCCAAATGATGCCGTTTTCGAAATATTGCTCAAAAATGGAATTTTGCTATTTACATGTAATTTGCCAAGTTGTATATCAATTTCTGATATATATTTCGAAAATGATGTTTATTTAAAGATTTACTGCATTTAAGATTGTGCTCGAAAATTATTTTACATGTATTCTTTACATAACAGTGATAGTCATATGATATAACGATATATATATATATATAATGATATATATATCATATGACTATCACTGTTATGTAAAGAATACATGTAAAATAATTTTCGAGCACAATCTTAAATGCAGTAAATCTTTAAATAAACATCATTTTCGAAATATATATCAGAAATTGATATACAACTTGGCAAATTACATGTAAATAGCAAAATTCCCTTTTTGAGCAATATTTCGAAAACGGCATCATTTGGCACCAGGTTCTGCGGACAAAGCTAAACAAATAGATGCATTCCGTATATGTATAGAGCTTGTGGAGCCTCTTTCTTAAATGTCATAATATATAGCTGTTCCGACTGGATATTTCAGATATTTTTTTTCTTATTTCGGGCAAAACTCGAATAATAAGTCATATGTTCTTTTTTGTTTCAATTTTGTAATTTACGTTGTATTTAAGCAAAAACGATACAAACATTGACAAGATAACACAAATTTGTGAATTTTCAAATTTTGGGAGTTATCCTAAATTCTGCGCCCCTTTTAGAATAATTCCGCACAAATTCTTGTAGCCTATGTTATGCCCGACAAACCTAGGAATAATCAAATCCAAATGTTAATATACGCAGATTTGCAGTCGTAGAGTATATCATCATGTCTCCAAATTGGCGAAAAGCTCTATCAAATTCGAAATTTTTCGCCATTTAGATACCAAATTCATAATCTAAGACATTAAATTAATAAAAGACGACCCGTTTCATATAAAATGAATTAGACATTTCGTAAATCTTTGTTTTGGGACATAGAATGAATTATGGACGATATCTTGTAAACCAAGTGATGGATATTATCGTGCGATACGGAGAATTGTATCTAAAAGTCCATTCTTTAAATAGAGAAGAAGGTCCTAATATAGGCCCTGCATTTAATATGCGCCCCCAACGAAAATCTACTAAAATCATCTTTCGTCAATAGCATAAAACACACTTACCTTTCGTTCAACAATTTTACAAATTTAGTGCAGTTGAGTTCTTGTTCTGTTAGAAACGAATTACAGTAAATGTGTTTGCTAAATTTTGATTCTTTTATTGTTGTTGGTATAAAAATGGGCAAGATTTTTATTCGATCTGCTTGTGATTTATACTTGAAGCTATTGTATTGTGATCGAGGTATATTGTGTTATTTGGAGCAGTAGCTCCAAGTAACTTAATCTCAAAAAAGTCAAACATTAATTTAGATTGCCATGTGCAATGATAGAAATATGAGCTCCCCGCGAGACCTAAATATGGGCCACGGCATATTCAACAATTTTGTCCATCTGACGACGACATAGACGTTGATGCGACAGAAAAAGATTTATATGAATGTTATTTTTGTCAGTAATCAATTATTAAACTGTTAATTTAAGTTTGTATCTTAAACAAAAATAAAATTTATTTTGCACTACCCAATGGGGCCCATATTTCATACACTCAATCCTGATTCGAACATTTTACAAATTTTTTGGCTTTGAATCACATTATTTTTCTATTTTTCGAAACAATGCAATTTTTGTATTGTATATAAGTCTTTGGGCTTTAGATGTTTGCCAATTCTAAGATCAATTCTTAAACGACAAAAAATTTCACGAAATTCGTCTTTAAGTGAACTAAGGCCACAACTGAAGTCGGCAAACCATCGATAAACACTAGTCCTTGATAGTGTTTCATCGCCAAAATTCAAATTAAGATCATCGATGCACTGTTGTTGGGTTAATCCACGTTGAAAGTTGTAAAAAATAATCGCTCGAAAATATTCACGATTTATTTCTATTTTTAGCCGAGATGATTTTTTTCAAGTTACTGTAAACAACACAAATAGCGCTTGTACGTCAAAACGTTTTGAGTACGTATACTGTAAAAAATGTCAAACTTTACGATAGAAGCGTCAGTTGCCAGATGGCAGCACCAGTTTAGCGCAATCCCGAAATATAAGAGGCAACCTTCGTACAATTGTTTTTGATACTTTTTTTAATATTTATTATGCACTTTCTAAACTAGTAAATATGGTAAATATTCATTGGCATAATTACGTAATAATAAAATAACTTGAAGAATTACAGTGGATTTGATTTAGTACAGTAAAATTTCACGTATGTGACAAATCACCGATAGTGAAACAGTGCTGTTCACTGCAGTAAGTATATCTAAGCACCAGTTACGAAGTCTGAACAGTCATCATGGTCGCCGTTTAAAATCACCGTGACTGAAAAAGAACGGTCCCTGATTACGGCGTTCTTTAAAAATCACTGTTTCGCTCATCACAAGGGTTCCTAGGCACTATACTAATACTCATATTCAATGGAGGCCATCAATTGCAAATTTAATTATCACTAATACATCATTTCACGAAAAACCTCATAAACCTCATGAATTATTAAATTTAAAAAATCTTCACTCGAAGGGTGAAGGAATATTCTCCATATTTTTAATTAAATGCGCACCATAAGATGAACGGAATGCGAGCGTGCTTTTGTCTGGAATTCACATTCCTGGACGCCAGGTTAGTTGCCCTCCTGCCCTCTTACACCCGTCACTCTCATATCGAAGAGCCTTTGAACCAAAAGAGAACGAGACTTCACCAACAAACCCGTATTGCACGTGAATAAAAATAAAAGACTTAATTTAATTGGTGGTAAATGAAGTTAATTTTTTTTAAATAGTTTTTTTTTGTACCCTTTGAAGTCTTATTGAAGTTTGTTTTCATTTTTTTAGTTGAGTTATGATGCTTATTCGATTACTATTGATTATTTTAATTGATTCGCAAATGCAGTAATTGCGATTCTGAAGCCTTTAGAGACTGTCGAGACGTATATGTCCCAGCAAGTATTATTTAACAGATTGAATGTCATGAGGTATATATGTGGTCGACGCTTATCTATCCACTAGCGAAATAAGCATATATATATATATATATATATATATATAGGGTAACTGCAGCGAATTTCGACTACGCAGGTAATTTCGACTATCCCATTATTTCTCTAAATAATTGCTGCCATATAGCGGTAGTATAACGTAACACTATGTTTATGTGAAAAACTAACCTCACTTTATTTTAAGCCACGTGTGAATGTCGTTAGACGAACAGTGTGGATATTTATATTTTTTAAGTGTTAAAATATTTTTTTATTGGTTTTAATCAGCAGTTTTTTATCAAAGGAAAGTTGAACAAAATATTTTGCATTGAATAAACTGATAAGAACTGATCCAAATACATATATATTAGCTGGTAAAATTTGATTTTCATAATATTTTGTTACAATATCACAGGCTAAATAAAACAGATGTGATTGCAGGTAATATCGACTAGAGGAATGAAGCTACTACGGACTAGTCGATATTACATGCATGCATGTTTCACTTACCTAATTTGACGACAATTAAAATCACGTCTTACTAAAAATCTCTATTATTATATTCTTTTACATAAATAAAATGTAAAAGAAACAAGAAACGTTAATTATCTTAAAATTTTAGGGTAGTCGATATTAACATCACTTTTTTGAAATCAACGTTTTTGTCATATTTTTTTTTATGTCGAATTTAAGTTGTAATAACAGCTTGTTTCATCGTGAAAATATTTAGCACCTAAAGATAAGTGAATGAGGTATCGATTGGGACCACTTTCCTACCAAAATATTGAATAGTACGTAAATTAAAAAATAAATAAATTTGGTAGTCGAAATTCGCTGCAGTTACCCTATATATATATATATATATATATATATATATATATATATATATATATATATATATATATATATATATATATATATATATATATATATATATATATATATATAGGTATTAAATAAAATTCTTATGTCATACTCGTCATATATTTATTAAAACAATTTTTATCGAGACGTTTCGATTGGTAATCCAATCATCCTCAGTCCAATATTATTGTCAATTGTATAAAATAGTGTATTTCCACATTAAAATGTTTGGAATGGACAGGAACGGTTAATCATAGTCTAGCCGAACGGTCTGTCCTATACTAGTATAGGTTCTTATAAATCGGCCACGTTCGCCCATCACCGAGTTGGTTAAAATTTGAACTGATTATAGATGTTTGAAATGTATTTGTTCAGTTTTTTTGGCCGATATATTAAATACTTAGAAAGATACGGCCTTTTGTTATATATGTCTCGTAACGCAGTTGAACGGCCGCAGAATATTCAAAATTCGACTGTCTACAACTTGGCAACCAACGCAGCTGTTGATTTGAAAATGGGTATTCAATCTTTTTGCTGTGAATAAAAAAAAATATACTGCACAAACGTAATTTAAAAATTTAATTCCAAATTTGGGTTCCTTCATTTTCAGAACGAACAAACGGATGTCTGCTATTTGGTGTACTTAAGATATATATCAGGCTGACCGCGATTTACCGGTCGATCACGGCATTATTTGAAGTAGATCTTTAGTTTTCTCTCGCTTCCATGTACTTAAAAATACATTTTATAAATACCTATAAAGTAAAAATTAAAACAAGCTTCTCCCTAACCTTTTACATAAAAAACAGCTTTAAAATGACAATATTCAAAACGTTTTTCAAAATTTTCTTCCCGGGGGACGACTTCATCACCCGAAAGGGCACTCTATGCCGCCCCGGTGGCCGGCTATGTGTTCTGGTCGATCGCGGTAACAACTTATTTATAAAAAGTATATCGCAAATACAAAAAGGTTGAACAGCCCTGATATATATGTTATTGTATTGATAAATTATCAGCATGATAACTGAATTGGATGTGGAGATATTGCACTACAAAAATTTTGTCGAACTTTATGTTCATCATCATTTTAGCTAAATCGTAAATGGTCGATTATGGACCCCCAGACCATGAATAGGTCCCCCGACATGGAATAACTCAGATACTACATTACTTTCTCTTCAAAATAGTTTAGAATTCACTCCCTCTAAAATTGACTATTTTAGATCTAACTAGAACTTAAATAAAAAATATGTCTCTTGAACACGTGCTTCGAAAAAATTATACATTTTAACGAGAATCAGTAACTGATTATTTGGTAACTTGATAAAATAACTAAAAATAGTCCAGTTTTTACATAGTTTATTAAATAGGCAAAATTACAACGAAATTCGTCTTATATTTTATTATTAACAGCTTTTCAATACTTTATCTTGCTTTTTACCAAAAAACTTAACCTAACCAATATGCATTTTTAATACATTATGAGCAAAACCCTATCCAGCTCATATTTGTAAAACAAGTTATGTCACGTTAGTTAATTGCGGTATGTCACATAAACATATGCTAATAGAAATAACTTATTAATTTTGCATCTTAATTAAATATTCTTGAAACACCATAATTACCTATTTAAGAACAGGAAACCAAAAGATATGTACGTATATGGAAGAAATAGTAAAATAGGGGAAACCTGCTTAATCGCTTCTTAGCATCTGGAAAACTAATGCAATTAATTGCATTGCTAATTGATGTAACTCTACTAATAAAGATATAAAATTCTTGTAAAGTAATTAAATTGCAACAATTCCATGCAATTCTTGTTTTTACGCGATTTTTGTTAAAATGTTTTTTCCAACACTGTACCTCAGATGATTTGGTTTGAAAATTTTGTATGACGCACATTTATGTGAACGGGAACAGGAATTTTTGTTAAATTACTGTATACATTAATAATCAACGATTCTGCTTGTCTTGTTCTATACCAGTTTGGTATTTTGTATTTTAAAGATATTAATATACGAGGGCATATTGAAAACTAATGCCTCCATGGCTATAACTTTATTAGTAATTGATATATGGTTTACATATAAATTTGAAATAATAGTATGAACTGTCCTCTACGCACTGATATATTCACTTTTCCACATAATCGCAATTGACAGTAATACATTTACGCCAACGTGGTACGAGTTTCTCAAGTCCGTCACGGACAAAGTCTGAAGACTTCCCACGGCACCATTTCCATACCTCTGCTATAACCTCTGCATCCGAAGAGAAACGCTTGCCCTTGAGATGTTCCTTAAACTTTGGAAAGAGGAAAAAGTCACAAGGCGCAAGATCTGGGCTATAAGGTGGATGAGGTAAAACGTCATGAAATCCAAGCTTCTCCAGTGCTCCGCGCGTTCTCTGACTTGTACTGCAGCACATTGCAGATAATGTGATGTACTCTTTCTTGATAAAATATAGTGTATATATAATGTGATGTTCTCTCTCACCCTGTTGGCTATGTCAGTTTGTTTACACCGTCGATTCTCACGAATCAGTTCATCCACGAGAGCCTTTCACCACATGCAGACACTGGTCGGCCATTGCGTGCCCGATCATGGACATCCGTTTCAGCAGGTCTTGCGTCTTTCACAGTCCTTACCCACCTCCTAACAGTACTCAAATCAACACACGCCTCACGGTAGACGGCACTTAACCTTCGATGGATATCAATGGGCGCTACACCCTCCGCAATAAGAAATTCAATGACAGCTCGTTGTTTTAACCGCACATCCATGCCGGCCGCCATGTTTAGAACTGTCATGCGCAAACGCGATCTTACTGAGAATCTCCGCTAGAAGGACTTATGTACAGATACTTAAGGTAAATGGCAAACTACTTTTGACACGGTCTGGCCCGTCATTATAAAAGTTCTGGCCATGGAGGAATTAGTTTTCAATATGCCCTCGTATATACACAGGATGCATTAAAATATAGGAAACGTTATTTTTTTTTAAATAACCTGTGAGCAAGTTGGGAAAAAATTTGATGACCAAAGTTTAGTACGTGAATCCGCCATGAACGCTCACAGATATGTAGAAAACATTCTAGAAGATCATGTGATACCGTTTGTTCCGTTTATTGGGGCACATTTACTCTTCATGTATGATAATCCTCATTCTGCAAGACAAACGATGGAATAACTAAACGAAGTGGATATTCTTGTTATAGACTGGCCAGCCAGAAGCCCAGATGTGAATCCAAATGTACGAGGGGCGGTTGAAAAGTAATCGGCCTAGGCAAGAAATGGCACCACCAGTATCAAATCAGTGTAGTTTTTCGTATGACTACCGACAAACATTCTTCCTTCAAATGAATACTTTAAAATTTTCAACCAGCAACGTCATTTAGTTTGTGTTTGACAGTCATTAAGAGCGAACAACTTTTACATTTTTACAAAAATGAATAAAATCGAATATCTTGTAGTGATTAGATACTTGTTTTTAAAAAAGAAAACGAACGATGAGATTAAATGATGTTTATGAGGACTCTGCACCTTCGATATCAACAATTAAATATTGGAGAGCTGAATTTAAATGCGGTCGTAAGAGCATTTTTGATGATGAGCGTCCAGTCTGTCCAAAAGAGGTCACCACGCCAGAAATTGTCGATAAAATCCATGGAATGATAATCGATGATCGACGAGTGACTAAGAGCGAGATAGCTGAGGGTGCGGGCATCTCAACCGAACGAGAGCTCAATGTTTTGCATGAATATTTGGGAATGAGGCAGCTCTATGCCAGATGGGTGCCGCATTTGCTCGCACTCAACAACAAACGAACCTGACTATTTCGAAGAGATGTTTGGCGATGTTCAACCGCGATAAGAAGGAATTTTTGCGCCATTTCATGTTTGAACGAAACATGGATCTATCACAACACACCAGAGACCAAGGAACAGTCGAAACAGAGGACTACTTCTAGCGAATCGAAGCCGAATAAGGCCAAGGTGGGTCTTTCGGCCAACAAAATCATGGCCACAGTTTTTTGAGATGCGCATGGTATCATTCACATCGACTACCTGGAAAAGGGCAAAACGATCACGGATGTATATTATGCAGATCTGTTGGACCGATATGAAGCGAAAGCGGCCGCATTTGGCGAAGAAAAAAGTTCTGTTCTATCAGGAGAACGCACCGATCTACAAGTGCACAGCAGCAATGGCAAAACTCCATGAATTATGCAACGAATTGGTTCCTCATCCACCATATTCGCCAGATTTGCCCCCCTGCGATAATTATTTATTTCCAAACTTAAAGAAATGGCTCGGTGGTAAGATATTTGTGTCGAATGAGGAGGTCATCGCTGAAATAGAGGTTTATTTTGAGGGCATCGAAAAGTTGAAGTATCATTGGAAGAAGTGTATAGTTCTAGGACTTGTTTTCTTGCCTAGGACGATTAGTTTGCAACCATCCCTCGTATATGGAGCAAGCTTAAACGACTTATCCGATTGCGTTCACCACCCCCTGACAACCTTGTAGAACTAGAAGAAGCAGCATTACAGGAATGGCTGCAAATTCCACAAAGCTATATACAAATACCAATTAGCGCAATAGGACGAAAAATGCAGGCAGTTATCCAAGCAAGAGGCAATACACAATATTGAAGTGGCCCTTTCATTTCAAATTTCAATTTTAATACATTGACAGATACACATTATTTAGATATTTTCAAATAGTTTTATTTTATTTGTCATCTTCAGTTAATATTAGTTAACTTTTTCATTTATTTGTTACAGAAGTATATATATTTATTTATATTAAATAAAATACATTGGAATAGATTTTAACAAAAAAAAAAAAAAAAATGTGAGTGATGCGAGTTTTGTCGGGGAGTGTGTAAATGTATCTAATGCAAATCGGCAATTTTTAATAAATGTTGGACTAAAGGAGAATGGCGATTCAGACATGATTGATGATAATAAAAGTGAATAATATGTAAAATTATATAAACAATGTCCCAATGAACTATTCATATTTTAAAAATTGTATCTGTTAAATCCGGTCCGGTTTTAAACTTGTCAAAATAATATTTATTTCGGTCGTCCTAACAGTAACGGCTAGTGGGTAAAATATTTAGGGGGACACTTTTTGATCCATACATTGCAATGATGGCCGTAGCCCGCGGGCCTAATCTGACCCAACAATAAGTTTCAAACGGCTCGCAGGAAATTTCTGCCCCTTGGTTTTTTAGAATCACCGTCCACCTTCCTCAAAAGGTTTTCGGAATTTCTCCACTCCCCCAGTCCTTAATTGATTTTCAGAATTTCTTCCCTGAATACTCAAATGATTTTCAGAATTTCGCCCACCAGTCCTCTGTGATTTTAAAATATTGGTACCCAATCCAACTTATTCTGGCCTGTGAAATATATTTAGAATTCATATACACAATATATCAAGGTAGAAGGAATACTATTTTTCTCAAAACGCGATGTGTAAGTTGATAAAAAAAATTGAGTTGACATTAAAAATGATTAAAAATATTTCTCTTTCAAATTATACTTCCAAGTACGACTTGAAAGTGGATATTTTTTTATTATATATATTTTTGTTATTAAGCTCCGAGCTACAGATAAATCAATCATCGGTCGTTAACAAAATTTTAGCTTTGGGTGCCCCATTCTAAATTATTACCATTTTTTACTGAACTTTCTATTAATGTTCTAT
The DNA here is from genome assembly GCA_963971575.1 of Liopterus haemorrhoidalis. Taxonomy (NCBI): domain Eukaryota; kingdom Metazoa; phylum Arthropoda; class Insecta; order Coleoptera; family Dytiscidae; genus Liopterus; species Liopterus haemorrhoidalis. Next base: position 76,489,913 of record OZ020611.1, on the reverse strand, counting down.
TTCTATTTTTGTTCGATTGTGAAGTATTCAATTTCGGCCAATTAGGACCCATATTTTTTATTAATAATATAATTTCATAATTAAGCACGTTAGTTTTAATATAACGCACTGTATCCAGTTTCATGTCTGAGTACTAATCACAAATCAAAACAAACGAAGGTAAGGCCGCCGGCTTAAGTTCACTAACACATACCCATTAAAAACTCGCCGCTGTTGCCCTTTCGAGTTCATTTTTAGTACTTGCGTAGATAAATACATTAGAAATCGCATCGTGGCAGCGCTGTGTCTATGGACACAACGAGGTAGTGTCCCGAGTGTCCACACCATTGTGTTCCCAATTTGTAGTTGATTAGTCTCAATTTGAAGTTGAAAAGGTATAGATCTAAAATTTTTAAATCTAACACTTATGAAAAATATTTAAATTAGATATAATAAAAATAAATATATGCAGATATATTTAGCTACTTTAATCCAATTTTAAGTATAAATGAGATTTGGTAGCATTTTATTGCAAAAAATATATTTATTAAGATTTCTTTAGGCGTAGAACAAACTACATAATTAATAACACCACTCGATCCACGTCATTTAGTAACAATTTTGTTAAATTTAAGTTAATTGCAATACAATATAAAATAGTTTTGTATTTTTTGACGTTTTAACACTCAACACACAATCATCAACCTTGTAACCATAGCAAACCTCATCCCTTCGCACTAACAAATTGGGCACAGTGGCGTCCCGTTACAATTTTAAATTCAGTTTTTCTTTTGAATTTCTTTTAGGAGGACACTATCCCAGCGCCACCCTGTCTCAGCCGCCACTGCGTCCTAAATATGCCTTAAGCTGCTTGATAGGTTTTACGAGCTGTCATTTATATTGCGGTTTACTTGAACTTGCTACATTGGTTATTAAAGATGGCTATTAATGATCTGATCTGTTGCCAAATTCTGCCATCAAGCTATTATCATTTAATTAGATCATGGATTATTGACGTTTTGATGTTAACCACTCTGGTGCCTCGAAGATCGTTAAGCATTATGAGATGCACCATTAAACTTTTTATATAATCCCATTTAGAAATTTGAGAGGAGGAATTATAAACTTAATAATTTATATTAACGAAATTATCTCTCTGTTCCTTATCTCTCTCTTCTTCCATACACTTCTGACATTTAAACTTTTAATACTTTAATCTTTGTTGTATGGTTTCGTCGTGATAATGTTATCCTATTTGTTTCTTAGTTTCTAACAGTTTTATTTGCTCTGTGATTGCCAGTATCTGGTTATTTACTACAACGGTAAGATTGTCACAAAGGTAATCCTAGGTCAGGAGTACGACATCTAGACATTGTGACTCTCAGCTATTTGATTAAAAAACTATGTCTGCGTCTAGTATGTATTACCTGATTACGAAAATGCATACGCTGCATTTTCGTAATAAGGAAATATTTGTCATGACGAATGAATATTGGAACTAGGTCAACCAGTCAGTACAAATGCATGGACGTCGCACGGTATCGAGGCATAGAAACCTAACCAACTCCTCTACACGACTAGTCCACACGGTTATGACCAAGACATCGACGCCAGATACTCGTACCGCTGGTGAGCCAAGCAAACAGTCACCATGTGAGTGGGAGAAGGCTTCTGCAGGCTCCTCGACTCCCAGATGGCCAACAGGGGGTGGACCGAAGGCTTCCCCAACTCCATGAGCAAATTCATACCATTAAATTGTAAATTGGATATATAATTAATAAATTTGTATTGTTGAAACCAGGAGTTGTCTTTTAATCAAACCACCCACGTGACAATATATTGAATTGCTGATATTTTTTTTTTATGAAACTCGAATGTAAATGTAATAGATTCTTAAATAATATACTTGGTAAAGATTAAATTTTACAGTAAAACGTGAATTATCTGTGGTAATTCGAGAATGCTAGAACACGGATAAATTAGTTAAAAACATACCAAAACATAAAAAGGTAAGATCCACACGTAGTGGATATAACAAAAGCAAAATGATTATTTTTTTTAAGGTTTTCTTTTTAACCTTATCTTTTATTTTGTTGGTTTTCTTTTTTAATATGTAATTCTAAGAAATATGATTACTAGAATTAGGCCGTACTTAAGCTTTACACTAGAAAAATATGTTGTCCTCATAAACGTAGTTTTTAAAAGTAAAATTTGGCATCTATTAAATTAATTTCTACCATTGAGTCAATCGCCAACGATAATGGATAAATTAATTATATGAAATCAAACAATCCACCTCATTAAAATTTGATCTCTACATTTGGTTCAACTAATTAGTGAAACTTTCATCTTTGTCTTGCAGACACATTTCATGACAGTAATATGATTGAATGATTGCACCACAATCATACTCACATAGGCGCGTGGTCACACAAATCTATACTGCTCTGGGAAAGAAAACTAAACTTTTGGTCGCCATGATAAATCCCGTAAAATATGGGATCAACTAAGTAAAGATCTAGCGAGTAAGATGTGTAAATTGAAAGAATAGAGAGGGTGGCCCATGTCAGTAATGTTAAGGGCATAGTGAGCGCTGTGGAAGGAAACGCATTGTCCTCATGCAAGTAATTTGGTTAAACCTCATGCTCAAACTGATGCGCAAATTATGGGCAGATATCTGACATCTCCAGTTCAAAAAAGAGTTGAATGTTTGTGTTGTTACGCAACATAGTAATGTGTTATTTTCTCCAATCGTCTTCGGCTTCATCACGGTCCTCCCTAAAACATTAAACCCATTTGAACACTACTAATCGCTTCATAACAAATTACTGATAGACTGTAACATTTAATGAATTTATGGCCCGTTCTTGCCGAGTTTAACGAAGAATTCCACGTTGGTTCTTAGCTCTTTCAAATCACCAAGTTGCAGTAAATATGAAATGATGCAAAATTACTAAAAAAAAATAGGTGTGAACTTGACAGACATGATCATGAGCACTTATAATAAGTACAGTCACTATGAATCATTCCTGAACTTGTTTACAACCCCCTACCAATGGTGTAAAAGAACTAGTGCTCCAATCAGATTCTGAGTCTTCGTCTGTTTTAGTAGTCCCTAGTTCCCACTCCAGCGTAGACGAAGATTTGAATTTCGAGAGTAACAACAGAAAAGATGAAAAAGAACACAGTAAGCAAAAAGAAACTCCTGATGGTGAGAACTCAGCTGAAACAAAAGTGGGCAAGTGAATTGTAGTCAAGTTTACAAGAAAAATAAATCAAACATTTCATTGGTACAATAACAAGTGTTTTAAAAGATATAATAGCAATTAGATATCTGAAAAGATGTGAAACAGTTAAATTTATCAGTCATAATAAAGAAGAAAATTTTATTAAGCGGGAAGATGTTGTCAAAAAGTCAAATTTGCTGACAGTATCCAAAAAGAGAAAGGCTGGTAAATTCAACTTATAATCCTTTTAACGACACCACTGTCATCCTTCTACAACACATACAGTGCTCATAGCGATGATGGGTTGAATAATTTGATGTTTCATAAATTGAATAGCACTCGAACAAGATAAACAATGATACATGTTCTCCATGAAGCGAACAGTGAACAGCGAGCACTCAACTCCAACACAATAGCTGTATGATACGAATAGGAAACAGTGAGTGCTCTTCCTGTTACTTAGTAACGGATCCAATTACGTTTCAATATAATGAATCCTGCCAATCTTAATGAATGTTATGAAATGGAGGATTTATGAAATGTGATATGTAATATTTTTGGCATTATAGTGGTAGTAACACGTTTTGCATTACGGTGCATATTTTACATTTCTCAAATATTTTTGTTGTTTATGCCAGCATTTTAGTTACCCCCTATGATATGCTCTTAGAAATCTTCAAAAATGATAACGTGATTATAAGGTAATTTCTCAAAAAAATAAAAAAAAGCAATCTTTGTCAGTCTGTTCGTTTGCCCATGATTTAGGCAAAAACGACTGCACATTTGTTCGCGTATTTTGGTATGACAGAGCAAAACCAGGATATGGTAAAATTTTCATTCTAAGAGGGTGGAGGGTGGTTCATCTCTTTCGGCCCGAAACACCCAGTGCCGTGTCTGCCTATTTTCTATACCACCGAACCTCGCTCGATAAATGACTTTTCAGACATCACAAAACACCTAGAAATCTATGGATAGATACCACATAGACAGAGCTGAGAATATTTGAAATAAAGTATTTCAGTTACTTTCTAGTATTTGAAATATTGTCTTTCTAATACTGGTAGAACTCGATATACGCCGGTTCAATATACTACGATGCCTGGGATTCCCCAATCTGATCGGCAAAGTACCGCAACAACTGGACTGGACAGCACTCCAGTATTATCGCGTATTAGTACCTTCTACACGTCTGGCGTATATCTGGTTTAGTTATTCGTAATTAAATTAATTTATTTGTTTCAAAAGGGTACAGTAAAATAAATACCATGTCTGAGAAGAGAAGAAAGGAAAAAAGGAAAAAACGTTCCGATGTCTGCAGGATAATGAATTTACCGTCTTCAACTGTTACTGCCATTATGAACAATACGGATAAAATCGAATAATCTGCCAGTAAACTACATACGAAGTGTGATCAAAAAATATGGTGAATGCAATTTTATAGCAGCAACTGCTGACGCTACATCCATTTGAAGTAATAAGTCCAATAGTCTGATCTGTTGAGATGGTCAGTGTCAAGTTTGAACAAGTTGTGACTTGTCAGTCGGCTTCCAGAGCTAAACGAGTGAGGTCGTGTTTACTGTGTCTGTCGCGCATCATGAATTTCGAACAACGCGTTAACATTAAGTTTTGATTCAAGTTGCAAAAAAGTACCAAAGAAGCTCATGATATGTTAAAATCAATGTATGGTGATAATGTCTGAAGACTGTTTCCAAGTGGTATGATCGATTTAAAATCGGAAATGAGTCGGTTGAAGACGAGCAAAGCTCGGGACGTTCTTCGACCTCAAACCTTCGTGTCACACCTCGCTTCAAACCTGCGAGTTTTTGGCCGAAAAAAAGGTTTCTGTCTGTCCACATCCGCCTTACTCTCCGGATTTAGCACCATGCGACTTCTGGCTCTTCCCAAAAATAAAAACCGTGCTAAAATGAAAACGTTTTGACACCATTCTCGACATTGAGAGGGCCACAACGGAGCAGCTGAAGGTCCTTCCGAAAGAAGCCTTCCGGAAATGCTTCCCATCATGGAATCAACGTTGGGAGTTCATCGCTAGCCAATGAGAGTACTTTGAAGGAGATTAATTCAAATTTGATATAAGCTTATTATTTTGTTCGTAATAAAATTATTCACCGTATTTTTTCTCGTAAGTAAACGCTAAGTACGCGTCACGAGTCCTAAGTCAAATAAAATAGCGTTATAGGTACCCTTTATGTCTATTGTTTATTTACTTGGAACCAAAAACCCTATACCCTCACTATATAAGTTAGGTTCATTTTACGCCAGTTAGGTTTACGCCGGTTCTCGTAGGAACGAAACTGCAGCGTATATCGAGTTCTACCTGTACTTTAAAAAAATGCTGTTGTTATTTGAATTTGCAAATACTTTTTTCGGGGTATTTGTATTTGATATTTGTTGTCTGGAAAGGTCAGTATTTGAAATACTTTAGAAGTATTTCAGATATTACCTAATATTTCAATCTTAATAATATAGTAACGTAATAATGTCGGTGAGTGCCATAGTCCTCATGGGTAGGCTGACCAGACGTAATTTTTTTAGAGTATTATACTCTTTTCTAAGTAATATCCTCTTTACTCTTACTTTTTATAAAATAACACTCAATATGCTCTTTCATTGTTTATTAAATGGTGGCAGAAAATGTTACACTCGCTAGTCTGTTTGTGAGAGTCTGTAGCATATAATCATAACCGAATTGAGTACTGCAGATGTTGTTTGCAATATTCCCAGCTTAAACAGCATAAATCTAGAAAAATGGGAAAGGCATCCGTACCTGTAATTGACAGATGGATAACTGTTTTGGAAAATACGAATAGAGCAAACTGAAAAGTGAAACCACTGCTGCTAGAAAAGTTGGCAGCATTTATTTTCAACGTACCTGGGACAAATGCCAAATGCGAACGAATATTCAGCATCTCGGGCCAATACTGGATCAAAGAGAAATCACATCTAAAAATTAGTACCCTGGAAAGCGCAATGAAAGTAAAAATAAATATCGGGCTTACCGGCGACCAATTTTGGGAAATCATAAAAGAAGACCAGCAACTGTTAGAAAAGTCAAAAAAACTCCGAAAAATATCAAACAATGAAATCTGATTCAACAAAGTTCTGTTTCTGTTATTTTTTATTATTCGTATCATACAATGTACTTATTTTTATAAATATAAAATATTTTTTGAGTTATTATGGTCATAAACGTATTGTGTGTGTTTATTAACAACCTAAAACCTCATCAAATTGAATTATAAAGATAAAGTTCGGTCCATTCACTTTTGATAAAAATCTGAAGGCTTCATTTGATACTAAAATCAAATACTGGTTTAAGGTTTCAATCAAGCTACTCTATTTCTGTATATAAGGCTGGGGACAATGGCTATAACTTAACTGACTCCACGGCTACCGCATGGATGTCATTTGATAATGTGCAAACATTCAACAACACCCAACCCAAACAAAGAAAAAAACATCATTCCAAAACCAAGTAGCGATATAAAAGGAAACATCATTCCAAAATCGAAAAGCAAAAGAGCAAATTGTGTCGAAATACTGCCTCTTTCATAAGCCGCTCGTGTGCGGCGCACACTCTGAACATTCGCACGTGGCGGCCTTGACTGTCTCTAATTGGTAATGAACTTGAAAATTATATAATAACTTAATAGAATAACAAATCTCTATTTTCAACCATGTAAGTAAACACCATAAAAACCAACACTAATGATAAACATGGCAGTTACATAAAACAATTTCTCTGTAAAATTAACCACAAACATTTATCAATATGATGAATTATTGATAATTATTATGAAGTTGTAATTTATATTTTATTACCTATATTTGTAAATAATGACAGTTTATTGATATTACAAAATTAATAGCAGCATCGCTAAAGTTATGAAGTTTTCGATTAAATTGCAATGCAAATTTATTTCAATTTATTCCTAGATAGTATTTTGCATATCAAAACAGATGTTTTAAAGTCATGTTAAACATTGATTAAATTAGAATACTTCTAAAGCAGATTAGCTGAATTCGAAATTGCACAAATTTGATATATTTGTATATAAAAAATTGAGAAAGTCATCTAATGTATACTATTCCATATTAGAATCTAAGGAAATGGGCTGCGCAACACAATTAAAGATGATATACCTACTGCCCAAATGGTTCTCATCAGAAATACAAAAAGGAAAAACAAAGATTAATGGATCGACAACTGGAAATGAACTACCAACAACTACTCAAGATTATAAAAGAAGATGCCAAACTTTGGGTTTATATATAAAAGACAAAATAGTCATAAAATGGGAATAGGACACAGGTTACTAACACAAAAATGCATATTTATACATAAAGAACCCACCAAATGAAAAATATATGTACAACTAGAGGATGACCATACAACACTTTCTATTTAACTGTCTAATTTACCAAAAGGTACTGCAATTCATACGACAAACTGATTTGCACCAATTCATTTAAAATGGTATAGTAAAAGTGCAGTGATTCCCCGCTTAGCGCTACTTCTATTAGCGCTGATCCGCAATAGCGCTCTTTTTCTTCCTAACCTTAGTCCTTCTTACCATCATCGCGTGGCGAAGCGTAATGCAACATGCCATTTAGTCAGCATATCACCATGAAAAAGAAAATGGGCATTTTCAGACACAAGAATAAGTAGATAATTCTGAAAGGTTCACAGCCACTTAGTTGAGCAGATTCAAACGAAGGCATAACCTATGAAACTGTCAATGATTTTCCCCCGGTTTTCATGAGTATCATCGAGCGTGGCAACTATTCTCCTAAACTTGGTTTCAAAGTAGAGGAAACAGGTCTCTTCTGGAAAAGAATGCCATTACGCACTTCCGTAGCTCAAGAAGTAAAGTTTTCTGGGTTCAATACCAGAAAAGAGCATTCAACACTATTTACTCGGCGGTAATATTAGGTGTACCAGAAAGTTTTTTCGGATATTTGGTATTATTAAAATAAAAAACTGTACTTTATTGAGTAAAATTTTTTCCATCGTGATCTATAACACTCTGCCATCTATCAGGAAGACAAAATATTCCCGATTTATAAAATTCCTGATTTTTTGAAGAAAAAAATTGTTCAAGGGTCATTTTAACGTGGTTCATATCTCTAAGTGTCTTGTATCTTAAAAATTCTTGAAATAAGTGATAGTCGGAAAGTGCAACGTCTGGTTAGTAGGGTGCTCCTTATAAGGCCTTTCAAATAGGGGTTCATCATCCAAGCATAAATTTGGTGATCTAAATTTTTTAAACCACCTTTGCCATGTGCTTACTCTTAGTTTATCAGCATAAAAAGTGCAAATGTTTTTGTAGAAACTGTAGCAGAATTTTTTGTATTATAACGTATATTACGGCCAGACTCCAGCGTTATATAGTTGGCATACGCCAGCGTCCGCTCAGCTCTCTGATCGGTCGCTAAAAACCTAAATGGGGAAAAATATGAATTCCGTAACCACTGTGAAGTGACTCCAGTGGCTATCAGCTGTCCAGGGCAAGGTAGAAGGCCGCCAGCCCAGTCTAGAGGTAGATTTGACTATGCAGGGTGGTCCTGTAATTATCAATGTCGATGTGCGGCCTAAAATTTATACGGCGCCAGTCACTTCGCTTCTATTGCCCTAAATTCTGGAAGAAAAATAAAACCCCAGGGGAAGGAATAGAGTTCTCGTAATAGAAACACCAAAATTCTCAATAACTAAATTTATTAACAAAAAAATCAGTAACTAACAAATGGTAATAACAGAATAACTAATATTCGTTAAACGAATATTCAATACGCAAAATCTATAAACAAAGTAAATTATTCACTAAATGAATACTCAATACGCAAAATCTATAAACAAAATAAATTATTCACTAAATGAATACTCAATACGCAAAATCTATAAACAAAATAAATATTATTATTCGCACAGCGAATACTCAATAAGCAAAATTTTATAACCAAAATATTAATAATTACAAGATCAATGACTAGTTAAATATTCCCTTTTTAGCTCGGAGTACGACAAAGTTAATACAAAAAAATAAATTATTTAATCTACGAGCAAAATATCTAAGTTAAATCCAAAATTTTAGAAACTAAGTACTCACGAGTGGCCAAAGGAAATTAAACAACTGAATCTTTAACCGGTAATTAATTACAATTTAAACTAACAACTGAATTACTTGTGATGCGGTATAAATACCCAGTAACATGTGATTGGATTACTTATGCTACAACTGCCCTAGGGCTGCGTGAAGTTTTGCACAGGAATATTATACCACAGTGATTAATTACGTTGAAAAATGGTAACGGTATTCCGGTTGGCAATACCGTTAGGAAAAATCCGGAAGAGTTTTAGAATCGGAAAGCCAGCGCTTGTTCAAAACCCGATTTAAATTTTTACTATACTTCTAGCTCGCCTTAACTTTAATGAAAACCCAGCCAGTCTAGTGGCCTCGAAGTCGCGGTGATAAAATATCCAAGGAGGCCAAGAGACTGACTCTCAAAATCCTCTCAAATCCCTTGAAAACCCGTAGTACGTTAACACAAAAAAATCTCTAACGAGATGAAAAAAAAAGTTAACGTACCACCCCACCCCACACGGCTCTACGGAAATATAACTTTAAACAAACAACTAAATTACAGAAAAATTAGGTGAGGCCTGGCCGAAGATGATAATAAAAAAAAAGAAATGCTTGTGGCTGAGGTTCTGCCCGACTGAAGCTAACGTTAATCCACCCAAATCAAATACAAAGACCGACCCTTGATAACGTGAAAAAGCAGTTAACACGAATACCCGGCCAGGGAATATTCACAAAGAGGGGTTAAACCCATGTGTTTGAGAACTAATTCACAACCTCGAGTTATCAAGGGGATAAAAAAAATGTTGACTTACTGACAGACTGACTCTACAATTACATAAACTAATTCAACCCTGAGCGAGACTGCTCTGACTAACTACGCGCCCCAACACGATTCAGCGCGTCCAACTTATTGTAGCTTAGGGCCTAAGGACGTAGAAAATATATGCTTCACAATAGGGGTGGCACCATGTGCTCACTCAACTCAAAATACAAGCACAATACATACACATTCATAAAAATGGCCAAAATTATCAGTGTGTATCCAAAAACATCTATACGGGGACGTATTACGCCTCAACACAACCCGGAGGTCCGATACGCCACACTCATAAAGATATTTTTGTTACAAATCATCAAACAAATATCATAAATTAGTACTCATCTGAGTTGCAGACAAAAACAATCTCCCTGTTTCCACGGCTAGATACAATAAGTAGGTTATGTACTCTCTGGACGGTGATGTAGTTTTAAGGTTCCGCTACAAGATGCTTATTCCTTTGCGACCGGTTGAATACTCGGATAACTTCAGAAATTATTCCTCCAGCCGATATATACTCTCAAATAGGCACAACTGTGCAAATTTTTGCCTCTATCGTACCGCCACTGTATGAATAACAGTTAAAAATACAATTAGTGAAACTGGAGACCATACAACAGTTTCGCGTGCGGAAATAAAAGAAAGGTGATACCTTACCTCGTGGTCGGTGGCTTAAATGGTTTTCTTAAACTCCGAACTTTTGATCAGAAAAGAAAATTCTCATCCGGATATCTCCGTGTCTTCCCTACGAAGACAGTATAACGCCAAGCAGTCTCCGCAAAAACGAATTCCGTGTTGCCTTCAATTTCCTCTAGGCTTATACATGGAAGTTTCACTGCACGTGCCGTTAGTTTTTCTTTCTGGTCAAATTTTTCTGATAACACCACTGTTCGGACGTTTAAGAGAGAGAAAAAGTGGCTTCCCATCTGTTTTATAACCTTTTTTTCCTCACCCCTCTACCGGGTTTACCACTCGCGCATTGTCAGTGCAGACATATGTCTAGTTGCGTTATTACGACCAAATATTCCCAGAAATTTATTTACTATTGAGGATTATAATTTCTTGTTCTTTTTTTTTTTTTTATATAAGGTAGGTGTATCATTCAAACATATTCCGCACGCTAACTGTTGTACTTTCCAGGTTTCCACGACGTATATATCCCAAAACAGGTTAAATAGAAATGTCAAAAACAATTAACCTCAAAATTAAGTGACATCTCTAGTATGTTTTTGCATTCGGATGCAGATGTGGTGGTTGTTGTCATAAATGCTGTCCTCTAAGTGGGTTGACAGGACCTATTCAGTTGGTTTTGCACAAAATTACCCCATACTGTATCCTTTTATAAGCTTAGAATAAGTTTTCCGTACGAAGGTAGGTTATCGTTTAACTAGATTTTAAAGCGCTGTGTTTCGGCTAGGATAGCCCGTAACAACTCCCCCTTTGCTTAAAAGAGACGGAGTCACTCTGACTCCGTGTCTTCTGGATGGCCCCTTAGATCCTTGGCGTGCCATACGCCACAGGATTTTCCATCCTCTCTATTAAGTTCATAAGTCCATGGTGACAATTTTCTTTTTATCCAAAATGGTCCGACGTACTTCGGTGCCAAAGCAGCGCTAACATGTTTCGCCGCATTGGAGAGTATGTAATTCCGTCTCCACACACGGTCGCCTATCGCGTACTGGATGTCTCGACGTCTCAAATCATAACGCCGTTTACTATTTTCTGAAGACCTTTTCAGGCGTTCCCGCACCTGGGTGTATATCTCCCGAAATACCTTCTGACGTTCTTCCTTATTACTGGGTGTCTCCATTTCCTCTGGAACCCTGTCCACACATTCTTCTGGAAATCCAATCTCCCTTCCAAAGTTGACAAAATACGGTGTCATTCTAGTGCTTTCATGGACGGACGTTCGTATCGCACAAGATACCTTCTGCAGGTTATCTTCCCACTTCCGCTGGTCTTGGTCGAGGTAGGATCGTATTCCTTGCTTCAACGTCGAGTGTACTCGTTCGACCACATTCGCTTGCGCATGATAGTTAGCGTTGTATCGGAGGCGCACGTTATACGTCGCAGCCAAACGACGGAACTCCTTACTTCGGAATTGCGTTCCGTTGTCCAATAATATTGACTCGGGGCTTCCAAACAGCAGAAACACTCCATTCTCTAGCAGTTTAACAATGCTGGGCGCGGTGGCCTTCCGCATAGGGAAAGTCAACACGAACTTACTAAACACATCTATCACCGTGAAGATATATTGATACCCAGAGGTTGATCTGGTCATTGGACCTACGATATCCACGCTTATCTGCTGCCATGGGCGCTCTACGACTCGCCGCGGCATCATCAATCCGACTGGCGGTTTTCTCTCTACTTTACTTTCCAAACAAGTGGTACAGCGATGTATATAGCGGACTACGTCCGCTCTTATGAACGGCCAATAATAATGTTGTATTAGTCGACAATACGTTTTATAAACGCCTAAGTGTCCTGAGGTCGGTGCGTCATGCATCCGTTGAAGTATCTCTTTACGCTCCGGACGAGGAATCACGCGTTTCCAATTCTCCGCTTCGGTTAACAGGCCGGGATTAGGATGCCGGTAGTAGTGGTACAATTTACCTTCTTCCAGGCGCCATGCCGGAAACTTGCGAGGGTTTTCTTCGACTTTCCGACACATCTTTGTGTACCACGCACAAGGGGGTTGTCCTTCGGTGTTGACGTCGGCAGTAACACTGTCGAGTACTGGTACTCCTCGGCTCAAGGCGTCGGGTACATGGTGATCTCTCCCCTTACGGTGGATAATTTTAAAGTCGAATTGTTGTAGTCTCAGAGCCCATCTCGCTAGTCGTCCACACGGATCCTTTAGGTTATGAAGCCAGCACAAGCTGTGATGATCCGTGATCACTGTAAAGTGCGATCCTTCGATGTACGGACGTAATTTCTCTACTGCCCATAACACAGCCAGACACTCCCTCTCCGTGGTGGTGTACGCCCGTTCTAATCGCGTAAGCGATTTGCTGAGGTAGCATACTACCTTCTCGCCTTCAGGGGTGTTTTGCGAGAGCACGGCACCAAGTCCGTATCCAGAGGCGTCGGTCTGTATTATGAATGGTAGTGAAAAGTCCGGACAGCATAGGATCGGAGCGGTGATCAGGTGTTGTTTGATGCGGTTCCACGATTGCTTACATGCGTCGTCCCATTGAAATCGGATGCCCTTTCGGGTTAGCCGATTGAGTGGCGCACAAATGTCTGAATATGTAGGTATGAAACGTTTGTACCAACCAGCAACGCCCAGCATTCTGCGTACTTCGACTGCGGTGGTGGGTTGTGGGATTTTCAGCATGGCCGAGACCTTATCCGGGTCGACGGCCAGTCCACCTTGGTTCACCACGTAGCCTAGGTACTTCAGTTCTGGTACTACAAACGCACATTTGTCTTTGTTCAGCGTGAAACCAGCGTCTAGCAATCTTTTCAATACTTCTCCTAAAATTTCCAGGTGTTTCTCAAAGTTATCCGCGATTATGATGATGTCGTCGAGATATTTGAACACGTGCGGTTCTAACTCGGGTCCTAATACGGTATCTATTAATTTCTGAAACGTGGCGGGAGCACTGTGTAGTCCGAACGCTAACCTCTTAAACTGCCATAAACCCCTTCCGGGCACTGTGAATGCGGTATACTTCTTTGAACTCTCAGTTAACGGGATGTTCCAATACGCTGACTTTATGTCCAGGCTGGAGATGTACCTCGCGTTCTTCAATCTGTCTAAGATGCTCGTGATGTAAGGTAGTGGGTAGGCATCGCGCCTAGTAACAGCGTTTACCTTGCGGAAGTCGACGCAGAAGCGCCAAGATTGATCCTTTTTCTTCACCATCAGCACCGGCGACGACCAATCCGAATTTGATCGTTCGATAACGCCTTCTTCTGCCATCTCGGTGACTTGCCTGTCAATTTCTCGCTGTATCGCCGGAGAGACCGGATAGTAGCGTTGTTTAATCGGCGGTTGGTGCGGATCCAGCAAGCTGATCTGATGTTCAATTTGGTCCGTACAGCCTATACCTTTCTTCATACTATTGAAGTGTTTAGAAACCAGTTCATCAATTCTTCCACGTTGATCCTCGTTCATCCTCATTTCGGGCATTTCCAGGGCGCTCAGGTCTATCCTGGCCGTATCTTCTAATCGGCTAAAATGCCATCTGCCGCTGCGCAGGTCTGGCACAATTCCAAACTGCCGGAAGAAATCAACCCCCAATATTAAGGTGTGTGCCATCTCAGGCACCACTATGGCTTCTATCCATGCGGTGTGTCCTTCTATCGTACATGGTAACTGGACAACACCAGCTATTTCCAGACGGTGCCCACTGGCGACCGTACATGAGGAAATATGTTCCGTTTTATCTAAATGGAAACCAGCATTCTGCAATAAAGCCCAACCGCGTTTCCCAAGAACGGTTCGGGTTGCTCCGCTGTCTAACAATCCTAAAATTCTGTAACCTAAGATCTCAATTTCTAGATAAGGTCGCTCGTCGCTCCGGGCGTTAGCTATTATGTAATCCAAAATCGGGTTTATAGAGGTTGCGTCGGACGGAGACCGATCGTTTATCCGCCACGCTGTTCTTTTCCCGGATTCTGCTTCGGGCCACTGGACCCTCTTGGATTGCATCTAGGACATGTGTACTTCGTTACGCCTGGAGTATGACACGTATAGCACTTCCTGATTGGGCGTTGTGGGCACGCTGCCGCTCGATGTCCCGGTTCTTGGCAGTTAAAACACGTGAGAATCCGGCCTTGTGGTCGTATTTCTTGTAACTCCGCTGATTGCGGGTGTTGTGTTCCTCGGGAACTCCCGGCCACATAGGCCAAATCCGGTTCTAACGGCGTCCGATTCCTCGGGGTCGTGATGCTAGCTGGCTGCCAGTTGGTGTGTGCTCGTTCTATACGGCGGCATACTTCCAGGAGGCGACGTACAGATTCCACTTCGTCCAACAGAAACATCCCATCTTTGTATCGGGCGTGAAGGTTGCGGACAACGATCTTCAACTTACTTATCTCAGGCAAAGGTGTGCTCAATCTTTTGAACAACGACTCCATGATCGCTAAATAGATGTCAATTGACTCGTCGACTCCTTGCCGGCGGGCGCGGATCTCATCGTACAGCTGGTCGTCGTAATCGATTGGTACGAAGACGGTACGTAATTGATGCACGAGGTCGTGCCAATCTAAGAAGTTCTGGCGTTGTGCTCGGTACCATATCAATGCCTTGCCAGTGAACAGATCCAATGCTGAGGCGAATAGTTGTTGTCTCGATACGTTCCGTGCGCTGCGCAATTCTTCCACGCGCTCTAGGAATGCACTCAACGACATCTCCTTTTGATCTCCGCTGAACTTTAAGTTCCATTGAGCTGGCGGGATACTCTTGGTTCGCCACGGCTTAACTGGTGGGGTTTCTTCCTCTTCGGTCTCGAGCGAGCTCTCCTCTGATGGACTGAGGTCGGCCCTAGAGGCATCGAGGTCCCCGATAATCGTTCTCTTAGGAGTTGAGGTAATTCTTCGCGCGCGCGTCTTGCGATTTATCGTCGTCCAGATGGTTACGAGACGTACTAATAACCGCGACTGTATCGACTTGTTTTCCGCTGATAATGCGGCCATACGGCCGATTCGCGTACCACAATGTGCAACGCGACTCGAGATCCTTTGGAAATCACGAGTCCTCCGGTCTCCTGAGAATGCTTCAATTACCGCTGTAAGTTCCCGAAGGGTATTTTCCACGCCAGTTTTATCCGTTTCGAAGGTGAAAGGGTACTTAGGAAGTCGAAAAGACGTTCCTGATTTCACGAGCGACATCATGTTTTGCAGCAATTCCCGTCGTAAATGAGCGTCCTCGCCGTCGCTGTCCTGTAGTCCGTAGACCGCGGTTTCATATTCTAATTCCGCTGGTGCTAGGTGTTCAACCCGAAATTTAGTAGGCAACGACATGATGCAAATACAGCGTCCAACACAAACACGATCCTTGGTTACGTTCTACTACTTCCCTATACTGGGACTTACTATTGCACAACTCCAAGTCTACTGTCTTTCTTCAATACTCTAACCGTCGAGTGATATCCTGGCTTAACCAGCTCGGTATAAACGTAATACCGTAAATATGAGGAAACTAAATTTCCGCTAAGCGAATCCCGTGTGAATTTTTCAATGGCTTGCCCTAAACCGGCTTACCAACACTAACGTCTCTACAGACGTAAAACCAATGGACGGCCGAACCAACGCCGGTCCGTCTCCAAATATAATTCAACAAACAATTGTTGCAATTACAATTTCAATACAACTGTTGCCAACAATGCAACACCAATTTTCACCGGGAGGTACCTTAGAGTCCTCTACTCAACGTTATAAACAACTCAAAAACAGTAGCTTGTTTGCTCTTTAATCCGTTAGAGACTAAATCGCCAAAATGCGACCAATACGTACAATAGGTCATCCAATATCGAGTATGTGTTAAAACACAACAATACAACACAGTAT
Organism: Liopterus haemorrhoidalis; assembly: GCA_963971575.1. Taxonomy (NCBI): domain Eukaryota; kingdom Metazoa; phylum Arthropoda; class Insecta; order Coleoptera; family Dytiscidae; genus Liopterus; species Liopterus haemorrhoidalis. The sequence continues at coordinate 76,473,270 of OZ020611.1, read as the reverse complement.
AGCAAAAGTAATCCAACACAATATCACAAAAAAAAATAATCTAACTAAATTTCTTATTATGAGAACTCTTAAGGAATGGGTCTAGGGGCACAGGAATTAAGTTTGAAATAAGTATAACACAATTTTATTAACCCAATCGTAGTGTAAAATTCTTTTTAGCAAGCAACGGTCTTCTTTTCCGTTGAGCCCCACGTTGGGCGCCAGAAATATATAACGTATATTACGGCCAGACTCCAGCGTTATATAGTTGGCATACGCCAGCGTCCGCTCAGCTCTCTGATCGGTCGCTAAAAACCTAAATGGGGAAAAATATGAATTCCGTAACCACTGTGAAGTGACTCCAGTGGCTATCAGCTGTCCAGGGCAAGGTAGAAGGCCGCCAGCCCAGTCTAGAGGTAGATTTGACTATGCAGGGTGGTCCTGTAATTATCAATGTCGATGTGCGGCCTAAAATTTATACGGCGCCAGTCACTTCGCTTCTATTGCCCTAAATTCTGGAAGAAAAATAAAACCCCAGGGGAAGGAATAGAGTTCTCGTAATAGAAACACCAAAATTCTCAATAACTAAATTTATTAACAAAAAAATCAGTAACTAACAAATGGTAATAACAGAATAACTAATATTCGTTAAACGAATATTCAATACGCAAAATCTATAAACAAAGTAAATTATTCACTAAATGAATACTCAATACGCAAAATCTATAAACAAAATAAATTATTCACTAAATGAATACTCAATACGCAAAATCTATAAACAAAATAAATATTATTATTCGCACAGCGAATACTCAATAAGCAAAATTTTATAACCAAAATATTAATAATTACAAGATCAATGACTAGTTAAATATTCCCTTTTTAGCTCGGAGTACGACAAAGTTAATACAAAAAAATAAATTATTTAATCTACGAGCAAAATATCTAAGTTAAATCCAAAATTTTAGAAACTAAGTACTCACGAGTGGCCAAAGGAAATTAAACAACTGAATCTTTAACCGGTAATTAATTACAATTTAAACTAACAACTGAATTACTTGTGATGCGGTATAAATACCCAGTAACATGTGATTGGATTACTTATGCTACAACTGCCCTAGGGCTGCGTGAAGTTTTGCACAGGAATATTATACCACAGTGATTAATTACGTTGAAAAATGGTAACGGTATTCCGGTTGGCAATACCGTTAGGAAAAATCCGGAAGAGTTTTAGAATCGGAAAGCCAGCGCTTGTTCAAAACCCGATTTAAATTTTTACTATACTTCTAGCTCGCCTTAACTTTAATGAAAACCCAGCCAGTCTAGTGGCCTCGAAGTCGCGGTGATAAAATATCCAAGGAGGCCAAGAGACTGACTCTCAAAATCCTCTCAAATCCCTTGAAAACCCGTAGTACGTTAACACAAAAAAATCTCTAACGAGATGAAAAAAAAAGTTAACGTACCACCCCACCCCACACGGCTCTACGGAAATATAACTTTAAACAAACAACTAAATTACAGAAAAATTAGGTGAGGCCTGGCCGAAGATGATAATAAAAAAAAAGAAATGCTTGTGGCTGAGGTTCTGCCCGACTGAAGCTAACGTTAATCCACCCAAATCAAATACAAAGACCGACCCTTGATAACGTGAAAAAGCAGTTAACACGAATACCCGGCCAGGGAATATTCACAAAGAGGGGTTAAACCCATGTGTTTGAGAACTAATTCACAACCTCGAGTTATCAAGGGGATAAAAAAAATGTTGACTTACTGACAGACTGACTCTACAATTACATAAACTAATTCAACCCTGAGCGAGACTGCTCTGACTAACTACGCGCCCCAACACGATTCAGCGCGTCCAACTTATTGTAGCTTAGGGCCTAAGGACGTAGAAAATATATGCTTCACAATAGGGGTGGCACCATGTGCTCACTCAACTCAAAATACAAGTACAATACATACACATTCATAAAAATGGCCAAAATTATCAGTGTGTATCCAAAAACATCTATACGGGGACGTATTACGCCTCAACACAACCCGGAGGTCCGATACGCCACACTCATAAAGATATTTTTGTTACAAATCATCAAACAAATATCATAAATTAGTACTCATCTGAGTTGCAGACAAAAACAATCTCCCTGTTTCCACGGCTAGATACAATAAGTAGGTTATGTACTCTCTGGACGGTGATGTAGTTTTAAGGTTCCGCTACAAGATGCTTATTCCTTTGCGACCGGTTGAATACTCGGATAACTTCAGAAATTATTCCTCCAGCCGATATATACTCTCAAATAGGCACAACTGTGCAAATTTTTGCCTCTATCGTACCGCCACTGTATGAATAACAGTTAAAAATACAATTAGTGAAACTGGAGACCATACAACAGTTTCGCGTGCGGAAATAAAAGAAAGGTGATACCTTACCTCGTGGTCGGTGGCTTAAATGGTTTTCTTAAACTCCGAACTTTTGATCAGAAAAGAAAATTCTCATCCGGATATCTCCGTGTCTTCCCTACGAAGACAGTATAACGCCAAGCAGTCTCCGCAAAAACGAATTCCGTGTTGCCTTCAATTTCCTCTAGGCTTATACATGGAAGTTTCACTGCACGTGCCGTTAGTTTTTCTTTCTGGTCAAATTTTTCTGATAACACCACTGTTCGGACGTTTAAGAGAGAGAAAAAGTGGCTTCCCATCTGTTTTATAACCTTTTTTTCCTCACCCCTCTACCGGGTTTACCACTCGCGCATTGTCAGTGCAGACATATGTCTAGTTGCGTTATTACGACCAAATATTCCCAGAAATTTATTTACTATTGAGGATTATAATTTCTTGTTCTTTTTTTTTTTTTTATATAAGGTAGGTGTATCATTCAAACATATTCCGCACGCTAACTGTTGTACTTTCCAGGTTTCCACGACGTATATATCCCAAAACAGGTTAAATAGAAATGTCAAAAACAATTAACCTCAAAATTAAGTGACATCTCTAGTATGTTTTTGCATTCGGATGCAGATGTGGTGGTTGTTGTCATAAATGCTGTCCTCTAAGTGGGTTGACAGGACCTATTCAGTTGGTTTTGCACAAAATTACCCCATACTGTATCCTTTTATAAGCTTAGAATAAGTTTTCCGTACGAAGGTAGGTTATCGTTTAACTAGATTTTAAAGCGCTGTGTTTCGGCTAGGATAGCCCGTAACAGTATGGTACTCATGAAATATTAAACAGCGTAAAAAATGTTTTGATGGAAATTCTTCCGCCATTTTAAAATGTAAGGGTTTAAAATGAAACGAAAACAATAATTAAATGGAAAGCAACTTGGAACAATGGAACACTTGTAAATAAAAATACTTGCAAGCCATTATAGGTAATCGTAACAGATATTAAAAACATGTTTATGTAAAAGTTTGTTTTTTTTTTCAAAAGTTTTATCCAATTATACCCAACATATTCAGTTCCTATATAAAAAATCGAAGTTGTCCTTGATATTCTGTACTTCCGGTTTATTCCGAAAATTTAAATACTGCCATCCAATTATTTGGGTAAACTTTGGTCACCAAATTTTTTTCCAAACTTGCTCACACATCGTCTTTTCGAGAAAAATCGTGTTTCCTCTATTTTGATACACCTTGTATTATTCTGATACACCTTGAGATCCCTCCCTCGCTCCCCCCTCTATATATATATACAGGACCGGCGGTTGGGAAACACTGCTCCAGGTAACTATCTGACAGATAAGGTTATATGATACTTTCTGTGATGAATAAATGTCATCCCGTCTTTCAATACAAATGTATCAATCGGATAGTTACCTAACGGATAATGAGACTGATGTATTGAATTCACTGCTTGGTAATGACATTTATTCATAAGATAAAGTTCCAGATAACATTATCTGTCGGATAGTTACCTAGTGGTTTAAATGAAGGTGGAAAGACCGGGCCTTAAGGTCATAATGGCCGCGGGGGGGGGACACCTTAGCCCTCCAAATGAACCCGTAAATAACAAAATTAACCTGTATAAAATTCTCGAGAGATAACTGCATTATACTTCCAATAGTAATTTTCATCCCTTTCTGAGATCTCAAAATTATCATTGATAGCCCAAAAGTCATCTTATTATCACCTCTGTCCTCCCGTTTTACCATATAGGCCGTGTCTCCAACGCTATAGCTCTGAAAATTTAATAAATCCTCAATCAAAATGTATAACTATTTATATAAAGATACAAAGTAACAAAATATAAACTATTTTAGATCATGTAGTACCAAGTAACTTCCAAAATTAACGTTATACCTCATCTTCAATAATAAAAAAATAGTGTATTGGGCCCGGTAGTTCAATTTCAACCACCTGTATACTATTGATAAAATATTAATATATGTGTTTATTCTCATACAGAATTATTTTAAGCAATTCTGTTCCTTATTTATTAATTGTTAATGAATATATTCCTTAATGAGCTTTATCAGGATTAACCATCTTGATATGTAGTGATACGTGATTTTTGCAAGTGGCGTCTTCATTTTTTTCTGACGTTTTTAGTTATTTTTAAGTGATAAAAGTGCAGAAAATACTTGAAATAGTGTGTTATATTGTGAACTTTATTGTTTGGACTCCATGCAGACCAAAATTGGAGCGACTGGAAAGGTATTTGTAGAAATTTTTGTTAATTTTATAATGTAAGTCATTGTTATGTAGAATGTGCTTCTTTGGACAATATATAAACACATATATGCATACACTATCGGCTATAACTAGAGAAACAAAACTATTTTTTAAATCATTTTCATAAATCCCGATTATTGACTAAATGAATATTGAATTATATTGGTATAGCAACAACAATTTATAAGTTAGAACCGGCTCTTAAAAATATTTGTTGTACTGGTCCCGTTCTTGTCCCGGTTTAGAGTTTCATAATTATGGTATGGTTATTAGCACAGTTACTATTTTTTAAGGCTAGTATTTAATTGATCAGAATTTAATTCAGTTTTTGTTGAAGAACATTTTGTGATATTGCTCAGAAGTATGTGATCAGATTTAAATAATTTTTTGGCCGAAATAAAATAATGATTTGATCAGAATAAATAATGACTTGATCAGAAAAAACTAGTGAACTGATTAGAAAAAAATATTTACTTAGTACTAAGTTTTACGGGCTTTATTACTAAGTTTTATGGGCTATAACGTCAAGATTAAGACAGGGTTTAGTTCCAAAGACTTTTTAAGCTAATTTCGAGCCAACCGGTTACTTCTGTACTGAATTTTTGCTATCACAACCTAACCTGATACAGTTTTTAGGTTCACAATAGTTTTATGGGCTGTGACGTCAAGATTAAGACGAAGCTTAGTTCATAAGACTTTTTAAACTTAGTTCTAGTTGCTCGGGTTCTTTTGTAGTAACTTCCTTACTATCATAACCTAACCTGATCTAGTTTTATTGTTCTTAGGCTCAATATTATAGCACAAGTTTAAACTCGATCCGCAGCTTAAGCTTTAGTTTATTTCAAAATGGAGTATATCCTTATCAGTTTAACTTAAGCGGTGCACTAATGGTCGCTTAAACCTTAAGCTTGGAATTATAACCTATAATAGTCTAAATTTGAATTGTCAAAATTTTAGATAGAATAATGAATTTGATAGAACATTATAATTTTTATCTTTAATTATGAGATTCGTGATGATGAAGCACAGATTTATAGAAGACAATATTAATATATTGGAACGATTTAGAACTTAATAGTAGATTGAGATTGTCCAAAGTATCTGTCTGTCAAAACAAAAACAAATTGGTAAGTATTTAACTATGATTTCGGGCATTAATATTGATGTATTTGATTTAAAAACCAAACAATTAATGTGTAATATTTAATAACTTATTTGTTAGGAGCAATGCACTACATCGAATAAAACATCATTATTATTAACCTTTCGGTATTCAGCCACAGGAAATTTCTTGATAAATAACAGCTGGAGATTTTGCAATCTATAAAATATTATATTAATATATAATATATTTAAATAAATACAATAAAACATAAACAAACAACGATTTGATATAATCCGTCTCAATTTGTAATACGAAACTAAATCTGGTTACTTTGGTGACTGTTGTGGTGTAAACAGACTTTGGCGTATCCGTGTGAACCAATACTATGACAATATTATAAATGTATTGTCAATATACAACATAAAAAATGAACTTCCCCTGTTAGTTCCGTATTACAAAATGAGACAGATAATACTATTGCCATCTACCGTGAAACACTAACATTTCAAGAAATGTATTGCCAAAAAACAAAAAAGATTCGAATACGAGTTTAGCTAAACTTTTCACCGATATACTGTTCATTGGTTTACCTCCACCAATAATTAAGCATTCACTGTAATACCGGGCCTTAGTTATTTTAGCTGTAATATTACCATTAAGACGTAGCTTACTTCATAAGATTTGTAAAGTCTTTTCTTACGTTTATTTTCTAAAATATTGTAGACAAATTTATTTCTGATCAAGTCATTATTCTTTTCTAAGCAAGTCATTGTTTTGTCTTATCAAGTCATTATTTACTTCCGATCAAGTCATTATTTTTCTGATCAAGTCATTATTTACTAGCAATTAAGTAATTATTTTTCTGATCAAGTAATTATTTTTAATGATAAGTTAATTATTTATTTCTGATCATTAATTTTTTTACCGATCAATTAAATATTTCCTGTTTTTAGGGTTTTGTAGGTATGACCAAAAAACCCTTATACCGTCATTTTGTCGTCTGTCTGTCTGTCTGTCTGTCTGTTTGTCTGTCTGTCTGTCTGTCTGTCTGTCTGTCTGTCTGTCTGTCTGTCTGTCTGTCTGTCTGTCTGTCTGTCTGTCTGTCTGTCTGTTCGGTAAAAATTGTAGCCAAACGGCTAAACCTAGAGAGTTGAAATGTGGCATGCTTATACAACTCTTTGACCCGCACATAGGAAAAATACTAAAACATCTAAAAAACATATCCCCCTAAAAATATAAACAAATATCTGCTCATCGAAAAAAAAAATTATATTTTTAAAAAATTAGAGTAGGGTATCAAATGAAAGTCCTTAGTACGTGGATTAACGATCAAAATTTTATGTTTGCAAAATAAATTATTTAGACGCGATTTTTGCCAAAATGGTGCAAAAAAAATTTTTCCCGCAACCTGTAGCCCAGATGGTCTAAACTAAAAATCTGAAAAAATTCTAAGTAATATACATTTGTGTGAACCGGAATAGTACAACAGGAATTTTTGATCAGATTATGTTTTCGGAAAATAACGCATTTTTTGTGTTTTTTGCTTGACTACGTAAAATATTTAATACCTTATCTAAGACCGTGAACCAGCATGCTTTGATAGTGTAATGGTTAGCATGCTCGCGTTCTAATTTGCAAACTTAAGTTCGCTCTAAAGGCAATTTTATTTTTTCTGTTTTTTGCATTTTTATTTTGTTTAAATTATTTTTTGTTTTTTTAAATGTTACATTTAATTTTTAAAAGCGTCAAAGCGTGATAACCAGTGGAAATTGTTGAAATTGAATACACGAAATCAGAGGTGCGGGGTTATGACTTAAAACAACCAATGGAAGCCATAGGCACAATTTTCAAAATCTTAATGAACCTTGCTATATATAACAAAAAATAAAAAAATACTGCACATATTTAGAAACCTAAAAAATGGAATTAGGCATTCGAATTAAAATTAACAAAAAAAATATTTTAACATAAAATTTGTTTCGGTATCCCAAATAATCATTGACTTAGTAAATACCTGCGAAACCCTGAAATGTATGAAAATTCGCACTTCACATCAATTTTTTAAATGAAGGGCAAGAAATATTTTAGATGATGTTATCATAGGGTGACCATTCGTCCCGCATTTCGCGGGACGTCCCGCATTTTGATTGGGTGTCCCCAGGCCGAATTTTGCTCTGTACTTATATTGAGGAAGTGAAGATCTTTTTTTTGCTCTTTACTTATATTTAGAAGGTGAGGACCTTTTTTTTGTTTGCTCTTCACTTATATTTCGGAAGTTACGACCTTTTTTTGCTCCGTCCCGCATTGCCGTCTCCAAGAAAATGGTGACCTTATGTTATCATGAAAAAATACAACAAAATTAACAATTCCTAACTCTAGCAGGGTTTGCGATGCACGCCACTGATTTACTTGTATATGTCACTGTCATTATAGTAAGATGTCATTACATTATACATTGCGCATTACATTTAATACCAATTAAACACGTCACTTTAATTACTGAAAATAAAATGAAAATGAAGTGTAAATGAGTTAAATTCTTTGACTTGTGCGAGAAGCAGTTATGAATTAATAAGTAGTTAAACAGCATGCCACATCATATTAAATAATATTTTATCTACGATCATCAAATAACAAACGCATTATGTGTGTAATTGTAAATTCATAAAGCTGTTCATATTGTAACAAGTGTAAAGAAAGTGACTCGCATGCGTGCTCACCCCGAAAAATTAACTTTTTTACACTGCAAGTTTTTAGTTAGTTAAAATGTTTGGCCCTCAGCAATTATGGCGATTTGCGCCTCAAGCAGCCCATCTTCATAACTAGAATATTATTTATAAGTTATAATAAATAAAACAATAAATAATAGTATTTTCTCCCCGACCACTATAGAATTTATCAATTCTAAAACCAATTTTGACTACAGAAAGTTAATATTCTAACACAAGAGTTGGAAATGTTATTCTAAACCACTTATTTTCTTATGCATTTTGCGTGTATTTCATTCCATCACTAATGATGAAATGACTAATCCATGCTTGTTGTCATTTGTTATTGTTCCCTATAAGGTATACATTCCTTCGCGATGAAAAGTAGTGCGGACGGTATCTATGAGCGTTTGAATATTTTAAACAAATGAATTGTTTGTTTAAATATTAAACATAACTTATTGAAAAGTACTAAAATAGTGGCCGATATCCACCAAATTAAACTAAAATTAAACAAAAATAAATAAAAAAATAAGTTTAACTAATCAATTAATTTGTTATGCAATATAAATTATTTGTTTTAATAAAAATTTGTTAAAATAATTATTTGTTAATTTTTTTTCTGGTGGTCGTGGAGAAAGGTGGGTCTGTGACTTGGTTGGAAGAAAAAATTCGATGTTCGTGGTACCTCACGCTCGCCTGCGGCTCGCGGTCATAATAGTCCACTCGCATCGAATTTTCTCAATCCAACCTTGTTACAGAATATACTATTAAACATTTTTGTAAATTACAATCAGCTACTGATGGTTCGGTTGTTACCGCGGATTGCTCGCGTGCCGTTGGCCGCACCGCACGCTTTTTCATCTCATCGTGATCGCGTGATTCGTGCCGACACCTGAAACCGCTAATTAACTTAACCCGCGCATTTTTGGCTGGTATTTGCTAAGAACGACCCTATCAATGGGCGGGGTTGGGCACCCATTGGCTGAAATCCGGGAATTCGCCGAGTGACGTCAATATTTGGTATAAATATCGGCTCCAAACCCAGGACCGATACCAGTTCGCTGGTCACCTACCAGTTCGCTGGTCAGTAGCAGATAGCTCGCTTAATGCTGGGCTCGGGTCGCTTGACGCGCCCAACACCACAGCTCGCGTAAAGCTGGGCTCGGATCGCTTAACGCGCCCCGCAACAACGGTTCGCTTGACGCGGCCCTCTACGATTCATTCGCTTAATGCGGAGACATTCGCTTGACGCGGAGACGTTCGCTTAACGCGGAAACATATTCGCTTAACGCGGAGACGTTCGCTTGACGCGAACAGCAACGTACCTACCCCTCCCGTTCGTTCCCAATACGTGGCAGTGACCGCCACCGGCAACGACGATGGGGAAGGTGGTCTCTAAGGAAGAAGAACGTCCCTAGAGAAGGAAGACCCGAGAGCCCGGTAAACCGCGCCACTAACATCGTCGGAAGCGGCGCCCCATAGTTTGGTCGCGCCCGGGGCCGATCACCCTCCCGAAAGTGGCGCCCCATATTTTCCCGCGCCCGTGGAAAAACAGACCGGCGGCTCAAATGAATCGGGGAACCAACACCAATCCAGTGCCGCTAACCGCTGCCCCCGCACGGCTCCCAGGGCCGAGATCGTGTCTCCGCCAGGGCACAAAACCGTGCGGATATTCGGTTGAATAGCAGCGCCGCCTGGATACCAGGACTACGAAAGCCTTCAGCTCTTCTGAGTCCCTAGTAAACCATTGGCCTTCTCGATTTAAGCGTCACCCGCCTAAAATCCTACAACTACAGTCACCCATCGCTCTGGATGAGTAATGGGAGAACGGTCTGTAAAGGATAACAGCACAACGCCATCCGTCACCGTCACCTCAGTGAGATGTTCGGCGCAACGGACCGCAACGCCCGCTGGCGCTGCCACCAAAGGACACTAGTTCGTCCACAGACGTCCACCACGGACAATACCATGACGCTCGCCGTCCGACGAAGATTAACGCCGCGACGTCCATCGCGATGCTGGACGTTCGCCGCGCACAACGACGCTCGCCGTCCTACCACACAATCCCTAACCCTCAATCCTAGTTTCAACTTTGTATTGTCGCGTTTCTGTATTGTTAGAATAAGTTTAGTTTAAATACAGTCTGTACGTTTATTTATGCTTGTGCTAAATAAAGATGTAAACTCAATTCTGTTTTTCATTTGGAACACCCCACAAGGGTCACCCATTCTCAGTTTCAGACGCTTCAGCAAGACAAGGCTCTTCAAGCCTAGGTGACATACTCGACACCCAGCTCGTGAGCTTAGCCTGGGTACACTGTTCCGGATAGTCATCTCGGGAACTTCTCCTGAGTTGCACTACCTCCTGGTAACACGGTAGCCATCTTGTGAGTACAGTTCTGAAGTTAAACAATTGACACCCAGAATTTCTGTTTATAAATTAAATTTATTAATTTTTTACTTGCCCGACCTTAATATATAAGGGGCAAGTATTGTAATCGCGAAAATTTTCGATTTCGAGATTTTGACTGATGACCACGTCTCATGGTCCAAGGAATCCAAAAAATCTATTTTCGTAATACCGTCCGCATGTGTGTGTGTCTGTGTCTGTGTGTGTATACACGATAACTCAAGAACGCTTTAACTTAGAGAGTTCGTTCTGGTACTAAAAAATTTCCCTAGTCATTGGGAAGAACCCTATTGTTTTTTATGAAAATCCGAAACCGGTAACGGAAGTTATTAAACTTTAAAATTTTAAAAAATTCGTAACTAGTAAACCAAGCCTTGGACAAAAATTTGTATTGAACATAATTTGATGTATTTTTGAAGATTCACCTAAACAACATTTAATTTAAATTTTTTTTTTATTTATTTATTTTATTCATCATTATTTTTTTATGGGAGGGAAAGTCTAGCGGAGGTCATTCTTCGCCACTGGTTTAATGATAAAACTATAGAGTTGTTGATAAAATATTTTATAACTCGAATATAATAGCTCTATATCACTCGAACGATTACAATCTTCACCTAAGGCTCGGGTGGTTAACATCCTCGTGAAGTATACACATTATATACTTGTTAATTAAAAAACTATTTTAATTGCATTTGAAAAAAATAAATAAAATGAAAGCTTATAATACTTAATTGAAAAAACAAATCGAAAAAATGAACATATTAATGTATTGATTAACCATGGATTTTTAATTTCATTTTCTTTTCAAATTTCAAATATTATTTTTTCACCTGAATGAACTGTGATAATTTTATTTATTTATTTTTGTTTTTTTTTGTAAGAAAAAAGTTTTCCATTTTCTTCTTATAATATTGCGATTCTACAAACTGTTATTTATTATTTTTGAAAGAGAAAAGTTCATATTATTTACTAACGTTTTTCTTCTCTATAACTGTGATTATATGAACTGTGTGTGATCAGGGTCGGACTAAAGTATTTCTGCGTCCCGGGACAGACTCTTTATATAACGCCCTTAGATGTGCATAATTACGCAAAAATTACTAGCCAGCTAAACCCAAATTTTTAGGGGCGTGAAAATTAACTTGTTCATTGCTGTCAAAATTATTTGTTGATCAAAAAATAAGTCTTCTGCCAAAATTTTCAGCACTCCTTACATCTGGCGCCCCAGGCAACTGACTGTCTTGACACCCTCTTAATCCGACCCTGTGTCTTATTAGTTATTTTTGTAATTTCCTCCTCTGGTAATTTGTTAGAATTTTATTTTATTTACGTGCAATATGTTTTTGTATATTGTTTTAATTTTGACAATAAAATAATAAATTTTTTATTAAGTTTTTCTTTTGTATTTTCAATTTTATAATTAAAAAACAAAAATAAGAAGGGAATGTGGTAAATGAAATTAAACCAAAATTTATACCGGTAGACATTTGCTAATAGACTTGATTTCAACTTTTTATTTGAACCGGAATGAAAAACATTTACTTGGAACTTAACCGGAACGAAACAAATTTGGGTTCGGCTCTTTGGAAACTAACCAAGTGCTTTATTTATTTATTAATTTTATAGTAAATAATATGCCTAAAATTAATAATATAACTTACAAGATGCTTATCGATTTCTTTTACAACTGAAAACGGACTCGGGCAAGGATGCTTACTCAGTCGGCTACTGTTTTCGCTGGTACGAGATGATGCCCTAAAAGAAGTAAAATAAAAATTAAAAAAAACTGGGGAATACTGGAAAATAGAAAACAGGAAGGTAGCAGAACTTTGCTATGTGTATAATAGCAAGGAATGCTACAAAACAAGTTGAACCAGTATGGCATAGAATTGAAGAAAATGAATATGAAAATTATCACACAAAAGACAAAAAAAAATTGTGATAAGCAGGATAAAAGTACAACATAACATAAAAATAGATGAAGAAACAATAGAACAGTTACATAAACTCAAATATCTAGACACAGTTTTTTTGGAAGATGGAAAAATGGATGATGAAATTATGGAAGGAATAGGCGCAGCATGAACACTGTTCAACAGCTTAAAAACATTGTCTTTAACAAAAAAGAAATGACAACTAACATTAAGATAGAGATGTTCAAAAAAGTGACAATACCGATTTTGATATACGCCTCTACATCCTGGCTCACCACAGAGAAGCACAGGTCCAAAATAAGCTTTGAAATGAGCTTTCTAAGAGAAATTGAAAGGAAAGAAACAGTTAAAATATGAAATGTGGTATTTAGAGAAAAACTGAGTGAAGCGGTGGAGACCATTGTAGAAGACGGACAGTTGAGATGGCTAGACATATACAGAGAATGAGTGAAGACAAAATAGTAATAAGATTTTTTCAAGAAAGATCAGTGAAGGAAGTTAGGCCAGGAAGACCTTGGTATCAAGAAACAAAAGAAGCTACAACTAAAAGAGGTATAACTACACAAAGGATATAACACGATGGAAAGTAATATGGTGAACACCGGAAAATAACTCGACTACAACCTTACACTGCAAGGTAGAAAAGTTTCAGGACTAAGTAAAGTAGGATACCTACGACAGCTTGTAATGTGTGAAATTATACGCTTCAAATCAATTTTTTGTTCTAGTGTCAAAATAAGTGGCAAGCAGGCGCACAAACTTAATAACCAAGTAGTTGATTTTGCTTCTAAGAATCTTATTCTATATATTCAGTCTTGCATATTCTTCATTTTCGTTAGTAAACAAGTTGAAATTCGATACTAATAATATTAACCACGCAGGTATACCACAAAATTAGTTTACTTGTCAAACCAAACGTCGATAGGATGTGCGCGTTCCTCGCATACATTCATACATTCCCTTGAGACACTATGTCAATATTGGGAGTAAACTAAATTGAATTGAACTTGCTTATCCAATTTGATTTGCTTACCCAAGAAACCATTTTACACTGAGTAAATGTTACTTTTCAGCAGACATTGTGGTTTTTTTTATACATTTTTGAAACTAAATTATGGTAGAAATAAACAGCATCTTTTCTGCACTAAATATTTATTCACCTAAATATATATTTCGATTGTTACTATGCCTTCATCGTCAGTAAAAAAACTTTATTTTTAATATAAAGTATTTTTACTGACGATGAAAAAATATCATTCGAAAAAGTTCTATTTTTTTCTACCATTTAAAAAATATTCACGTTTAGCAAATAACCATAATATACTAAATGATTTTGAATTAGATGAGTTACGTCCGTAGATTATATTATTATGAGGAAGTAGTGGGATTCGGACTGGTCAGAAATTAAAACAATATTTTAACTTCCCTAACGTTTCGACTTATAATTAAAATCTTCATCAGAGCTGTAAAAATTGCGTAGATATAATTTTGTTACAATTTTTGAAAGTTAATAAAGAAAATTTATCATAATTAATATCAAACTACAACTAAATTGTAAAAATATAATAAATTCTACATATGAAAATAAATAAATAAATATAATAAAATAAAAGTCAAATAAAATAAAACCACAAATAAAATTTTTGACATACCTAGCATACCTTGGTAAAAATACGTATATGTAAAATTTTAATTTCCGGTTTATTTTATTTCATTTATTTATTTATTTTTCATATGTAGAATTTATTATATTTTTACCATTTTTTTGTAGTTTTATATTTATAATTATATAAAATTTTCTTTATTAACTTTATAAGATTGTAACATAAAATTATATCTACGCAATTCTTATATAGCTCTGAGCAGATTTGAAATATAAATCGAAACGTTAGAGAAGTTAAAATTTTGTCTGAATTTCTGACCAGGCCGAATCCCATTACTTCCGCATAATAATACTAAATGTTATCTTGATTAGATGAGTTACGTGTTACCCGTAAGTTAGTAATTATAGTTGCAGGTAATGGGATTCGGACCAGTCAGAAAATAAAAACAAATTTATTAACTTCGCTAACGTTTCGATTTTAATTTAAATCTTCACCAGAGCTTAGTTAATAGTCATGATATAAAATAACAATTTTAAAATTAATAAAGAACACAACACTCAGAGATAAGCATATGCTTATCTCTGAGTTCAATAATCGGACAATATGATATGTTCTTTATTAATTTTAAAATTGTTATTTTATATCGTGACTATTAACTAAGCTCTGATGAAGATTTAAATTAAAATCGAAACGTTAGCGAAGTTAATAAATTTGTTTTTATTTTCTGACTGGTCCGAATCCCATTACCTTCAACTATAATTACTAAATGTTATTTCAGAAAATTGTGTCATGATTTTTAGGGTTTTGTCTGACTGTCGGTGTGTTTGCCTGTCTGTCTGTCTGTCTGTTTGTCTGTCTGTCTGTCTATCTGTCTATCTGTCTATCTGTCTGTCTGTCTGTCTGTCTGTACTGTAGAAACTGTGGCGAAACGGCTAGACCCGGAGCGTTTAAATTGGTATATATATATATATATATATATATATATATAGTTCTTCGATCCGCATTTAGAATAAATTCTGAGACTTAAAATGTGAAAACACATCGTCCAAATAATATAAACTAATTTATATTTAACGAAAAACCAATTAATATTTTGAGTAATCTCTTAAAGCGTAAAAAAGCAAAATTAAATTTATGATAAAACAAATATTTTAACGCGACTTTCGGTAAAAATTTGTCAAGAAAAAACTTTTAGCCCACACCCTATTTCTGGCGCAAATAATCAAAAATTTTAACTAACACCCTATTTCCCAGAGGATTATAAAAAATATATGCGTATTGATGGACCCGAAATAGTTCAACAGGAATTTTTGATCAGCAAATTTTTGGAAAAATTTCGATTTTTGTGCCGTTTTGTACTTTTTTAAAATTTATTTAACTTATCGACTTTTCCCAAAAAATTGTTTCATACTCTGTAACCAGGAGGGATTTATCTAAAATTCTGAAAAGAAAAACCTAGTAATGCACATTGATGTGAACTGGAATAGTTCAACAGGATTAAACAGTTAATGATTTTTTTTCAACATTTATGATTTGATAATTATTTAATTTTATCGATTTTTTTGCAATACCGTACTAATATTATTTGCTCACACCTCGTACACTTGTAAGTTGGTAGATGGAAGCATTTTCGAATTTTATTATTTTTAATATGTACCCACTGTTTCTTGTCACTATTTATCTACAAAACCCTGAAATGTGTGAATATTCAAACTTCACATACATTTTTTAATATTCAATTTTAAATTTAAATTTGGTGGGACTACTGTTGGATGTATCCTATACAGGCGCACATCCATGAATTTGTCTTGAGGGGGGGCACAGAAGACAAAATTATTTAAATTATTAAAAAAGTTCTCATTTTTAAACTACAAGTGTGACCTAAAAAAAAGTCCTCACTTTTTTTTAGAGCTCTTAGAGGGGGTCAAGCCCGTCCGCCCCCCCCCCCCTGGTTACGCGCCTGGTCCCATAAAAGAATATCAGAACTAAATGGTCGTAAATAATTTTATTTTGGAAGACATTTAGAAACTAAACCGAATAAATAAACAAGACTACTATTTAAAATAAATCCTAGATAACAGTATTATACACAATTCTTTTATTTTAATTTTAATTTGTTGAGAAGTAATGTTTTCACTGTACCGTTACTGTTATTGTTACTGGCGTTCAGAGAAAGATGTATTAACCTAGTATAGTAAAATACATGTTTTGAATAGCAAACTAAACCTACATTAAAAATTAAATGAATAATGCTACCATAAACGCAAGATTGCCAGTTAAATTCGCTATTATGTCCTTTATTATCAATTCCAGAAACCAGTAGACCATGACACAACTTACAATTGTTTTCAGAATATCCAGAGGCGTTTTGCATAGAATAATAGTCAAAACTTAAATAAAGAGTTCTGATGTTATAACATCACATCTTTTCGCTCGATCAATACAATATACTGCATATAAACCCCATACACTATGAGGTATGCATCGATTCAGGGCATCGATTCCGAGGCATCATGAAACAGGCATCACTGGCTGTTGGACAGTTGGACAAACTATTGATACATGCCTCGATGCAAAATTTTTGTTTCATTGTCACCTGTTAAACTGTTTATTTCATTGTAACAAAAAATAAACATGGATAGTGGTTCTCCATTGCCAGTGATAATTGCCTTAATTGGTGTGTCACTTAAAAAATCAAAGAAGCCAAAAAGGAAGTGGTGCAAAAATACTAATTGCCGGTCATGAGAATAAATGAAGCAAAAGATTATTATAATTATTTAAGAATGGATGACCGTCGTTTTCAATACCTATTAAATAAAATTCGTCAGAATTGTAAACAAACATTGATGCAAGCCAATACATGTGGAACCATGTCGTCGGCATCAGTGAAGTGGCATCCAGGCTCTCCAACACTGTCTCACTTTATCGGTGATGCGGCATATCAAATGCCACCATTCACATAATGGCGTCATTCGTGACTCGATGCTTGCATGGCAACCTGCATCATAGTGTATAAGGGGGTTAAGATAAGTTTTAATAAAACCAATTTATGTTACTTCAGATATAATCTTCTTTTTCAGCCTGTGGATGACCACTCCTGGACGTAGGCCTCTCTTAATTCTTTCAATTTCTTTCAATCTTTGGCTAACTGGTGTCATTTTCTTCCTGCCACTTTCTTAATATCGTCGAACCACTTCTTCTGAGGTCCATCCACGTTGCGCTAAAACAGCCGTGGTTTCCAGTTTACAACTCTATGAGCCCATCGATTGGAGTCTTGCCTCGCCACATGCCCTTTTTTTTATTCAGGGGAAATCTTTTATAGACACCAATCTGGTAGTGTCGGAATCTCCTTCATTTGGCCTACCGACTAAAAACCCTGCTTGCCTCTTTTCTCCCACAAAGGAACTATCTGAAGTGATTTTCGTCTTTGAGGGAACAGGCTAGCTCAACCTATCCTCACATTCCCCTATTCTGTCTTTCTCGCTCGTCTGTCTCCTTCCTCTTCATGATGGCTGACAGCATCTGTCGCACTGTTTCCCAGTTTTCCCTGGAGTGCCGCATAACCTGGACCATGTTGTCGGGTGTCAGGGTTTCTCCTGTTGTCGTGTATGCTCGCAATCTTTCTGCTGTCCATCTCCCGCATATGAATAATGTATGTTCGGCTGTGTCGACTGCGCCGCAGTAGGTACAGTTGTCGTCCTGGTCCTTCCCAATCCTGAGGGTGAAGGATTTAAAAGACCCATGGGCTGTCAGGGCTTGCGTGACATAGTAGTCTATGTTCCTGAACTTGCAAGCCAGCCACTCTGGTATGTTGGGATGAGCCTTTTTGTCCACTGCCCTTTGTCCTGATTCCTGGACCACTCCTCTTGCCATTTCTCCACCGAATGTGTTCTGACAGCGTTTCCCACCTCAGATCCCCCTCCTTCCTCGTAAATCTGTCACCTTTCCTCTGCAAGGAGTCGTAGAGTAGTTGCTCGACTGAATGTATCAACAGGGAGAATATATGTATTAAATACCTTGGCCTTTAAACCTATGGAATCAACGGATTTTTTCGTACAAAACTTAATTTTCCAAAGGCAATCCAACTTGCTCTTATTCTACGGGTAATCTAGTGATGTGCTGCTAAAATTCTAAGAACCGGCTCGCATATGTTTGCGACGGCTTCCGCCTCATCCCCCCACCCCCCAGTCAAAAACATTTTATTTTATGTATTACAAATTATAAAAATAAATTATTTCTTAAGAAAAAGATTCCAAATCGCATTTTGGTTATCAGTAGGCGAAATTGTTGTGGTGGGTCGCATTCGTTTATCATCATCTGAATGGTGACTTCTGAGCCACGATTGAACGTATGGTGTAGCATCTAACGAATTTATAATGTAAATTTAAATATGTCTAATACTTAAATTTGCTCTTCTTTCTGAGCATATTGTATTCATGAGGGAAAAACCACATTCAGCCTCTACCGAGCTTATTGCAATTGTATTGATAATATTTTTCGCTCTTTTGACCGTTTCAGGAAATTAATTTTTATTATCCATTAAAATATTATCAACATAATCTCTAAAATCATTAACACAGATTTTTATGCTAAGAATTTTGCTTAGAGTCCTAACATGCTCTTCTCCAGCTTGCCATGGATTGACAATTTCATCTAATTTCCAATTAGTTGGTTCAAAAGTATCAACTAGATCGTAATTTTCGAAAATATTCTTGGAAAACTGCAAGCAGTTCCAGATGACATTCATCTGACCAGGGAAAATTCTGATACAAAACTCGAAAAACAGCTTATGATAGCATTATGGAACCTTGCCAACATTGAGAGCTCCTATAAATTTGCAAATAGAACATAACCCTGTTTTTTCTATGTTAATTTTATGCACGGTGTATTGAATTATTTTTATGCTGTGTTTACAAACACAATACAGGTTTCGAAGTTAATAGAAACGTCACAAACACGAAAAATGATAGTACTTTTCCCGCCGTTCCCTCACTTTTTTCCATCATACCCTATATGCCCGGTCTTAAAACCCAGAACACATAGAGCGCACTCCAAATGCACCCTGGACTACAAAACGAACGCAATTGGGTGTACTCCGAGCGTCAATCGAATAAGTTTGAGTGTAGAGAACGTGCTTGGAGCGCTCGGAGCGTCAAATCGAATGTACCCATTAAGAAAGTGTTATTTTTTATTATTTTTTAATACCAACATAACATATAATTTCGAAGATGCAAACTATTGAAAAAAACAGATACCAAAGTAAAAATTTTACAAAAGTAAACAGCATATACGAAGCAAGTGCAGAAAAAATTGTTGGAATTTTTTAATTTAAATTTTATTGAGAGAAAATTTTGGGAAATTATTTAAATTTAGTTAAAACAATAAATGAAAGCTCTTAGTACCCAAATTACGAATTAAAATTATCATCAAAAACATTTTATCAAAAAAATATTCTTAGACATCTAGCATTCTGTTGGCTTCTTACACTTTAAATACCTACAAAACCCTGAAATGTGTGAAAATTCACACTATTTTATGAATTTTTTCTTGACAGCATTAACCACAATAACCGAGGGTGTTCCTATACTGATTATAACATCCTCTAACCTGGACGTCAGAGCCACTATCATGACATAGGAATGTCAACCTAATGAAACGCCACTGTTAATGATCTAGTTACCTGATCTTGAGTGTACAAATGTTCTCTATCGTACACCCTTCACCTATTTCATTGTAGTGTATTGCTAATTCTCTGTAGTAATCGGACTTAGTTAAACAGTCCTACACACAGTTAAGCTGACTATAAAATATGTTGTAGCAGACTGATATATCTGTTGCATATAAATTGGCACACAATACGTGTATGTTTGTTTACATGCATGCACTTACGTTGCCTAGTGGGAAAGTACTGTCACACCCACTGATTTAGCCTTGCAGCCTTTGATAAAAATCATCTGTAAAAGTATAGTGCAGGGGTATATCCGTTACAATTTTTAATTGTCAGGACAGGGTATAAACAGCTTTCTTAAATTACATGTTACGTGATAATTACTCAAGTATTTCGAAATTCATAGCTATATATTAATGATTCCAGAATTAATATCGCAATGTCGAACTAATCTCGAAAGGACGTATATACAAAGAAGCCATGAACTGAATAACTTAAAGGTAGAAGAAAAGGATGGTTTCCAACAGACGTAGACGTAGAACTTAGAAGTGAAACGTAAAACATAGAACGCAGATCTTGTTGCTTTGGTTTCCATTAAACTTACAATATTGTGTCTCTTTAAGTTAACCTCTTTGTAAAAGAAGTTTAAATAACAAGTAATCACCAAATAGTACGAACGATGATTCAGCAATGCTATCCATTTTTATTGTTATTATTTTTATTGTTAATTATTCGCAAATGTCGTAAACCCAGAATATCTAAAGCTCGATGGTAGCTTTGACCAATTGTGCAACCAGGTCCGTCGCCCGTCTACCAACATTTATAAGACCGCCCTTTCTAATAATAGAGAAATATAAATAAATAAGAGAATCAAGATATAACAGCAAATATGAAAAGATCTGGACGCTGAAAAAACCACAGTATTTGACAGAAAAAGGCAGTAGAGAGAAGAAAAAAGTGATAGCGAGATTTAGATGTGAAAATGAGGAGAGGGACAATAATTTTTGGATGAAAGAGGAAGAAAGAACATGTAGAATGTGCAGGGAAGAGACAATGGATCATTTGTTGGAAGAATGTGAAGAAATACGACACAGAACGGAAACGAGAAAAGTAATTTTAGATGAAACAGGAAGGGGGTATTAATGGATGAAATAAATTAAAAACAGAAGGGAGGAAATTAAGGAAAGGAGTCAACGAAGATATTAATTACAGGAGAAGGAGAGTCGATTTTAAGCCGAAGGGCGAAAATTGTAATTATTATTAAGTAAAAGTTAATTAGTGTAAGATAAAATGTAGTAAATAATATTGAATAATAAAAATACCTAATATCTATAAGACCGGCCTTTCCCGAATCGAATACATATGTTGCCCGTGCGCTAGCTTTTATAAGATCGATCTCTACTAGTAGGATTCTATAAAAACGACCCAAAATTCTGTCCATTTATAGCGTCGCCCGGACGCGGCGCACACGCTAACAGAGGCACGCTGCGGCTTTGTAACGACGAAAAGTTTCCACATTTATTAAGAGTTTTCGATCCAAATTCGTTATTAAACAATAATCTAATCTAACCACGGTAATTATTATTTCCCTTATTTCAATACCGTGAAGCTAGCAAATGTTGACAGCTTCTATCTATCTACATACGACATATTCAATATGTTTTAAATTTTTATATCATACTTTCCTACTGGCCAGACGTTAAAACGTAGACGTGAAACAAAAAAATAACGATATTCTACGCGAACGTTTCTACGTCAACGTTCATCTACGTCTGACTGGAAACTGTAGCATGCATTTTCCTATTACCTATATGTTCATGTAGACGTAGGATTCTATTAAAAAAGTCAGATAATTCACTTGTTTAGAATATTATTTCGTATTTATGTAATGTTCTTTATTTCTTTAAAGGAAAGGTAGAAAGAGATGGAGATTGTCAAGTCATAAATTACGTCTTGAACTATAAAATATAAATAAAGGCAGTAGAAGACGTATCACGTGCATATTGGAAACAATCGTATTGAAGAATAGATACGGGAACTAACTGACGTTCTAAGCAGCTGTTACTCTGAGACCCGTTTATTGAGCCGGTTCTGTGAACTGAGCCGAAATGTCCGTCTCTACTTAATTGTACAATTGACGAACTTCCATCACACCTTCAACTATATTATTAGTCTAAATGTGAAATGTTAAAAGCCAAATATGAAGGAGAGGTTCAATTCTTAATTGAATTTTATAAACGTTTACCACATGGTCAATACCAACAAGTAAAATCATATGCTCATAGATTTATATTAGTATTTAGCAGTACCTATTTGTGCGACAATAGATTTTACATACTTAAGCCTGGAACAGAATGCACAGCGCGCTACGCCGTCAGCGTGCCGTCATTTGCGACGGCGTTGCTGAGAACGCCGTTGAATTTTCGCCTGCCCACAATGCAATCATTTTTAAGGCCGTCAAGTGTCACGTGACAACCTATATCTGTGTTTATACGTGCGCTTTCTTTTATTAAAAGTATAATGGATGATGAAGACTTGTGTGATATTATTTATGTTGTATGCAAGTTATTTATACATACAAACACTTTACCATTCAGTAAAAACTGAGGTTAGGTGTTCTGCGTCAACGTTCAACGGCGTCAAAAGTTGGAAGTTGACGAACATTCAGTATCAACGGCGTTCGAACGCCGTAGGACGTTGTTCATTCTGTGCACTTGCGTAGTACAGCCTTGCTTTTAACTTTGCGCTGACAGTTTTCGCCGTCTAACGGCGTCAACGCGCCGTCAAACTCGTTGCATTTTGTTTCCCACTTTAATAAAATTTTCTCCCGACTATCAGGCCTTTCACAAAATTTGCCTACCCCTGATTTAGAATCTAAAGTGATGCATAACAGAGAGTACGTTAAATATTCTTAAGGCGTCCACACAAAAAATTAGTACGTCTTTAGTTTATAAATTATCATTTTTTTTCTACTCTTTTAAATGCATGATTTTTCACTTTATTTTATTTTGTCTTTATCATTTTGTGTCAGGGTTTCAAGGGATGCTGTGCTATATTACGAGGCTACGTTTTAAGTTTTTACAAAAACTAAGAAAGAATTTTTTTTTAGAACAAATTATTTTTTGCTTTTCAAAATATTCGCCTTTAAGATTTATACAATTTTGCATTCGATCAAACTAATTCTCGAACCATTTTTACCACTCTGAAGTTGGTATCTCAAAAACATGGATTTCGAAGGCTTCAACAGTTTTTTGAGGTGATGAAAATCGCTGTCCAAGAATTTTTTATTTGACATTTATGAACAAAAAAAAGTCGTTAGGGGATAAACCAGTTGAATACGGGCAATGAGACATTAATTCGATGTTTTTCTCCATCAAATAATCAATTGTTTGACGTGCTGTATGGGAGCTTGCATTATCATGATGAAGAATGATGAGACGTTTTTAGTTGTTTTACTTGATTTTATCGATATGAATTCTGGCAAACAAATTATTGTACATCATTCAGCATTAACTGTTCTCCGATCCTCTAAAGGAATGGTTGCGACAAGTCCAGTACAACCGAAGAAACAAGCGATCATTTTCTTGGAAGTGCTTCGTGAACAAACAACTTTTGTGGGTTTTGGCTCATCTTGGCCCAAACAGTGGATTGTTGCTTAGTTTCCGGTTCATACGAATAAATTCAAGTTTCGTCACTTTTAACGATGTTGTATGCGGATTTTGCAGTGCCTGGGTTGAATTTTTTTAGCATTCCCTTACACCAATCAACTCTAGCCTTTTTTGAGCTTCAAAGCGGTCAAATTATGCGGAATCCATCGGGTACATGCAGTCTGCAATATGCCAAAGGATGCGTCTATCTCATGGTAAGACACATGCCGATCTTCTTCAATCATTTTGAACACAGCATCGATGTTTTTTTGAATCACAACTGATTTTGGTCGACCTTCACGAGATTCATCACTGACAAACGCACGACCACGACGAAATTCTGCAAACCAATTTAAAAAAGTCTTTTCTGATTGTGCTTCATTGCTAAAGATTGAACGAAGCGAATCTATGAATTGTTGTTGAGTTAGGCCTTTAATAAAATCGTAAAATATCATCCAACAAAAACCTTCACGAGTAATATCCATTTTGTTACAAACTTGTTTCTTTTTTAACTCTCACTCATTCTTCCTCAATCATTTTGCGCACAGCATCGATGTCTTTTTGGATCACAACCGATTTTGGTCGACCTTCACGAGATTCATCACTGACGGACGCACGACCACGACGAAATAACTAAAATCGTAAAAATCACTGCCAACAAACTACTTGGTCAATTTATAAGCTGCCACTGATTTCACAATAATAAATGTCAAATTTTACGAATATAGTAATGAAACATTTTAATATTGCCATCTAGTGGTCGTTTGTAAAAACATAAAAGGTAACCCTCGTAGATCAGTCTAAGCTGACGTCACTCGCCATCTGTCAAATCATGGTGGAGGTAACACATATTTGTTTACCAATGCTTTCCTATGACATTTTAGCTAGTTATGCAGTAAATTTACATGATTGCGTATGTTGTTTTAAAACTTCTTTTGTGCTAGTAATTATCTCTTCTCAATAATAAAGAACTACAAGAATTAAGACTTTATGACCCATTAAATTATTTGCTACAAATAGTGCTTTATAATCGACTATTTTTATAGTTTAATTCTCTATCATGTATGCATTTTAGTGTTATCTATGCCATTTAGTCATTTTAAATACATTTTCAGCAGTGTGCATAGATATTATATACACAAATAATGAATAACATAATCATAATATTTTACCCCCGAATAAAAAATGCTATCTACAAGCTTTAGAATATTTCTGTTTAAGTTCATCGATATAGACTTGTCATCATTTGTTACGTCTAGTTGATTAATGTATATCAAGACTTTGTTGTAAAGTACGTCAATTTATTATTTTAGCCAAAATAAAGACAAGTAATTAGTAAATACACGAAAATTATTCAAAAAAAGAAAAAAATGAAGATTAAAAAAATTCTACTGTACTCTGATGGACTCATGCGGTAACTCTTCCACACACACGACTGTTAGTCGTGGTCTACGCAGACTCAATCGGTCAGTAGCGTCGGAATTGTGTCTGTCGTGTTATAAATGTTTATTGTGCTTGAGCTTGGGCAAAATAAGTGGAGAATTTGCATTATTTGCAAGCTTGAAACTCTTTTCGCTGACATACAGTCCATATAATAAGACGTCCTTGTTGATTTTTGGCGAATTATAAGAGAGAAAAGGAAAAACTAAAAATAATTAAAAAATTTACTGTAAATATTATTACGCTTCTACCTAATAATTGGTCCAATCTCCATTATTATCAATTATTGCTTGGCATCTTTTCGGTACACTTTCTACCAGCTTTTCGGCATACTTTGGCAGTGATCTCCATATCTCCCGAATTTTACGAGTTAGCTGATCCAAATGTTGAACGTTTTATGTTCGAAGCTTATATTTCATGTAAAAACTAGATTCATCAGAGAAAACCACATCACTCCAATCGCGGTCTAAATTTTCCTTGATCCAAGCGAGTCGTTTTTTGACATGTTTCACCGATAACAATGGTTTTTGTTTGGTGCTCCTGATTTTAATACCATATTCAATTAAACGACTTCTCAGGATCATTAGACTTAACTTAATGTTCTTTTTTAGCAAAATTGCCTGATATTTACGTAAAGATAACATAGGATTATTTTTAAAAACGTTAAAAATCACTTTATCTTGTTTTTTAGTGGTCACTTTTTTTAATCTATGATTAGTTAAATCGTCAACATTTTTATTAATTTTCACGTTTCACCCAATACTTCACAAAGTCTACTGACTTGTGCATATATTTTGCTGCACTTTAAAAGGACAATTTTGGTTCTTTTTGGTGGGTACATAAAAATACCGCTTCAAAACGTTTTGCATAAATAGCACTCATTATTACACAACCGTACTACTGAAAGACCAAACACTAACTATTGGGCGTATTAGGTCTTGATGTTCTTATCATGTTTGAACCTGTTAATTATTTGTGCACATGTCTGATCCTGAGTTATAAGCATGTATGTCTTAATATACAGACTGTAAATATCCTTGCATATATCAAAAGACTTAGAATATTGTGGCTGGTCTATCTGAAGGAGGACAGCAGAATCCCCAAAAAAATGTACAAATGTTAACCGCCTTTGAAGAGACTAGTTGACCTAAGGAAAGGTGGATAGATAATGTGGAATAGGACCTAAAGAAAGCAAATATTCGAAACTGGTCGAGGAGGAGGAATGAACAGATAGGAATGGAAGTAAAGCGGGAGCGTATCCACCTTAAATAGTAAAGCCATGTGAGAAGGTTCCGCTATTTTACCACAATTATGACAAGAAAAATGCGAAACCATAAAAAATAGGTTATCTGTTTTGTTTGTTCAACTTCCTTATTTTTAGTTTTTATTATTTATTATTCTATTTATCTATGTTTACTCTGATTTCATTAGTAATTATCTTCATATACAAGATTAACTTTTTTACTTTATACTAATAATTATAATTAACATTTTATTATAATGGGCGGTCTTTATAAATCATATAAAATAAAACACTTTCAGTAAAAAGTGGTAAGTGAATGTTGTATATTACACGATTTTCTCGCCGATAGATATGTTTTACTGCAGTATTTATATTTTTATGACATTTATTAGTATTTATTATCATTATACTTTATAATATGTTTTTAAAACAAACACATATTTATAAATCTAATTAAATATTTTTAGAATACATAAAAGATATCCAAAAAGTGGCCACGCTCTAGGTTCTAGAAAATAAACAATGAAAATGAACGACTACGTTGAAAAAGCTGGGAATCAGGGGCGTAGCAACCGGGGGTGCAAGGAGTGCGATGCACACGAGCCCATGAGCTCGAGGGGCCCACGAGCCAAAGTGTCAATGGAGCATTATTTTCATTAATACTTACCATTTTTATTTGTTTATTTTAATTTTTTTTGTAATAAATAAAGGACAAAGAAGATGAAAAATTTCCATTCATAGGATTAAATACATTTATTATATAAATTAATTAATTAATTAATTAATGGATCAGGAAAATTAAATTAAAAAAAAAAGAGCCAAGGCTCGAACATTGCAGCGTTGCTTTTTCTCGTATATGTCAACGACATTGTACAAGCAAGTAATAATTATAAAATATGCCTGTACGCGGATGACACAACAATATACACCAACAATCGAGACATAGCAGTTGCAATGCAAGACAATGAAGACCACTACAATCGGCTTCAAAACTGGTTTCAGATAAACAGACTAACTTTGAACACATCCAAAACAGAAAATATAAATTTTAGCTTAAAACTTAAATATGACGAAAACGTTAGATTTCTGGGTGTCTGTCTCGACTCTCGACTCAATTGGAAATCGCATATTGAATATATTTCTAAAAAATTAAATAAATCCCTGTACCTTATTCGAAACTTGAAAACAAAAGTCTCCGCTGAAGCTTTGACCATGGTGTACTATGCGCACTTCCATTCTATTATATCTTACGGTATAATTTTTTGGGGAAATTGTTCATACAAAGACATCATTTTCAAAATTCAAAAAAGGGCTATAAGAATAATCGTGTCTGCGAAGTTCAACGAGTCGTGTCGAGAACATTTTAAACAACTAAATATTTTAACATTAACGTCCGTGTACATATTGAATGTTTTAATATATGCAAAAGAAAAGGAATTCGAATTTTTCAACTCGAATCCTAATAAATATGAGACACGACAAACAAATAATATCATCCCTACGCCATCCCATAAACTAAAAATAAGCGAGAACAGCCTAGAATACATGGCAATTAAACTGTACAACCACCTTCCACCAAATATAAAACAGATGAATAAGACAGGTTTTAAGAATAACGTAAAAAAAGTTCTCAGTAAAAATATTTTTTATACAATTGACGAATTTCTGAAATTTAAATTTGAGTGACAATAAGATTAGCAAATCATACATTTAAACTTGTTTTTAACTACATATTTATTTATTTTTTATTATTTTTATTTATCTATTATTTATTTATTTTTTTAATTATTTTAACCAGTAACATATTTTTATAATTTTACTTTATGACTTTTTAAATTATTTTATGATTTTTTAAAATTCATTGATTTTTTCCTAATTTATTATTATTATTATCATTATTGTTTTTAATTACAACACATTTATACTCACGTCTGTAACGAGGCCACCTAAGTCATTATTACTATTATTATTATTATTATTATTTTTAAACATTTTATTTATTTTTTTTTTGACGAAGTGAAACCTTTGGTATACTAAATAAAGTATTATTATTATTATTATTATTATTATTATTATTATTATAAATTTGTCTGATAAATAGACATTTCCTTGCATACTTATTGCACTGTTATTTAGAAATGTTGATCTTTTGAATCAACATTTTCTACAACTTGTTCTGATGATTTTGCTTCCACTTCGTCGCCCTTTGGCACTTGTTCAGATTCTGTGTCATCTTCTGCTTCCAAATTTAATAATAAGCTAGTAGAAGGAACTGGAGGAGTCGATTCTGCCGTCGATTGTTTAAAAAAGCTATCTAGTTTAGGCAATTTATTTATTACCTCTTTCGCTTCTTCTTTTTTCTTTCTTTTCGCCTTCCCGCTTTGATGTTTCAGCATATTTATCCTTATAAGTATATACTATATTAGACATGTATTAAACATAAAAAAATATCTTTTTAAACGTTCCTTGTGATAAATTAACACAAATGAAAAATCTAAAGTATTTTTAAAACAATTGTATTAGCAATAGAAATTATACAAATTAATAATATGTATGTCAATAGGAACCGTTCGCAATCAGGGTAAGAGTTGAAATAAATGAAATCAAGTAAAAGATCGTTGTTGACGGACAATTCAGACTTGTTCAGACTTGTGTCGCGTATTGTATAGTTAAACCAACATTCAATATGTCTACTGCATTTCGTTTTTTACATTTAAAAAAATAATTAATATATTGAACAATTTGTGACCTCCTATTTCCAAATCTAGGGAAAAGACAATTAGATCATGGAACACAGAAATTATAATTATTAGGTACATACATATATATTTTCTGGCAAGTTTCTTTAGGCATTTCACTTTGATTTATTAATTTTGAAAATATAGATTGCATTTTAAGAAAAAATCGTTTTAATTAATTTTGATTATCATAAAAATAAAACAACTTTTATTTGAAAATTTTTTCGAATAAGGCACAAACTGACATAAATTTAAAAAATTAAAATGACATTTAGAACTTAAAATGAGCCAAAAGAACATTAAAATTTTAAATAATACAAGGAGTAATACAGTGGCACACCAGCCCACAAAGGTTTTGCTACGCTACTGCTGGGAATGATCATTTGATCAGAACCAGAGATTATAAAACCAGAATAACAAAAAAATCAGGAACACCACTTAAAAGATAAATCGAAAGCTAAGCAACAGAAGGAACACTACAAAGTTCTACACTCAAAGAAATATTTATTCTTCCCCAGATGCTTTGCCGTCCATGGATGTTAGAAATAATCAATAAGATTTTTGTTTTTTTAACTCACCATTAAATTGTTTCTATAAAAAGGAAACTTTTGTCTAAGCTAACCGACCTTGTATCTCTTATATTTGATGAAATCCCAATGATGAAACTCAAAAAATAGGCACTGTTTATATATACATTCATATATAAAAACTCTGCCGAATAGCTCTGACTAGCACTGACTGAATTTTTCGTTTAGTTCGACAAATGTTTAAAAAGAAGTTCTTTTAACCAACTCTTTAGCACTGGAATAAAAAAATATCAGATGATTATTTATTTATTTATTCTACATCGGCCTATTTCTGCAACGAGGTTAATCGCCGAAAAATATCAGATGAGTACGGCGACTTTGGAATGAATCCGCCTTTGTTCTTTATTAAAAACTGGGAGTGTGATGGAAGCGTGAGGAAGTGTAAATTAGTTCATTCGGGTAGCGTCTTCTCACCAATTGTCACGTAAACGCTAAATTTTTTGGTTTGAAGATTTGAAAATAGTCCATGGGTGCTGCAGTAGGAAAAAGCACCGCTCATATTTTCTATTTGGTTCGGGTGGATTGTGACGAAAAGCAGTCACTTTAATTCTACTCACCTAATTTGCGGAATGAGATAACAACTCGCCGCGGCCGATACGCCGTGGCCCACACACCGCGAGCCAACTCACCACCAAGCTATCTCGCCGCACGTTCAACGATCGCGGAGATTGTTTGTTCCTACTATTGGTATTTGTTTCAAACGGATTGCAAATTTGTTTTAGTTGGATAATCCATAAGGTTAGATTAGGTTATTGTAATTAACTTATTATTTGTTTTTGTAGCTATTTAAAGTTAGTAACCTATGGATGCCATTCCACTGTGAGCTACAAGGCAATTAAAAAGCTGATAAAGCAGCAAAATCACCTACAAATTTACATATAGCAAATATTAAAGTATCTCACAGGTACATTAAGAATGAAATGTGGAGCGCGATTTTACGCGCACAAACAAGAAAGTTGTGTGTTCAATTTTTTTTACCCGCATGATAATCCGTGCGTGTACAAATGCTCAAGTTAGTACGCACCTTTAGAGAAACATAGAAGAACACACCTGAAATTCAAATATGTATGTATGTGTGTGTATAAGTTTGTATATGTATGCATATGTGTACTCAATATAATATTTCAATCTTAAGTATTAAATAAATTAATAAATAAGATGTAATTTAGTAATAAGTAATAAGTAATCTGTAACATGCAAGACGCTAAAACCCAAACTGTTGAAGCGTCGTAAAATAAAGTATACTTTAAAAAAAAGTTAGTAATAAAATATGTTGAACTTCATTGAATTTATCTTTAAAATGTGTATTTTTTTAATAAACAACATTACAGAAAAAACTGTTTTTGACTTGAATGTTTGCAAAATAGTTATCACTTGACAGCGCGGCGAGTTGGCACGGCAGCGAGATGGCCGCGGCGAGTTTAATAAAAATCCTACACGGTCAAGACTTTTTGTATTTGTTGTTATCTAACTAGTTATTGACATAACTAAACAATAATTAGTAAAAATTTAATTATTTTTATTCAACTACAAAATATTTACAGAAAAATATATTATAACTAGCAGACCCGTTGCCAACAACGTTGGCAAACTGATATCGAATAAAAATCAATATAAGCAGAAATCAATTATTAAAATTTGCATGATTCTGCGTATATTAACAAAACAAAAACGTTTCTGATTATACCTAGGAAATCCTAAAAAGTTGCTTAATGCGTGTCGTTTAAAAATCAATAGCGGGCCGCGTACGGCCCGCGGGCCATATGTTGGACATCAATGGTATAGTTGTTTCTGATTATACTTAGGAAATCCTGAAAAGCGGTTCAATGCGTGTCGTTTAAAAATTAGTATCGGACCGGATACGGCCCGCGGGCCATATGCTGAACATGAATGGTATAGTTGTTTCTGATTATACCTAGGAAATCCTAAAAAGCTAATTAATGCGTGTCGTTTAAAAATCAAAATCGGGCCGGGTACGGCCCGTGGGCCATATGCTGGACCTCAATGGTATAGCTGTTTCTGATTATACCTAGGAAATCCTAAAAAGCCGCTCAATGCGTGTCGTTTAAAAATAAGTATCGGGACAGACACGGCCCGCAGGCATAACGTTAATTGACACAACATTCTTTAATTAAACCAAGGTATATACTGACTGGAGAGCTAAGAGCTATATTCTCGCTAAGGCTAAACACATAGTGAAGCAGAGAGCAAAGCAGCGATGAAAGCGGAGAGCAAAACGGCGAAATTAAATAAATGAATTCTTGTTAACACGCGCATAGTGGAGCGTGCTGCAGCGAGGTTATATGGTTGTTATAGTCGAGCAAAGCGACGCGTTCAAACAATTTTGATTTCTCTGCTATCATTGTTGCTAAAATAGTTGTTTAAAATGGATATTGAGGCATTTACAAGTAGTTCTCATTTATAAGAGGTATTTATAGTAGGTTCCGATTGAAATTTGTCCATTTTTTACCAATTTATGTTGAATTTTTTCCAAAATATAATCAAACGTTGAAATACTCATGCGAAAATAAGAATGAGACTTTTCTGGATGTTCGCGAAGTTGCATATAGAAATGATGAAATTCACCATGTATATGTCTACTTTTATTTATTCTGTGAACATTGCACCTTTTAGTGTGTTTATTTTTATTTTTTAGTAAATACCAAATTTTCAGGGAAGAGTTTTCTGTTAGTAAAATATCCATTATAATATTGTGAACTTTCTGCTCGATTTTAAACGCGTCACTATGTGTAGACACTCTTTTATAAGCGTGACATTCTTTCGCTGTTTTACTCTCCGCTTTCATAGCTGCTTTGCTCTCTGCTTCACTATGTGCTTAGCCTAAGTTTGCTGTTGTCGGAGAACGTCGCTCTGTCTGGTGGAGAGCTACCGACCACACACATCAAGCCCCGCTAGCACCTAGGAACTTAGCGTTACGAGGATACACAGAAATTAGGGCTTTTATATATATATAATAAGATCTATTTTGACCAATATTTGACTAAGAAATGTTTGTATGAGTTAAACGTATTATAATTTGTAACTTTTTAAATTCGTTTTACTACTATTTTTTTTATTCATTTTATGTTTTTTATTCTACATGCTAATAAAAATATTCATCTCTATAAATGCGCAAGACCCTGTATTAAAATAACCAGCGATACAATTTTACCAATATTTATTATAACTTAGTGCCTATGAGATTATTGAGCCAGAAATTAAGTCTCAAGAACGACGTAAAATGCCTAGGACTGGGATGAGGTCCGTAATAAAAAATGTTGTTCAAGAGGGGGTCCTCGGACTACATAAGTTTAAGAACCCCTGTTCTACACCATAATTTGACCTCGTCAAACTTTTTGTTCCGACTCCGTTTTCAAACGGTCGAAGAAATAAAAGGAAATTGTAAGAGCGATTTCGAAATTGTATTTAAGTATATTGTCGAGTGTATTTATTAAACAAAGCAAACATTTGTTTTAAAAAAATGTTTGAAAGGAAAAATATAACCACGATTGCAGTAGCTAGTGTAAAATCAATTTCCTGGATATGAAGTTTTTCATGATTGAAAATATGGTCTTGGCATTTGAGGTCAATTTTAAATTAGGAAAGTAAATGGAAGGAAAGTTTAACAAAAACTCATTAATAGTATCAGATCTCCCGCTGATTTACTCCAATAAGTTTCGAAGTTTGATCAGATCTAATATTGACAGAGAAATGAGTTTGCGAAATTTCCGCGTCTTAGAATCTCATTTGAGACATTTGGTATTTTATAGCTTGTAATCTAACTCAGATGAGCTATTCGATCAATCTAATTTGTGAGATTAAGTTATATCTGTGTTTCTCAAACGGCTTACTGAACAGATTGGCTTCTGTTAACAAGAATAAGGAAGCCCTATAAAATTTATTAAGGTAAGTTTTCGGTAGCGCGACAAATCTATTTCTTAACCCGCGTACTCACCTTATGAATAGTGATGAATAAACTAAGGAGGAAATATAATGACCGGACAAAATATGTAAACGTAACTACAAATATTCACGACAAAATATGTACTCAGCACGATAAATTACGTCATTGTAGCGACAAATAATTTCATTTTCAAATACGAGGGCTACCTTTTAAGTTTTTACAAAAACAAAGAATGATTTTTTTTTGAACAAACTGTTTTATTGATTTTCAAAATATTCGCTTTTAATATTTATACACTTTTGCATGCGTTCAAACCTATTCTCGAAACATTTTTTCCACTTTGAAGTTGGTATCTCAAAAACATGGTTTTCGAAGTCTTCAACAGCTTCTTGAGGTGATAAAAATCGTTGTCCACGCATTTTTTGTTTGACATTGGGGAACAAAATAAGTCGTTAGGGGATAAATCAGGTGAATGCGGGCAATAAGACATTATTTCGATGTTTTTCTCCTTCAAATAAACAATTGTATGACGTGCTGTGTGGGAGCTTTTATTGTCATGATGAAGAATGATGCGGCGTTTTTGGTTGTTTTTCTTGATTTTGTCGATGATTTCTGCCAAACAAATTGTTGTATACAATTGTCTTCCGATCCTCTAAAGGAATGGTTGCGGCATGTCCAGTACAACCGAAGAAACAATCAATCATTTTCTTGAAAGTGCTTCGTGAATGAACCACTTTTGGGGGTTTCGGTTCATCTTGGAAGACCCAAACAGTTGATTGTTGCTTAGTTTCCGGTTCATATGAATGAATCCAAGTTTTGTCACCTATAACGATGTTGTATACGGATTTTGCAGTGCCTAGGTTGAATTTTTTTAGCATTCCCTTACACCAATCAACACGGGCCTTTTTTTTGAGTTCCGGTCAAATTATGAGGAATCCATCGGGAACAGATCTTTTCACAGCTAAATGTTCATGTAAAATCGACTTTATTGCAGTCTGCGATATGCCAAAGGATGCTTCTATCTCACGGTAAGTCACATGCCGTTCTTTTTCAATCATTTTGCGCACGGCATCGATGATGTTTTGAATCACAACCGATTTTGATCGACCTTCACAAGATTCATTACTGACGGACGCACGACCACGACGAAATTCTACAAACCAATTGTAAACAATTTGTTCTGATGGTGCTTCATTACCAAAAGTTGAACGAAGCGAATCTATGCATTGTTGTTGAGTTAGGCTTTTTCTAAAATCGTAAAAAATCATCCAACGAAAACCTTCATGAATAATATCCATTTTTTCTCAAACTTTTTTTTAACGTTCACTGTCAACAAACTACTCGGTCAATTTATAAGCTGTCACTGATTTCACAATAACAAATGTCAATTTTTACGAATATAGTAATGACATTTCAATATTGTCACCTAGTGGTCGTTTGTAAAAACATAAAAGGTAACCCTCGTACGTACATACATATTGAATGTCATTTCTATTGAAGATAAGGTTCATTTTTCAGTTTTGCATTCATAAGAGAATTATTATGAAACACTACATATTTTATTTCATAAAGTTGATAAAAATTTTGCATTAACTTTCAAATTTGACAAATAAAAAATTGACAGCTACCTTGAAAAATATAAAATTGACAATATCAGTTCGGCCAATCGCTACATTCACATACCAAATTCCCTAAACGAGGATGTTATTTGATTAAATAATGCAAATTTATTATTTTACAAGACGCTAAGAAAAAAATTTATTATTTTAAAAAAAGATAAATAGAAAAAATGAATAAAAAAACTCGTTACAAAATGCTTTTTACTGCACTTTCGACGTATGCGGCTAAATCATGTTTTATGAAACTTGTGTCTTTAGTTTAAGCGGCCCTATATTTTGAAATCTAGTAACTTATAACAATTGAATGGGATTTTGATAATTTTATTTATCCACCCACAATCGTTAAAAAGTGTGCTCGTGACAACTTAAAAATAAAAATTCCATTTAGTTCCGCTTTAAGAATTGGAATAGACTTTACTATTCTATTGAGTTGTTACATAACTCAGCTCGTTTTTTCCACTTTTTATTCAATAAAAAATACACTCTAAAAAAAAACTTTGGTTATCAAATGTACTGTCCATTATTTTCTAGGAGCATATGGTCCAGACATCACATCGTCCGACTACCATTGTTATGCTTTCTACAAAATTCCCTTAACGGAAAAAATTTCGCATCTGTGGACGATATCAAAATTCACCTGGACAGATTTTTCGAGAGCAAAGACGGAACCTTCTGGAGAGATGATATTATGAAATTGCCTGAGCGTTTGTCCAAAGTGATATAAAATAATAGACGGTATATTTGATAATAAAAGTTTTTTTAGAATGTATATTTTGTTGAATAAAACAACCCAATATATTATACCGAATTGTCTGTATTAAATTTATCTTATGGAACCATCGACTTCGATATATGAAGGTCATACTTGTGTTTTATTAATTTTCCACAACTCTTGTTCAGGTATTTATGATATTATGATCGCTTATTATACGACTCATACATTAAGGAATAAGTTTATAATAACAACGATAGTCAATAATTTATAAGAGGCGTGGTGTATTTTTTCTACAATTTAATTTTTTGCAAAGCGTTCAAGTGCAACACGTGTAGTATTTTTCAATAAAATCCATTTAATGATTGGCTTGCTCTAGGCTTCGTTTTCACCATTTCAACCGGCATCCGTCGTGCAAGGTCTATCAAAAGCATTGCACCTAAAGGAATGGCCAGGAAATGTTCTGTTTTATCTTGTTTGAAAGGTTATGGATACATTAATAACTACAGAAAGAATAAAATATTCTCGTACATGAACGTTGAAAGACGGGGGAAACCGGTACAAATTATCAGGGTCCGGGCAAACTGCAGGATATGAGACTGGATTCTTTTTCTAACAAATCACTATCCAATTACATTATTTGTGATTTTGTTATATAATTTCTTTGTCGGTAATTGTAATACATAATAATAATTGAAATAATAGTGTTTATAGGTTCGAGACCTAAACCCGATTGGACTGCACACTTTATTTATGTATTCAGCTGTCATCAGTTATCAATATTTTTGTTACTATCAGGTCGTCAAGGATGAAATTTGTAGTTAATAATATTACTAACTTTAACAGCTTATTATTTGACATTGGCTTAATATTTAACCGGTGTTTTTTTTTTTTTTTTTGAAAGTTACATATCTCGCCTGTTTAAAGAAAAC
This sequence comes from Liopterus haemorrhoidalis, assembly GCA_963971575.1. NCBI lineage: Eukaryota > Metazoa > Arthropoda > Insecta > Coleoptera > Dytiscidae > Liopterus > Liopterus haemorrhoidalis. Next base: position 76,436,362 of record OZ020611.1, on the reverse strand, counting down.
ATTGTATGCTCTAAAATAATTTTTTTATCAAAAACTTTTTTTTTAAATTAATTTTGTTGAAAATAGAACGGTCGGAATTTCGCACTATTATGAAGTATGAGTTCTTACGTTGAACTACGGCATCGCAGACCGCGCAAAACATTAATAGTGTATTTGGCTCTAGTGTTACTACGCAGCAGACAATATCACATTGGTTCGCCAAATTTCGTACAGGTAACTTAAAAACAAAAAAATAAAATTAAAAAAAAACTGGCTCATCGATCACAGCAGAAATATACTGCAACCAACTGAACGAAATGATGCAAAAATCTAAAGAAAAACAGCCTAGATCGGTCAACAAATCGACTCTATCTTATTGCATGCTAACGCTAGACCACACACTGCACAAATGACTGTGGCAAAACTACAGGAATTGGAGTTGGAACTTCTTCATAATCCTCCATACTCACCAGATCTAGCCCCCACTGACTACCACTTCTTCCGCAATTTGGACAACTTTTGAATAGGAAAACAGTTTAATTCCGACAATGCTGTACAACTGACCTTCCAGGAATTCATTGACTCTCGTCCGCCAGGGTTTTATACCACCAGCCTGAACAACCTTCCGCTTAAATGGCAAAAGTGTATAGACAATATGGGTGCATACTTTGATGAATAAAATAATTCCTTATATTTGTTATCAACCAACTTTGCATTTTTTTTTCTACAAATTTCATCTTTGACAACCTAATATATATATATAACTTTTTACACTTGTTACGACATATCTCGTGACTAGTTGAAAACGAGTTAAACGAGGTAAAAAGCAGCCGATTGTAATTGTGCCGAATGGGATACTTGTGGAAATTTGTTTGAAGTTCGTCAGTAGTGATATGTCTTTTCTAACAGTTTGATCAATCCCATTTTTAAACCATCCGTAACAAGTGACCGGCGCCCAGATCTTTCCCCATCATTCATGATAGTGGAAAATTCCAAATGTCGCATTTATTGGAATTACTCCTTCCCCACATCGAAGTTACCGATAGCCACTAAGCCGGACATAACCTGGATATCAAGACCAAACAGATGTTTGTTATCGAATTCTCGAGTCCAATTGAATAATCTCTCTCAAGCAGGAGGAAAAGTGGTCCAGGTATATGGATGTCCGAGATTAGAAAGCTGTATCCAGGGTATAAAGTTCAGCTTGTAGTTCTGTTAGTTTCATACCACCCAAAACACGGGTGGTATGAAACCCTCCTACTGAAAGGAAACCGAGTACATTCCCGCCTGGAGATCTTCTGCCATCTCTTTAATTTGCAGGATGCAAAAATCAGTGTTACTCGGGTCACTCCGCATTGTATACTAGATCTAGCGTAATTTCAACATCTGCATATCACCAGGTCTAGGGATGCAGCCATGTGTATTAAGCTCCACTTGTCTCTATTATGACGTGGTTCAAAAGGTTACTGAAATTTGCGAATAGTGAACGCTTGTCAAGACCTGACAAACCCCAAATAATAATAATAAATCATAGTGGACGCTTGTTAAGATCTGACAAACGTCAAATAATAATATATTTATTGACTTAGGTATATAAATTCTGTTATAAGTCCAAGACATACACTTATTTACACAATTATTATTTGATATTACCAGATTTGCATTATATTTTTAAAACCTATATTTGGATAATTTTTCTGTGGTGTAAAAAGAATAACCAGTAAAAACTGCTTCATCTTTTTTTTTAATTCATTAGAACCCAAACTTCTGAGTTCCATTGGTAACTTATTCAGTGCTTTGAATATTCCGACAATCAGCTCTGTAGAATGAGCGTGTCATTAATCTGATTGCGCGTCGTTGTAAGCTAAAAATTATGTTAGCTGCTGCCGAATGACTCCATGCTACAATACCATATGTCATCTAGGAATGGAACAATGCATGGTATGCAGTTCTTAGGACGTAAATACTTACAATAGATGTCAGGTATCTTATCAAATATACAGCAGAACACAATTTGTTTACCAGTACACCAACATCCTGTTCCCAAATGAATTTGGAATCAATTTGTACCCCCACTAAGTTTACAGATTTCGGGTTATCAAAACTATTTGTTTTAAGTGTTAACAGAATTTTTTGGATCTTGTTGAGGTTTTGGGAGAGTCGATTGGTGTTTAATCAGTACTTAACTCTCTTAGCTTATTAATTATGATAACATGAACAAGTGATGTCAATCTTGCAATTAATGTTGTGTCTTCGGCGTATAAAATACTGGGCCCACCAATGTATAAAGCGAAGTCATCGACATAAATCAAGAAAAGGAGAGGGCCGAGAATGGATCCTTGCGGAACGCCCAAGGTAATAGTTGAGGGATTTGACGAAATGTTCTTAAATGAAACAATCTGTATTCCACTTTCTAAGTAGGCTGTCATCAAGTTGATACTGTTCTCGTCAAATCCATATAAAAAGCTTTTGATAGATCTAATAAAGTGACCAAGCAATATTCTTCGGATTCCATGAAACCTGGTATTTAGAAAGGAAAGATAATATGGCATGTGTGGCATCTATGACATTTGCCGCTTCTAAATCCAAACTGTACCTTATTGAACAACATTTTACTCTGAAAGTATTTAAGTATTTGAGTAGGGGAAGCCGGGGCATAACGGGCACCTTAAGGATTATCTTTCATATAATTTTAAGGAATATCGTAAAAAAATTCGAAATACTTTTATTTGTAAGATGATTTATTGTTTAATTATTACAGACAGTAAAAATACAAAAATTAAAGTTATGACGATATAAAAAAAAGCTTCCTTGTACTCATTAAGCCCCGGTGTCGGGGCAGAATGAGCACGGGCGTGGTATAATGGGCAATCAGCTAAAATCTGACGCAGAATGAACACGTGAGTGCATTCCTCATCGTTATCATCTTCTCCAGCGCAAGAACAATGTGCCCACCTGCCACATGCTCTGCACTGGAGCAATCAACGTCTGGATATGTGTGAAAAATATATCAACACAGCAAAAAACACGTTTCATCAATTTACAAAATATAAACGCCAGCTCTCAGTCATACAACCACTCTCGGAAGACACTAGCGAAGTACTGAACGTGATTGGAATGCACCCAAACATGGCGACATGCTTTAACAGCCAAAATGAGGGGAGCCCGTTATACCCCCGGGAGCCAGCTATACCCCAGCTTCCCCCAGATAATATATTTTCCAATATTTTGGAAAGTATTGGCAACAGTAAAATTGTGAGTTAATTTCCTATAACTATCGCCCATAAGGTATTTAATGGTACGACATAATTGTTTTGTTTTGCTTGTGTAGATCTCAATTGTTTTGTAAATATTATTTTTCTTCCTGTTGTCATCTAGTTGATTATAACTGATTAAAATTAAATAATGACATAAGTTGGGTCGTATCCATGAGTTTTTCTGACTGAAGTCTGAAGTGATAGATTCAATTTCATTAAATTCCTAATAACCTATATTTATTTGGAGCGGAAGTAGGTAAGAATAAGAAGTATTGATCAATTTTTCCCGACCGTATTGGTGATTGATGAACAACTCTGATGCAATTGCACGGTTTGCCTGGAATGTTTTCCAACAGCACTTAGCTCAATAATGATAGTAATCATCTCAAGTGGAAAACTTGCACAGAATATTTTATGACCAATCTTTAAAACTAGCACAACGAACAATATTATTTCAAAAAATAAGGTAGAAACTATTAGAGAAACAGACAGAATTATAGCTGAACTAAGCAAAAGGTGTGAATTTAATGGTATACCATTAAATTATAGGGAAACTAAAGTTATAGAATTTTCTCTAAGAGTAAATGATGAAATCGATAGTTTTCTCTACCAAACTAATATTGAAACAATAAATTGTCAAAAATGCCTGGGTATTTACATAGATAATAACTTAAATTATAAATTACAGATTCAACAACTGACTAGCTCACTAAATAAAATATGCTATACTATAAGATACTTTGCTCAATTTGCTAGCGATAAGATTGTCAGAACCATATATTTTAGTTATTTTTACTCAAAAATAAAATATTGTATTGAAATATGGGGCCTGGCAACTGATTGGCATAAAGTGTTCATTGTTCAGAAAAGGGCAGTGAGAATTATGTTTAAATTAAAATATAGAACGTCTTGCAAAAGTACATTTATTAACTTTACCTTGTATTTATATATACTCAATTTTAAAATACGTACACGCTAATAGGAATAAATTTGTATTTGGTACAGAAGTATATAATACTCGAGGGGATACAAGTAGCCTACCTAGGCACACAACCTCACCTTTGAAAAAAATGTACTATATATAGGCGCTAAATTATATAACAAATTGAACAACGACACAAAAAATCTGCCAATACTAAAATTCTCAAAAATTATTAAAAACTTCCTAATATCCAAAGCCTATTATGACGTCAATGGCTTCTTATCAGATAATATTGATATATAACATTGTAGTTGTTGTTGTTATTACTATTGTTGTTATTTTATATAAATTTATATTTCTTATTTTTTTTGCATTCTCTGCTGTCAATATTATATTCTATATGGTTATTATATGTTGATATGTATATTTGTGTATATGTAAGGATGTATGTATATATATATATATATATATACATGTACATGCTTGCATATGCAGTCTAGATTTCACATGGTTGATTGTCACATGTAAAAATTTTGCTTAAATGTTTGAAATTTTTCTCTACAGAATCTATGTATTCTTTTATAGTGAAATAAAGCATTATTATTATTATTAAGAATAACAAAATCACAAAATTAAGATAGTTTAGTTACAGTTATATTTAGTTATATGTTTATGTATATATTTAACTCGTTTGTATCAAATGTTATGTAATACAATTATTTTAAAATACATAGCGTTATTACACCTATTTTCTTCGATTACTTATAGGGATCCGGAAACTTCGCCCCAAACATTTCACCCCCCACATTTCATCCCTCCACATTTCGCCCCCCTGACATTTCGCCCCTGCACATTTCGCTCCCGCGGATGTTTCGCCACCGAGATATATTATAAGTAATTTAGCTGCACGTTCACTCTGAACAACTGGAGTAGTGGCTACTTGACTGTCTGAAGAAATGAACTGTGACAGGGAAATTTGGAATTGTACAGGGGTCAGCAATATTTACCCAACAAAACCGAATAATTTGAACTTGTACAGGAATCGAGAGAAGTGAGATTCTTGGACTTATACAGAGGTCGTCAACCTTTTACTAATTTGAACTTGTATTGATTTGTAAAACTTTTTTACAAGCGATTAGGGTACCTCCAGATCTCCACATCTGTTTCAAATTAAGTTGACTATCCATAAAATATTAAGCAAAATTATGTAAAATGTAGACGAAATGTTGGAAATATTCATCTAAATTCTTTGAATTTGTAAGTAAAAGGTTGACGACCTCTGTATAAGTCAAAGAATCTCAATTTTGTAAGACAAAAGTTTCCGATCCCTGTACAAGTTCAAATTATTCGCTTTTGTTGGGTAAATATTGCTGACCCCTGTACTATTAAAACCTACTTCAACATAGGTACCTTTGGAACGCTGCAAAGCCATGGTTACAGTGGTAACCATTATAGTAATAAATATAATAATTTTGATTAATTTACTGTCATTAAAATATTTAATAATAGTTGTGTACTTTTGTATTCTATTAAATATTTTTTGCACAAGCTCTGATTATCTCTATAGGTTATGGGCCCAGAGCTTAATATGGATAATAGAAATAAAGATAACCTTACTGTTCCCCAATTTTCAGGGATAGATTATTCAGTTTGGAAGTTTAGAGTATTGGCCCTGTTGCGTGAAAAAGGTTTGAAAAGCCATGTAGAGAAAGCTCCCACCATAGCTGAAAATTCAAATAGTGAATGGCAAAATAAAGATGCTAAGGCGATGAATATAATTATTCGCTGTATTGCAGATTCACATATTGACTACGTTAGAGAAAAAGACACTGCTTATGATATGCTTAGTACTTTGGATGCTGTTTTTGAGAGGAAATCTATTGGCACAAAGATTTATTTAAAGAAAAGGTTGATGTCTCTAAAGTGTATAGAGAATAAACCTTTAAGCATATTTTTCAAAGAGTTTGAAGCGGCGGTACGTGCATATAAGGCAGCTGGAGGCAAAGTAGACGAGTTGGAAATTATAGTTGATTTACTTATGGCCATGCCAGCATCATATGTACATGTTGTTACCGCGCTAGAAACGCTAGAAGAACAAGAATTAACTCTTGAACGTGTTAAAAGTCGGCTCTTAGAGGCTGAATTGAAACAACAATGCAAAAATTTAGATTTGCCCACTCCCGAAAATGAAGCGCCTGTGTCTTTTCATTCCACAAAAAGGAAAATTATATGCTTCAAATGTCGTAAACCAGGACATACAGCAAATAAATGTCTGACAAGAAGAAATTTTACTAAACATAGTAATGTTACTGAAGCCACTAAGCCAGTTACAATGATGTCATCAAATGTAAGTAGATCAACCAATGAGTTTTATTGTTTGATTGATTCAGGCTGTACTGATCATATTGTAAATGATATTAGCTTACTACAAAATGCAAATTCTTTAAACGATCCTTTTTCTATTAACATTGCCAAGGAAGGAGAAAGCATGAAAGCTACAAATGGCGGAAAAGTACCTATCACTCTCTCGGTTAATGGAAAAGAGAAATGTGGGATGTTTAAGAATGTGTTGTATGTTCCTTCTTCACGTCAGAATTTAATTTCAGTTAGTCAAATTGATAAAAAAGGTGGTAAAGTCATTTTTGAGAACGGAAAAGCCAAAATTTTTATGAATGGAAAAATTATTGGTGTTGGTGAACTCCGTGGAGGCTTGTATTGGTGGAAGTTAAATAGTCAAGGGGCCTCAGCAAATGTTTGCAGTACACAGCAGGTTAAATTGAATGAATTATGGCATAAAAGATTGGGTCACATTGGTATGAGAAGCGTATGTAAATTAATTAATGAAGATATGGTAACAGGAATTAATGAAAAATTAACGGATAATATTGACTTTTGTGAGAGCTGCGTCAAAGCCAAGCAAACACGTTTGCCATTTAGTAGCACACGTTATCGTGCTACACGACCACTAGAGTTGGTGCATTCTGATGTTTGTGGACCAGTCAATGTTACATCATTTGATGGTAAGAAATATTTTGTTACCTTTATTGATGACTTTGCACACATGGTTGCTACTTTTCTAATTGCACATAAAAGTGAAGTTTTAGATTGTTTTAGAGAATATAAGGCAATGGTTGAAGCACACCATGGTGTAAAAATACATAGATTAAGATGTGACCAAGGAGGCGAATATTGCTCACGTGATTTTAAGAATTTTTCTAGATCAGAAGGCGTAATTTTGGAATATACAACTGCTTATTCTCCTGAACTAAACGGTGTATCTGAAAGGATGAACAGAACATTGGTGGAGAAAGCAAAGTCTATGTTGATAGAATCTGGTTCATCTAAGGAGTTGTGGGGCGAAGCGATTTTAACAGCAACCTTTTTAACTAATCGCTGTCCAACACATGCTATTGAAAACAAAACTCCTTTCGAAATGTGGTACGGTAAGAAACCCAATTTGTCAAAATTACGTATATTTGGTTGTAGAGCATACGCCTTGATTCCTAAAGCACAAAGATGCAAATTTGACGATAAAAGTCACGAATGTATAATGGTTGGATATGGTCCAAATGGATACCGACTATGGGATAAACAAAGTCGTCGTATTATTTATTCAAGGGATGTCAAGTTTAATGAAATAAATTGGCAGCATGCTATTTTTGAAAATGAGGAAGATATTTCAGATGAAAATGTTGAGTCAAACAAAGAAGTCTTTCAAAAGGATAAAAAATTGGAAGATACGGTTTCTCAATATGAAGAGAAGAAAGAAAAGAAGAAAGAAACTTCAATTTTACGAAGAAGTCCAAGGTTAAATCCAGATATTTGTAGTGAAGAAAGGCATGATAATATTCAAGATGAAAGAAGAACTTGTCAAAAAGTAGTAAGTAACCTATCACAATTATCTTTTGATGATTTTAATGTACATATGGCTTTTAATATGGGTGATGTACCAAAAGATTTCAGAGATGTAGCAGGTAGAGATGACGAAATTGAATGGCATGAGGCAATTCAAGAAGAAATAAATTCTCTCGAAGAAAATCAAACTTGGATAGTTGTGGAGAAGCCAGAGAATACAAAATTATTAGGTTCTCGTTGGGTTTTCAAAATTAAGTCCGACAATAATAATAATAGTATGAAATATAAAGCTCGCCTTGTTGCAAAAGGATATATGCAAAAAGAAGGGATTGATTATTTTGAAACTTATTCGCCAGTAGCACGTTTTCCAACCATAAGAATATTATTAGCTCTGGCAATACAGTATGGCTTTCAATTATGTCACATGGATGTGAAGACAGCCTTTTTGCATGGGTATTTAAATGAAGTTGTTTATTTGCAACCACCGGATGGAATTTCAGTTAAAGAAGGTAATGTTTTAAAATTACGAAGATCTCTTTATGGTCTGAAGCAAAGTCCAAGATGCTGGAATGAACGTTTTCACAAATTTATAACATCTATTGGATTTGAAAGATCTGATGCAGACTATTGCTTGTATGTAAAATTCGAAAATGGGTTGAGTATATATTTAGTTCTTTATGTAGACGATATGCTTATATGTGGTAATGATGTTAGTGCTGTCAATCTTTTTAAACAAAAATTAGCTGCAGAATTTAGTATGAAAGATTTAGGTGAAGTAAAGACCTTTATGGGAATGAATGTTGAATTAGATTATAAAAATGGCTATTTAACTATTCATCAATTTGATTATATAGAAAGAATTCTCAAGCGTTTTGGTATGGAAAGCTGTAATACAATTAATACTCCAATGGAACAAAACTGCAAACTTCTACGTGAACAAGATAAAGAATTAACAAAGCATCCCTACCGCGAAGTTTTGGGTAGTATTATGTATCTGATGTTAGCTACTAGGCCTGATTTATGCTTTAGTATTGGTTATTTGAGCAGATACCAAGATTGTGCAACAGATGAACATTGGAACCATCTTAAACGGATTTTACGTTACTTGAAAGGTACTCAGGATATGAAATTAGTATATAAACGTCATGATATGGAACCATTAGTTGGATACGCTGATGCTGATTGGGCATGTGATGAAAATGATCGAAAATCAACTACCGGTTACTTATTTAAAATTTTTGGTAACACTGTACTTTGGAGTAGCAAGAAGCAAGGTTTAGTTACTATGTCTAGTTCTGAAGCAGAATATGTTTCTGCTGCTACTGCAGCTACTGAAGCTGTTTGGTTGTCGAAGATATTAGAAGATTTAAAAATTGATCCCAAACTGCCAATTAAAATTTATGAAGATAATGCTGCTTGCATATTTATGGCGAAAAATCCAGAAACAAAACGCTCTAAACATATAGACGTTAAATATCATTTTTTAAGAGAATGCACTTGGAAGAAGAAAATTGAATTAATTCCAATTGCATCCAAAAATCAAATCGCTGATTGTTTAACGAAAAGTTTAGCTAAAAATTTGTTTTGGAAATTTGTTACAGATATGGGCTTGCAGCGAAGGGGAGTATTAAAACCTACTTCAACATAGGTACCTTTGGAACGCTGCAAAGCCATGGTTACAGTGGTAACCATTATAGTAATAAATATAATAATTTTGATTAATTTACTGTCATTAAAATATTTAATAATAGTTGTGTACTTTTGTATTCTATTAAATATTTTTTGCACAAGCTCTGATTATCTCTATATGTACAAGTCCAAATTTTCCTGTCACAGTTCACTTCTCCAGTCAAGTAGCCACTACTCCAGTTGGTCAGAGTGAACATGCGGTTAAATTACTTATAATATATCTCGGGGGCGAAATATCCGGGGGGCGAAATGTGTAGGGGGCGAAATATCCAAGGGGCGAAATGTGGAGGCGAAATGTGGAGGCGAAATGAGAGGTGGCGAAATGTGTGGGACGAAATTTCCGTAAACCTACTTATACAAGTATATGTTATTATTATTTATTTATTTATTTTTTTTACAGAATACTATTTCTACAATTTCACAATTATTTCTACAAAAATTTCAGCATGTTCTACCTCAACCTATATTTTTAAAAAATTGATACCATGATTATTTTAAGTATTATTTGTATAATTTATATCGTTTAGACTCTAGTTGAGGTAACACAGAATGCAAATTGAAATTAGATTGGTTCATCACCCGACTTTTTATTTACAATCCATTCATTATTGAAATTTATTTCACGGCCTTTTAGGGCTTCGTATGTATAAACAAGTTTCCCAGTAGTACTTCCTCGAAGGCGCAGGGCTCGTTACAGAGGTATTTGACCATGTGAATTTCCAAATAAAAGTAATTAGGTTCCAAACATCTGTGTGTATACGCAACGTGCGTTACAGAGGTGTGTGCGGGGAGTATAAGTACGAAACACTTAATACCGTCATTCTTGCGTCCGTCTGTTCATGTGGTTGTTGATCAGATGTATCAGTGAAAACTCGGCTTAGTGATTACACCACGAAAGAGCAACGGCAAATGAGAAGTCAACAAAAGATCAAGTAACAAAAAATTAGCATAAACAAAAGAGAAGGTACGACAAAAGAGTATACGACAAAAGAACAAATGCAACACAAAAACATATGCGTCAAAATATGTATCAAAAGAATTTTGAAGCTTAATTCAAACCGTTCGGATTCTTCTTTTACTAACCCTTCACTATCATAACATAAACTAATAACCTAATCTTTTAGATGCACAATAATTTTAATTGTCTTTAACATTAAGAAAAAGCCGAAGAACAGTTTAGTTCAGAAAGCTTTTTAGGCTTAATTCGATTCGTTCTGGTTCTAACCTTTCAGTATCATAACCTAACCTAATGACCTAGTTTTTAGATGCAGAGTAGTTTTTATTCAGTACTTGCTGATAATAGCAAGCGCATATTGAGTCGGTTGCTATTTTGTCGCACTTGCTCTTTTGTTTCAGTTGCTCTCCTTTTGTTGCTCTTCTGTCAATTTTTTTCATGTCACACTTGCCCTTTTGTTACTTGCTCTGTTGTCCCTAATATTACGTAACTTGCTCTTATGAATAACTGCGTTGAGAACACGCGTTGTGAGGGAAATTTTCTCTTCGATTATGGTTTATGGGAATAGTCGTATATTTGGCTGTTAAGGTATCCTCATAGAAAAACATTGGTGGAGAAAAAAATCCGAGTTCTCCAAATATGTGCCAAAGAAACTCTTGTCCTACACTGTATAGCTCAGGGCGGTTACCCTAAGATTCTGAAAAAATTCTGAGTAATAAACTTTAATGTAAACTGGAATAGTACAAGGACAATTTTTGTTCTGATAATTATTTCGAAAGTTATCGCATTTTTTGTTACACAGCGCTTACAATATTTATCTGATTAGAGAAATGAGTAGCCATCTGGATCTTGCTGTGAGCGCATTTTAAGCACCCACAATTTGTTATCACTTACTAAAATACCTACAATATCCTGAAATGTATGAAAATTCACACTTTACATCAATTTATATTGACATAATATGCTTGTAGCCGTCATATCTCACATTCGCATTATCTATTAACTAGAATGTGGCTGTTAGCACATATATAAAAATGTGCTAACAGCCAAAATAGTTCAAGATAGAGTATTTTAAAAGAAAATGAAATAAAAATGCCAGATTTACAATATTAAATATATAAATATAAATAATTTTGCTGTTTTCGTTTTTTACTTTGGATATCGGCACTTATGTAATAACATGTAAATTGCAATGACTCCGATTGGGTTATATATGTGCGTATAGTTTGTTTCACGATAAGTTAAAGTGACTATCTACTTATGGTCCTAAACACAGTGGGTGGTAATTACAAATAACACTAATCCCTTGTTTGCACCCATAAACTAGTCAGTGATGTATCAGGTATAAATTGCAGATGTTTTAAATATCTTTTCACTTCGCGTTGAATTTTCTATCAGATAACTTGTGATTTGTGTTAAATAGTTCAGTACGTGTTAGAAAAATGTGGTGTCCTTGGAACGAACAATTAACTTCTGTGCAAGCAAATGAAGCAGATGACTATGTGACCATGATAGAAGATGATGATATAGTGCAAGATACAATAAAAAAAAAAAAAAAAACGGGAAAAAACTTGTATATATTTACCTGTAGAAGCTAAAGAAATTGTGGCCAATGTGTATTTATATTTAAGGAACCGCAAAAACAAACAAGTGGCATTAGAAGAGACAAGCAAGGCAACGAAAGTAGCGATGACAACAGTATGGAATATTGTAAATAAATCCATTGATAAGAGAAGAAAACGAAAGATTCAGGCATATCAAATTTTGGATGGTTTCCAGAAAGATGTAATACGGCAAATAATTTACCAAATGTACACCGAACAAAATGTGCCAACATTGGACATATTGCTCAAAAGATTAATCCAAGACCAGTGTGAAATTAATTGTTCAAAGGTGACCTTATGGCGTGCCCTTAAAAGTATAGGGTTTCAATTTAAAACTTTAAATAAAAAGCAGTTCCTTATGGAGTCAGAGCGATTAAAACTTTTGAGATAAAATTATTTAAAAAACATTAAAAAATACAGAGAAGATAAAAGGTCAATAATTTATTAAGATGAAACTTGGTACGACACACATGAAACAAACTCAAAAGGTTGGGTGAATACGTCAAATAAATGTCAAACAAGAGCACCGTCTAATAAAGGTAAACGTATTACGATACTTCATGCAGGTTCTGAAACTGGATGGATACCGAATGCACTCTTGCTTTCTGCGAAAAATATCGAAGATGCTAGACTCGACTACCATGACGATACCACGGCGGAAATGTTCGAAACCTGGTTCGAAAATAAATTACTCCCGAATATACCGGCTAACAGTGTTATTGTTATGGACAATGCAAGTTACCATAGTCGGCAACTAAATAAAGTACCGAATAGTGCAAACAGTAAGAAGGATATCCAAGACTTTTTATATAAAAATGATATTTACTTTGAAGAAAGTTATAAAAAAAAATGTTTAATTAAATTATTAAAAAGTTATAGTTTTTCTAAAGAATATGTTTGTGATAATATTGCTCAATGCAAAGGACACACAGTTTTACGACTACCTCCTTATTATTGTATATTCAATCCTATTGAACAAATGTGGAGTCAGTTAAAGGCGAGAATAAAACGGAATAATGTTTCTCCCACTTTAAACGGCACTGTGATAGAACTTATAAAAAAAGAAGTGGAAAATATCCCTGTAGATAGTTGGAAAAATTGTGTAAATCATGTTATTAAAACTGAGGACAGTTATATTCAAATAGAACGTAATATAATCATTAATTTAGAGACTGATTCAGAGAATGATTTAGACTTGTAAGATTTTTTTTTATCTTAAACATTATTTAATTTAAAATTTATTTTATTGTAATGTTTTAAATACTAATTGTAATGTTTTAAATTTAATTATAAGTTCTATAAATTAATTGTATTTATAATAAAAATAAAGTTTATTTTGATGATATCTTATGTTTATTTCTTGTTACAATTGTGTCATTACATGGTGTAATGTAATTTATACCTGATACATCTCTGGCTAGTTTATGGGTGCAAACAAGGGATTAGAGTTATTTGTAATTACCACCCACTGTGTTTAGGACCATAAGTAGTCACTCCATCTTATCGTGAAACAAACTATACGCAAAAGGGGAAATTTCCTAACTAAATTTCCGAAACAGATTGTTGCTAACGAGAGCTCCACCTCCCCATGCCGCCGACTCTATAGCGATTAATTTACATTTGCAATGTTATTGAGTTTTGAGACATCTTGTATTTTTGGACCGATCCCTACTATAATAATAATAATAATAATAATAATAATAATAATAATAATAATAATAATAATAATAATAATAATAATAATAATAATAATAATAATAATAATAAAGTTAAGCTTGTAGTCCTGATAGTTGGTGTTTTGGGTGGCATGAAAGCCTCCTATCGAAGGGAAATCGAGTCCATTCCCGCCTGTAGATCTTCTGCCAACTCTTTGATTTGCAGGATGCAGAAAGCAGTGCTGCTCGGGTCGCTCCGCATTGTGCGGGCACTGGATCTGGCGTAATTTCCGCGGCTGCATATCGCCAGGGCTTGGGATGCAGTCGTGTGTATTTAGCTCCACTAGTCTCTAGTATGACGCGGCTCAAAAGGTGCTGAAGTTTGAGATTAGTGGACGCTTGTCAAGACCTGACAAACCCCAAAAATAATAATAATAATAATAATAATAATAATAATAATAATAATAATAATAATAATAATAATAATAATAATAATAATAATAATAATAATAATAATAATAATAATAATAATAATAATAATAATAATAATAATAATAATAATAATAATAAATAATAATAATTCTCCTTGAGA